>CM069131.1:78559167-79159167 GCA_035221665.1 Okamejei kenojei
GTTATAAATACAAAACATCTGTCAACTGTGTGTCGTTAAAAGTGCCTACGGTGAACCCAGCAATATGGACACCTATGACTCCTTCTATGAGGGGACAGGAGGTACGTTACCAACACGTCCTCAAACTGGTGGCGGCTACGATCACTGCATTTGGCACCATGGTCCAAGGGACCGTGTTAACTCAATTACAAAAAGACATGTTGGCCATGTTGTGCAACGCTTTCTTTGAGGTTAATTGTATTCGAAAAATCGCCATCAGGCCGACCCTGAATCAAAAGTTTGCTGCGCTCTGTAAGGTGACCAATGTCCAAACGCCTGACCTCCTCTTTAGTAATGATCTCATGAAACAAATTTGGGATATTGACGAGGAGGCAAAAACCATATGGTCCGGGTGCTGGGCCCAGCAGGGGGAGACCAGGGTGGCAACGAGGATGTCCACCATGGCAGTTTGCCTACAACCCCAATATGGCCAGACAACAGCCTTACAAGCCACCTGGAGAGGTACAGGGACTTTGTGTTCAGGTTACGAATTCTGGTGTGCAACCTCCTATTGGAGGTAGATTACAATTGTTTTATAATGAATGGTGCTGTATAACGTCTGATATGTTTATACTAAATACTGTGTCCGGTTCTACCATTGAGTTTATCTCGGGGATAGATCCACCTCACCAGCACAAGCCTAGTAAAATGTTGGTGTTTTCTGCTCCAGAGACTGAGCAGATAAATGTGGAGATTCAGAATTTATCCCGAAAAGGTGTGATTGAAAAAGCCATTCATCATCCTCAACAATTTGTGTCTAATATTTTTCCCAGACCTAAAAAAGATGGTGGTTGTAGAGTAATTCTGCACCTCACTCAATTAAATGCTTCAGTTCTCTATAGGCATTTTAAAATGGACACATTCGTTACTGCAAAGCAGCTGATGTCACAGGGTTGTTATATGGCCACCATTGATTTACAAGATGCCTGTTATTCGGTGCCAATTCATGCTCATTATCGCAGGTACTTGAAATTTAATTGGTTGGGACAGCTGTGGCAATATAAAGCATTGCCTAATGGACTAAGTTCAGCACTTAGGCTATTTACTAAATTGGTCAAACCTGTGCTGGGGCTAGTGAGGGCCCACGATTACATTGTCATGACTTATTTAGATGTTATCTTAATTGTCAGCAACACTACAGAGTCAGCTGAGGAATCGGTTGCAGCAACCAAAAATGTGTTTGAATCATTGGGGGGTTTGGTCCATCCAACTAAGTCCAAGTTACAGCCAACCCAACAAATTGCATATTTGGGTTTTCTTATTTATTCAGTTCATATGACAGTCACATTACCAACAGCCAAGGTCATCGATATTGTTAATGTCTCTATTTGCCTTACACAAAAACTTTATCCCTCCATCCGAGACGTTGCCAAGGTCATAGGGAAATTGGTAGCAGCCTTTCCTGCAGTACAGTTTGGACCTTTGCAATATCAACATTTGCAAAGAGCAAGAGAACAAGCATTGAACCGAAATGCAGGCCATTTTGATTGGGTTACGCAGTTACCAACCACGGCTCTAGCAGAATTGCAGTGGTGGATTGTTAATGTTAGTCAAGCCACCAATCACATTTTGGTGGACGAACCTTCAGAGATCTTACAGACTGATGTTAGCGCTCTCGGATTGGGGGGGGGGTGGGGGGCTATGGACACAGAGTCTAGCTGTGGGGGTAGATGGACCGAACAAGAAGACTTGATCTCCACACACATGGGATTAATTATCTGGAATTATTGGGGGCATTTTATGGGTTAAAAGCATATTGCTCCACAATGACTGATTTACACGTTCAACTCCCGATTGGTAACACCACAGCTGTGGAATATATTAATCATATGGGAGGTGCTAGATCAGTGTTATGTGATAACTTGGCTAATGTTATCTGGCATTGGTGTATTTCAAGGAACATCTGGGTTTCAGCCATCTATCTACCAGGTATAGACAATGTGGTAGCAGACCTTAGGTCGAGAAAGTTTAATGAAAATATAGACTGTATGTTGAATGCTAAAATATTTCAAATGATTGTTACTCGATTTCGATTGCCAGATATTGATCTCTTCGCATCCCGGCTGAATCACCAGTTGCCTAAATATGTCTCTTGGGTGCCAGATCCAGGTGCAGTAGCTGTGGATGCGTTCTCGTTACATTGGGGACACTCATTCTTTTATGCATTTCCTCCTTTCTGCCTGATCGCGAAATGTCTCACCAAAATAGAGCGTGACTCCGCCACCGGCGTTTTGGTGGTCCCAGATTGGCCAACACAACCATGGTTCCCATTGGTACTGAGAATGATGGCACAGCCATTTATGATGATTCCCAGCTGCAGTAATTTGTTGGTGCATCCGGTTACAGGAGAAAGTCACCCATTACATGACCGTATCAATTTGTTGGTCTGCAGATTCTGACCAGACCATTCCAAGGCTTGGATTATCGAACAGGACCATGGAGGTTATCACTGCAGGCTGGAGAAATAGCACTAAAAGCCAATACATGGTGCACATAAAGAAATGAGAGATGTTCTGTGTACAATCCAATATATCTTATGATACTGCTAGCATATGTGATGTGTTGGAGTTCCTTGCTAATTTGCATTTTAATGAGCACCTCAGTTACAGTGCTATTCACACTGCTCGCAGTGCTATGTCCTCTTATTTATGGCAGTCTTCAGAACAACAACCTATCGGGTCTCATCCGTTAGTATCCTGGTTTATGAGAGGAATTTTTAACAAAAACCCTCCTCAGCCCAGATACACAGCAATCTGGGATATTTGGAGCTTCGGCAATGGGCTCCAATTACGTCATTATCTTTGCAAAAATAGTAAGATTAAACGAGAACTTACCAAGTTCGAAGGTTGATCTTTATTTTATGAGGAGTTGCGGTGAGGGATTTCGTGAAGACCCCGCCAGCACGCATGCGCGACATCCTTCAAAGCAGCGGTGTGGAATCACAGAACGCATCATGACTGAAAATAGTAAGATGAAGAACGTAGAACTTCCCAGTTGACCCTATGATAGAGGGTGGGAGCAGAGGGCACGAAATCCCTCACCGCAACTCCTCATAAAATAAAGATCAACCTTCGAACTTGGTAAGTTCTCGTTTAATCTTACTATTTTACTTCGGAGTCACGTGAGTGACTTCGTGAAGATTTCTTTTAAAAAAAAAAAAAATTTTTATTAGAAGTAATTACATATTAAGAAGAAATAATATAAAATCAAAGAAAAAAAAGAAAATATTATCGTCACATACATTCTTAATATTTTTAACATTTACAGTCAATCTTATTTGTACTTCTATATTTTTTTTATTTTATAACTGTAGGAAATAAAGATAGATAATAAAGAGAAAAAGAAATAAAAAAGAGATAAATTAAATGAGTGGAGTATTAAACAAGATATTCTTCATTGGAGATATATTCATGATCTATTGTATATAATTCTTCATCTATTCATTCATTCAGGCTTTAGTCATGGCCTCGAACCGGACCATCTTAACCCTTTAAATATTCAATAAATGGAGACCATATTCCTCTGAATTGATCCAGCCTGTCCATCAGGACAAGTCGTAATCGTTCCAGGTGACGTGTCTCCGACATTTCTGTAATCCACATTTTAATTGTAGGGGAAATGGGACCTTTCCAAAATCTTAGTATTAATTTTTTACCAATTATTAAACTATAACCAATAAAAATTATTTGTTGTGTTGATAATATCTGATTTGTTTCTAGTATTCCCAATATGATTAATTTTGAGTCTGGAATTAAATTTGCATTAACTACAATTGAGATTATCTTAAAAATTTCTATACAAAAATTAGTAATTTTTATACATTTTGTGAATGAATATGTTAAATTAGCTTCTAATTGTTGACATTTACCACATATCGCGGAAACATTTGAGAAAATTCTATTTAATTTGGATTTTGAGAGATGTAATCTATGTATAACTTTAAATTGTATCAAGGAGTGTCTAGCATTTAATGAACAGTGGTGTATATGTTGTAAACTTTTGTTCCATACTTCTCTACTAATTACTTGACCTAGTTCGTTTTCCCATGCTTGTCTATATTTATCCGTATTTGGTAAATCATTTTCCAGTAAAATATTATAGATATATGATATTATTTTTTCTGTATTCGGATGTCTATTTAGACATTCATCTAAAATTTCTGTCTTTCTATTCCTAAAATCTAGTGTATTTGATTTAACATAATCTCTAATTTGTAGATATCTAAAATATTCTTTAGAATGTAATCCATAATTTTGTTGTAATTCCTGAAATGAGAGAAATAAACTTTCCATGTAGAGATCACCAATCTTATTTATTCCATAGTTCTTCCATTTTAAGAAACCTTTATCCATCAATGATTGTTTAAAAGAAATATTGTTTACAATTGGAAGAGCTAGTGGTGTATTCTGTAATTTTAATGTTTTTTTTAAAATTGTTTCCAAATACGTATTCCACTTTCTATTATTGGGTTTCCTCTATATGTTTTCTTATGTATTGTAGTATTAGCAAATAAAATCGAGCTAATTTCAAAAGGTAAACAGTCTTCTTTTTCCATTTTTAACCAGTATGGTTGTTTATCTAGTTCTTCCAACCAGAAATTCATATTTTTTATATTAACTGCCCAATAATAAAACATAAAATTAGGCAATGCAAAACCTCAATTTATTTTTGATTTACATAAATGCTTTTTAATTATTCTATGGTTCTTATAATCCCAAATAAAATTGGTAACCATAGAGTCCACTTTCTTAAAAAATTTTTTTAGGAAGATATATCGGGATCGTTTGAAACAAGTAATTGTGGAAGAAAAATCATTTTTATCGCATTAATCTTACCTAGCATTGAAATAGGTAATGTTTTCCAATATTGAATATTCTTAAGTAATTTATTCAATAAGGGTGGGAAATTAGGTTTAAATAAATAATCATATCTTTTTGTTACATAAATTCCAAGATATTTAATTTTTTCATTTGCAATCTTAAAAGGGTATTGTTGTAATATATGTAAGTTATTTCCCATTATTGGCATAAGTTCACTTTTATTCCAATTAATTCTATATCCTGAAAACGATCCAAATTGAGTTATTAAATCTAACAAGTTAGGGATACTAATTTCTGGTTTCATGATATGAAGTAATACATCATCTCGTATAAAGAGATTTTATTTTCAGTTTCTTTAGTTTCATACCCATATATTTCAGGATGCGATCTCACAAATTTTGCTAGTGGTTCTATTGCAAGTGCAAACAGTAGTGAAGATTTCAAAGCTCTGTGATTTCACGCCTTGGACAACGTCCATGCTATCACACTGCCGCAATACTGATGGAGGAAGGCTGTTAATGCAGTTCAGTCGAAAACAGGCTGAAAAATAATGCATATTTATTAAACAAATAATAATAAACAAATAACCCTTAACTCGGGGACAGATATTCACTGAGCGGCTCCCAGCACAGCTTCTGCGAATGTTGCGGGGGCGACCAGCGGTTTATTGTAGAACCTTTGGAAGGTTGCTTCACTGGCCCAGCCCGCGGTGGCGAGGATGTGGTCCATGGGCACCTCCATGGCCCTCGCCGCTGATGTGGATGCAGCCCTAGTAGAATGAGATTTTAAAATGTTAGTAGCGATTTCTGCTGCACCCAACACCGCCCTGAGCCACCTGGTGATAGTCTGTACAGTCACCCGGTGATGCGGAGGTTTGTGGCTGATGAGGAGCCCCTGCTCCTTCTTCCTGATGGTTCGTGTAATTCGGATGTAGTGGTGAAGATGGGTGACTATGCAGAGGGTGGCATCAGTAGGGTATGCCCGGAACTCCAACTGCAGCCCATGAGCCCCAGGCCTGTGCTGCTTCAATAAGTCCTGGACAAAGAAATTCACCTGTGTAGGCGTGGAGACCATGCTATCCAGTCGCAGCTTTTGTAATGCCTGGACTCGTTGAGCTGTAGTCAGTGCCATCAGCATCACCACTTTGAGGGTGAGCTGTTTGAGTGGTAACTCGGTCATTGGAGACCAGCTCCTCAGTAGGGTCAGAACGCTCCCTACATCCCAGGTGAATGTGTATCTGGACCGTGGAGGGTTGGTGTTAAACACTCCCCTCATGAATTTAGACACCAGGTGGTTTGAGCCTATACCTATGTCCAGGTATGAGGATAGTGCACTCCTGGCGCTGTTGATGGCACTGTATCTAAGGCCAGAATCGAAATGAAGGCCAGCTAGGAATTCCAGGACATCAGGGATTGTTGCCGTGTTGGTAGTCGTGTTGGTACGAGAGCAGAATGCCTCCCACTTCCTGATCTGTGTGAGATACTGCCTCCGGGTTGATACTTGGCATGATGCTGAGATGCGTTCCATGGCTCGTGGTGAGATGCCCGCCTTGATGAGTGGTCTTTTTAGAACCTGCAGGCCAACAAGTTTAGGTGACCATGGCATGGGTGACTGTCCCCCGTAATGGGGTGTGTAATTAATTTGGGGTGTTTCCCAATCGGAAGCCATGGCTGTTTCAAAATTTTAAGGACCATCGGGTACCATGGCTGTGTAGGCCAGTCGGGAATGATCAATATGCCAGTTGCAGAGTCCAGTTTAATTTTCTGCAATACCCGACTGATGAGGCAAAATGGGGGAAATCCGTAGCAAAACCATTTCCCCCAATAGATAGAAAACGCATCCATTGCTATTGCCCCAGGGTCTGGTTCCCAAGACACATACGTTGGTATCTGATGGTTCAACCTGGACTCAAAGAGGTCAATATCTGGTGTCCCATAGTGAGCTATAATGTCACCAAAAATTTGGGGGTTCAACATCCACTCGATGTTGTCATTGAATACTCGTGCCCTGGTGTCCGCCACTGTATTAAGCTTCCCTGGCAAATAGGTCGCTGTAATCCAAATATTTTTCTCGATGCACCAGTGCCAAATTGTGTTTGCCAATTCATCACAAGATAGCGACCCGATACCACCCATATGATTGATAAAAGCCACCACCGTTGTGTTATCTATTTGTAAGTTGACATGTAAGTCCCGTGAGTTAATACAGTAAGCCCGCAGTCCATGGAAAGCCCCTAACATCTCAATATAATTTATCCTGTGAAGGAGGGTAGACCGCAGCCTGAGGAGGTAGAGTCCCATCTGCCACTACAACTGGACATAGTGTCAGTTGCACCCCAGCCTTGTGCGCTTGCGTCAGTCTGTAGCACGACGGATGGGTTGCTTACTATGATGGGTCTGTGACACTCGCTAATATTGTCAATCCACCATTGTAGCTCGGCTCTAGCCTTTGGTAGTAATCAGATTGGTCGATCAAAGTGCCCAGCATTTGCTTTTAATGCTGCGATCTTTGTTCTTTGTAAATTTTGGTAATGTAATGGGCCGAATTGCGCAGCTGAGAATGAAGTTACCAGCTTCCCTATTACTTTTGCCGTTTGCCGGATGGTCGGCACCTGGCGCAAGCAAGGCTGTGGCACGCTTCTTTTATAGCGATAGCTTTGTTGGTTGGGATGGTGATCATTATTAAGGTTGTGTCTAGGTTGAACCCCAGATAATCCATAATTGGAGAGGGATGCAGTTTAGACTTGTCTGGATGGATTACAAATCCTAGCTTCTTGAATTAAGATTTAGTCGCTGTAACTGCCCGTATAGCCAATTGGAGGGTCTGACCCACAATAAGGATATCATCTAAATATGCCATGACAATGTAATTTTGTTGTCGGAGGAGGGCCAATATAGGTTTCACTAATTTAGTAAATAGTCTGGAGGCTGTGGTGAGACCATTGGGCAATGCTTTGTATTCCCACAATTGTTCCTTCCAGACAAATTTCAGAAACTTTCTGTGAGATTCAGTGATGGGCACTGCATAGTATGCATCTTTTAAATCGATGCAGGCCATAAAGTACCCCGGGTAAAGCATCTGATTGGCTCTTTCAAAGGTATCCATTTTAAAGTGGGTATATTGTACAAAAGTGTTCAACTCAGTTAGGTCTATAATAATTCGACACCCCCCATCTTTTTTGGTTTTGGTGAAGATGTTGGACACAAACTCAAGGGGTTCATGCGTTGTTTTCCCAATCACCCCTTTTGCTGCAAGCTGTAAAATTTCGGCATGTCTTGCTTCAACCTCTTTTTGAGAGAGTGTAAATTTTCAATGAGGCGAATGCTGGGTAGGGGGATTTTGACCATCAATGAATTCTATGACATAACCTTGAACACTTTGTAAAATAAATTCGTCAGTGGTGATAGTGTCCCAAATTCCCCAAAAGGCCTGCAATCGTCCACCAATTTGTGCAGGAAGGGATGCTACTGTCTGAGAGGAACCAGGCTCCCTTACCTCCATGGTTAACGGCGGGACCTGGCGTATGGCGTTTTGGGTGGACGTTGCGGAGGTTGTCGGGATGGCGGCCGCATCTTCCATGCAGGCCGCTGTTGGCCTTGCTCTAAAAAGGCCGCTGTGGTTGGGGAAGTGGAGGGGGATAGGTCCTTGGCGTCCTATCCGGCTGACGCGGTTTCCAGTTGGTGTATGGTTGTTGCCGGTGATATGGGTGGGGTCTAGTCGGAGGAGGTTTCATAAGGCCCGCTGTTTTGGCCTCCTCGTCTAGTTCCTACACTTATTTGGAAAGATCTGTTCCAAACAGTTGATGAGGTGGTGGAGCGGTAGATGGACGGCACAACCCCGCAAATTTGGGAGTTGAGAGTGGGCTTAATGGAGCTCTTGCGCAGGCAGTTGATTTCGAACTGGGCGTTGCATAAGAGTGCCAAAGCATCCTGCTGCTCGCTGGACACATTGTCCCCATCGAGGGTCCTAGCATACGCCGTTATGCCCGTGGATAGGAGCTTCAGGATACGCTGGAGACGGACATCCTGCATCTTGGTGGCCGTGCTCAAATGTCCCCAGATCTGAGCATTGACCAGGGGAACACTGAGATTGATGCAGTTCTCAGGTGGTTTTATTTTCTCCATTGTCTCATTAAGTACCTGACCCTGAAGTTGGTGAGTGGTCAGGTAATCAATGGTGCCCGCCAGTTTGTGGTGCAGGGGTTCCCCAGTGTGTGTGGCCGTGGCAAACTTGCCCACCACGTCCAGCATATCCTCCTCGTGCTCTGGCTCTGCGGCCTCCGGCAGTCCCGGGTCGTCTTCGAAAACAGCGGCCGAGCAACTGCCGGCACTCCTGGCTGGTAAAGACGCGAGGCTGAGTGGACTCCTGGCTTGGCCTGTAGAGGCCCGCGGGTCCCATTCATCCCGGTCCCTGTCCCGCTGGAGGAGTTGCTCCACTAAGAGCTCCAACCGCTCAATGCGACCGTCCCTGCTATTTGCAGCGGACAAGCCGACTTCCCCAGGCCCTGCAAATTCACTGGGGCTTCCACCATCGGACCACACCTCCGTAAGGTGCAGACTAGGGTCCGATGGCAGGTCGTCGTGGCCTACCACCCGAGTAGACTCATACGACTCCCGCATGGACTCTCCGCTAGTCTGTCTTCTCACAGACTGTGGCGGCCCACCTGTCTGGTACGAAGGCAGGTGAGTTGGATCGGCGACGGCCCCCGAAAAATGGCTCCCCGGAGTCAGTGCAGGCTTACCTCCACTGTCGCCCAATGATCTGCATGGAGGCGCATGGTCGGCAGCTCCCAGAGCTCAGCCGACTGACCGTCTACTGCTGCCACCAACGCCCTTGACCGCAGCCTGATGAGGTGTTTTGCTGGCAGCACCTGCTCCTGCAGGCCTGCTCGACGCAGCAGTAGTTCTGCCAGACTACCCTACGGCATATATCCCTGGCAGTTGTACGTGGCGGAATGCAGCTGCTGAGCTCCCCTGCAGCGCAGCTGTTCCCCGGCCCGGTCCCCGTGGGTCTGCTGGAACTCGGGGTGAGGTCGCTGGCGATGAGCGAGGCTCCTTCCCACGTACCTGTATGCCCCCCCCTCTTCCTGGGGGATGGCGGCTCGAAATCTGGGTCAGCAGGCTCCAGCTCCGGTGCGTTAAACCATTCAGGTGATGAGTCAGGAGCTGGTTTAACGGGAGCGCCCGACTTCCGCATTCTTACCCCCGACCATCCCGAAGCTGCCGGTGGTGCTTGCAGCTCAGGTGACAAAGGCCGCTGGTTGGTCGATGCCCCGCGGCTCCTGGATAGCGTTGCCTTCCTTTTCCCTTTATCCATCCTGTTGGAATAAGGTTAGTAACTTACCTGACGTCCTTTTGAAGGAGCTGGTGGAGAGAGCGCACTCCCCCCCCAGCTTGTCGAGGCAAATGCGCGCGACGATATGTCGCGCATGCATGCTGGCGGGGTCTTCATGAAGTCACTCCAAATGTGACTCCAAAGTAAAATTAACTATTAAAGTGGTTATGCTAATGCCACGTGTTTCAGCACAACGTGTACAACGTGTAAGAATAGATTGTATGCATTTCTCTCTCGATGACATTACATTTTATGTCTGTGATTTAATCAAACAAAGCAGATCAGGAATGTCAGGAACCGAGGTGACGTTTAAATCATATCCTGTTGACCAAATGTAACAAGGAGTCTCAGAGGTTCTGAGACAGGACTGCTCCTTAGTCACAAAAAGCCATGTAAACAAGTGGCAGTACACACTATTTCTAAATGGTTGAAACAGGTTCTCAATTATGCTGGAGTCGACACGCATGTGTTTAAATCTCACTCCACCAGGGCTGGATGGAGTGCATCCATGGCGAAGGCTCAGGACGTGCCGCTAGACCAAATCCTCGTGGCCGCAGGATGGTCTAGAGAGTCAACATTTTCTTGTTTTTATGACAAACCTGTTCAGACAGTGCCACGGTTTGGGCCTGCTGTTTTGGGTTCCATTTAATTCTGTTGCTTTGTTTATATCGATTATTGTTTGTAATTTCCCCCTTGGACAGAGGGGTTATTACTTTTTTTTGTTATCATTATTAAATTAGTTATTGAATAATTCATGCAATGTTCAATATATTATTTATTTACTACTGTGTCAACCGAAGCAGATTGTCGTATGGAGTGCATCTACGGCATGGAAACACAGAGCTTTGAAATCTTCACGTAGTCACTCACGTGACTCCGAAGTAAAATAGTAAGATTAAATGAGAACTTACCAGTTCGAAGTTTGATCCTTATTTTATGAGGAGTGACGTTGAGGGATTACGTGCCCTCCACTCCCACCCTCATAATGTAAGAGATCATCTGGTAGTTCTAGTCTTCTTACAGCCTTACTATGTTACTTCAGCTATTTGTTTTCTCTGTTTTCACGCCGCTGCTTTGCAGTATGACGCGCATGCGCCTGGCGGGGCTTCTTCACGTAATCCCTCCTCATAATTATGTACTCCTCATAAAATAAGGATCAAACTTCAAACTGGTAAGTTCTTGTTTATTCTTACTATTATACACCAGTATAACTTGCAATAATGTATCTCTTCAACAATAATTATTGCATAGCCATCAATATATAATCTGGTTTTCCATCCTTTTATGTTCCACAATGATAAATGAACAATAAAAATAAACCAAAGAGTAAACAATTGGACTGCTTTAGAGTGACAAGTCTACAGTTAAGCATCAGTAATTTATCGTGAACTGCTTCAGCCCAATCCAAACATTTTCTGAAGCTTCTTTTATGGGATAAACGTAAATTGAGAAGCAGACTGCTGACAGCTTATGATTTTGTGCCTAACTTTTCACAAGAATGTCCTTTGTGAACTGACCCACTTAGAACAAATGCCAATAATTCCATTGTCACAGATGTTGCAGATGAAAATTAATCTATGATACAATATTAAATAAATTTACCAATGCAGCATCATTCAGAAACTAATATATATTTTATGAATGTTCATTTCATCTTTGTAATAACATTTAACTTCAAGTTAAATTTGGTTAAATCAATATTAAAATATAATATTAAAATAATATTGGAAACAATGCACTGTTCTGAAAAATACTGTTAAGCAGAGTTAACTAGCTTTGGAAGTATGCTGCCATTTTCCTAGTTTAGTTTGATTGCTGTCAATATTTTTTGAAGTATAATGAATTCAGAAAGGTTTGACATCCCTGCTGCACTTGTACTTTAATAGTTAAGCGGAAAAGATAAAGCTATTCGCCACAAACTACACGTCTACTGTTTCCTGCTGTTGAGTGTGTGTGTGTCTGAGTGGGAGG
Source organism: Okamejei kenojei (assembly GCA_035221665.1). Taxonomy (NCBI): domain Eukaryota; kingdom Metazoa; phylum Chordata; class Chondrichthyes; order Rajiformes; family Rajidae; genus Okamejei; species Okamejei kenojei. Next base: position 78,571,332 of record CM069131.1, read on the forward strand.
GGGCTGGTGTGAGGTAAGGATGGGGGAAGGCACCAGACATATACATCAAGGCAATTTAGTGTCAGAACTTGTTACGTTGAATGAAAAATAGCCCTGTGGACAAAACTGCGCGTGACTTCAAACAACAAAGCCTGCCTCAAAAATGAAATCATTTGCACAAATATTGGGAGTATTCAGCATTTAGGAAGTCAGTCTGGAAAATGGGTTTGAAGTTTTTATTCAGAGCTTGTTTACAGAAATGGAATGTGCATGCGAGATTGAGTCACACCTATTTGGTTTGGGTTGATCTTGTTACAAGCCTGAAGGCACATACTTTGCCTGTCCCAGTAAAAAAAAATATTTTTCCAGCAGTACAAATTCACATTTTAGTTCGGAATTGACTTTATTTTTATGTCACTGTTTTCCTGTGGATAGGTATATCAAACAATCACAATTCTTTTCAATATGAATCTAATAAAAAATGCTGTAGTCTCTTGATCTGGAAATACAGAATAAGGTAAAAGATCAGATACTTTATTAACAGCAGAACATTTTTGACAGTTGTGTGAACATTTATCTTTGAAAATCATGGTAAATGCATAGGCCATCTATTATATTTATATCCAATTCTATCAATGTCATTAAAGACAGTTAATTTTCAAGGCAGGCTTAACTATAATATTCATTAACAACAAGGACACTTATTCTCTGTAATTCTTGTCTCTTCTTCTTTGAAATTTCAATGTTTCCACAAAATCAAGAAGAGAAGAATTATATAATTTTTGGTACTATGTATTGAACTTCATTGTTTTGTTGGTTTTTATGGTGTTCACAGAGTGCTACGTTTAAATATCTGTTGTGCTGCAGCAAGTAAGAAATTAATTGTTCCCTTTTGGGACATTTGACAATAAAACACTCTTGACTCTTGAGTCTTGACTGTTCTTTCCAACGGAACTGCTATCCTTTTGCTTGGGTAGCTTGAGGGGCATAACAGTTGGGACCATCATTGGACCTGTGGTTGGATTTACACCGGATGCCCTCTAAAGAATTAATTGCCTTTCGTTGTGATATATCTTTGGATCAAACGTTCTGCCAAAATTCGTTGCCAAGTTTGAAACATGAACAACAGTCACTTGGGTCTCGAATTAGAGGGGGATGCAGCCTATGTGGAAACAATCCTGGATCGTCATTTTTTTTTTAAAGCTTATCTCTTTAATAGTCTAAATGTTCTCTTCTGGACTCAAAGTCAATATTATTCTCAGATTGATCTTCTGTGAATTTCACCGGGGTGTTTTAACAGATGTTATCAAAATGCAAGCTATTGTCGAGAGAGGAAATTCTCACAATTGAAAGAAATATTCTGTCAGATTTTTGTCTTTCAACAGATTAGATCTACTATTTGATGTTTAGTCAAAGATTATTAATTTTATAACTATTTGTAGCAAAATGCGTTTCAATATAAATCCTTACTTTAGACATGTTTGTTTTATTTGTATCTGAACTTTTTTAGGTTTTTATGATGTTTACAGATTGTTATGTTTATATATCTGTTGTGCTGCTGCAGGTTTTATGGGCCTGTCCCACTTAGGTGACTTTTTAGGCGAGTGCAAGAGACTCTGCACTCGCCACACGATCGGCACATGGTCGCCACATGTTCACTGGTGGTCTCTGGTGCGTCTCCTTCATGGTCGCGAGGAGTTCCCGCATTCTGGGAACTAGTCGCGGCCTCAGTATGGTCGCCGCAAATTTGTCAACATGTTGAAAATGTTTCTGCGACCAAAAATTGGTCGCCATGGAGATAATCAATAATCCTGTAATCGTAGATGCAGTTGTAGTGGGGTCATTATGTAGTTATGGATAGTTGAGGTAGTCTTAGTTTTAGTTATTCGCCTTTGTTGACCGGTCATTTTCATTGGCTCCTTGGGGGAAAAAAATGTATGCAGTAGTTTCCAGAACCAAGGATAACCAACCAGTGATGTTAACTGTCTGCCAAACTTCACAGCTGTGTATCTCTGGCTTATTAAAAGTTGTCTGGCTTCTTAAAAGTTGGTTCCACTCCTTCTCCCCCCCTTCTCCCCCTCTACCCCCCCTTCTCCACCCCCCCCCCCCCCATCTTTTAAAGGACTTGCCGTACACTGTGCTTTAGCCGTCTTAATTACAGCGCCAACCTTCCTGTTCATCGCGATGTGTGTCTGTATCACCTTGGCTTTGCACCGTGTGAATTTCAGACAGCGCTCCCCCGGCTTGCCTTGGCCCCTGCCTTTGCGATGTGTTTGTGTGGGTGTGTTCCACTCTGACAGTCGCGTCCCAGTTCCTGGTTTTTCAGGCGACTGCCGGCAACTTGACAGTCGCCGGCAGTCTGCTATAACTCGCCTAAGTGGGACAGGCCCATAAGAATTTCATTGTTCTGGTTCGGGACATATGACTAAAGTCTGAAAACGTATATGCAATTAAAGTGATTCTTTGAATTACATTTTACTTAGACTTATTTTATAGTTTGACACAAGATTTGAGGCCTTCTGTTGGTGATTAACACACTGTGGCTGAGTATGCTGGAAAATTCACATGTAAATCTGCATCTTGCTCCCTCTTTCAACAGTTTTACTACATCCCATCGATGTACGGGTTTGAAGGTTAATTGGTCTCTGTAAAATTGCCCGAGTGTGTAGGGAGTGGATGCAAAATGTCACAACATAGAACTGCTATGAATGGGTGATCGATTTTTGGGGTGGCATCAGTGGGAAGAAGGGCCGATTCCAACTGTGTCTCTAAACACTGGGCCAAAGAAAACCATTCTGTGTAGGGAGATTCCGTAACTCCGTGTGGCTATGCAAACCCAACAACATACCCGGGCCTTGAATCTCCATTTCACTAATAACATTTAAAAAAGTGAAGAATACAGTTGTGTGCATTCTTACTTAGCAGTTATGAATATTTAACAAAGCCACTCTTAATATGTTCTTGCCTTATAAGCCATGTGCCTTGCTGTTACAATGCACACATAAAATGGTGTGATTTCATTTTTTTTTACATTATGCAAATTTATGCAGTTTCACTGAGAGCAAGCACATTATCACACAATTAGATGCAAAAAATCCTCACGCACCACATTACTTCTGCTGTGAAATCATGACAATCTGCAGAAGGAACTCCATAGGGAAGTGTAATAAGGATGGATCATAAAATAGGCGACCGTGGTTTAAGTGCAGCAGCAGCATCTGCTGATTTCACAGCTCCACAAGACACCAGTTAGAATTGTCATTCAGAAAAGATTCAATGGATGGTGCGAGGGCGTGGCAGAAATCATAGCAACAAAGATTGTGAGTTAGTACCAAAGGTTGAACTGAAAAATAAAATTTCACAGTGGAAGACCCACTCCAGAGATTTGAGTGCAATCCTGACCTTGTGTGCTGGTTATGTGGGGTTAACATATGTGACCATGTGGGTTTTCCTCTGGTGCTCCAGTTTCCTCCCACATTCAAAAGTTTTGCTGGTTAGTACATGAATTGACTGCTATGAATTGCCCCCAATGTACTTGGGTTGCAGGAGAATCAGAAGAATTGATGAGTGCTTGTGGGGCTGAAGGCCTGTCTAAAATGCTGCATAGGTCTGTTAGTAGGACGTAGGATAACAGAGGACATTTTTCAACTCATCGTGGCATGGGTAGATTTGGTAGAGGAAGCTTGTCGTTGCTCCTTAACAGAGTGGAGGAGAAAGTCACAAATGCTCTGATGAAGGAATATGGAGGAATTCCAAATGAGAAATAGCAGAGAGTCATAGTAATAGTTAAAACATCATGGAAACAGGCCCTTTGGCTCAACTTGCCCATGCCGACCAACGTCCCATCTATACTAGTCCTACTTGACTGCATTTAGCCCATTGCCCTCTAAACCTGTCGCATCCATTTACTTTTCGAAATGTTTCTTAAACGTTGTGATAGTACCTAAGGATTTAAATGGCTTCCAAACGTTATCAAGAGTTGTGCTTGTGGAGAACACAGCTGATGTGCAGGGTAAAGGAGAGAGGCAGTAGACAGTGGTACCTAGTTTAGTTTAGTTTAGTTTAGTTTACAGATACAGCGTGGAAATAGGCCCTTCAGCCCAACGAGTCCACACCGACCAGCGATCTCCACACATTAACACTATCCTACACTAGGGATAATTTTTACATTTATACCAAGCCAATTAATCTACAAACTTGACGTCTTTGGAGTGTGGGTAGAAACCGCAGATCTCAGAGAAAACCCTCGCTGGTCACGGGGAGAATGTAAAACTCTGTACAGACAAACACCCTTAGCCAGGACCGAAGCCAGCACTAAGTATTCAGAGAATAACTTCAAGATGGGAATTAGTTTCAGCATTATAGTAAAACTCTGATAACACCTGCCCCCCCAGAATTTATGTGGACTGGGTCTGTGAAATTGCTGGATTATTGGATATTCAACCCTTTCACACCCCTGTAATTTGTCTATTACACAAAAGCATGAATGTTGTGACTTGTGAACCAAACCATTCAGAAACTGAGGTTGGTTGATATAAAACTCACTATTCATCAAGAGAAGCCAACATTCTCTTGGAGACCCTTTCTGTAGAATCTGCATACTCAAAGTGCATTTAGATTTTATATACATTTTAACAAAAAGTTAATAAACAGTTAACTACAGTTTAAATGGGTGTAAATAGCTACTTAATGTCATCATTTTGGGTGTAGGCAGGTGAACTTGCGGAATTACATATTTACAATGAGAGTACGCTGTAGTTGCCAGGACACCTCTGAATATTCTGTTACCTTTGCTGGGCCAATATGGATCGTCTAGAAGCTTCCGAGGGTAAAATCCAAGGTATCGACCAGCGAAGGGGCAGTGCTGGACCTCCTGTTAGGAAATGAGGCAGGTCAGGTGACGGAGGTATGCGTTGGTGAGCACTTCGGGACCAGTGATCACATTACCATTAGTTTCAATATAATTATGGAGAGAGTCAGAACTGGACCTAGGGTGGATATTTTTGATTGGAGAAAGGCTAACTTTGAGGGAATGCGTAAAGATTTTAAAGGAGTGAATTGGGACACTTTGTTTCATGGGAAGGATGTAGAAGAGAAATGGAGGACATTTAAAGGGGAAATTGTAAGAGTACAGAATCTTTATGTCCCTGTTAGGTTGAAAGGAAATAGTAAAAATTGGAAAGAGCCATGGTTTTCAAAGGAAATTGAACACTTGTTTCGAAAAAAGAGAGATATCTACAATAATTATAGGAGGCATGGAGTAAATGAGGTGCTAGAGGAGTATAAAGAATGTAAAAAGAATCTTAAGAAAGAAATTAGGAAGGCTAAAAGAAGATATGAGGTTGCTTTGGCAAGAAAGGTGAAAGTAAACCCAAAGGGTTTCTACAGCTATATTAATAGCAAAAGGATAACGAGGGATAAAATTGGACCATTAGAGAACCAGAATGGACAGCTATCTGCAGAGCCAAAAGAGATGGGGGAGATATTGAACAATTTCTTTTCTTCGGTATTCACCAAGGAGAAGGGTATTGAACTCGGTGAGTTAAGGGGAAAAAGTAGAGTAGCTATGGAAACTATGAGATTCAAAGAGGAGGAAGTACTGACACTTTTGAAAAATATAAAAGTGGATAAGTCTCCAGGTTCTGACAGGATATTCCCTAGGACATTGAGGGAAGTTAGTGTAGAAATAGCAGGAGCTATGACAGAAATATTTCAAATGTCATTAGTAACGGGAATAGTGCCGGAGGATTGGCGTACTGCGCATGTTGTTCCATTGTTTCAAAAGGGTTCGAAGAATAAACCTAGCAATTATAGACCTATTAGTTTGCCGTCAGTGGTGGGCAAATTAATGGAAAGGATACTTAGAGATAATATATATAAGCATCTGGATAAACAGGGTCTGATCAGGAACAGTCAACATGGATTTGTGCCTGGAAGGTCATGTTTGACAAACCTTCTTGAATTTTTTGAAGCAGTAACTAGGGAAATTGATGAGGGTAAAGCAGTGGATGTTGTCTATATGAATTTCAGTAAGGCCTTTGACAAGGTTCCCCATGGAAGGTTGGTTAAGAAGGTTCAATCTTTGGGTGTTAATGGCAGAGTAGCAAGATGGATTCAACAGTGGCTGAATGGGAGATGTCAGAGAGTAGATTTTCTAAGTCTACAGTAGATTTTCTAAGTCTACAGAGAGATTTGGGCCATTTGGAAAAGTGGGCTGAAAGATGGCAGATGGAGTTTAATGCTGTTAAGTGTGAAGTGCTACATCTTGGCAGGACAAATCAAAATAGGACGTACATGGTAAATGGTAGGGAATTGAGGAATGCTGTGGAACAGAGGGATCTAGGTATAGCTGTGCATAGTTCCCTGAAGGTGGAATGCATGTAGATAGGGTGGTAAAGAAAGCCTTTGGTGTGCTGGCCTTTATAAATCAGAGCATTGAATATAGGAGTAGGGAAGTAATGTTAAAATTGTACAAGGCATTGGTAAGACCAATTCTGGAATATGGTGTACAATTTTGGTCGCCTAGTTATAGGAAGGATGTCAATAAAATAGAGAGAGTACAGAGGAGATTTACTAGAATGTTGCCAGGGTTCCAGCAACTCTGTTGCAGAGAAAGGTTGAACAAGTTAGGTCTTTATTCTTTGGAGCGCAGAAGGTTAAGGGGGGACTTGATTGAGGTCTTTAAAATGATGAAAGGGATAGACAGAGTTGACGTGGATACGTTTTTCCCATTGAGGGTAGGGAAGATTCAAACAAGAGGGCATGACATGAGAATTAAGGGACAGAAGTTTAGGGGTAACGTGAGGGGGAACTTCTTTACTCAGAGGGTGGTGGCTGTGTGGAATGAGCTTCCAGCAGAAGTGGTGAAGGCAGGATCGATTTTAACATTTAAAAGTAAAGTGGATAGGTATATGGACGTGAAGGGAATGGAGGGGTATGGAGGGAATGGAGCAGGTAAATGGGACTAGGGGAAAACAAATGGTCGGCACGGACTGGAAGGGCCGAGAGGGCCTGTTTCCGTGCTGTAATTGTTATTTGGTTATATGGTTATATGGTTAAAATCCAGTTACCCAAAATCTGTCTCTTTTATTATAGACAATGGACAATAGACAATAGGTGCAGGAGTAGGCCATTCAGCCCTTCGAGCCAGCACCACCATTCAATGTGATCCAGCCTGATCAACATTATGGTGTTGAGGGATTGCTCCCTGGACATTCAAATGGCACAATATTAACTGACCAGATAAGCTGTGTGTTAAGCAACGGGGATACGCCTTTAACATTATATTAATATATAAGATTTCAACCTCATGTTTAGTTTAGTTTAGAGATACAGCGTGGAAACAGGCCCTTTGGCCAACTGAGTTTGCGCTGACCAGCGGTCACCCATATACTAGTTCTACACTACACATACTAGAGACAAATTACAGAAACCAATTAACCTACAAACCTGCACATCTTTTGGGGGGAAATCGGATCACCCAGAAAAACCCATGCGGTCACAGGGAGAATGTTCAAACTCCACATAGCCAGCACTCGTAATCAGGATCAAACCCGGGACTCGGGCAAAGTAAGGCGGTAACTATACCCGCTGCGCCACTGTGCAGCCCCAAGTCTTCTCTGAACTCATCATGTATATTCTCCACCTCATCCTGACTATTCCCCAGCAATAAAACATTTTCCAATGAAGCAGTTGAGCTTAAACGGGAGTGGGAAACGCAGCCTCCGTGAGTCAAATGAGAGCCAGTTCACTTACTGCTGTGGACCACTCACTCTCTGTGTAAAGCAAAACATTTTAATGTATGTTTTGGAGATGAGATGTGGTGGGACATTGCAACCTTCACGAGGTCCACCCTGTTTCAACGAATGCAATCAATCTGGCATGCACAAACGGAAGGGCAAACAGAACAAGTTGTCTTACAACTTTAGGCTGTACTCTCCATATGCAAAAAGAAGAAGGAGATGAGATATTATTGGTGTTTTTTTTGTAAAATATTTTTATTAGAAATACATATTAAGAAGGAATAACATAAAATAAAAAGAAAGATATTATTCGTCACATACATTCTTAATATTTTTACAAATCATTCTTTACAATCATTCTTACAGTTTACAATCATTCTTATTTATACTTCTATACTTTTTATTATTTTATAACAGAAAGAAGATAGTAAAGACAAATAATAAAGAGAAATAAAATAAAAGTAGTAAATCAATAATATGAGTGGAGTATTAAGCAGGCTATACTTAATTGGAGATATATCAGTGGGGGTCTATTATATATAGTTCTTCATCTATTCCTTCATTCAGGTTTCAGTCAGGCCCTCGAACTGGACCACCTTGACCCTTTAAATATTCAATAAATGGAGACCATATTCCTCTCAATTGATCTAGCTTGTCCAAAAGGACAAGTCTTAATCTTTCCAGATGAAGTGTCTCCGATATTTCTGTAATCCACATTTTGATTGTGGGGATGTAAGACCTTTCCAAAATCTTAATATTAATTTTTTACCAATTATTAAACTATAATCGATAACAATTCTTTGCTGTGTTGTTAGTAGTTGATCCGTTTCTAATATTCCTAATATGATTAATTTTGAGTCTGGAGTCAGATTTGCATTAATTACATTCAAGATTATCTTAAAAGTTTCTATCCAAAAGTTAGTAATTTTTATACATTTTGTGAATGAATCCGTTAGATTAGCTTCTAAATGTTTAATTTGGATTTTGAAAAGTGTAATCTATGTAAAACTTTGTATCAAAGAGTGTCTGGCATTCAATGAGCAGTGGTGTATATGTTGTAAACTTTTATTCCATACTTCTAGACTAATTGTTTGACCTAATTTGTTTTCCCATGCTTGCCTATATATTTCCGACATTGGTACATAATTTTCCAATAAAATATTATAAATATATGATATTAATTTTTCTGTATTCGGATATTTATTTAGACATTCATCTAAAATTTCTGTCTTTCTATTTCTAAAATCCTGTGTGTTTGATTTAACATAGTCTCTAATTTGTAAATATCTAAAGTACTCTTTTGAGTGTAATCTGTAATTTTGTTGTAATTCCTGAAATGAAAGAAAGAGACTTTCCCTGTAGCGATCACCCAACTTATTAATTCCATAGTTCTTCCATTGTAAAGAACATTTATCCATCATTGAGGGTTTAAAAGTAATGTTGTTTACAATTGGAAGAGCCAGTGGTATACTTTCCAATTTTAATGTTTTCTTTAATTGTTTCCAGATTCGTATCCCACTTTCTATTATTGGATTTCCTCTATAAATGTTCTTACTTATTTTAGTATTGGCAAATAAAATCGAGCTAATTTCGAAAGGTGAACAATCTTCCTTTTCCATTTTTAACAAGTTTGGCTGTTTATCTAATTCTTCCAACCAAAAAATCATATTTTTAAATTAACTGCCCAGTAGTAAAACATAAAATTAGGCAGTGCAAAACCTCCATTTATTTTTGATTTACATAGATGTTTTTTATTTATTATATGGCTCTTATAATCCCAAATAAAATTGGTAACTATAGAGTCCACTTTCTTAAAAACATTTTTAGGAAGATATATCGGGATCAGTTGAAACAGGTATAATAATTGCGGAAGAAAACCATTTTTATCGCATTAATTATACCTAGCACTGAAATAGGTAATATTTTCCAATATAGGATATTCTGAAGTAGTTTATTCAGTAGGGGTGGGAAATTAGATTTAAATAAAGAATCATATCTTTTTGTTACATAAATTCCAAGATATTTGATTTTTTCATTTGCTATCTTAAAAGGAAATTGTTGTAGTATATGTGGGTTATTTCCCATTATTGGCATAAGTTCACTTTTATTCCAATTAATTCTATATCCTGAAAACAAGCCAAATTGAGTTATTAAATCTAATAAGTTAGGGATACTAGTTTCAGGCTTTGTAATATAAAGTAATACATCATCTGCGTATAAAGAGATTTTATTTTCAGTTTCTTTGGTTTCATACCCGTATATTTCAGGATGTAATCTCACGGATTGTGCTAATGGTTCAATTGCCAGTGCGAACAGTAGTGGGGATAGAGGACAACCTTGTCTACAGCCTCTGGACAAATTAAATTTAGTTGATAACATTTGATTTGTTAATATTCTAGCTGTTGGATTAGTATATATTAGTTTAACCCATGTTATAAACTTCTCTCCATACTGAAAAGTTTCCATAACTGAAAATAAATAAGGCCATTCAACCTAGTCAAAAGCTTTCTCTGTGTCTAATGAAATAATTGCTAGATCTTTATTAATATTTCTTTTCGAGTATATAATATTGAATAATCGTCTCGGGTTATATGAGGAGTATCGTTTTGGTATAAATCCTGTTTGATCTGAATGAATTACTTTATTAATCACTGTATTTAGTCTTTGTGCTAATATTTTGGTTAATATTTTTTGATCAGTATTTAAAAGAGCTATGGCTCTATACGACCCTGGATCATCCAGATCTTTATCTAATTTAGGTATAAGCATTAGAATAGATTCATTTAATGTTTCTGGTAATTTATGTTGTGCATAAATATATTCATAAAGTGTCTTCAAACGTGGTGCTATCAGATCATAGAATGTTTTATAAAATTCCGAACCAATACAAATAGATTCTTCGATTTCTTTAGTAGTTATTTCAGCGTTTAGTGATTCTCTATTTTCTAAATCCAGTCCTTTTAGATTACAATTTTTAAAAAAATGTTTCTATTCCTGTCCGATTTTCTGTCGTTTTGGCTGAATATAAATTTTTATAATATTGCAAAAATCTCTCATTTATATCTTAAGTTTGTACTAGTAATTCACCTTCGTCTGATTAAATCCTATGGATTAATTTTTCTCCCTCCAATTTTCGTAATTGATGAGCCAATAATTTTTGTGGTTTATCTCTGAATTCAAATTGTATTTGTTTAGTATATTGGTATTACAACTTGGTCTGACTGTAGTTTATTTAATTTATATTTCAATGCAGAGATTTTATTATGTTTTATCATGGTTGGGTTAGCAGCGTTTTCTATGTCTAATTGTTTGATCTCCTTTTCCAATGCCTGTTGTTCCCTTCGATTCTCTTTATTATAAAATGCTTGAGAGGATATCATAATTCCCCGAACATATGCTTTAAACGTTTCCCATAATCGGGATGAAGGTATTTCTGGCTTATCATTTATTTCAAAGAAAATCTTAATCTGTTTTGTGATGTATTCTTGAGTTATTTTGTCTGTTAAAATTTGTGGGTTAAATCTCCATTGTCCCTGTTTTTCCGTTTTACCAGTTATTTTAATCATAAAAGATAAAGGTGCATGATCTGAAATTATAATATTACAATATTTTGAATTATAAGTGAATGGGATAAGTTTTAAATCTACCAAAAAATAATCTATTCTTGAATAAGTTTTATGCACAGGTGAGTAAAATGAATATTCTCGTCCAGCTGGGTTTTGCATTCTCCAAACATCTTTAATATTGCTGGTATGTGTATATGCATTTATTAGATCACTGGAATGCGATTTAATTTTCCGTTGTCTTGATGATCTGTCTAAATAAGGATCTAGTGTACAATTTAAATCTCCTCCAATTATTAGGTTGTGTTGTGGTAATTCTGGGATAGTATTAAATATTTTCTTTAAAAACAGTGGGCTGTCAAAATTTGGGCCGTATACATTGACAAAAATCATTTTTTGTGTGTATAATTATCCTATTACAATAATATATCTACCATCACTATCAGTTATAGTTGAAGTGTGTTTAAATGAAATGCCTTTGCGAATTAATATTGCTACACCTCTAGATTTGTGTGTAAAAGAAGAATGATATGCTTTGTCAATCCATTTAGCCTTTAATCTATGCTCTGCATCTTTTTTTAGATGTGTCTCTTGGATAAACGCCACGTCTAAGTGCTTTTAAATGTGCTAATTCTTTACCTCTCTTGATTGGTTCGTTAAAACCTTTAACATTCCAGCTACAAAACGTTATTCCTCCAATCCCCGTATTCGTTTTTAAGTCTTGCATCTTTTATCTAAGGAGGTATGTAATAGAGCAAATTGTTCAGCTCGACATACCCGACTTTACACCCGAACTGCGAATAGATGAATTTCAAAACCCTTGGGTATCTCTCACGTATATATCTCCTTTGTATTAATTTATAACTCCATTCAAATATAAAACAATAATATCAAAGAATAATATATTAAAAAGGTTAGATTAAGAGATTAATAGGGTGCACAAAGAGAGAAAAAACAACATCTAATAATAGTGTAGTTAGTGTTAGCCATACTACCATGGCTAGCAATCTACCGACTTCTGTAGTCGATGTTACAAACTTATCCATCTCCATGGTTCCTTAAAATTGTTATTCCATAAAAATATTTAACCGGGAATATTAAACTCTGATGTGTACATGCTCCATCGGTCTATACTTAATATCTATAAGTAATATCTATACTTAATACATATTAAAAGATACAATAAAAAAAATGTTAAAAAAAGGGAGGAAAATAAAAAATATATATATTTTTTTTTAAAGTGCCAGGGGGGATAAATGAAGTCAAACCTTATATTCTGTGTGATTATATTTACTGTTTACCTAATTCTATGTAAATCAGCTATAATTAGTTGTTAATCATTAATTGGTAGTTATCAGCTTTAATTAATAATAATATTGCTGTATGAATTTTAGTATTTGTTAGTTATTAATATTAGTAGTGTTATTATTCTAATTGTTAGTATCCATAGGAGAGTCTCCAATCCGTATCTCCAATCCGAGTCTCCAATCAGCATCCTTCTCCATCTTCTTTAGGTGCCACAAGTCCATAGTCCACTCCAATCCTGAAAATACAATTTATTTGTTGATATAGTTCATCTTTGAAGAGGAAAGAGTGGGAGACCATTAACACTGACCTCGTCCATCTTATGGAAGGATTGAAGGGATGTGTGGAAAGAAAACTGGAGAAGATGGGAGACACCATATACAACTATGGGGCGGAGAGATTTGGGGTGAAGGTCATGAACCAGAGGACACAGAAGGAACCAGCACTCCAGTACAAGTCCAGGAGGCAGCAGGAGATCAAAAGACTGGTGAAAGAAAGGAGCTGAGAAAACAGTGAAGGAAGGCCACAGAGGCAGAAAGGAAAGGACTCGAGGCACTGGAGGCAGAAATAAAGCAGCGCCTGGCAATCCTGCGAAGAGCAGAATGCCTGAGAAAGCAACACAAGAAGAAAGAACGGGTGAGGACAAGTTTCTATAGAGATCCGTATAAGTTTGTCAAAAGCCTCTTTGTCAAGGAGAAGAGCGGGATCCTGAGAGTACCTGTAAGGAAACTGGAGGAGAACTTGAGGAAGACGTACTCTGACAACCGGAGGCAAGAGCCAGTCACCATTCCAGATGACATGCCACCTGAGCACCAGATGGACATAAGGCCTCCTACATGGAAGGAGGTGGAGAACACAGTCAACCGGGCAAGAACAGCATCAGCCCCAGGGCCCAATGACATTCTATACAGGCTCTATAAGAACACCCCTGGTGCCCTGAAATACCTTTGGAAGTTAATGAAAGTGGCATGGGGGAAAGGAATCATACCAAAGGCATGACGAAGGGCAGGAAAGAAAATATTCTTAATTCCCAAAGAAAAGAACTCCTCAACCATTAGCCAATTCCGCCAGATCAGCCTTCTGAACGTGGAAGGTAAGATCTTCTTTGGTGTTGTGGCCCAAAGACTCTCAGCATTTTTGCAGAGCAACAACTTCATTGACACGTCAATGCAGAAAGCAGGGGTACGTGGTTTCTCAGGATGTCTGGAACATGCAAACGTCATCTGGCACCAGATACAAAGTGCCAAGAAGGAAAAGAGAGATCTGCATGTGGTTTTCTTAGATCTTGCCAATGCCTTTGGTTCAGTGCCCCATGAGACTCTTTGGGTAGCTTGTAATTTCTTCCAGGTCCCAGTGGTCATCACAAAGCTGGTAAAAGCTTACTTCCAGGACCTCCAGTTCTGCGTCACAACACAGGACAACAAGTCAAGTCAAGTCAAGTTTATTCATCACATACACATACGAGATGTGCAGTGAAATGAAAAGTGGCAGTGCTCGCGGACTTTGTGCAAAAAAACAAACAAACAAACAACCAAACCAACTACATACAGAATGGAACAGAATCACATGTTCTTTTACATATTAAATATTGTGGGCGGAAGTAAAAAGGGAAAACCCCCCCCCCCCCAGCAATTTAAAAAAAAAACCCGCAGAGTAGTGCAGTAAAGTTAGTCCCTGGTGAGATAGGAGTTTACAGTCCTAATGGCCTCTGGGAAGAAACTCCTTCTCAATCTCTCTGTTCTCACAGCATGGCAATGGAGGCGTTTGCCTGGCCGTAGCAGCTGGAACAGTCCGTTGCAGGGGTGGAAGGGGTCTCCCATGATCTTATTGGCTCTGGAGTTGCACCTCCTGATGTATAGTTCCTGCAGAGGGGCGAGTGAAGTTCCCATAGTGCGTTCGGCCGAACGCACTACTCTCTGCTGAGCCTTCTTGTCCTGGGCAGAGCAATTACCAAACCAGATTGTAATATTTCCGGACAAGATGCTTTCCACAGCCGCAGAGTAGAAGCACTGGAGGATCCTCGGAGACACTCTGAATTTCCTCAATTGCCTGAGGTGGTAAAGGCGCTGCCTTGCCTTACTCACGAGTGCTGCAGCGTGTGATGTCCATGTCATCTCCACAGAGATGTGGACTCCCAGGTATTTAAAACAGCTCACCCTATCCACAGTATCCCCATTTATCCTCAATGGTGTGTACGTCCTCGGATGATGTGCCCTCCTAAAGTCCACGATCAGCTTCGTTTTTTTGATGTTCAAGAGGAGGCTGTTGTGCTGACACCAGAGTGCCAGATCAGCTACCTCCTCCCAGTAGGCCTTCACATCATTGTCTGAGATCAGGCCAACCACCACAGTGTCATCAGCAAACTTGATTATCGAGTTGGAGCTGAACCTAGCCACACAGTCGTGTGTGTACAGGGAGTACAATAGGGGGCTGAGGAAGCAACCCTGGGGGGATCCTGTGCGGTGAGGGATTTCGATGTATTCCCTCCCATCTTGACTACCTGGGGCCTGGCGGTGAGGAAGTTCAGGGCCCAGGCACACAGGGGGGTGTTGAGCCCTAATTCCAGTAGCTTCTCGGCCAGTCTGGTGGGGACAATCGGGTTGAATGCTGAACTGAAGTCTATGAATGGCATCCTCATGCAGCCCCCCTTCTGGCTGTCAAGATGAGAGCGAGCGATGTGCAAAACCTGGGAGACCGCATCGTCCGTGGATCGGTATGCGAATTGTAATGGGTCCATGTTGCGAGGGAGGAAGGGGCAGATGTGTTTCTTCACCAGCCTCTCAAAGCATTTCATGACTACCGAGGTGAGGGCTACCTCAGTCTGTCTGATGGTAGTCATTCAGACAGACTGGGGCGGCATTTTTAGGTACCAATACAATGATGGATTTTTGAAGCAGGCAGGGATCGCGGACTGGTCCAGGGAGAGGTTGAATATTGTAGTGAGCACCGGAGCTAGCTGCCTGGCAGCACCACTGCCTGGCAGCACCTTGAGGCAGGCATAATGGCAGGCTGTACCATTTCTCCTCTGGTTATCACCATGGCAATGGAGCTCATCATTCGAACATCACGATGGGTGGTTGGAGGGGAATGCTTGAAGAGTGGGCTGCGTCCTCCTCCAATCAGGGCATACATGAATGACATGACCACAATAACAACAGCAAAAGCATGCACCAAACGCCTGCTGGGTAAACTCCAGGAAAACATCAAATGGGCTTGAATGGAGATTAAACCCAGCAAATCCTGCAGTATTTCCAATGTCAAAGGCCGGCTCACTCGGGCAATGGTACACCGCATACCTCAAGGATGCAGAGCAGGTGGAACAACTCAGGCAGGATACAATCAGTGGGCTCAAGCAAATCAACAACACTGCTCTCACAGGGAAGCTGAAGCTTTGGTGCCTTCAATTCGGTCTACTGCCCTGACTCATGTGGCCAATTACCATCTAAGAGGTCACTTTATCCCATGTTAACCAGCTGGAGAGACTGGTGAACTCACAAGTGAGGAAGTGGCTCGGGCTACCGAGATGCCTCAGCAGCAGAGGGCTCTATGGAAATGGAGTCCCCTCACTGCCGGTCTCAAGCCTGGTGGAGGAATACAAATGTGCCAAAGTGAGGCTGGACATGACACTAACAGAATCCCAGGACCCAATAATAAGAGGTGTCACTCCAACCCTAGCAACAGGGAAAAAATGGACTCCAGCAGCAGTGGTACTGGACGCAAAATTTGCCCTCCAACACCGGGACATAGTGGGCCATGTCCAACAAGGCAGAGGGGGTTTTGGCCTGGGAGCAATTAAACCTACCTGGCAAAAGGCTACTCCAACTGAACGTCAGCACCTGGTGGTGGAGGAGATGCGCCACCAGGAAGAAGTAGCCAGGTGTGCCAAAGCCATATCCCAAGCCAAACAAGGCCGCTGGATGACGTGTGATGGGGTTGAGAGGAGGAAGATCACATGGAGAGAGCTGCGGACCATGGAGTCAAATAAGTTGAGTTTCATTATCAGAGCCACCTATGATGTCCTTCCCTCTCCCACAACCTAAATCTTTGGCTGGGAGAGGATCCAGCCTGCCCCCTGTGTGCAGTTCCAGCAAACCTCAAGCACATCCTGGTTGGTTGTAAGACCAGCCTAACACAAAGCAGATACACCTGGTGACACAACCAGGTGCTGAGGTGTTTGGCCGCTGAACTCGAGTGCAAGAGAGTTACCACCAACGTCATGGTCATCAATGCCCAGATAACATTCCCGCAAATACCATCCTTCATACGGGAAGGAGAGAAATGGAGGACTAACCCCTTGCCTCTCAACTCATGCCCACTGAATGCAGCCAGAGACTGGGAAATGCGTGTTGACCTAGGCCAGAGGCTTTCGTTCCCAGTTGAAATCGCAGTTACTAACCTGCGACCAGACTTCGTTCTCTGGTCCAACTCCTGTCAGCGTGTTTTCATCATTGAGCTGATGGTCCCATGGGAGGAGGCTGTGGACGAGGATTATGAAAGGAAAAAGCTTCGATATTCAAACCTTGCAGCAGAGGAGAGAGGTTGGAGGGTAAGGGTGCGCCCAGTGAAGGCGGGATGCAGGGGCTTTGTAGCCAGTTCCACCGCAAGGCTCCTGAAGGAAGTAGGAGTCAAAGGGCAGGCACAAAGGAGGGCAATAAAATAACTTGCCAATGCCGCCGAACGGAGCAGTCACTGGCTGTGGTTGAAGAGGAAAGATGCTGTCTGGGCCGCCACGTGACCATCTAGAAGCTAACAATAAGACACACACCCAGGTCTGATCAACCTGCGGTGGCCTGCCTTGACTGAGGGTGTCTTGTGATAAAAGGCCGAAACACCCAGTGACGTTGAGGTACACAACTGAAGATGCGTTTGATTGTTAGCAAATTCACTTAGTGGTCATACCCAAAGATGTCAATTGTAGTGAAATCTTAGGGATTGTAACACCCAATCCTACTAATCAATCTGAAAGGCAATTTGTGAAACACAAGACAATCAGGTTTAGTGACGCTGATTGAAGAATCAATATTGGTCAAGTGACCGGAGAATTTACAACACTCGTACGTTTAACAGAATTTGACCATTGAATTCAAAAGGTGCATCTGTGTGCTTACAGTGTCTCTCTACAGTGTATCACTCTTGTGCATCTGTGTACATGTGTGCACAGCAGAACATAGCCTCCTATCATCCTGAACCACTGGTTATGGACCAGGACCTCTAATCTATGACTAATTTTGAGCCCCCTATCTGAGGAAGGACGTTGACATTGTAGAGGGTCCAGAGGAGATTTAGGAGAATGATCCCAGGGATGACTGGATTAACATATGATGAATGTTTGATGGCATTGGAACTGTTTTCACCGGAGTTTAGAATGATGAGGGGAACTTCATTTAAATGTATCAAATAGTGAAAGGACTAGATAGAGTGGATGTGAAGAGGATGTTTGCACTGTAGAACCAGAGGGCATAGCCTCAGAATAAAAGGATGTACCTTTAGAAAGATGAGGAGAGGAGGATTTTTTTTTGTCAGAGGGTGGTGAATCTGTGGAATTCTTTGCCACAGAAGGCTGTGGAGTCATTGGGTATTTTTAAAGCAGAGATTAGCAGATACTTGATTCGTAAGGGTTTCAATGGTTACAGGGAGAAGACAAAATGGCATTGAAAGGGAAAGATAGATCAGTCATGATTGAATGGCGGTGTAGACTCTTTGGGCCAAATAGCCTACTTCAGCTCCTATGACTTATGAACTTATGAACTCTTTGTAAACACTCAGTGGTTATCGGTGTGTGAAGACCATTGCTTATTAGAATAATTCACACACTGGCATCTTCCACTCATCAACATGGAAAACAAGTCATTCCCAAACTCCAAAGATACATGGATAAGACAGGTTTAGAGGGATATGGGTCAAATGCATGTAGGTGCGACGAGTGTAGTTGGGACTATTGGCCGGTGTGGGCATGTTGGGCCAAAGGACCTGTTTCCAAGCTGCAAGACTCCATGGCTCTACGACTATGAGAAGCATTTGTTATCAGACCACATCAATTTCCTGTGATGTTCCTACTGTATGGTGCCTTTCAGATGGTGTTGGAGACCAGAAAGAGCTGCATGCACAAATCCAATTGAAATCTTCCGTCGGGTCTTCTACACTTCCTTTGATATATGTAATAGTAAGATTAAACGAGAACTCACCTGTTCGAAGTTTGATCGTTATTTTACGAGGAGTTACGATGAGGGATTACGTGAAGAAGAGCCCGCCTCACGCTGGTAACGGCATACTTCAAAGCAACGGCATGAAAAAACACAGAACACCAAAGCCGGAGTAACATAGTAAGGCTCATAAAAAGACTTAGAACCACCATTTGATCATTTATTTTACGAGGGTGGGAGTGGAGGGCACGTAATCCCTCATCGTAACTCCTCGTAAAATAACGATCAAACTTCGAACAGGTGAGTTCTCGTTTAATCTTACTATTTTACTTCGGAGTCACGTGAGTGACTACGTGAAGAGTTTTAAAGCTTTCTGTGTTTTTTATGTCGTAGAATTAATCCGTACGACAGTCCGGCTAAGTAAACACATACATGAGAAAGCACACAAATGTTAGATCTTTTCATAATTAAGTTTTTTAAATGGCTGAAAAACCATATAATACCCTCCTTATATTTGAGGGAAAAATGATTACAAGTGACAAAAGATATCAGTGACTACACAACTGATTATAGCAATTAATAGCAAACAAAGCAGGTGATTATAGTGCTCCCAACACCGCGTGTCCAAAGCTTGTCATAGTGTGAACAGGTTTGTTGTAGAACTTTGAAAAAGTTTCTTCTTTACTCCACCCTGCGATTTTTAAAAAATATGCTCGAGAGGTACGTCCCGCCCCTTCGCCGCGGACGTAGCTGCCGCCCTGGTGGAGTGAGATTTGAAGACATCAGTGTCTACTCCCGCTAAAACCAACACCTGTTTCAACCATTTTGAGATAGTTTGAACTGAAGCTTTTGTGTGTGGCTTTTTGTGCGTAAGCAGCAATGTCTTTTCGTTTCCTCGAAAAGTGTCCGTCACTTTAATACATTGGTTCAAATGTCTAACCACACACAAAGCAAGCTCAATATGAAAAGCTTGAAAGGTTACCTTTGTTCCAGATCTCCTGGTCTACTTTGTTTGATCAGATCGTAAACATAGAATACAACGTTATCTGTAGTCACATGCATACAGTCTAAACGCAACATTTGTAAAGTTTGCACTCTTTGGGCTGAGACCAGTGACATTAACATGACCAATTTCAATGTTAACCTATCCAATGACAACCCTTCAATTGGCGTCCATTCTCTAAGTAGAGCAAGTACTATGCTCACATCCCAAATCTCTGTATATCTAGGTTTTGGCGGATTCATGTGAAAAATTCCTTTCATGAATCGTGATATTAATGGATGCGACCCAATTGATTTCTCACCAGTCATAAGTCCTAAATAGGACGACAAGGCACTGCGTGCAGTGTTAATGGCACTGTAACTTAAATGTTGGCCAAAGCGCAAATTGGCAAGGAATTCCAAAACATGAGTAACATTCACATAATCATCAGAAATATTTTGACTGTGTGCAAAATTCTTCCCATTTCTTAATATGTGTCATATATTGTTTCTGTGTGCTATCTCGCCATGATGCGCCAATAACTGTCAAGTTTGGTCCGACAATCCCAGTTCCTGTAGTGGTCTGGTCAAAACCTGCAGATTAACAAATTCATATATGCATAT
This sequence comes from Okamejei kenojei, assembly GCA_035221665.1. Taxonomy (NCBI): domain Eukaryota; kingdom Metazoa; phylum Chordata; class Chondrichthyes; order Rajiformes; family Rajidae; genus Okamejei; species Okamejei kenojei. The sequence continues at coordinate 78,591,669 of CM069131.1, forward strand.
AATGGGTAATCTTTATTTGTTACTGGATTAGTCAAGATATCACTACAGTTAAGAATCTGCATATACGGTTCTTTAATCATATTCAGCATAACTGGGAACCAAGGTTGAGTTGGCCAATTTGGCACTACCAACAATCCGGAAGCTGAATCTTGCTCTATTTTCTTCAAGCATCTCTGGATCAGAGCAAATGGTGGAAAAGCATAAAAGAACATTTTCCCCAGTGTAATAAAAATGCATCTACTGCAACTGCGTCCGGATCGTGTTCCCAAGACACATAATGAGGCAAGTGATGATTAAGCCTGGATGCAAACAAATCAATTTCTGGCAACCCAAATCGTCGAACAATATTCTTAAATATTGCTGGCTTAAATATCCATTCCGTATTATCTTTAAAAATCCTGGACCTTTCATCTGCTACCACATTGTCTTTACCTGGAGTATAGCTTACTGCAATCCCATATCTGCCGACCAATACACCATTGCCATATCTCATTGACCAGACAATCACATGATACTGATCCAACTCTCCCCATGTGATTAATGTAAACCACAGCTGTTTTTATTGTGTAATTGTATTAACACATGCAGACCTTGTTTAGCACAACAATATGCTTTAAACCCATAAAAGGCCCCCAATAACTCCAAATAGTTAATACCATACTCTTGGAGAAACACTTGTTCTTCAGTTTTCCATCTACCTCCACAACTGGAGGATAAATCTGTGGCCCCCCATCCGAGAGCACTAGCATCTGTATGTAAAACCATTTCAGGCTGTTTGATCATAATATTTATTAGCAGCTTGTGGGACATTTTCCTTTTTTAACCCACCATTGTAAATTCCAATACAGCTTCTTTTGTTAATTACATAGGCCTGTCAAATGGCCTGCCTTCTCTTTGAGAGCTTGTATCTTGTACCTTCGAAGATATCAATAAATGTAATGAACCAAATTCTACTGCAGGAAATGCTGCTAGCAGTTCACCAATGGTTGTCACCATTTCTCGGATGGAAGGATAAGGTTTTGAATGAGATAATGACAAGTTACCAAAATATCATCGACTTTATCTGTTGGTAAAGGTATTAACATAGTCACTGAGTTAATTACAAACCCCAAAAGTAAATTGTTTGTGCTGGCTGCAGCTGGGGCTTAATTAGATGAATTAAGAACCTTAGCTTCCACAAAGCTTTAGTAACTGAAACTGAGTCCTCAGCTGACTCCTGATAATCACTAATGACCAGAATGTCATTGAGATAAGCCATAATGATGTGCATTTTGTGCTCTAATTGGGCTAAACTGGTTTCAACAGTTTCGTAAGAGTAAAAAGCTGAACTCAGTCCATTTGGCAAAGCTTAACTGCCATAATTGTCACAAACCAATTAAAATTTTAAGTACCACCGAGACCTGATGCATAGGTACAGAATAATAGGCGTCTTTTCATCAATCTTAGCCATATAACAACCTGCTGAATTAAATATTTTGCAGTATTCAATGTCTCCATTTGAACATGTTTGTATTCTACAAACTTATTTAGACCTGTAAGGTCCAGAATACTTCTGCAACCATCATCTGTAATGCCTTCTAACATAAAGACAAATTTATGCTCGTGTTCAAAATCTTTTCCATTACCTCTTTTCCAGATAATTAGGCAATGTGAACATAAATCTCTGCTTTTTCAATTGCAGAAAACACGAAAACATAAGCAGGTTTATTCTGTACAGGAGGATTAACCTCTTTTTTTTAAAAGTAATAGTAGTTAATGAAACTGCTCGTAATATACTGATCAAAAATAATAGTAAGCCAGTCTTAATAAACTTTTTGTAATCTCCCTCTAACTGGAGATTAATCCGCAGTTTCTTTAAGCAGGGAACAAGTCTTTAATTCCTCTGCATATGAGCGTGGTGTTCTCCTTATCCCCTGAATTCGGGTAAGTATTTGGTTGTGCAATACAATAAAACTTCCTTGACATATTTCTGCCTCTATTTCCAATATCAAATCCCCTTCTGGGCGAAAATACCTTTTCGTCCAAAGACGAAGGTTTCATGCAGCTAAAAATTTAGCTTTTCATCCAATTTCAATAAGTTAGGCAGATTACTCCAAACAGATAACCAAGAGCTTAAACACCACTTGCTCAACACAGGTATGCAACCTTGGGTGAAAAATGGCCCAAATAGCCATTTATATTATATAAAATTTCATAGAAAGAATTGCACAATAGCGTCTTTATTTTATGTTTTCCTTTCATCTGCCCAAAAGCCATAATAGCAGCAGAATAATTTGTGAGGATTTTTAAAACCTCACTATTTGACGCTCTCATATTTGGAGTCATGGATGCCCATATTAACGGATAAACCGTAGGCTCTTCCAATGAGGCACAATTTCCTGTGCTGTGCAATTTTAATATTTCAATTATCACAGAATCATGAAGTTGGTGAGATACCATATATATATGTTGGCAGCTAGGATTTCTTCCATAGCCTCACCACTTCCTTCATATATAGCAAAACCTTTTGCTATTCCATGCATCTTTGGCCTCTTTTCATATTTTTTCATTTTATTTTTATTTTTATTTTGTGGTGTGCTTTCAAAATGCAAATCACCATCAACAGGGTCTGCCTTCTGCAGCCCTAAATCAATTGGGATTTCATCCCATGAGACTTCTTCCGGCCCAAATCCTGGGTCCGGAGTTCCAACTTCCAATTAGGCCCATGGCCATATTCAAAATAATTAAACCCCTCAGGGCTAATCTTAGGAACCTTCAGGGTACTTTGACCCTAGTCTCATAATTATTTGGAGAACTTTCTCCATATGCTCCATAATCAGTTCCACATAGTTTACTTATCTGGAGGATTTTTCAATGTCAGAGTCATCAGAACACGGGCCTCTCAGATTTTTTATTTTATTTTATTTTCCATTTTTCATATTCGGGAGCATTTCTCTCCGTGGTTATCATTTTGTAAACTAATTCGCTAACGGGTATATCTGCGGCCACCGGTATCGGAACCGGCTCCGCACTAGCTTTCCCGTATATTTATTTTTCACCCCAGGAAGCATTTTGACCCGCGAATATAAGTTTACTTCATCATCTGTGCTTATCCAGCACTAATATGACTCTGACCTGATTTAATATATTTCCTATACTGCTGGACCTACCCAGCGCCCGCTAAGAAATCCCAACTTTACTGTTCTTACCTGCGGGCCGTTCCGACCGCTGCGAGGAGCTGCTCCTTACTGCAGCTCCACCTTCTGCCGTCAGCGTCGACGTCATGCCGTTACCAGCGTGAGGCGGGCTCTTCTTCACGTTAGTCACTCACGTGACTCCGAAGTAAAATTGATTTGATATTCAATAGCAACACTTGCAGCAATTGGGTTCATCACAGCATAGTTCTATAAATAAGTATTAGAAATAAATACCTTACTCAATATGAAAAAGTAGTTTTTCCTAATATTATTGGATTATTAGGGGCACAAGTTCAAAGCTTGTTCAGTGCTCTCAAATCATGACATTCTAACAAGAAAGTACAGAAGGCAAAAGATCTACCCAATTGTGTTCAAATATCAAAGAATTGAAGCAGTTCAAGGTCTCCTGTCTTTAAAAAATCTGCTTTATTTAAAAATAAATTTCACAAATTGAGTAGAACAATGTCAGTCAGCTGCTTGTCAATTATGCAGTTTATGCACATTTTCTTTTGTGCTTGAATTATCCGCAGCCACGATAAGGGAGGTGGGGCTGAACATTTTCCAAATGTTGAACCAGTGAGACTGATTCCTCAGGCCCTAAATTAAATCAGAACTTATTGGGGTTGATTGTGGTGATAGTGAACCGGCACTGAAGTCATGGAAATTATACTTAAAACCGCTGGTTTTAAACGGCCAACTTATGAACACCCCATTCATACGAATCTGTCATTACATGTAAAGTGCTTTGGGATGTCCTGGGGCCAAAAGGGCAGGGGAGTGGAATGTTGGTTTACAAAACTGGATGCAATGCAACTATTTCTGCAGGCTGACGAAGGGGAATACAACATCTATTCCATTTTCCATTTATCGCCTCTCTTTCCCCTCTCTCCGATCTCTTCCACCCACATTCTTTCTTCCCGCTGTACATTTTACTCCCCCATTCTCTCCATATCTGACACATTTTTGTCTCCTTTTCAGCTCTAACTGTTGTAACTTACTCCACCCATCAGTCTATACCCCCCCCCCCCCCACCTCCCCTCATCTGTATCCACCTATCAGTTACCAGGCTTTGCCTGGCCTCATCTCTTTTTTCCAACTTTCTCTCCCCTCTCCTAACAGTGTAAAGAAGGGTCCCGTCCCGAAATGCCACCTGTCTATTCCTTCCCCGGATGCTGCCTGACCCACTGAGTTCCTCCTTACTTTGAGTTTTGTCTGCCTGTTTGGTGTCAAGTTTCTATTATAAAGCAAGATGTTTTCTTTCAAAAAATAATCATGCACTTACTCGACAAGATGCTTTAAAGGTTTACCACTGATTTTTCCCACACCCTTGCTTTCATAGCCTTTCTGGATTAAGCATTTTGCCGGACCAACAAAGGTCAGGGCCGAGAGGAGTCCAACTGTACCAGAATGGTCCACCTAGGCTGCATAGGGTCCTTGAAACCGGCTGCAAATTTGGCCTCAGGTCGGCCATGGGAACAGATTTGCCAGCTCTGGCCGGGCCAGTGTTCCAGAGCCCCAGCCGTAAGAGGCAGATGCGACCCGCTGATTGGTCGGAGAAGTCGACTATGGGAACAGACCACATTTTCAGGGGAACTTCCGGGGGGGGGGGGGATTTCAGAATCAGAATCAGAATCACACTTTATTTGCCAAGTATGTTTTACAACATACGAGGAATTTCATTGGCCAGGTCAGTCATACAATTAAAAGCAACAGATCACTCAAAAACACATTTTAACATGAACATCTACCACAGTGACACCTACATATTCCTCACGATGATGGAAGGTGAAATAAAGTTCAAGTCCCTTCCCTTAGTTCTTTCTCGGTCGTGGGCCTCGAGCCCCCGTTGACGGAACGATCTTGACTCCCATAGCCGGCGGCATTCAGGCTCTCCGTGGCGAGTGCACTCTTGTAATTTTGCCTGGATTAAAGTGGGTGCCAGACCAGGTTAATCACTGCTCAATGGTGTGCAGATGTTTTTTTTAATCAAAGAGCAGAATATAACTTGTTCCTCTGGCGATTATTATACATTATTGAAGCAGAACTGTTTAAGCTCAGTTCTCCAATATGAAGTTTAATGAAGGAAGTGCTAATGGAAAACAAATACATTAGGCACCCTCAAAAAAGTTCCCATTGAAGAAATGTGGGGAAAATAACTGATGTGAAACTTTAATGCAACACAAAATTTCAGTTTCGGGTAAAAATATCAAAGGTTTGTCAGAGGTGTCAGCCATGGCTTGGCCGGGTCACTGATTCCACTGAATCATAAAGTTGTGGATTTACGCCCCCTCCAGGACACAGACAGCAGATCTTCCCATGCCATGGTGAAGAAGTGCTACAGTTTAACATGTGTTAATTCTTGAGAGACTCTTAGACCAAGGCCCTGTTCACTCCTTCTCAGTAAGAACACACAAAAAAACTTTACACCATAATTTCATTACTGACGTTTGAGCCAACTCTCTCAACTCTGATGTTTCTGACTAATGGAGGAGTCTAGGACAAGATGGCACAGCTTCAGAATAAAGGGACATACCTTTAGCAAGGAGATGAGCAGGAGTCTGTGGAATTCATTGCCACCAACGGCTGTGGAGGCCAAATCTTTGGGTGTTTTTAAAGCAGAGATTGACAGGTTCTAGATTAGTATGGGCATCAAAAGCTACGGGGAACAGGTAAGAAAATGAGATTGAGAGGGAAGGATAGATCAGCCATGATTGAATGATGGGGTAGACTTGATAGGATAAATGGCCTAATTCTGCTCCTATGACTTAAGAACCAACAATAATTATTAGCTATTATTATTATTAGCATATTAGCTGGGTATTAAGAGTTTGTGTTCTGTGGGATCTTGCATTGGCCAGCATGCTTCCAAAGGACGATTATGTTTCAGAAAATTTTCATTACCCTGTAAAGTGCTTTGGGACATCCTGTGGTCATACGGGTAGGGGAGTGGGGTGTTGCTTTACAAAAATGTATGCACTGTAACTAGTTCTGTAGGTAGTTGAATGAGAAATCGACCACAAGGTCAAGAATGTTGTGGCAATAGACAATGTATTGTTGACACACATAGCTGTGTTCTATTTATCATGTCCTGTCTTTAATTCTCTGACTTCGGATTGTAGAGAGTGTGACTGGTATGTTAACAGATTGTAAAACTACAGAAAAATAGTCAGATAAAGAAATCGATAAAAGGGTGGTGGTAAAAAACATGTTTGACAATAACTAGAAACAAGGACACAAAGTGCTGGTGTAACTCAGCAGGTGAGGCAACATCTCTGCAGGACACAGATGGGCAAAACTTCAGGTCGCGACCCGATGTTGTGTTGTTATTTCAATTACTTGCTTTCTTCTTGTGGATAGGCAAAATCTAGCAATATCTTTTTATGAATCAATGGGCTGGAATTTCTTCAATAGGACCTGCAGCTTGAAAATAACCCTCTGCATTGCACCTTCTGGTGAGCAGCAGTAGGAACTGCAAACAGCTCTCCTGGGGAGTTTGCATTTCATTTGGTGAAGCAGTTGGTGCAAAAGTAATTGAAATAGATGCAAAACATTGGACTAACTGGACTTTTAAATGCAAATTTCAGTCTATGCTATTCAGCAGAACGTAGGTGGAAAAACTGATACGGAGCCTCTAACTTTCATCACAGCCTGATTCAGCAACATGAATGCCCAGGAATGAAGGGGATTACAGAGAGTAATAGACACTGCCTGGTCCAGCACAGGAAATGATCTCCCCACCACCGAAGAGATCTATACAAGGCGCTGTCTCAAAATCACAGCCAAATATCAGAAAAAAAAGACCCACAACACACTGGCCACAAACTCATTTTGGACCCACCATTGACAAGAAAGTACAGGAACCCTGAAAATCATGACCACTAGACTCGAAATAGCTTCTTCCCAGTAACCGTAAGGATATTGAACACCGCACAACACTAACCTCAGCAAATATGAACTTCTATGGACTGTCTATAGAAGTCAAATATGAACTTCTATGGACGGTGGGATGACGGTATCCATTATTGCTGATTATCAGCTCTAACCGAATGAGAGGGGTAAAGTTTACCCAAGGCTGGGAGGGAAGAAACGTGGTGCTGGGGGGGGGGGGGGGGGATGGCGTGGGGGAGGGGGGGTGGCGTGGGGGAGGGGGGGTGGGATAGATGAGTTAAACAAGCAGAAATTCACAGGCTGGGTGGCCACAGATCCCTCGGCCCCACATGAGGTGCCTCAGGGACCGGTTCAGTGCTCACGCCGCCTTCACGCTGCTCGCAGGCTGCATATGATCCGTGCGCTCGTCCGACCTCTGTGGGACGTCCAGTGGCACCTATTCCATGTGATCCTTTCCGGCTGCTGCAGAGCCTCTAACGCCCTCTCTGCCGACACCTTGACATGTGGGTTCAGTGTCCCTCCACCTCCGCAGCCTCCGTGCCTTTGGGTGCCTCCTGCGGCTGACCTTCGAACCCCCCAGAGCACCTCCGAGGATGTGGGGAAAGCGCACCCAAAGGGGAGGTGGTGAGACTATTGGGCCTGTCCCACTTACACAACTTTTTCGGAGACTGCCGGCTCGCATCAAAGGTCATTGCAGGTCGGCGAAAATTTCAACATGTTGAAAATTCAGCAGTGACCAGAAAGACGCTTTGGGCGACTGAGGAGATTACTCATGACCATACAGGTGACAGCCTGATGACATGTCGAGCGGTGAAGTCTGTATGTATGTGAGTAGGAAACGACCTATGACGGGTACCGACCGTGGCCGAAAAAGTCGCGTAAGTGGGACAGGCCCATGTGTCTTTGCACGCTCAACCCAACTTAGTCGATTATTGTCATGTGTGCCGAGCTACAGTGAAAAACCTTTGTTGCGTGCTAACCAGTCAGCAGAAAGACAATACATGATTCCAATCGAGCCATCCTCAGTATACAGATACATGATAAAGGAAATAACGTGAATAACGTTTAGTGCAAAATAAAGCCTGTAAAGTCTGATCAATGATAGTCCGAGGGTCTTCAATGAGGTAGATGGTAGTTGAGCACTGCTCTCTAGTTGTTGGTAGGATGGTTCAGTTGCCTGATAACAGCTGGGAAGAAACTGTCCCTGAATCTGGAGGTATGCATTTTCACACTTTTATACCTTTTGCCTGATGGGCGAGGGGAGAAGATGGAGTAGTCATGGTGGGACATCCATAATTATTTTGTTGGCCTTGCCGAGGCAGTGTGAGGTACAAATTGAGTCAATAGAAGGGAGGTTGGCTTGTGCGATGGCCTGGACTGCATCCACAATTCTCTTCAATTGCTTGTGGTTTTAGATGGCGCTGTTCCCAAACAATGATGTGATGCATACCAATAAAATGCTTTCTATGGTGCAGATTTAATGGAGTGTGCCATTGGTCTCGAGTGTTATTACCTCATGTGGGCAGGAGATGGTATTTGGTGAGTATGTTCCTGAAGTCTGATCCAAGTCAATGTGTTTGCAAGTGTTTTTGAAGAAGGTTTAAAGTAGCTTGATAGCTTGATAGAGGAATTGGAACTCAAGAATGGAACTTTGTCAGCGCCAGAAACATGATGCGGTGCTGGCTCGAAGGGCCGAATGGCCTACTCCTGCACCTATTTTTCTATGTTTTCTATGATTCATGTGTACTGCCTAGATGAGGACTACTATATGATGTTATAAGGTTGTATGCAAAACAAAGCATTTCACTGTACGTAGATACATGTGACAAGTATCATTAAGTATTGTATTGAATCATTGAATCATTGAGTGCGTAGAGAGAGAAACAAAACTAGAATTGGAAGTAAGAAAAACAAACTGGCAGCATAAACAAAGGCGGAGTGCAAATAAGGTCAGGGTACAGAAAATGTTAGAATGCCAAACTTTAAGGCATTACATCCACAGGTTAGAAGAAATGGCAGTGCAAACAGCAACTAAAATATCATGACCTCAGTCCAGTAGTTAGGAAGGATTTTGACTTGGCAGAGCATGGGGTTTATAATTAGGGTCAATTTGGGTGAAGCTCAGAAGCAGCAAAAAGCAGAAAATAATTAGGGAATATTTATAGTCCTCTAAAAAGTACTAATAATCCGGGTATAAATAAGGAAATTAGAGGTGAATCTAAAAGAGATTATATAGTAATCACAGGGAATTTAACCTACATATAGATTATAATATAGAGGGTACATTTCTGGATTGTACACGAGACACATTTCTGGATCTGAATGTTGGGTCACAACGAGGGCACATACTATTTTATATCTGGCTCATGCAATGACACAAGGTTAATTCCTTTTGCAAGGGAGACCCTGGAAAGAGTGATCATAATATGAAAAATATTGTTTGATAGCTCAATTTAAAGCCAAGGTTTTCACTCTAAAGACATTGTGGGATGAGGGACAAGTTATCTGGGGTGAATTGGCAAATTACTTTAATGGGTTTGACAAGGGGTTGGTAATAGCAAACATTTAGAAAAATTTTATATGATTTGCAAACAGCAAATATTTCTTTACAACACCTAAACATGACAGAAAAAATATTTCAACTACAGTTTACAAGAAAAATAAGATACGGTAATTAATCAAAGAGAATGGGTTATAACGTTTCCAGGAAAGGGTATGCTTGAGCATTGGGAGTGTTTTAGAATTCAGTAAATTGCCCCTAATGTGTAGAGAGTGGATGAGAAAGTAGGATAACATAGAACATGTGAATCCCAGATCAATGGCCGGCTTGGACACGGTGGGCCAAAAGCTCTGTTTCCATGCTGTGTCTCAAAACAAATAATGACAAGATGTGAAAAATAGAAAATGGAGCAAACTATTGAGCAACATAAAAACAATGCAAACGATTCTATAGGTAGATATAGAGGAAAGGACCAGCGAATTTCCCTTACAGAGTCATAGAGTCATACAGAGTTGGGCCTTCAGCCCAACTTGTCCACATCGATCGACATGTCCCATCTGCCTGCATTTAACCCATATCTCTCTAAACCTATTTAATCCATGTAGCTGTCTAAATATTTCCTAAATGTTGCGATAGTACCTGTCTCAACTACCTCCTCCTCCTTTGACACCTTTTATGTAAATAATTTACACCTCAGGTTCCTATTACTTTTCCCCCCTCGCACCTTAAATCTAGGTACTCTGGTTCTCGATTCCCCTATTCTGGGCAAGAGACTGTGCATTTACCTGATATATTCCTCTGCTTATTTTGCAGACTTCTATAAGATCACCCCTCATCCTCCTGCGCACCAAAGGCGTCCCAGCCTGCTCAACCTCTCCCAATAGCTCAGTCCCTCGATTCCTGGCAACATCCTAGTAAATCTTCTCTGCACCCTTTCCAGCTTGACATCTTTCCTATAACATGGTAATAGATGGGCAAATTTGGAATTAGGAAATGGCAGAGGAATCACAGATGGAGATTTAGTACAGAAGGTGTGCAATGAAGATTCATAATACATATTTCTGGGATAATTGTTTTGTCAAGTGAGGGGAGGTTTAGTTGGCACTGGGCAACACACTGGAGTAATGCAAGTTGACTTAATTGAAACATAGAAAACACTCATTGACCCCAAGGTCATTGCAGTTACAGAGAGCAGGCTTGCCCTGATCCAAGGATCACGGTCTCAAATTAAGGGATATAAATAGAAATTAGGAGAAATTCCTTCACTGAAAGGATGTGAATCTGGTAAATTCTCTACTCTGTGGAGCTGCTGAGGTTTAGTTATTGATTGGATTCAAACTGAGCTCCGTGGGTTTGAGGAATTGAGGAATGTGGGGATAGGGAGGGATGAATGATGTTGATACGGAAATTCAACCATTGTCCTTTTGAATTGGTCCAATTGCCTTGAGGGACTTGCCTACTTTGATATGTTCTTACATCTCAATGCAATGCCTCAAACATCTTGTTACTTCTCCCGTGCTACGTGGTTTATTACGCCAAGATTTATTTCCCTTGCTAAATTGATTATATCCTTCCAAACCTCCGGCAGAGGTTGAGGGGAGACCTGAGAGGAGTGCAGGACATTATGATTAGCATAGACTACTCATTCCTCATCAAATGGAAGTGTCAACGGCTACAGGGCATAGTTTTAAGGTGTGAGTCATAAAGTTTAAAGGAAATGTGCGGAGCAAGATGGATGCCAGGAACAATGCAGTGGAGGCAGATACAATAGCGGCACCTAAGATGCTTTTAGGTAGACACTTGAATATGCAAGGAATGGAGGTATATGGATTAAGTGCAGTCAGAAGAGATTAATTTAATGGCATCATGTTGAGCACAGACACTGTGGGCTGAAGGGCCTGTTCCTGTGCTGTACTGTTCTATGTTGCATGTTATACCTCTCCTATCAATGTACCTGTCCAAATGTGTTTGAAACACTATAATTTTACATAACGCTACCATTCTACCACGATACCCTCTAGCCTCTTGTGTAAAAAAATAATCCCTATGATCATGTTTAAATAATTTTCCTCTCACCTTTAACATATGCTTTTTAGTTTTAGACTCCCCTACCCTGGGAAAATGTCTGTGATAATGTATCTTATTTTTGCCTCCCCTCATTTTATGAAACTCTGGAAGGTTACTCGCAGCTGCAGATTTCACTGCAGCGTGCTGCAGATTCCCAGCTCAGAAGCAGTCTACAGTCAATAACTGCACGCTAATTGAAGCACAGATGGCAGCACTGGAGGCAAGAGGGCACAAATTGAGTGCAGGATGAATTGGGGCTTCTGGATCATTCATGCCATGCGAGAGAGTATTCTGAGAGGTTTTACTAGCAGAGCTGATAACAATGATTCAGTCCTGAGCCCAGTGAGGCAGTGACAACTGGAGTACACGTGGCTCATATTGTTCTCCATTGAGAGCTCATGACAGCCTCCAGAGAGTGGAATATGGGCAGAGAGACCAGACTTTCCCAGAGAAGGAGGCAACAAGGACCCTGCCAGCAATCACTGGTCTGAACTAATGATCACCTCGGCTGTATCATGCAATCATTCATTCCAGACTCCAGACTCACTTATCCAGGGGAAAGCTCCTTCCACATCCATAGTAATAGAGTGATAGTGTGTGGAAACAAGCCCTTCGGTCCAACATGCCCACATCGACCAACATATCCCATTTACACTAGTCTTACTTGCCTGCATTTGGCCCATATCCCTCTAAACCTGTCCTATCCATGCACCTGTCTAATTGCTTCTTGAACATTGCAATGGTCTCTGCCTCAATTTCCTCTTCCAGAATCTAGTTCCATATACCCACCTCCCTTTGTGTGATGAACTTACTCCTCAGATTCCAATAAAATCTTTTCCCCTTCACCTTAAACATACACCCTCAGGTTCTCGATTCCCCTACTTTGGGCAAGAGACTGTGCATCTACCCCGATCTATTCCTCTCATCTACTCTGTTTTAACCCGTTTCAGTAAGAACATTCCTGACTGATAAATACAGGTCTAATTTCTCTTGAAAGTCAGTCAAGCCTTAACTTTAAACTCTCTCTGGCAAGCATGGGCTTTCTTCGATAAGGAGTTCAAAATACATGTTATCCCCAGGCGCGGTCCTATAGGTGTGGTCATGAGAATTGTCACACCATATTCCTGTAACAAAGACCAGCATTCTATTGCCTACCTCTACACCTGCATGTCAGCTCTCTGGAGGAGTACACTTTTGGCAAAAATGATTAGTTTATCTTTAAGTAAAAATTCAAAGAACTGGAAATATTGGAAATCCAACGCCAAGTTAGAAGCAGATCAGGCAGTATTTGTACAAATAAAAAAACAGAAAACATTTCAGGCCAGGATTACAAAGGGCCTCTGACCTAATCTATTAACTCGTTTAGAAGTTTTGGGTTAACATATAACACATAACATTTCTCAGCACAGGGCTTGTACACACTGGAGTTTAGAAGGATGAGGGGGGACCTCATTGAAACTTACCGAATAGCGAAAGGCTTGGATAGAGTGGATGTGTCTAGTTTAGTTAAGTTTAGAGATACAGTGCAGAAACAGGCCCATTGGCCCACTGGGCCCACTGGGCCCACACCGACCAGCGATCCCCACACATTAACAATATGCTACACACACTAGGGACAATATACCATAAATACCAAGTATGCAAACCCAAGTCAATTAACCTACAAACTTGTATGTCTTTGGAGTGTGGGAGGAAAACGAAGATCTCGGAGAAAACCCACGCAATCATGGGGAGAACTTACAAACTCCGTGCAGACAGCACCTGTAGTCAAGGACGAACCCGGGCCACTGCTGCTGCAAGCGCTGTAAGGCAGCAACTCTTCCGCTGCGCCACCGTGCCGTGGGGAGAGGATGTTTCCATTCATGGGAGCATCTAGAACTGGAGGTCAAAGCATTAGAATTAATGGACGTTCCTTTTAGTGGAGACGAGGAGGAATTTCTTTAGTCAGAGGGTGGTGACTCTGTGGAATTGCTTTCCACAGAAGACTGTGGAGGACGCCAATGGATATCTTTAAGGCAGAGATAGATAGATCTTGAATAATATGGGTGTCAGGGGTTATGGGGAGAAGGCATGAGAATTGGCTTAGGAGGGATAGATAGGGAAGCCATGATTGAATGGCAGAGTAGAATTGATAGGTCAAATGGCCTAATTCTGCTCCTATCACTTATGACCTTATAGAAAGACACAAAATGCTGGGGTAACTCAGCGGGTCAGACAGCATTTCTGGAGTACTTGGATAGATTATGTTTTGGGTCGATATCTTTTCTCAGACCCTTCTGTAGAAGGGTCCCGATCCTAAACATCTCCTATCCATGTTCTCTAGAGATGCTGCATGACCCGTTGAGTTACTCCAGTGTTTTGTTTCTTTCGTTGGCAAACCAGCATCTCCACTTCCCTGTTATTACTATTAACTCTTTCGGTTTCCACATTGAAGTTTTAAAGCTACTTAAAAATTAATTTTCATTCATTAAAATATAAAATATTCAATATAAAATAATATTAACCGATTCTCTGGCTCTGATGAACAAGGAGGTAGGGCTAAGACAAGTCGAGCAATAGTGATTGGGGAATCTGCAGTCAGAGGAACGGACAGGTATTTCTGTGGCCGCAAGCGAGACTCTAGGATAGTGTGTTGCCTCCCTGGTGCCAGGGTCAATGCCAGCCTCTGAGCTGGCACAGAACATTCTGAGAGGAGAATAGACAATAGACAATAGGTGCAGGAGTAGGCCATTCGGCACTTCGAGCAAGCACTGCCATTCAATGTGGTCATGGCTGATCAACCCCAATCAGTAACCCGTTCTACATAGAAACATAGAAATTAGGTGCAGGAGTAGGCCATTCAGCCCTTCGAGCCTGCACCGCCATTCAATATGATCATGGCTGATCATCCAACTCAGTATCCCGTACCTGCCTTCTCTCCATACCCTCTGATCCCTTTAGCCACAAGGGCCACATCCAACTCACTCTTAAATATAGCCAATGAACTGGCCTCAACTACCCTCTGTGGCAGAGAGTTCCAGAGACTCACCACTCTCTGAGTGAAAAAAGACTTTCTCATCTCGGTCTTAAAGGATTTCCCCCTTATCCTTAAGCTGTGACCCCTTGTCCTGGACTTCCCCAACATCGGGAACAATCTTCCTGCATCTAGCCTGTCCAACCCCTTAAGAATTTTGTAAGTTTCTATAAGATCCCCTCTCAATCTCCTAAATTCCAGAGAGTATAAACCGAGTCTATCCAGTCTTTCTTCATAAGACAGTCCTGACATCCCAGGAATCAGTCTGGTGAACCTTCTCTGCACTCCCTCTATGGCAATAATGTCCTTCCTCAGATTTGGAGACCAAAACTGTACGCAATACTCCAGGTGTGGTCTCACCAAGACCCTGTACAACTGAAGTAGAACCTCCCTGCTCCTGTACTCAAATCCTTTTGCTATGAAAGCTAACATACCATTCGCTTTTTTCACTGCCTGCTGCACCTGCATGATGACTGGTGTACCATGACACCCAGGTCTCGCTGCATCTCCCCTTTTCCTAATCGGCCACCATTCAAATAATAGTCTGCTTTCCTGTTTTTGCCACCAAAGTGGATAACCTCACATTTATCCACATATACTGCATCTGCCAAACATTTGCCCACTCACCCAGCCTATCCAAGTCACCTTGCAGTCTCCTAGCATCCTCCTCACAGCTAACACTGCCCCCCAGCTTAGTGTCATCCGCAAACTTGGAGATATTGCCTTCAATTCCTCATCCAGATCATTAATACATATTGTAAATAGCTGGGGTCCCAGCACTGAGCCCTGCGGTACCCCACTAGTCACATTGTGAAAAGGACCCGTTTACTCCTACTCTTTGCTTCCTGTTTGCCAGCCAGTTCTCTATCCACATCAATACTGAACCCCTAATACCGTATGCTTTAAGTTTTGTAGCCGTATGCTTTAAGTTTGTAACCGTATGCTTTAGGTTTGTATCCGTTCTTGCCTTCTCCCCATATCTCTGACTCTTTAAGATATATAGACTCCCCATATCCCTATCTTTAAGACCCTTATCTATCTCCCTCGTGATATTATCCAGAGTACCGGCCTCCAACGCCCTCTGAGGCAGAGAATCCAACAGACTCACAACTCTCTGTGTGAAAAAATGTTTCCTCATCTCCGTTCTAAGTTATTCTTAAACTGTGGCCCCTGGTTCTGGACTTCACCAACATTGGAAACATGTTTCCTGCCTCTAGCGTGTCCAACCCCTTAATAATCTTATATGTTTCAATAAGATCCCCTCTCATCCTTCTAAATTCCAGAGTATACAAGCCCAGCTGCTCCATTCTATCAGCAGATGACAGTCCCGCCATCCTGGGAATTAACCTTGTAAACTTACGCTGCACTCCCTCAATAGCAAGAATGTCCATCCTCAAATTAGGGGACCAAAACTGCGCACAATACTCCAGGTGTGGTTTCGCTAGGGCCCTGTACAACTGCAGAAGGACCTCTTTGCTCCTCTTCTCAACTCCTCTTGTTATGAAGGCCAACATGCCATTTGCTTTCTTCACTGCCTGCTGTACCTGCATGCTTATTTTTATTGACTGATGAAAAAAGACCGCCAGATCACGTTGTACTTCCCCTTTTCCCAACTTGACACCATTTAGATAATAATCAGCCTTCCTGGTGAGTAGCCGGAGGCCATGGTTCATACTGGTACTAATGACATACAGTAGGAAGAGAGATGAATTGCTGCATAGAGAAATTGGGAATATAGGTTAAAAAAACAGATCTCCAATATTATAATCTCAGGATTACTCAGGATCAGTGTCAGGAGTTAATGAAACAATGTAGAAAATACAGTGTAGGAGGGAGGGCTTCTGATAAATGGACCATTACCTCTCTTTCAGGTCAAGGGGATACAAGGCGATGGGTTTCTTCTGAACTGGAGAGAACTGGAAGCAATGTCAAAGAACATACAACATAGTACAGTATTGCAGTAACTGTAATGATTTCTCTGTTCAGCCAGAGAACAAAATAAAAGCAACGCAAAATAGATTAAGGGGAGGTGGAGGGGGGAGGGGAGGGGGCTAACAAATGATTTTATTCAATGCGGGTGCTGCTGTAATTACATGGATCTGAACTACCACTAGGAATCTATGTCAGTTGACTGAAATAAAACAATGTACGTTGATTGAAGCAAATTGCGCAATGTAAAATAAAGGTCTTTGCATTGATTGCCACCAAATCATAACTCTGATAAAATTAAAATGTGTAATCGTTCATGTCACCAGCAGTGAAGTCAAGTTCAATTTGTGAAAAAGCTCCCAGGAAGATAGGAAGCCACTTTCCACAGAGCGTGGGAGACTTGATGCATTGTTTAAAATTTGTGAGTGAAACCCTGAGATTAAGTATTCAGAGAAGCCCAAGAAGAATTTGACACGGCAATGATTCAAGTTAATTTAGATCAAATTAAGCGCAGGTCGCAGAGAAAGTGGGGAAGTCGATAGGTGGAACAAAGAGAATTTCTATGACAGTGAAATACTGCAGCTGTTAAATTAAGATTAACCTTCTTTGTTTGAGCAAAAAAGACTTCTGGTAGGCAAAATTGTTCATTCCTTGTGTAAACAGAAAGAAAGAGTTGGGAGATACAAATTATGTTACCTTGGCTAAATTGTTTTCTCAGTTCCAGTGAAGAGCCCCACATCTGAGTCAAAATGAGTGTGAGCAACGGTCTCGACCCGAAACAAAACTATTCCTTTTCACCAGAGATGCTGTCTGACCCGCTGAGTTACTGCAGCTTTTTGTGTCTGTCCATACTTGCCAAGTTGACCTGATGCTGGCTATCTGATTTTGTTGTGTCTTTAAAACATTTTTGTTCTCTAAAATGTAAATACTGGTTATGTTCTGTTCTGTTCTGTTCTGTTCTGTTGTTTTTGCACAATCCGCAGGCATTGTCACTTTCATTTCACTGCACATCTTGTATGTGTATGTGACAAATGAAGTTGACTTGACTTGACTTGATCTGCTGAGATTTTCCAGCATTTTCTGTGCCTTCAGAACTGGACAATAATTTCAAAACTAGGAATGAACTTAGAACATAGAAAAGTACAGTATAGGAACAGGCCCTTCAGCCTATAACGTCTATGCCAAACATGATGCCAAGATAAAATAATCACCTCTGCCTGCACATGATCCATAGCCCTCCATTCCTTGCATATCCATGTGCTTATCAGAAAGCCATTTAAATGCCACTATCATATCTGCCTCCACCCTGGTTGCGCGTTCCACACACCTACCAATATCTGTGTAAAATCATCCCACACTTTTTTTTTAAGTTAAATTTTATTAGAGGCATGTACATATTATAGTCCGAACCACTCCAAACTTTGTTAAACGGTTACATATGAAATATCCAGGGACCCTGCTACCAATGTAGCTGGGGTCTACATTTATCGGTTATATATTAACATTGACTCTAACTATTATTATTATTTTTTAAATAGATAGAAAAAATAAAGAAAAGGAAAAGAAAATTAGAAAAATAGAATAAACTATCCATAATACAACTTAGGAGATAGGTCCATAGGTAAGAAAGCATAACTATTCATCTAGTCCTGGGTTCAAGCTTCCGTCAGGTACATCCCACACTTCTTCTTTAAACTTTGCCCCTCTTATCTTCAAACTCTGTCCTCCAGTCTTTGACATTTCCACCCTGGGAAAACGTTTCTGACTGTCCATCTATATTACTAAAAGCCTGATCTTGACTGCTTTTAGCTCGCTGTGCTGTGATTTCCGACAGAATGCCGCCGCCTACGGCCGTAATTTTTGGCCAGCTTGCTCAAAGCACCCCTCCGCCTTCCTGGACCAGAGGATTTTTCTCATCGATAAAAAATCAGAGATATAGTAATGTTTTTTTAAAAATTGCCATTCTCTCTGCTGCCCCTGCTGGAGGGAGGGGGAGGGACTATAAAACCAGGAAGTGGTGTGCCTCACTCAGTCTCTGCAAGATGGAGGAAGCCAGATGGTCATGTCTCTCTGAGCTCTGAATAGCACTGAACACATGTCTACTCAACTGTGAATGCCCTTAATGTGGTTTGAAAATGAAAATATGGTTGGTTTGAAGTAAAAAGGCACTACTGCAAATGGTGGCTTGGGTGCTTTGGCTCGAAGTGAAAAGGCACTTATGCAAATGGTGGCTTGGGTACTTTGGCCTGAAGTGAAAAGGCACTACTGCAAATGGCGGCTTGGGTGCTTTGGGTAACTTCTTGTTTGCACTGTATATTGATTTTAGATAAAAAGCTACCAATTACGGCTGTGATTTTTGGCCATCTTACTCAGTCCCCCTCCGCTCAGGAGGTGCAGAGGATTCTTCCCATCAATTAAAAATAAAAGTGTTATTAGTGTTTAAAAAATGTTGAGAATCTCTCTCCTGTCATGAAGGCCACACCTTTTCCGGTGGGAGGGGGAGGGGTTATAAAACAGGAAGTGTGGGTGTGGCTCAGTCTCTGCATGATGGGGGAGCGAGATGTTATGGCTGTGTCTGAGCTGTGAATAAACTGAACACACTGAATGTCTACTGAACTGTGAGTTTGGTGTTTTATGTGGTTTTATGGTGGTTTTATGGTGGTTTTGCCCTGCTTGAAATGGTATGAAACTGCATTTGAATGTGGTGGGATTGCACCCTGCATGAAATGGTATGAAACCGCACTTTAATTTGGTGGCCTTGCACCCTGCTTGAAGAGGTATGAAACTGCACTTGAATTCTTTGGCCTTGCACCCTGCTTGAAGTGGTATGAAACTGCACTTGAATTTGGTGGCCTTGCATGCTGCTTGAAGTGGGAGGAAACTGCACTTGAATTTGGTGGCTTTGCACCCTGCTTGAAGTGGTAGGAAACTGACTTGAATTTGGTGGCCTTGCACCCTGCTCAAAGTGGTAAAAAACTGCACTTGAATTTGGTGGCCTTGCACCCTGCTTGAAATGATAGGAAAATGGATTTGAATTTGGTGGCCTTGCACCCTGCTAGAAATGGAATTTCAAGGAATAGCCATGAGTCAACTGCCAGCCCACCAGCCGTGAGTGAGCTGCCAGCACATCAGGCTTGAGGGACTGAGCTGCCACCCCAAGAACCCATACACTCCAGAAAGCCCCCCCACTGGCCACCAATATTGGAATTGGTGGAGAGGTGGAATATTGCGTCAGGGGACCTGCCCTCCCATGTGAACATGGGACCCAATGGGTCCCACTTAGTCTAGTACTATCTATGCCTCTCATAATTACTTCTATCAGGTCTCCCTTCTACCTCTGATGTTCTAGAGAAAACAATTTATGTTTTTCCTATGGCTAATATCCACCAATCATGTTACAAATGATGTTACCTTGACTAACCTGTTTCGCTTTTTCTCAGTTCCAATGAAGAGTCCCCCATTTGAGTCAAAATGAGTCTGAGGAAGGGGCACAACCCAAAACGTCAACTATTCCTTTGCTCCAGAGATGCTGTCTGACCAGCTAAGTTACACATGTTTTTTGTGTCTATCCCTAATTTGACAAGTTGATCGATGCTGGCTATCTGATGTGCTGAGATTTTCCAGCATTTTCTGTACTTTCAGTATTCTGGCAAAACCCATAACCATTCTTGGACACCGGTTTGTGGTGATTCTGACATTTTACTTCGGAGTCACGTGAGTGATTCCGTGAAGAACCCCGCCAGTTTGCATGCGCGTCATATCGTTGTTCGCATTGGCGAAGTACCGGACTGGCAGGGCATCGCTACTGCTGGTAAGTAAGTTTAAACCTAGAAGGTAAGTTTCTTTTTACTTAGCATGGTTTCTTGTTCGAGCAGGAGCCTCTCTTCACAGAGGTTTGCTGCCAGATTTTTTGCGGAGTCCGACGAGTGAGCTGGCTATGGGCTGTGGGGAAACCCCGGTTCCGACCGCGGAAGCGGTTAGCCGGTAAAGATCGGGTTTCGCGATAGCAGCCGCTGACAAGGCAGTCAGAGGCTTCCAGCCTGCTGGGATGCCGTGGAGTGACAAATCGAGTCGGAACGTGGTATAAACGCCAGAGTCGCTGACAGTGCAGTCAGCGGCTCACAGACACGTTGGTCCCCAGGCATGGAGTGAAATTGGAGGAGGAGAGAACTCATTCAGCCCTATTGGACTCGGGTGAGTCGGGCTGCAAGTGTGCCTCTCTGATAATAAGGGTATTTTTGCATGCACGCTGTTGTAATTTTAACCCTTCACAGGTAAAGCTCCACACTACAAAATTAAATTAGTGAGACTACACCGGATCTGTAATAGTGCGGGCCTATGGGACAGGTCGCGTCAGCAGCGCCTGGGACAGGGCTGCTTTACGTGTGAAAGCACCGGCCTACGGGAGAGCCACACAAGCAGCGCCTGGGACAGGGCTGCTTCATGTGTGAAAGAGCCGACCTGTACGAGAGGCTGCACCAGCAGTGCCTGGGACAGGGCTGCTCAAGGTCTATCTGATGGTGGGGGAGACCAGGACGGGTAAGTGTACTGCTGACGCTGAAGCTGTCACAGTGCTGACCAACGGGAGAACTGTGCCAGCAGCAGTTGTTGACAGGGCTGCTTCATGTGTGACAGTGCCGGCCTGTAGGAGAGGCCGTGCTGGCAGCGCCTGGGACAGGGTTGCTTAATGTCTCCCTATTGGAGGGGGAGACCAGGTCAGCTCAGTGTACTGCTGACACCGAATCTGTCACAACGCTGGCCTACGGGAGAGCCACGCCAGCAGCACCTGTTGACAGGGCTGCTTTATGTGTGACAGTGCCTGGCTATGGGACAGACCGTGCCAGCAGTGCCTGGGACAGGGCTGCTTCGTGTCTCCCTCTTGGAGGAGGAGAGCTTGCTGGGTCAGTGTCCTGCTGACGCCGAGGCTCAGGGTATGGCCGTGGAGTATTCCCCAAGGGATGAAGGGCACGTGTCAGAGATACCCTTTCCTGACAACAAAGTTGCATCACAACAGAATGTTCCATCCTGGTACAGGTCCAATGGGGGCCGTATCAGCGCAGGTATCCTGGGGCCTGGGGCAGCGCCTGTTTAGGGCTGCCTACGAATCGCCCTCTCTGAGGAGGGGGAGTGCGAAAGGTCAGATGTAACTGACTCCAGGTTCTAAAGATGTTGGTGGTACATATTGGAGCACATGCGTGTCGGCAGTGAACAGCGCTAACAGAGGGATATGAGAGCCAGCCGCCGAAACTTCTATTCAGGTAAAGCCTATTCAACAGGGAAAAACCAGGCTGATGGATAAATCAAGGCCAACGGCGGGCAAATTTTCATCGTTTCAGAACGCACCCCAGGCGCTCATCGGCAGTAAGCGGTTCACTGAAGCTGGTGGTAGCATGAGAGCTGCGCAGACGTTCCACGCACACTACCAGCCCTACTCAACAAGGTGGGTTTGGCACTTCCGAAACATGGGTAATGGACCTTTCACAAGTTGCAATATTTACACTTGTTTGTACAACACACAAAGGATAAAAGCATCTGCTTAGAGGCACAATACTAGCATTCCAAGCAAGTTTTGGGATTATGGCCAGGATTGTCTTTTAAGACAGGCTCGTAAATCGGGCCAGAGTTATCGTGCGAAGCACCCATGGAATGATGGCAGGAGTAGCCTGTTCATTATGAAAAAATGGAGAGTGTCGGTTAACTTGCATATGAACTTTCCGAATAGGAAACTTCTTTACTGACTAACAACAGATTCATAAGGGTCTCAAAGATCCATTCTATGCAGTTCCCATTATAGAGGTTATCAAAAGGCAGTGATAACTGTTCTAATAACAGTAAAACATTGCTGAATGGGATAAACTATTTGTTGGTCATTGGGATTTACCTTTAACTATTAATTAGCCCATGACTCCACCCTGTGGCAAGAGATTGGAGTTAATAGCAACTTGTTATAAAACTGACTTCTATTTATCAAGAGTAATTGGCAATAGAGTAGCTGTGTTTCAGCTGTGCAAGTCGGGGAAATGACATTGTGCAAAGCAGCAACCTCTCAAAGGACATGTAGATCATTGTTAACAACCTTATGCTATTGCCAGCTGAAGATACCTAACTCACAATGATGAACAAACAGTATTCAGCATTACTCCAATAGTTTGGTCAGTCGAATTTGAGTTATTTACAAACTGAGCTCTAAGGTGGGAAGTTGCGAAGATTTGCATGAGTTGCCAATTCTTCAGTTGTTGGTATCAACTAAATATATACACTAGATGCACCCCATGGGTAAAGGGCAATTGAGCGAATATACATAATCTACATGCTCAAGTTGCTACACTGCGGTGGTGGCATATGTTAGTCACATGGCAATCAAGTAAAAGTATCCTGTAATAATTTACCTAATCTCCTTTGCCACTGGTGTATTATCAAGTTCAGATCGATGACAACACAAAATAGGTATTGGATCTCAAAGTATTATGAAAGTATGGGTCAATGGTACATCGAATATCGACATGTTGGTTTCATCTTTATTCACTGATTGCAAAAATATGTGGCAGAACGGTATGGAGAAATACATTCTCGCTACAAAAAGGAGCAATGTTCTTTTATGTCTTCCTCCATTTTGCCTCATTAGCCAAGTCAGCAAGATCTCACTTTAGGTTTTTTGTACTGTTTGACTGGCTAAGCAGCCATGTTGCCTGCTTTCGTCAGGCATAATAATAAAACGTATATGTTTTTTCAAATAAACAAAAACTTTGCTGGTTCTAACTGTGGTTCAGGAAACCGGCCTCTGCATAATAAAACAATTATTAACTTACACGTTCTGAATGGACTGCCTTACGGCTCAGGTTGTCACATCAATCCATGGATGTGCTCACTGTAGAGTGCAGGGATAGCACCAAAAAATCAGTACATTTCCTATTGAGGGGATCGGAAGCGGTTTGTTTAATATTAATGTTGCATTTAATATGGTACAGATTACTGATGTCTTCCAGTTCATTCTTAAATGGTCTTTGACAATAATTCAGTTATAGAGCCACTACAGCTGCAGCAAACGCGAACCACTCTGTCGGGTTCAACCCCGGATATCAAGTTGTAAACAGAACCAAGCCACGATGTAACCAGCCAGCGGCTAGATTGGAGGGATTTGGCTGCAGGTGCCATTAGATTTTATATTTCTGATCTACACAAGCAGAGCAGACCAGGGGTGGCAGAATTTAAGATCATATTTCGGCATACCCCACGGAATCACATCTATGAAGGAGGGCAGGCTTGCTATATTATATCAAGGCCACTAGAATCCTATGTAGTGTGGAATCAGCATTGTTCATTAAGTAACAAACAACCACACAAGGAAAGGTCGGTTCAGACTATTTCAAGGTGGCTGCAGCAGGTTCTGGTTTATGCTGGTATTAACACTGACAATTTTACATATCATTCCATCAGGGCGGCATCAACATCAGTGGCCAGGGCAATGGACGTTCCCATCAACCATATCCTTGCGACCACAAGATGGTCAACTGAATTGATTTTTTAATTTTTTTTTACTGACCCGGGTATTTGCCCATTCTGTTTTGCGTCCACTTTAGCCTCCCCTGAGTTCGAGAGGTTGCTATTGATTTCTTTATTAATGTAAACCATTAATACATTTCAATCAATGTCATGGTTAATGTGTTGTTGATTATTCACTCATCCTGAGTCAATTGATGCAGTGAGACGCTGGGATTTTAATCTGCAGCATGAAATCACAGGGCTTTGAACCCACGTAATCACTCACGTGACTCCGAAGTAAAATAGTAAGATTAAATGAGAACTTACCAGTTTGAAGTTTGATCTTTATTTTATGAAGAGTTACGCTGGTGATTACATGCCCTCCATGCCAAACCCTCTCTCACAAAGGCTATCTGGTAGTTCTCAAGTTGCTGATCTTACTATGTTAACTTTGATTATTGTTATCTGTGATTTCATACCGCTGCTTTGAAGATTGACGCGCATGTGAACTGGTGGGGTTTCGTTACATAATTACCAACATAACCCCTCATAAAATAAAGATCAAACTTCAAACTAGTAAGTTCTCATTTAATCATTTAATCATTCATCAAACTAGTAAGTTCTCATTTAATCTTACTATTCTTACATATACCTCAGTAGAGTCGTAACTAAAGTTTCTATCATCACTTCAGGATTTTGAATGCCAGTTGCACTATAGTTACAATTCAATTGAAGGAATGCACAGAATGTTTAATTTCACAAAGCAGTCTTCATGTAGTTTGTGCTTTTTAACCTTGGAAATTACATCTTGCAAAATTCAAGATAGTCTATGTTGCTCATTCAAATTTGTCAATGTGGCTGCCCTTGAATAAAATAAATAAACTAACTGCGCACTTCAACGTCTGAGATGATCAGACTAGTTTGTGAAAATGCCCCGAGACTGGATCTGTCCAAAGTTTCAAGGCTCCAATTATAATAATATATATTTTTGCAGTACAAATAATGGTGAGGGTAGTAAGATTTGCCGTTACCAAAAACTAAATCAAAGGTCCATTTCCAGTCACCATGGTGCAGTTGAGTGACAGAAATCAGGAAGTTGTTGTTTAGCTTTTCCAGAAGCATTTTTACAGGGCCTTGGTGAGACCACATTGGTCTCCAAATTTGAGGAAGCACATTCTTGCAATTGAGGGAATGCAGCGTAGATTCACGAGTTTAATTCCCGGGATGGCGGGACTGTCATATGTTAAAAGAATGGAGCGACTGGGCTTGTATACAC
Organism: Okamejei kenojei; assembly: GCA_035221665.1. NCBI lineage: Eukaryota > Metazoa > Chordata > Chondrichthyes > Rajiformes > Rajidae > Okamejei > Okamejei kenojei. The sequence goes on from CM069131.1 coordinate 78,617,000, forward strand.
TGGAATTTAGAAGGATGAGAGGGGATCTTATTGATACATATTAGATTATTAAGGGATTGGACAAGCTAGAGGCAGGAAACATGTTCCCGGTGTTGGGGGAGTTCAGAAGCAGAGGTCACAGTTTAAGAATAACGGGATAGGCCATTTAGAATGGAGATGAGGAAAATCTTGTTCATCCAGAGAGTTGTTCATCTGTGGAATTCTCTGCCTCAGAAGATAGTGGAGAACAATTATCTGGATACTTTCAAGAGAGATTTAGATAGAGCTCTTAAAGATAGTGGAGTCAAGGGAAATGGGGAGAAGGCAGGAACGGGGTACTAATTGTGGATGATCGGCCATGATCACAGTGAATGGCGGTGCTGGCTCGAAGGGCCGAATGGCCTACTCCTGCACCTTCCGTCTATTGTCTATTATTCAGTGCAGATGACATTAAAACCCATGAAAATGGTTATTTATTGATGTTTTACATTTCAAAGGAAACCTCCTAGGTAATGAAAATTAATTTTAACATGGTGGAGTCTTATTCCTTCAGATTATAAATCATGATTGAAGACATCCAAAAATACATAAAGAAAAATAATTGAATTAAGTATCTTTTACTTTTAAATTAAGTTTTCTTTCATTGATTTTGCTTGATTTGAAATTGAATTATGGCTACCAGAGGAGGTATTTGAGGCAGGAACTACAGTATAACAGTATTTAAAATACCTTTGTGCAGGTACATGGCTAGGAAGGTTTAGAAGGATAGGGTCCAAATGTTGTCAGGTAAGACCAACGTAGATGGGGTATCTTGGTGGGCATGGGCAAGTTGGTCCGATGGGCCTGTTTTCCTGCTGTATGACTCTATGACTCCATCTACATTTGAAGCTGCCTTGAGAAAGCAGCCAACATAATCAAAGACCTTCCCCATCCCACATATTCTTTTATCCAGACACCCCAATCACCATAGAAAGCATATTGTCTTAGTTTTAGCTTAGAGATATAGTGTGGAAACTGGCCCTTTGGCCCATTGAGTCTGCGCTGACTAGTGATCCCCACACACTTACACTATCCTAAACACTGGGGGCCAGTTTACAATTATACCAAGCCAATTAACCTAAAAATCTGTACATCTTTGAAGTGTGAGAAGAAGCTGGAGATCCCAGTGTAAACCCACGCAGATCACGGGGAGAACGTACAAAGTCTGTACAGATAGCACCCAGTCAGGAGCGAACCCGGTCTCTGGTGCTGTAAGGCAGCAACTCTACCGCTGCGCCACTGAGTCACCCCAAGTTATCTTTACTTTCAAGCCGTTAATCAGCTTTAGAAAGTGTTGCCATTATTCATATTACATAGTCCCTATCATTGATTTGGGACATAATCTCCAAACAACAGAAAAAAAAGAAATATGGATGTAATATGAAAGGAATCTTGGAATTTTAAAAGCTTTATTTATATTATTTCAGCTCCAGCTTTATAAATTGTAGGCTCCAATCTTCATTTAGCACTGTTTTCAATAATTAAAACTAATCCTCTTCCCCAGAATTGATGATGATGATAATGCCATTGAAGATCACAAGCCTCCTGTTGAACTTATATCAGAGAGTGGCACGCATTGGAATAGAGGAAAAGAAAAATATTTCATTGCAGGCTTTGTAGATTTCTTCAAAATCAACACAGTTGCTTTCTTGGTGGATGAAAATTCTGTGCCTTTAAGTACTCATGAAAGGAAAATTAGAATGTCGACACTATTCTTCTCCAATCTGCGTGCTCTTCAATTTATGTCTGTAGTAAAGGATACAAAATATACATGACAATTTCAGCTGAATTAAATTAGGCAGTCAGAGTTTTATCACACAGTATATGAAAGCCAAAGTGTTTTACCATATGTTTCAATATGAGTAGTGCTGTATGGATGCTCAGAACAATAAAAGAAAGATAAACTGTCATAACTTGGGTAACACCACATTGATATGAGCATACTTGAATAATCACTTATGTTTGATCTGAAATAGAATTAGGTCTTGAGCAACACAACAGTCAAATTGGGGTTTGCTTTATTGATGACCTATTCAATGAATATCATTTGCAGAACTCACCCAACATTGATTATTTTTAAGATGCTCAAATAGAGTCAGTATCTAACAGTCTGAATTGATGGAATACAAACATAATTCTTGAGTTTTATGACAGATTTCTTAACTGCAGAAGGCTCAGTATCTGCCTTTTGCAGAGGCACAGATTAATAAAATATCACTGTGATATTCACAAGAGTAAACACCAATTTACTCTTGTGAGATTAAATAAGAACTTACCAGTTTGAAGCTTGATCTTTATTTTATGAGGAGTTACGATGAGGGATTACGTGAAGAAGCCCCGCCAGGCGCATGCACGTCATACTTCAAAGCAGCGGCATGAAAACACAGAAACAATAGCCGAAGTGATATGGTAAGGTTGAGAAGACTAGAACTACCAGATGATCTTTGCGATTATGAGGGCCGGGAGCGGAGGGCATGTAATCCCTCATCGTAACTCCTCATGAAATAAAGATCAAACTTCAAACTGGTAAGTTCTCGTTTAATCTTACTATTTTACTTCGGAGTCACGTGAGTGACTACGTGAAGAACCCGCCTCACGCTGGCAACGGCATGACGTCAACGCTGACGGCGGAAGGAGGAGCTGCAGTAAGGAGCAGCTCCTCGCAGCGGTCGGAACGGCCCGCAGGTAAGTGCAGCTAGATCGGGGCGTTTTTTAGGTTACGCTGGGTGGCTCCAGCAAACGAAACCAAAAGTAAAATTTAGAGCCACGTTAACGTGCTGATTGAGCACTGATTATTAAAGAAAAATGGAGAAATCGGGAAAGAAGTTTTCGCGGGTAAAAAGATCTTCCCGGGGTGAAAGTAAAAATACGGGACACGAAGTTAGTGCGGACCCGGTTCCGATACCGTTGGCCGCCGATTTACCCGATAGTGAGTTTCCAGATTCTCCAGAAATAATAACCACGGAGGAAAATGTTCCTAAAAAATGCAAAAGAAATCTGAGAGGCCCGTGGTTTCTGATGACTCTGATACTGAAAGACCTCCAGACAATAAAACTATGTGGCTAAAAATGGAGCATATGGAGAAAGTTCTCCAAACAATTATGAGACAAGGGTCACAGTACCCAGATGAATCCCAAAAAATCCCTGAGGGGTTTGAATATGATGAATATGGCTGTGGGCCAAGTTGGGAATATGATACTCCGGACCCAGGATTTGGGCTGGAAGAAGTCTCATGGGGTGATATCCCAATTGATTTAGGGCTGCAGAAGGCAGACCCTGCTGTTGGTTATATGGCTTTTGAAAGCACACCACAAAGTAAAAAGAAAAGGCCTAATGTGCCTGGGATAGCACAAGATTTTGCTATACCTGAAGGAAGTGGTGAGGCTATGGAAGAAAACCTAGCTGCCAACATAAATTATATGGTATCTCACCAACTTCACAATTCTGTGATGAATGAAACATCAGAATTATATAAAGCTCCAAGAAATTGTGCCTCATTGGAAGTGCCTACGGTGAATCCGATGATATGAACGTCTATGACTCCAAGTATGAGAGCCCAAGAAGTGAAGTTTCAAAAGGTGCTCAAATTAATTTCTGCTGCCATTACGGCCTATGGCAGGCAAATGGAGAATCTGGAAATGGAAAAGATTCAAAAGGATACTTTGGGCTTATTGTGTAATTCGTTCTATGAAATTAATTGTATGAGGAAAATGGCGATTCGGCCCATATTTCACCCTAGGTTTGCAAGCCTGTGTCAAGAAAGTGGTGTTCAAGCTCCTGGGTATTTGTTTGGAGAAAATCTGCCGAAACAGCTGAAAGAGTTGGATGAAGAAGCTAAATATTTTAGCAATGTTAAACCTTTTGTCTTTGGACAAAGAAGGGTTTTTTCAACCCGAAGGGGTTTCGATTTTCGTTATAGAGGCAGAAATTTGTCACGAAAATACTATCGTGCTGTGCAGGCGAGTGCTTCCCTGTATTCGGGAAGAAGGAGACCACCACGCTCATACGGAGAGGTATTAAAGACTTATATCCTTAAAGAAACTGTGGATGACTCTCCAGTTGGAGGGAGATTGCAAAAATTTTATAATGCCTGGCTTAACATTACTTCTGATCGATATGTATTACAAGCAGTTTCGGGAGCCATTATTATTTTTAAAGAAGGGGTTAATCCTCCTGTACAGAATAAACCTGCTTATGCTTATGTGTTTTCTGCAGAGGAAAGAATGGAGATTAATGTGGAAATTGACAAATTATCTGGAAAAGGCGTAATTGAAAAGACTTATGAACATAAGCATCAATTTGTCTCTAATATATTTCGAAGAGATAAAAAAGATGGTGGTTGCAGAATTATTCTGGACCTTACAGATCTAAATAAGTTTGTAGAATACAAACATTTTAAGATGGAGACATTCAGTACTGCAAAATATGTTATCTCAGCAGGGTGTTATATGGCTAAGATTGATTTGAAGGATGCCTATTATTCTGTAGCAATTCATCAATTCTTCAGGAGGTACTTAAAATTTAATTGGCTGGGACAATTATGGCAGTTTAAAGCTTTACCAAATGGATTGAGTTCGGCTCCTAGACTCTTTACAAAACTGTTGAAACCAGTTTTAGCCCAATTAAGAGCACAGAAACACATTGTTATGGCTTATCTGGATGATATTCTGATCATTAATGATACTCAAGAGTCAGCTGAGCACTCAGTTTCAGTTACTAAAGCTTTGTTTGAAAAGCTAGGGTTCTTGATTCATCCAATTAAGTCCCAGCTGCAGCCAGCACAAACAATTAACTTTTTGGGGTTTGTAATTAACTCAGTGACTATGTTAGTTACTTTGCCAACAGAGAAGGCCAATGACATTTTGATGACTTGTAATTACCTCATTCACAAACCTTATCCCTCCATCCGAGAAGTGGCGAAAACCATTGGTAAACTGGTAGCAGCATTTCCGGCAGTGGAATTTGGTCCATTACATTATCAAAATCTTCAAAGGGACAAAATAAGGGCTCTTAAAGAGAAGGCAGGTCACTTTGACAGGCCTATGCAATTAACAAAAGAAGCCGTGTTGGAATTACAATGGTGGGTTGAAAATGTCCCACAAGCTGCTAAGAATATCATGATTGAACAGCCTGAAATGGTTTTACAAACGGATGCTAGTGCTCTCGGATGGGGGGCTACAGATTCGTCCTCCAGTTGTGGAGGTAGATGGAAAGCTCAAGAAGAAGCGTTTCTTCAAGCTTATGGTATTAACTATTTGGAGTTATTGGGTGCTTTTTATGGACTTAAAGCATATTGTTGTGCTAAACAAGGTCTACATGTGTTAATACTGTTAGACAATAAAACGGCTGTTGCATACATTAATCACATGGGGGGAGTTAGATCAGTATCATGTGATTGTCTGGTCAATGAGATATGGCAATGGTGTATTGGTCGCCAAATATGGATTTCAGCAAGCTACATTCCAGGTAAGGACAATGTGGTAGCAGATGAAAGGTCCAGGATTTTTAAAGATAATACGGAATGGATGCTTAAGCCAGCAATATTTAAGAATATTGTGAACCGATTTGGGTTGCCAGAAATTGATTTGTTTGCATCTAGGCTTAATCATCAATTGCCTACTTATGTGTCTTGGGAACACGATCCAGATGCAGTAGCAGTAGATGCTTTTTCATTACACTGGGGAAAGATGTTCTTTTATGCTTTTCCACCATTTGCTTTGATTCAGAGATGCCTGAAGAAGATAGAACAAGATTCTGCTTCTGGATTGTTGGTAGTTCCAAATTGGCCAACTCAACCTTGGTTCCCAGTAATGCTGAATATGATTAAAGAACCATATATGTCGATTCCTAACTGTAGTGATATCTTGACTAATCCGGTAACTAAAGAAATTTACCCATTGTATGCATATATGAATTTATTAATCTGCAGGTTTTGACCAGACCACTACAGGAGCTGGGATTGTCGGACAAAACTATGGAAGTTATAGTCGCATCATGGCGAGATAGCACACAAAAGCAATATATGACACATATTAAGAAATGGGAAGACTTTTGCACACAGTCAAATATTTCTTATGATACTGTAAATATTGCAAATGTTTTGGAATTCCTTGCCAATTTGCATTTTGAGCAACATTTAAGTTACAGTGCCATTAACACTGCACGCAGTGCCTTGTCGTCCTATTTAGGACTTATGACTGATCAGAGATCAATTGGGTCGCATCCATTAATATCTAGATTCATGAAAGGAATCTTTAATATTAATCCACCCAAACCAAGATACACAGAGATTTGGGATGTGAGCATTGTACTTACGCTACTTAGACAATGGACTCCAATTGAAGGGTTGACATTGGAAAGATTGACATATGAAATTCATTATGTTAATGTCACTGGTCTCAGCTCAAAGAGTGCAAACTTTACAAATGTTGCGTTTAGACTGTATGCATGTGACTACAGATAATGTTGTGTTCTATGTTTACGATCTGATCAAACAAAGCAGACCAGGGAGATCTGGAACAAAGGTAACCTTTCAAGCTTATCATATTGATCCTACTTTGTGTGTGGTTAAACATTTGAACCAATATATTAAAGTTACTGACACCCTTCGAGGAAATGAAAAAACGTTAATGGTTACGCACAAAAAACCACACACAAAAGCTTCAGTTCAAACTATCTCAAAATGGTTGAAACAGGTGTTGGTTTTAGCGGGAGTAGACACTGATGTGTTCAAATCTCACTCCACCAGGGCGGCAGCTACGTCCGCGGCGAAGGGGCGGGACGTACCTCTCGAGCATATTTTAAAAGTCGCAGGGTGGAGTAAAGAAGAAACTTTTTCAAAGTTCTACAATAAACCTGTTCACACTATGACAAGCTTTGGACACGCAGTGTTGGGAGCACTATAATCACCTGCTTTGTTTACTATTAATTGCTATAATCAGTTGTGTAGTCACTTCTATCTTTTATCGCTTGTAATCATTTCCCTCAGATATAAGGAGGGTTATTATATGGTCTTTAAACCATTAAAAAAGTTAATTGTGAAATGATCTAACATTAGTCTGGTTTCTCATGTATGTGTTTACTTAGCCGGACTGTCGTACGGATTAATTCTACGACATAAAAAAACACAGAAAGCTTTAAAATCTTCACGTAGTCACTCACGTGACTCCGAAGTAAAATAGTAAGATTAAACGAGAACTTACCAGTTCGAAGTTTGATCGTTATTTTATGAGGAGTTACGATGAGGGATTACGTGCCCTCCACTCCCGCCCTCATAAAATAAATGATCAAATGGTGGTTCTAAGTCTTTTTATGAAGCCTTACTATGTTACTCCGGCTTTTGGTGTTCTGTGTTTTTCATGCCGCTGCTTTGAAGTATGCCGTTGCCAGCGTGAGGCGGGTTCTTCACGTAATCCCTCATCGTAACTCCTCATAAAATAAAGATCAAACTTCAAACTGGTAAGTTCTCGTTTAATCTTACTATTTTACTTCGGAGTCATGTGAGTGACTACGTGAAGATTTCAAAGCTCTGTGATTTCATGCCATAGATCCATTCCATACGACACACTGCTTCAGTTGACACAGTAGTGAATAAATAATGTATTGAACATTGCTTCGAATTATCCAATAATCATTTTTTTTAAATAACAAAACAGTAATAACCCCTCTATCCCAAGGGAAATTACAAATGAAATTTATAAAGACAAAGCAAATCAAATCAAACTGACCCAAAACAGCATGCCCAAACCCTAGCCCTGTCAGGACAGGTTTATCATAAATTTTAGAAAATTTGATTCCTTAGACCATCCTGCGGCCTCGCTGCGGATGTTGATGCCGCGCTGGTGGAGTGAGATTTAAACACATGAGTGTCTACTCCAGTGGAATCCAAAACCTGGTTTACCATCTAGAAGTAGTTTATACTGACAACTTTTTATGAGGTTTTTTGTGACCGATGAGCATTGCTGTCTCAGAGCCTCTAAGACTCTTAGTCACCTCGATATTGACTCAGGTGCTTAACTACACATAACGTTTGGTCAATGCTTTAAAACTTACTTTGGTTCCAGCCATTCCTGGCCTGCTTTGTTTGATTAAATCATACATATGTTTGCACTCTTTGCGCTGATACTAGCGCTATGAGCTTAACCACTTTAAGTGTTAACTTCTGAAAAGACAATGACGTAATTGGAGCCCATTGCCAAAGCAGTGTGAGAACTATACTGACATCCCAGATTTCTGTATATCTAGGTTTACGAGGATTTTTGTTAAAAAATTCCTCTCATGAATCGGGACACTAATGGATGAGACTCGATAGATTGTTATTCTGAAACTGCCCTAAATAGGAGGGCAAAGCACTCCAAGCACTATTAATGGCACTATAACTCAAGTGTTCATCAAAAATGCAACATAGCAATGAACTCCAATACATCTGGTATGCTTGCAGTATGATAAGATATATCTGACTGTAAACAAAACATTTTCCATTTCTTAATATGAGACACATATTGTTTCTTAGTGCTATCTCTCCAAGCTGCAGTTATGACATCCATGGTCCTATTCGACAGTCCAAAGCCTTGGAATGGTCTGGTCAGGTCAGAACCTGCAGATCAACAAATTAATATGATCATGTAACGGATGACTTTCTCCTGTTACTGGAAGCACCAACAAGTTACTGCAGTTGGGGGACAGTTATGATTGGCTGAGTCATCACTCTCATTGTAAATTATTAATTGTTGAACAATAAGCTTTTAATCCTTCGAATGCGCCCACAATTCTGAGTAATTTATACCATGCTTGTGCAGGATTAAATCCTCATGCACACTCCACCTACCACCACAGTTAGACTCGTTGTCCATAGCTCCCCATCCGGCAGCACTCACATCTGTCTGTAAAAGCACTGAAGGTTGCTGAACCAAAATGGTTTTGGTAGTTTGTACAATATTGATAATCCACCATTGTAATTGAGCTATGGCTCTGTTTGGTAACTGCATAGGTTTATCAAAATGATCTGCATCTTCTTTAAGTGCTAGTTCTCTAGCTCATTGCAGACTTTTTTTTTGTTTGTTTATTTTTGTTAGAAGTAAGTACAATAGTCTGGTACTCAAGTACCTAATACATAAATACATATTTTCATTCTTGTACAACTTCATACTTTTGGTTCAATACTAAAAGAACAGTGAGAGAAAAAAGAAATAAAGAGTGTCGGAATAGATAGACAAGCGAGTAGAAACAGAAAGCAAAATAAATAAAGGACAGAGATGAGAAGTTAAAAGATTGAAAGAAAAGAAAAAAGTAAAGAAAAGAGAGATTAGGAGAGATCTACCCATTTCATATTTTTGCTCATCCGTCACCCAGTTCTAAACCATTTAATTTCTAAGGTTATGTTATGTTGCACCATATGCTTGTAAAAAGTTGATAAACGGAGACCAAATCTTTAAGAATTGGTCTACTTTGCCTAGTAGGAGGAACCTCATTTCTTCAAGATGTAGCGTTTCAGACATGTTTGAGATCCACATTTTGAATGTTGGCGTAGGTGCGTTTTTCCAAAATTTAAATATAAGTTTGTTCGCTGTTATTAGACCATAATTAAGAAAAGCTTCTTGGAATATAGTTAGTTTACTTCCCTCTTCCATTGATCCAAAAATAATCAATTCGGTATTGGGGTTCAATTTTGTGTTAAATAGTTTTGTAAAAATTCCAAACATTTCATTCCAAAATGTATACAGTTTTGTACAAGAGACAAAGGAATGTGCTATAGTGGCATTTTGAGTTAGACATTTGTCGCAGATCAGGGAAACATTTGAAAATATTTTATTCAGTCTTGTTTTCGAATAATATAGTCTATGTAAAATTTTAAATTGAATTAGGTTATGTCTTACATTCATTGAACATTTGTTTACATATAATAAATTTTTATCCCATCTATCGTTCGGAATTTTTATCAATAACTCTTGTTCCCAGTCTCTTCTAATTGCCTCTGTCATTGGTGTTTCTATATTTAGAATTATATTATATAAGTAAGATATTAAATTGCTTGATTCTGCCTTTCTATTCATTCCTTCCTCCAATAGATCTGGCTTAAAGTTTGATATCCTTCTATATACTTTTTCAAATAATCTTGAATTTGAAGGTATTTGAAATATTGATTACTTTTCAAATTATATTTTAGTTGTAGTTGTTGGAATGAGAATTTTTTTCCCATTTCATACATATCTCCCATCGTTTTAATTACTATTCTTTCCCAATGGATAAACGTTTTATCAATAATGGATGGTTTGAATGAGGGATTATTAGCTATTGGAGAAAGAAGCGATAATTTTCTTAATTTTAAAGTTAATTTTATTTGTTTCCAAATTCGTATTATACTATGAATAATTGGATTCTTCTTGTATATTACATTGTTCAGTTTTATCGGGGAAAGAAGGATCGCTCCTATATTATAAGGGGAACAATCCTCTTTCTCCATTCTTATCCAATCTACCTGTTGGGCAGAACTGTCCAACCAGTAGATTATATTTTTAATATTCACTGCCCAATAATAATACAATAAGTTAGGGAGTGTCAGTCCCCCTGATTCTTTAGATTTACACAAGTGTTGTTTTTTTAATTCTGTGTGATTTATAATCCCATATGAAGTTTATAATATCAGAATCTCATTTTTTGAAGAATTTTTTAGGTAAGTATATTGGTATTGATTGAAATAGGTACAATATTTGTGGTAAGAAGATCATTTTTATCGCATTTATTCTGCCTATTAAAGACATCGGCAGTGTCTTCCAAAATTTAATCAACCCATTTAATTTAGTTACTAAAGACATACAGTTTGCATTGAGTAATGATTTATAGTTCCTAGTAATTTGGATGCCCAAATACTTAATTTTTTCTGTTGTAATTCTAAAAGGGAATTTCAACAGATGTGTCGACTCTTGAGGTTTTATCATCATAATTTCGCTTTTGTTCCAATTTATTCTATATCCTGAAAAAGAACCAAATTCCTCTATTAAATTTAGTATATTTGGTATGCTAATTTGCGAATTTGTAATATATAATAATATGTCGTCTGCATATAATGAAATTTTATTATTTGAGTGTTTGGTAATATACCCATGAATATTCGAATGGCTTCTTATACTTTCAGCTAAAGGCTCTATCACTGGTGCAAATAGCAGGGGCGATAACGCGCACCCCTGCCTATTGCCCCTTGCTAATTGGAATTTCGGGGATAATATATTATTAGTCAGTATTCTAGCTGTCGGCTTATCATATAATGATTTTACCCATGAAATCAAATTATCTCCCATGTTAAATGTTTCCAATACTTTGAATAAATATTGCCAACTACTTGATCAAAAGCTTTTTCTGCATCCAATGAAATAATTGCTAGTTCTTCAGTATTATGTGACTACATTATATTAGACAGCCATGCTAGGAGTTTATGAGATTTATCACCAAATTCAAAATTTTCTTGTTTTGTAATTTGAAATAATCTTATTATTCTGGCCGATAAAATTTTATTTAATTCATATTTTAGTATCATTACCTTATTATGTTTATCTATAGTTGGTTCTTTGGCATTTTCTAAATCTAATTGACTAATTTCTTGTTCTAACTGCAATTGTTCAGCATTATTCTTTTTATTTTGGAAAGGATATGAGATTATAGTTCCTCTAATAAATGCCTTAAAAGTTTCCCATAATAAGGAGGGTGAAATATCTGGTGTATCATTTGTCTCAAAGAAGAATCTCATCTGCTCTTTTAAATATATGCAACCTTGTGAGTTATTTAAAATTTGGGGGTTAAACCTCCAAAATGAATTTGTATCAGGCATTCCTTCTAATTTTAAAGAAAAAGTTAACGGGGAATGATCAGAAATAATACTATTATGATATTTAGAATTATATGTATATGGAATTAGTTTTGTGTCCACTAAGAAATAATTAATACGTGAATATGTTTTATGTACTGTTGAATAAAATGAATATTCCCTACCTACTGGGTTAGCGATCCTCCATACATCTGTTATATTAGTATTTTTCATGTATGTATTTAGGAGTTCACCCTTTTTATATTTTATGTTAGTCCTTTTTTGTTTGGCTGATTTATCCAAATATGGATCTAAAACACAATTCAAATCTCCCCCTATTATCACATTTTGATGATTAAGTTCTGAAATTATATCCAAAATTTTACCAAAGAATTGGGGGTTGTCAAAATTAGGAGCATAAATATTTATCAAAATGTGGAGTAGAATAAATTTGAATAAATAAAATGGCCGATTAGGAAAAGGGGAGATGCAGCGAGACCTGGGTGTCATGGTACACCAGTCATTGAAAGTAGGCATGCAGGTGCAGCAGGCAGTGAAAAAGCGAATGGTATGTTAGCTTTCATAGCAAAAGGATTTGAGTACAGGAGCAGGGAGGTTCTACTTCAGTTGTACAGGGTCTTGGTGAGACCACACCTGGAGTATTGCGTACAGTTTTGGTCTCCAAATCTGAGGAAGGACATTATTGCCATAGAGGGAGTGCAGAGAAGGTTCACCAGACTGATTCCTGGGATGTCAGGACCGTCTTATGAAGAAAGACTGGATAGACTCGGTTTATACTCTCTGGAATTTAGGAGATTGAGAGGGGATCTTATAGAAACTTTCAAAATTCTTAAGGGGTTGGACAGGCTAGATGCAGGAAGATTGTTCCCGATGTTGGGGAAGTCCAGGACAAGGGGTCACAGCTTAAGGATAAGGGGGAAATCCTTTAAGACCGAGATGAGAAAGACTTTTTTCACACAGAGAGTGGTGAGTCTCTGGAACTCTCTGCCACAGAGGGTAGTTGAGGCCAGTTCATTGGCTATATTTAAGAGTGAGTTGGATGTGGCCCTTGTGGCTAAGGGGATCAGAGGGTATGGAGAGAAGGCAGGTACGGGTTACTGAGTTGGATGATCAGCCATGATCATATTGAATGGCGGTGCAGGCTCGAAGGGCTGAATGGCCTACTCCTGCACCTAATTTCTATGTTTCTATGTTTCTATGTTTCTATGTTTCTTAGCTGCTATAGTATTCTTTAATTTAAATGGTATACCTTTACGAATGATAATAGCCGTGCCTCTAGATTTAGAAGTAAATGAAGAGTAGTATGTTTGCCCAATCCAATTTGCCTTCAGTCTTATCTGTCTTTGATATTTCAGATGCGTCTCTTGTAAGAAAATAATATCACTGTTTAAGGCTTTTAATTGGGCAAAGATCTTACCCCTTTTAATTGGTTTATTAGCGCCCCTTATATTCCAACTACAAAATATGATTCCTCCAGTTTTATTTTGTTTATCGTCTTGCATTATGAATCATGTTAATACCTTTACTTCATATGGTGCAACCAAGAACCTTATAACTCCAGATGAAGGATGTCATCCCCAGCTGTTAAGTTTTGTTGGCATCTCCTCTTCAGAATAAACCTTGAAAAAGACCAGAAAGTGTAGTCATGAAAAGATAATTAACAAACAAAAAATGATATTATAATATCCAAAAATAAAGATATTATAATTAAAAACAAACCACCCACAGGTGGTAGAAAAATTCTTATTGACTTCCGTAGATGTTTTTATATGTTTCGCTCTGCCCCCTTGACTAATTATTATTAATTGGAAGAGAGAGCGATACAAAGTTCAAAATTATATATATAAAATAAAACGTACTCCAATAGCTGGATTAGAAATGTATCTTCAAAGAGGAAAAACAAAATAAAAAGTAGTTTCCAACATTAATTATATACTTAGATATAACAGTAATTATGTTAATTATATATCCAGATCTATCAATATGCCTAGATTCATTACAATTAAGTCTCAAACTTTTGTATCAGACAACAGCAGGTTCCAAGGGGTTAACCAGATTCAGACCCTTGGATAACCTCCAAGTATCTGAGTCTCCTCCCCCCCTTTACGCGCAATCTAGACTAAGTCTACTGTATCCATAAAATGTGTTAATATTTTATTAATACTTATCAATCATATTTAACTCATTATTCTTATCAGCAAATAATTAACATCATGAAATAAACATCAGCTATAGTTAAGCTATGCCTTAATATTACCCAATTTTATTAATTATATTTTATGTTAGTATGTAATTATATGTTTCCTAAATCATACATTTCTATTATACAAGTCCACTGATAATATTCTATATTACACTATATTCTCAATTTATTTTCCCCGCCACAGTTTCTCTTCTTTGTCAGTCCTTTGTTGAGATGAAACATAAAATCCGACCTTGAATTAACATTCCAAAGATAAAATGTCTAGACAATGCCTCGAGGAAGGTTCGCCATTTTAACAAGAGCAGTCTTTTTTGTATGTTAAAAAAAAGAGACACAATCCTTTCTTTGTCGTTTTTCCTCGATGTTATTGTAGGAGACCAACTCCTAACGATCAGTAGACCTCCTTTGTGATACTTTGTGCATATTTAAATGCCTCTTCTGTATCCGTGAATGCACGTTCAACATGGTTATAAGAAATTCTCAATATAGCGGGATATACTATCTCATATTCCTACTCCTGAGACCTCTTTCAGTAGCCTTCTCGTGTTTGTAAACTTGTCCCTCTTTTCCATGACTTCAGCTGGAAAATCACGGAAGAATCTTAGTTTGTCTTCTTGAAACATCAAATTCACACCATATGGAATCTTTTTCATAATTCCTTCCAGAGTTGAAATGTCATAGAATTTCAGAATAATCTGTCTTGGGGGGGCAGTTAAGCTTGCTTGAGCCTTACGTCGGACCCGGTGAGCCATATCTATTCTCGGGGCTTCAGGCAGCTTAAGTACTTGATTGAGTAAATTGGCAGCAAACTCCTGAAAGTTTTGTCCAGTCTCCTTTCCCTCTTTTACTCCAATTATCCTCAAATTTTGTCTCCTTGATCTTGCTTCCAAGTCCGTACATTTATACTTCATTTTAGCAAGCTCCCTCCCGGTACTTTCTTGTTCCTTTTTTAGTCTCTTTATCTCCTTAGCCATCTCAGTTATCGTATTGTCCATTCCTTCCATAGCTGCCTCAGTAGATTTTAGCATTGCATCCAGTTTGTTATTACAATCCTTATCAACCCGCTTAATTTTTTTGTTTAAATCCTCCTCAACTTCGACCACACCTTTGGTTAAGTCATCAATTTTCCCCATCAGCGTATCATTACCTTGTTTAATTTTTTCAGCGAGGCTTTTGTCCAGCGCGAGAGTCTCCTCTCGTATCACTTTAGAAATAATTTCAGTGACTGAAGCTAATACTGACTTTTCCAGATGATCCATTTGTTCCTCCATTAAAGGCAATTCTGTAGAAGGATTTCGGGAATCAACTTCTTCTTCTGAATTTCCAACTGATGTTTGAGGGGATTGAGGAGTCTTTTCAGCTTTTTTCAAGTAGGCTCTTGAAGCGGCTTTTGCTTTTGCAGGCTTCTGGCAAGGTTTCTGTCTTTTCATTTAAAACTGCAATTATTCTCTGTTATCAGCAGGATTTCTGATAACACACAATTAAATAGCAGCTCCGGTAGTTATTTTCAGAACTCCCCCATCTTCCAACTCATATTTTAGCACATTAAAACATTCTTCGGGAGCAGAGCGAAACAGCGACGTCTCTCACCCCACCATTGATGCCACTGGAAGTCCCTCTCATTGCAGACTTTGATAGTGCAATGGTACAACTGCACTGCAGGGAAAGCTGCCACCAATTTACCAATAACACTGGCTACTTCCCAGATGGAGGGATATTGTTTTTCAGCGAGACTAGTACAGACCTCTCTGATCTCCACAGCCTTGGCTGTAGGCAAAGTCACTGACATATCAACTTGAATCAATGACACATCGCAAATAATCATTTTTTTAGGATGGCTCTAACTTGGATTTGGTTGGATAGACCAGGAACCCTAACCTTTCAAACAGGTATTCAGTTGCTGAAACTGATTCCTCAGTTGTCTCCTGTGTTGCTTATGATTAAAATATCATCTAGATAAACCATTACTATGTGATTCTGGGCCCGAAGTAGCACCAGCACTGGTTTCAACAATTTCTTGAACAGCCTAGGAGCTGAGGTTAACTCATTGGGTAGTGCTTTAAATTGCCACAGCTGTCCCATCCAACTAAATTTCAAGTATCTCCGATACTGATGATGAATTGGTACTGAATAATATGCATCTTTCAGATCTATAGTTGCCATATAACAGCCTTGTGATAACAGCTGTTTCACAGTATTGAAGATGTACATTTTAAAATGCCTATACTGACCATAGGAATTTAACTGGTTTGGTCCAGAATGACTCTACATCCCCCATCTTTTCTCTGTCTGGGGAATATATTGGACACAAATTTTTGAGGATGGTTTGTCGTCCTCCCAATTACCCCTTTTTTGGGACAAAACCGTAATTTCTTCTTTTACCTGCTGAGTGTGTGGTGCAGAAAACCCCCCAATACTCTAATAGGCATATTGTGTACAGGCGGATCAATTCCTGACATAAACTCTATTCGAGCCTGACACAGTGTCTAGTATAAACCCATGAGATGTTATGCAGCACCATTCATCATACCAATTGCAACCTACCCCTAACCGGAGGTTGTTCCCCAGAAGTCTTATTCTTGACGGAATGAATTTTCTGTACCTCTACAATCGGCCTCGAAGCCTCTTTCTTCCGATATTGGGGTTGTTACTGGGATACATTGGTGGGTAATATCATCACCCCACTGGCCCCACTCTGCTTGGCCCTGCCCCTGGATCCGACCCCCTTCGCGTTGAACCCGACTTGTGACATGACGTTCTGGGAGCAGGAACGTATGCTTTCATGAGATCAATTGTTTTGGCCTCATCATCGAGGTCCCTGATTTGCTTGATGAGGCCCACCCCAAATAAATAAACTGGGGCTTGAACGTTTGTAGACTTACATAGAGCTGCAAACTTCAGGGTTCAACGTCGGTTTGATGGCTATCTTCCCGATGCAATTGACCTTGAAGTAGGCGTTGCAGAACAGGGCCAGCATATCTTGTTGAGTATCAGATATCGGTGCCCCCTGGACCATTTTCCCAAATGCAGTGATGCCTGCTGCCACCAACTTGAGGACACGCCTAAATCTCACTTCTTGTCCCCGCATCGTTGCACTCATTTGTGCCCTTGCCGAGTTCATGGTGGGCATTTTGAGTGACGCACAGTTTACAGGTGTTTTGTAACGTGTGGCAGTCTCCTCCATGATCGTAAACTGGAGCTGGTGAGAAGCCATGTAATTTACATTGGCGGCTAGAGTTTTCTCGATAGCCTCACCAGTCCCTTCTGGGTTTAGTGAAGTTTAACGCTACGTCCGGGACACCTGGAGCATGGCTCGTGTGCTCTGGTGTGTGCACAAAAGCAGTGACACAAGCTTCAGGGTCAGATTCCTCCTGTCCTGGCTTCTCCCGAGACATGCTCTACGGAGGTCTCTTCCAGCCCTAAACAAAGTGCTGGAGAGGATGATTCCCACTGGTATCCATAAGCGGTGTTTTCTTCTTCGCTGTATAGACCTCTGCGAGAGGCTGTGTGGGGAATCCTGGGGGCATTCGACCCCGATTGAAATTTTACATGGCTCTCTAAATTTGGAGCATTTTCCCATTTGGTTGAGCCGTCCCCATACCTTTACATTAAAAGGAGGGGAGTCTTCCACATCATCAGACTCATGAAATAAAATGAGCCTGAGAGTACTTTGTTTTAGTATTCCTCCCTGGTGGAGTAGCCTGAGTGCCCTGAAGCACTGGAAACTGATGGAGGCAGTTGAGCTGCCAGTAGAAACAATAGCCGGTATTGGAGCCGGCATTAGCGCAGCCGTTATCTCCAAACCCGATCTAAATAGCGTTTATCGCGGAGCCGGCTTCAGCGCAGCCGTTATCTCCCGACCCGATCTATAAGCGGTAACTGCGGTCCCGCACGTTCCACTCCACTACAGCAGTTTATATTTACAATACCTCCATATTATTAACTCTGGCTGCCTCTCCGAGCCAGACTTACAATTTAAAAAAATACTTGCAGGGAAGGTTTAACATTGATTTACCTGCGGGTTACTACTTACCGCTGGTCTAGAAGACAAGAGAGCTTTATTGTCATCTGTCCCAGATAGGACAATGACATTCTTGGTTGCTGCTGCAAAACAGAATATTGTAGGCATAAATTCAGAACAGATCAGTGTGTCTATATACCATAGACCATATATATATATATATATATATATATATATATATATATATACATACACACACACACACACATAAATAAACAGATAAAGTGCAATAGGCTGTTATAGTTCAGAGTTTGTTTGATGTTGTGTTTAGTAGCCTGATGGCTGTAGGGAAGAAGCTGTTCCTGAACCTGGATGTACCAGATTTCAGGCTCCTGTACCTTCTACCTGATGACAGCGGAGAGATGTGTGTGTGGCCAGGATAGTGTAGGTCTTTGATGATGTTGGCAGCCTTTTTGAGGCATCGACTGCGATAGATCCCTTTGATAATGGGGAGGTCAGAGCCGGTGATAGCTTGGGCAGTGTTTACACCCATTTGCAGCCTTTTCCAGTCCTGGATGCTCAAGTTGCTGAACCAAGCCACGATGTAACCAGTCAGCATGCTCTCTACTGTGCACCTGTAGAGGTTCGATGTGAATGATAATCCAATGAGATAGGACAGGTTTGGAGGGATATGGACCGAATGCGGGCAGGTGGGACTAATGTAGCTAGGAAATGTTGGCTGGTGTGGGCAAGTTGCTCTGATGGGCCTGTTTCCACACTGTATCACTATGACTCTATGTCTATGGAGAGGGTATATGGCTTCAAGGATGTCTGCGGGAGAATTCCCCGGGCACAAAGGTGGATGGGTGAGGAGCGGATGTCAGTTGCTGGGCAAACAAGGAAGGCAATGGCTGGAGGCCCACAGCAGCCTGGGACTTGCCTGAATCAGGCATCGCTCATAACCACAAGCGCATGGACTGGACTTAGAAAATGGTGCCAAATCACCGCTCCCCTAACATGCAGGCACTGTAGGCTATGCTGTACACGTTGCAACTCGGGGATGGTATGTCAATACTCTACTGGATTGTTTGTAAGAAAATAATTTCACTGTGCATTTGTACATCACACACGTGACAATAAAGCACAATTGAACCATTGATTGAACCTTTGAAATCTACAAAATAGCAGGGATGATTAGAAGCATTGTTATAAGTTCAAAGCAATGAACTTCAATAAAAATTGGGCCAAATCTGTATTCACCTGTCACTTGCCAGCTTTTGTCCGGCCTGATCCATCTTTTCCAGTTTGTCCTCTCCCACCACAGATGCCGCCTGAATGGCTGAGTTCCTCCAGAAATGTGTATTTTGCACAAGATTGCAGCATCTGCAGTTCCTTGTGTCTCCACTGGGCCAGATCATCTAGATTGCTTGTCAACCTCGATTAAAATATAAACTCAGACAAGTAAGTTGGCTTACTCTTCTTTTGGTCTTAATATTTACATAGATTTTTATTTCTCAAGGATTATTATTATTATTATTATTATTATTATTATTATTATTATTATTATTATTATATATTTTAATTAATTAATGTTGTTATTATGTTACTGATTTCATCATTGAAATTATATTATTTAATTATTTTATTTTTCTATCATAAAAAATGTAAATACATTTATCATCATTAATTCATTTTTCTTTGATTATGTAAATCTATTTCATTTGATTTAGATGTTTCTGATCGTCAGAAATATCCCAAAGCCATTATCAAGGGCGTAGGCAAGGCCTCAGTGAGGTGCTGGATTGAGGGGCAGCGGAATCACCACCTGAGCCCCAGTCCCCTGATGCAGACTGCTCTGCTTCAGGGGGCAGTCCAATAGTGAGGCCTGGAGTTTAATTTGATGCCTGGGCTGTAAAATGTCATTGTGGCCATCAGAGAACCTGAGGGGCAATGACGGTTGAGAGCACAAGAAATTGATATGATCAAGAGGCCCGTTACAAAATAATAATTCATCTCCAATAATAACAACATTTAAAATGACAATGATTTTTGTCTATAGGGCCATATTCACAGCATCCATATAAAGGACATTAATTAAATTCTGCTTGCTTTCCTTCTCAGCCACCCAGCCTATTACCCACCCACCCACTCTGAAGAAGGGTCTGGACCCATAACGTCACCCATTCCTTTTCTCCAGAGATGCTGCCTGTCCCACTGAGTTACTCCTGCATTTTGTGTTCAATCTTTAGCCTATTTCTTTCATCTGTTGTTGAATTTTAATGTGCAAAGTGTAGAAACAGGCCCTTCAGCCCAACAAGTCCGCGCCAACCATGATCACCCATACACCAGTTCCATCCTACACATTCGGGACAATTTACAGAAGCCAATTGACCTACAAGCCTGCACATCTTTGGAATGTGGGAGAAAACTAGAGCACCTGGAGAAAACCCAATCACAGGGAGAACATACAAACAACATACAGACAGCAACCGTGGTCAGCGTCGAACCCAGGTCTCTGGCATTAGAAGGCAGCAACTTTACTGCTGCACCACTGTGTCACCCAATGTCCTCCCTATTTTTCCCACATCTCTAATCATCCTCCTATTCTCCATGAAACACTTTCCTTCAGTCCTTCTTGCTGAATCTATCTTCACATCTATCACTTGTCCATCCCCTACTCTCCTTCCCTACACAGAGCACCCTTTTCCCTCTCTTTCCTCTGTTTTGCTATCACATTTTATCTCTGCTCCAACTCACAACCCAAGGTCCTCCATTCTATCCCAGTGATAAGATATGTCACCCCAGCTTGTACCACCACATGACTGCAAAAAGTTAACAAGCCCAATGACTGGGTGAGCAAGCCAATGTCTGCATTCTATCCCAGGCATCCATTCCCTGATTTCACTCAGTTGACTCTGACAGGCATGCCATGTTAGACTTCAGGCTGTGGAGATACAGTGTGGAAACAGGCCCTTCAGCCCACTCTCCTTGCTGACCAGCAATCACCCTGTACATTAGCACTATCATACACACTAGGGACAATTTTACCTAAACCAATTAACCTACAAACCTGCACATCTTTCGAGTGTGGTTGGAAACCGGAGCACCCGGAGAAAACCCACATGGTCACATGGAGAACGTTCAAACTCCATACAGACACTACCCATGGTCAGAATTAAACCCAGGTCTCTGGCGCTGTAATGCAACAACTCTACCGCTGTGCCAATGTGCCACCCATATCATTTGGATGTCTGGCACCAGAGTCTCAAAATTAAAATCTGTGGCCCACAACCACACAGTATGGAAAAGGAGCATTCAGGATGGCATGCAGAACCATGAGTTCCTTTGTCAGGAATGTACAGAGGGCCAATATAAATTATGGAATGATGCACCCCTCCCCAAATATTCCCCCACCCATACCCTGTCAAGGACCTCTTGCTCCATATATGGCAGAGATTGTGTCAGGGTTATGGGGAGAAGGCAGTAGAAAGGGATTTAATGGGAAAGATAGATCAGCCATGATTGAATGGCAGAGCAGACTTGTATAAATAGCTCATTCTAAGCTTCCCCCAGTCTAGTTTCAGTCAAAAAACCACTGTCAAGCACTTGTGCATCTAAATTTTATTTTGGAAAAACATAATAACAGTCCCCCACTACTATATCTAACCACCGCGGGTTTGATCCTCGTATCTGCCTGGCCAAGCCCTCTTAGCCTCGTTCAAGCAGAGACACTCCAGAAGGTCAAGCAGTCCTAAGCACTCTCCCAGAAGATCAACACAGGACCTCATGGGAGCGGCCTTTTATAGGTCCCTGAACCTTGAGGGGCCGAACCACATGGGGGTGGTCTCTACCTAGTCCAATAACAGATATCGATTAACACAGTACACGATAGACATTTCCCCAAACCAATAATACAGTGACTAATATAATGTATCTTACGAAGTTTCTAGATGCAGTTTAACAGAGATGAATTATGCAACATGTGCCTAGATATTCAAGAAACCCAGACAAGGCTCAACACTTAACCCAATCAACATCGAGCAAAGTAAAGCTTTGCAACAATATTTACAATGTGGATGTCTGGTATGCATTAATCCAATCCGTTTCATGCAATTGTCAGAATCTGCAGATATTCCAGTCTCTTCCTGCAATTCTTATCTAGGCTCTGGACACGCTGGCACCTTTTTGCAGCTTGTCCCATTTCTGCAGAAGGCACATTTAAATTGACCAAATGGCCTAGCAGCCCAGAAGCCGTTACTCAATTTTAGTGTCCTGGCCTCTCCAATTTGGCCAGAATTAATATTCCTTCCTTTTATCATATATGATAAACCATCATTCATGATAACCAAATGATCAGATCATCAGATAACCAGATATACATATGTGTGTCTATTACATTCTCCATCTATTAACAACAACAAGACAATGATGTTTCTTCCCAGAATCTTGTTAAGCTTCCCGAGTTTTTGTGGGCGTAGCTTCACAATTTCCGTCTGATGAGCCTTCACCTCCCGAGTTTTCATGGGAGCGAATTCCCTCCATCCGTGTTGTTGCCCATTCTTCCATCCCTTTCCATAGTCAAACCTATAACCTATAATTCCTGAAAAACCTAGGACAAAGCAAGTTTCCATCATGCACTAATGCTTTCCCATACATTCACTGTAATTTTGCAATACTATCCCTTTTCCATTTCACTATCACTATCTCTACTATATTCTGCTCTGTCACTGTATTCCTATTTTATTTCGGAGTCACCTGAGTGATTCCATGAAGAAGCCCAGCCAGTCCGCGGTAAGTTTAAACCTGCAGGTAAGTTTTATATTTTTTACTAGGTTGTGTTTTTCTTGCAGAAATCTCTTTTTATAAGAGGTTTCCTGCTGGATATGTTGGGGCAAAGTCCGGACAGGCTGCGGGAAACCGGTTATGGGCCGTGGAGAATTGGTACTCCGGTCAGCACCGTGGAAGCGCGGGTAACCGGTGGCCGTAAGGGTTCGCTACCACAGTGGTTCCCGTGGAGGGGGTGAATCCAGCAGCGGTATCGCCACCAGAATCACTGACAATGTGTCAGCAGCTTCCAGACTGCTGTGCTTCCCGTGAAGGAGATAAATCCAGGAGCGGTATCACCACTAGAATCGCTGACAGTGCAGTCAGCGGGTCCCAGACTGATGGTGTGCCCATGGGAAAAAGGTAAATCCAACAACAAGTCGGTCAGACCTATGTACTCGGGGAATCAGGCCAGGAGGGTTTCAGTCCTTCAATGGGTAGCGTCTTCGGACATTTGGCCCACATGGACCACCTCATGGAGAGGTGGCTCCACAATGATACGCTCCAAAGGAGGGAGCTATCAGCCGGGGTCTCCTCGGGAGTCCGTGGCAGCAGCACCTGTTTCAGGGCTGTCCAGAAAAGATGCTCCAGCAGGAGCAGCTTTATATTCGCGGGTCTCCTCGGGGGCCCGTGGCAATAGCACCTGTAGAAGCGTTGCATGATGTTTCCCTCTTGGAGGAAGTGAGCACACGGAGTCATTGTTCTGACTCCGAGATCAGAGGTATAGCTGATGAGCATACCACGAGGCAGGGGCCTGTGGCCGCACCTGTTCAGGGCTGCCTACGAATCTCCCTCTCTGTGGTGGGGTGTGCGAGTGGAAAGTGGGTAAATGACTTCAAATTCTAAAATATGTCCATGGAATGTACTAGAGCACTTGCGTATGGATTCAAGAGAGTCCTCGCAAACGAAGGTGGCAGGATACCCAGAAGGGGCCAGAGTTCCCCTCAAGCTATAAGTGCCGGGAATGGACAGTGCTATCAGGGGTGACATTAAAGACCAGCCACCAAATCCTCTCTTCACGTAAGACCTATTCAACAGGTAAAACCTGGATGAGGAAGCAAAAGCTGTCGGACCAATGAAGGTACCAACGACGAGCAAAGCTTCATCGTTGCAGCGACAACACACCTCACGCCTCCATTAGCAGTAAGCCGTTCACTTAAGTTGGGGGCGGCATGAAAGCTGGGCAGAGGTCTTCAAGCCGAGGCCCAAGTCGGTCTCAGGAAAAATATGGGATCATCTACAAGTTGGTAATATTTACACATGTTTTTTGTACAAATGATAATGATAACATGTGTTTAGTTTACGTGTTGTATGAAAGTAGAATACCCTTGATAAGGATGGAAGGGCCTTACAACACACAAATGGTTGTGGCATCTAACCATGTAAAAATGCACAATACTAGGGTTCCAAGCAAGGAATTGCGGCCAGAATTGTCTTTCGAGGCAGACTCAGAGTTATGGCCAGAGTTGTCTTTCGAGGCACGCTCAGTATTGTGGCTAGGATTGTTTTTCAAGACAAGCTTGGAAATCGGGCCAGAGTTGTTGCTAGAGCAGGTACGGAATTGGTGTGGCCTGTTCATTGTGAAAGATGCAGAATGTCGTTTAACTCGCATGTGCAGTATACATTTTTCCGAATAGAAAACTTTGCATCTGATTTCCATAGGATGCTCCCATTTATAGGGATCGCCGGAGACATTTGAAATGTATCTGGATAGGGCAATGATAAAAAACATTGCAAAATGGGTTCCTAGGTTATTTACCAAATTACTAAAACCGATGCTTGAACTGGTCAGAGCTCAAAAACATTTGTATTGTCTTGTCTGGAGAATATTCTAACACTGTACGTTGGTAAAATCAACTGTTTCAGCCTCAAACTATATTTAAGAAAAATTAAGGTGATACAAACTAGACTTGTTGATCATTGGGATTTACCTTTAACTATTAATTAGCCATTGACTCCGCCCTGCGGCAAGACATTGGAATTAGTAGGAACCTGTAACAATCTTGTTGTGATAAGCAGCCCTCTATTCATCATGTAATTGGCAATATAGTAGCTGTGCTTCAGCTGTGCAATTGGGGGAGCTTAATCGTGCAAAGTAGTAATCTCTCAAGTGCCATGTAGGTCTTTGTGACAGACCTTATGCTATTACCAGATGAAGTTACCAAAGTCATAATGGTGGACGAACAGCATTCAGCATTGCTCCAACAGTCTGGTTAGTAAAATTTTCAGTTATATTATAAACTGATGGGGTGCTAAGGTGGAAAATTATGAATGCCATCTCTAGTTCGGAGGCGGAGGAGGTTTGCATGAGTTAACAATTATTCAGTTATTGGTATCAACTACCTACTAGGTGCATTCTATATGTTAAAGGGTTTTGAGTGAATATGCATAATCTGCATGCTCAACGTTGAGTTAATACACTATGGTGGTGGCATATGTTTGCCACATGGGTGCAATCAAGTCAGAATATCCTGTAATAATTTACCTAATCTCATTTTGTGTTGGAATATCATCACAATTGAACACCGAATATTGATAAGTTTGTTTCCAGGCTCATTTACTGGTAGCAAAATATGTGGCATAACAGGGGCGAAAGATACATTCTCGCTACAAGGAGAAGGAAGTTATTTTGCCTCCCTCCATTTTGCCTCATCAGTGGGGTCTTGCAATAAAGTCAGCAAGATCCCGCTTTAGGTTGTCGTTCTGTCTGACTGGCCTATGCAGCCATGCTTCCCGTTTTTGTTGGGAATAATAATACAACCTTTTACGGTTATTCTAAACGTCAAACTTGCTGGTTCAGCCTGTGGCGCGGGAAACCAGCCTCTCCATGATAAAATCAATTTATTGACATAGATTCTGAGTAGACTGCTCCTACGGCTTGGATTGTCATACTGATCCATGTATGTGCTCACTGCAGAGTGCAGGGATAGCACCAAAAATGAAAAGCATTACATTTCCTCTTCAGGAGATGGGAAGCATTTTGTTTGAATGTTAATGTTACTTCTAATACGGTACAGGTAACTGACGTCTTGGAGTTTGTTTCAAATGGGTCTTTGACAATAAATTAAGTTATAGGACCATTAACT
Organism: Okamejei kenojei; assembly: GCA_035221665.1. NCBI lineage: Eukaryota > Metazoa > Chordata > Chondrichthyes > Rajiformes > Rajidae > Okamejei > Okamejei kenojei. The sequence continues at coordinate 78,642,913 of CM069131.1, forward strand.
GTGCCAACGTGTCTTCCCATCATATTTGCTGCAGCGAAGGGGACCCACTCTGTCAGGTTTCACCCTCTGATACCGAGTTTATAAATTATATCTTTCACACAAGTTCTCCCAGGACAAGCACAGCACAGTATGGGATATTGACACGGTATTAACACTATTTCACCAGGGGGCTCCAGCTACATCCTTAGCTTTGGCTCGGCTCTCATAACGTGGTTATCCTCATGGCGCTGGTTAGTGCAACAGCTTCAGTCACTACATGTTGTGACTGGACAGCATGGTTACATCTGCAAATAATATTATACTTTAATGTTTAGTTAAGCAGAGCAGACGTGAGGTTTCAAGCTAGTTTCATGTCATATCCCATGGACCTTTTTGTTATGTATGGTCACACATATACAACACTACGTCAGGTCACCAAGAGCCTTAGAGGTTCAGAACTAGCAATGTTTGTTAATTACAAAAACTTTATAAGAAGGTATTGGTTCAGACCATCTCCAGGTGGTTCAAACGGATTTTGGCTCGTCCAGGAGTAGATATTATTATTTTCAAATCTCACTCCACCAGGGCTGCTACAACATCAGCACCAAAGGATACGTGCCACTGGACCACATCCTAGCGGCTGCAGGATGGTTGAACGAATGAACTTCTGAACACTTCCTAATGCTCTATTGCCAACTTTATTTTAGGTTCAGTGGTTAAGTTTACTCCTGGATGAGAGGAGTTACTATTATTATTATTTATTCATTATGAATGTTTCCCTCATCTGTCAATTAAGGCAGTTGTGGCTGTGTGGACTCGATCTCACGGCATGAAATCACAGAGCTTTGAAATCTTCAAGGAATCACTCACATGACTCCGAAGTAAAATAGTAAGATTAAACGAGCTTACCAGGTTGAAGTTTGATCTTTATTTTATGAGGAGTTACGATGAGTGATTACGTGCCTACTGCTCCCAACCCTCATATCGCAAAAGTCATCTGGTAGTTCTAGTCCTCTCTAAGTCTTACTATGTTACTTTGACTACTGTTACCTGTGATTTCACACCGCTGCTTTGAAGATTGACGAGCATGCGGACTGGCGGGGCTTCTTCACGTAATCGCTCATTGTAACTCCTCATAAAATAAAGATCAAACTTCAAACTGGTAATTCTCATTTAATCTTACTATTACTATTCTGTTCTATAATATACACTTTACTATCCTGGGATCAACGCTAATCAGCCCTCTCCGTATTCACACAATAATATGTATAATATGTATATCTGATGATGGTTTCTCATATAAATTTCAGCTGGGCTCTGTCCAGATTTCCCTACAGGCGTGACTCTTATTTAAAGCAAACCATGAAGAATGTTTCAATTTAACAAAATTCAGTCTCGGCCTTCAATTTAATATTTTAAATTTCAGGGTCCGTCTCACTCTTCTCATTCCACAGCTTTGTGGTCGATATACACGCCAATTAAGAATGCCGAATCTAGGGACAATTTCTTTCCACCTTGATAACAGAAGCCACTTTACTATCAAGGGTTAAACAATTTAGATTCACTGGTCAAATACATTGACCCTGATATCTCAACACCCATTTCTTTATTCCTATTTCTAATTCAATAGATTTCTCCTCCAGTACTTCTTCCTTAGTATGTCGGCTCTGCTCTCAGTCCATAGGGGTTCTTCCTCATAACTAATTTCCTTTTACCACTGTGTAACTTTTGAGTATGCTAATTCTGGTCTCTTAAAGGGAAGTCTTGCTGTTCACAGTTCCTCTTTTTATTATTTTCAATTCCAACTCTCACGTTCCCTGAATAATTCTTCCACGTTAGCAGATCTTCCCATGTTCCATCCTTTTCTGATGTTCTCTGAATAATCCTTCCCATCTTTGGTTGCCCGTCTGGGGATGAGACAATAACAATATCCAATTAATAATCAAACTTTAAATACTCCCAAGCCAAATCTCACAAGTCAGTTCCAAATCTCAAACTTTAGTTCCTCCAATTCATTACCATACAATTTAGAGACCAAATTCAAAATGTTATCAATTTATTTCTAATAACTATAATTTAGATGCAAAGTAGGTGTTCTTCCCCAAAGCACAGAGAAGTGTCTATTTTCAAATTCAATTCTTCAAATTAGAGCTTGTCATAGGTTGTCTGTTTTTTTAGGAAAGGTTGGATGGTGTTATTTTCCTTTCCTTCACTGGTATCAAAAGCTAGATGTTAAAGTTTGGCATTTCTTCTTCTTCCTTGATGTTAGTTTCAAAGGAGTAGGGATACTGAGGAGCAGTCTTTTCTATCTGTTGGCCTTCCCAAATTTGTCTTAAAGGGACAGGACAGTATAATTTCCTCCTTGTTGATGGTCCCTGTTTCTGTGGAGCTACCTTACCTGAGCTGTGTCTTCCACCCATTCTCAAGGGTCCACATATTCTTTACCTCACTCCCCAGATAGTAGTATGCTGTTGATTATACTGTCCTGCAGGCACAAACTTAGCAACAAGTCAGTACAATAGCTCCTTTCCCTACTCCCGTATCTCCTGCGCAATAAGTTCATTTATTCTCTCCCTTGTGCCAGTTCAGTTCTCTTTAGTTCTTATTCTCATTGCCACCAGTTACTATGTTTCCCTTTTCATACTCCTTCCTTTTAGTGAGGTTTCTCTATCCCAATTAGATTATTTGTGTGTCTCTCCTCCTGGGATTCGGAAGGGGTGGTGTTCTTTCTTGTTCTTATAATTTATTATTCTTTTTGGGCCATGTGAGGATGCCGTCAGATTGCATATTTTGTATTAGCTGGCAGACCAGCTACTGGAATGGATTTGCTTGCCAGAAGGTCCCTGCCCCCTGATCTTCTGGCAAGTGTCCTCTTCCTCTACCTTCGGGGTCCCAAGTGTCCCTGTAACCTCTAGGGATCCACTGACTTTGTAAACCCTGTGGCCCTCTTCTTTGCCCCCTACTCAGTATTCCCTCACAGGGCAAGATCGACTCCAACGTCCTGATTCCCTACAGTTGTAAGATTGATCAGATCTAACAGCTCTTTACAATCTCCAACCAAATAGGGGAGAACCAGTAGATGTGGTGTACTTGGACTTCCAGAAGGCTTTCGACAAGGTCCCGCATAAGAGATTAGTATACAAACTTAAAGCATACGGCATTGGGGGTTCAGTATTGATGTGGATAGAGAACTGGCTGGCAAACAGGAAGCAAAGAATAGGAGTAAATGGGTCCTTTTCACAATGGTAGGCAGTGACTAGTGGGGTACCACAAGGGTCCGTGCTGGGACCCCAGTTATTTCAAATATACATTAATGATGTGGATGAGGGAATTGAAGGCAATATCTCCATGTTTGCGGATGACACTAAGCTGGGGGGCAATGTTAACTGTGAGGAGGATGCTAGGAGACTGCAAGGTGACTTGGATAGGCTGGGTGGGTGGGCAAATGTTTGGCAGATGCAGTATAATGTGGATAAATGTGAGGTTATCCACTTTGGTGGGAAAAACAGGAAAGCAGACTATTATCTAAATGGTGGCCGATAAGGAAAAGGGGAGATGCAGCGCGACCTGGGCGTCATGGTACACCAGTCATTGAAAGTAGGCATGCAGGTGCAGCAGGCAGTGAAGAAAGCGAATGGTATGTTAGCTTTCATAGCAAAAGGATTTGAGTATAGGAGCAGGGAGGTTCTACTTCAGTTGTATAGGGTCTTGGTGAGACCACACCTGGAGTATTGCGTACAGTTCTGGTCTCCAAATCTGAGGAAGGACATTATTGCCATAGAGGGAGTGCAGAGAAGGTTCACCAGACTGATTCTTGGGATGTCAGGACTGTCTAATGAAGAAAGACTGGATAGACCCGGTTTATACTCTCTAGAATTTAGGAGATTGAGAGGGGATCTTATAGAAACTTACAAAATTCTTAAGGGGTTGGACAGGCTAGATGCAGGAAGATTGTTCCTGATGTTGGGGAGGTCCAGGACAAGGGGTCACGGCTTAAGGATAAGGGGGAAATCATTTTGGACCGAGATGAGAAGGACTTTTTTCACACAGAGAGTGGTGGGTCTCTGGAACTCTCTGCCACAGAGAGTAGTGGAGGCCAGTTCATTGGCTATATTTAAGAGGGAGTTAGATGTGGCCCTTGTGGCTAGGGGGAGCAGAGGGTATGGGGAGAAGGCAGGTACGGGATACTGAGTTGGATGATCAGCCATGATCATATTTAATGGCGGTGCAGGCTCGAAGGGCCGAATGGCCTACTCCTGCACCTAATTTCTATGTTTCTAAACCTAGGGAAAGTCAGCTCTCGAACACTTGGTGGGCTGAATGGACTAATTCTGCTCCAATATCTTATGAACCTATGAGACGATCTGAGACAATGGGCTCACCAGCCATCTCCAAAACGTCAGAACTGCAGGGAAGCAAGTTATGTTCAAACTGGAGAAACCTCTTCACTTAAAAGTCTATTCCCCCTATGAATATTCTGCCTTGGAGGCCTGTGCAGGTTAAATCATAATGTTCATTCCAAACGGAGATGGGTGAATGGAGATATTAGGAACTGTGGATGTTGGAGTAATGCTGGAGTAGTGCCCCTCAGCTAAGTGCTGGAGTAATTCAGTGGGTCATGCACAAAGCGCTGAGGGAACTCACCTGGACACAGATGGACAGATGTCTGGATGTTATGGGAAAGAGGAATAATTCAGGAAAATTGAATTGAATGTAGACCAGTCATGAATAACAGTAGCTCAAATGGCCAAATGGTCTACTCTTACTCATTATTCTTACAATGCCAAGCCTGATGGAGAGAAAGAGAGAAATTAACTTATTACAACCTGCAGAGGGCACTATTGTGCACTACACAGTGTGGTAACAAGGAAGACGATGTGCATTTCATTCCTCTAGAAATAAATCCTCGTCTGATTTATAAAAGGGTGAAGAAATACTGGTGCCCAGCCAAAGAAGGAACTTTTAGGAAAGGTGTACAATGGCTTAAAGGGGTGGAGACGGGAGCACAAGGGGTTGAAGAGACAGAGGAAACTAGGGAGACGACTGAGAGATATCAGACTGCTGCTAATCATGGGACAAAAGCAGGACTGAGTGTTGAAGAGACAAGAGTGAAATATTGGGAGAGCTCAAGAGGAGGTTATAACACAGCAAGTAGTCACCGTGGTGGAATAAGGAAAGAAGGGATTTAAATATAAGTATGAGTAATTGAAATTTGATGCTGGGACGACTTTTATTTCAATGCAATTAAAAAAATACATAGAAGGAAGAATAAGTTTGGAAGATGAATAACACATATAAATTAAAGCTGTTCGGATGAAAATAAATACTTGTGAGTAGGAAGACCTTATTTTTAAATAGGTACATTCAGAAAACAACCTCAGTTCAAGTGCAGGGAATTTGCTCTTATTTTAACCTCAGCCTGACAGGGTATTTGGAAATATCAGTTCTGAGACAGAAGGTCTTAGATTTAAGATTAGCTTATTAACAACCCATTGCTATTGTTTAGGTCTTAACGTTTCCTACAATTCAAAGTAGCTCCAAAAACATGGGATTGTATTAGGGTGGGTACAAAAGATATTTACTGGGATGTTGCCAGGGTAAACAATGGGCTCACCAGCCATCTCCAAAACTGGAAAAATTGCTCTCATAAAGAAAGGTTAGTGTTCTCGAAAGAGTCGAAGAGGAGGTTGAGGAGACCGTTAATTATAACAGGCCTGGGCAAATAGCTAGATTTATTTCCCTTGGCAGAGGGGTTAAAAACCAATGGAGCATAGGTTTGAAGATGTTAGAGAGATTGAACAGAGATAAAGAAATATTTATTTTCCTGGAAGCTGATAGAGGCTTGGAATTCAATGCAGGAAGAGTGATTGAGCAGAAACACTCGTCACAGTAAAGTCGCACATGAAAAGCATGGTCCACAGACCTGGTACTCCTTTTTGACAAATAGATGGGCTGAATGCCCTTGCTTTGATCCGTAATTTTTCTTTGATTCTATGAACATGAAGGTTTCCAGAAAAACAGGGTGTGTAATAATGCATCTTCCGCGTATTGTGCGTCTATCCAGAAAGATAAAGATCATGTGCATGATGAGGATTTCTTATCCATGAATGCTATTTGCTTTGAAGTTTTTTTAAATGTGAACATTAATGCTAAAAATGCCTCTGCAAATATTCACACGATAAGCTGCTAGTAAGGCCGCAGTAAGGGCATGGTTTATAGGACATTTTATTTACTTTTGTTTACTTTTAGTTTGCACAAAATTGTCAGGGATATGTTTCTGACCTTTTTCACGATCGAAGTGTAACATTTGTCATTTTAAAAAGTGAGTCTTTATTTTAATGTTATTAGCTTCCCTAATTTTGCATAATTTTCCCATCCACTTGTCCCGATTGCAGTTTTACAATCACATGTTAACATGGCAGCTCATACTATCATTTTACCATCAGTCTGAAAAAGGATCCCAACCCGAAATTTCACCTTTCCATGTTCTCTAGTTATGCTGCCTGTCCCACTGCAACACTTTGTGTATTTCCTATAAGTTCTGAACTCCAATTTTTCTTTGACTTCAAATAATTCCCTCATTTTGATTCCCTCTTTTTTTCTTAGTATTACCCATCCTCTGCAATTAATACATTTTAAACAGTTTAAACTGAGATGGTGGTGGGTTGTAGGAATATTCCACAGATTTTTTTAAAATTTCTCATTGAACAATGATTATTTCTTAAATCATTTATCTTTTGGGACGCTGGTATTGCCAGTGAAGCCTGTTTATTACCCATCATTAATCACCTGAGTTGGGTAGTAAGACACCTCCTTAAGAGCCTGTCCCACTTTCACGACCAAATTCACAACCTTTTTTACTCGTGGACATTTTTCATCATGCTAGAAAAACGCCCCGACCTACTTAATGCCATGAGTACCTACGACTAGCATCACGGCCTGCTACGACCTACTTACGACCTTGTGATGACCATGCTGCGAGTATGAGTCGAGGGAAAACTATATATATATAGTGATAGCATTGGACTCGGTGATGGCTATGCCAATGGTTGGACTGTCCCATATTGCAGATGGTCATTGCTTCATACTTGTCAGTCATCAACCCATACCCGAATGTCACTGTAAGCAGGCATGGGCTACATAATTTTGTAAGCTGTTGGAATTTGGAGCAACAAACATTCGCGGGAAGAACTCAATGTGTTGAGCATGACTTGTGGAAGGACAAGGGCAGCTGACGTTTCAGGTTGGGATCCTTCATCCTGCTTTCATTGGGATTCTTCATTCCCTTCCCACCTATATCCACAAATGTTCATATGTGTAGTGACAGATTTTCATTTTGTTTAAGGAATCTTTCCTCTAGTCATTATGATTGAAGTCAGGGGTTCAGGGGATAATCAAAACACATTCACGAGCTCTCCATGAGACATTCAATGCCGTCCAAAGGCAGTCTCTTAATTAATATTGTATCTTAATTAATATCTTTACTGTAGTAGTAAAAACACTAAAGGGCCTGTCCCACTTAAACGACTTATTTTGCGAGTGCAGCCAACTGTCGTAGTCTTGTTGAATCGCCAAAAAAGTGAATGTATCAAACTCATCCTACAACTATGTAGAAGACATACTACGACTATGTAGGACAATCTACGACTATCTACGACTTAATCGCCGATGCATTCGTGACAATTGGCGACCCAATAGTGGGGACTGAAGACGACCACCTTCGACTTACAGACGACTACACCCACGATCACAGAAAGCAAGCTACGACGAGCTACAACTGGCTACGGCTCTATAGTCGTAAGATCAACTAAAAAAATAACGTTAGTTTTTGCCAAACATTTTCTTTTAAATTCAGTGTTTTGCTTCTTTTAGTGTTAGATTTATCGAGATGTTTTACAATAAAATCCTTTTAAATGCAATGTATTTGAAGTGCTTGTACCCGTTTCCTTCATCAAAATAAATGTGAAAAGTCAAACTTTAAATACAGTGCATTCCTTCCTTGCATTTGCGTGTGTTTCAATGATCTAAATATATGAGAAATGAAATATAAGATATAAGTGATTTTTCACAATGAGCCTATCAGCAAAGGCGATTTACTAAGACTACCTATGACTATCATGACTATCTACGATTACATGGCAACCCCACTGCGACTAGACCTATGATTACAAAAGTATCGACTTTCTCCAATTTCAACATGTTGAAAAATTTTCGACAACCATATTGAGGCTGCGACTAGTTCCCAGAGTGCGTGAACTCCTCCCGACCATGAAGGAGACCACCTGCGACTATGTGGCGACCATGTGGTGAGCGCAGAGTCTCTTGCACTCGCCAAAGAAGTCACCTAAGTGGGACAGGCTCTTTAGATATTCTTCTTGTTTAAGTACATTTTGATCTTACTCGTAGTCAAACTCGTGCATGGACGAAAGCTGCGACCTCTCCTCCATGCTTCTTCAAACTAAACTAAACTAATTACTAGGGCATTTGCGTGAGAATCCCAGCCGCAAACACATGTCCGACAACGTATAAATCCCACCCACATAATTACAGGCAGACAAAATTTAAAGGTAACTGGTTATAGCTATAACATACCGAGTTAATCTAAATGGATGCTACAATATGTTCTACTTATTTTTAAAATCCGGGTGAAGGGTCCCGACTTGAAGCATCAACCATCAAGAAAGTTTTATGTCATACAGAGGAGACTTTAAACTAGAAAGGCTGGGGGGAGGGACTCGGGTAGAGGGGGCTAGGGGTCAGGGTGTGGGGCAAGAGGCAGAGAAGGGAAGCACTCGGATCCAAAATGTAGGCGAGAAAGATGAAAAAGATAATAGACAGAGAATAAGGGATGGTGGGTTTCTAAAATGTGTATATTTTAATACTAGGAGCATTGTAAGTAAGGTGGACGAACTTAGAGCCTGGATTGACACCTGGAAATATGATGTTGTGGCAATCAGTGAAACATGGTTGCAGGAGGGTTGTGATTGGAAACTAAATATTCCAGGATTTCGTTGCTTCAGGTGTGATAGAATTGGAGGGACCAGAGGGGGAGGTGTTGCATTGCTTGTCAGAGAAGATATTACAGCAGTGCTTTGGCAGGATAGATTAGAGGGCTCGTCTAGGGAGGCTATTTGGGTGGAACTGAGAAGTGGGAACGGTGTAGCAACACCTTTAGGGGTGTATTATAGACCGCCAATTGGGGAGCGTGAATTGGAAGAGCAAATATGTAAGGAGATAGCAGATATTAGTAGTAAGCACGAGGTAGTGATTGTGGGAGATTTTCCAAAAATAGACTGGGAAACACATTCTGTAAATGGGCTGGATGGTTTGGAGTTTGTAAAATGTGTGCAGGATAGTTTTTTGCAGCAGTACATAGAGGTATCGACCAGAGAAGGGGCAGTGCTGGACCTCCTGTTAGGAAATGAGGCAGGTCAGGTGACGGAGGTATGCGTTGGTGAGCACTTCGGGACCAGTGATCACAATATCATTAGTTAAGGGACATTAAGGGACAGAAGTATAGGGGTAACGTGAGGGGGAACTTCTTTACTCAGAGGGTTGTGGCTGTGTGGAATGAGCTTCCAGCAGAGGTGGTGGAGGCAGGATCGATTTTAACATTTAAAAGTAAAGTGGATAGGTATATGGATGTGAAGGGAATGGAGGGGTATGGTCTGAGTGCAGGTAGATGGGACTAGGGGAAAACAAATGGTCGGCACGGACTGGAAGGGCCGAGAGGGCCTGTCTCCGTGCTGTATGGTACTTATATGGTAGTTTCAATATAATTATGGAGAGAGTCAGAACTGGACCTAGGGTGGAGATTTTTGATTGGAGAAAGGCTAACTTTGAGGGAATGCGTAAGGATTTTAAAGGAGTGAATTGGGACACTTTGTTTCATGGGAAGGATGTAGAAGAGAAATGGAGGACATTTAAAGGGGAAATTGTAAGAGTACAGAATCTTTATGTCCCTGATAGGTTGAAAGGAAATAGTAAAAATTGGAAAGAGCCATGGTTTTCAAGGGAAATTGGACACTTGTTTCGAAAAAAGAGAGATATCTACAATAATTATAGGAGGCATGGAGTAAATGAGGTGCTAGAGGAGTATAAAGAATGTAAAAAGAATATTAAGAAAGAAATTAGGAAGGCTATAAGAAGATATGTGGTTGCTTTGGCAAGAAAGGTGAAAGTAAACCCAAAGGGTTTCTACAGCTATATTAATAGCAAAAGGATAACGAGGGATAAAATTGGACCATTAGAGAACCAGAATGGACAGCTATCTGCAGAGCCAAAAGAGATGGGGGAGATATTGAACAATTTATTTTCTTCGGTATTCACCAAGGAGAAGGATATTGAACTCTGTTGAGTTAAGGGGAAAAAGTAGAGTAGCTATGGAAACTATGAGATTCAAAGAGGAGGAAGTACTGACACTTTTGAAAAATATAAAAGTGGATAAGTCTCCAGGTCCTGACAGGATATTCCCTAGGACATTGAGGGAAGTTAGTGTAGAAATAGCAGGAGCTATGACAGAAATATTTCAAATGTCATTAGAAACGGGAATAGTGCCGGAGGATTGGCGTACTGCGCATGTTGTTCCATTGTTTATAAAGGGTTCAAAGAATAAACCTAGCAATTATAGACCTATTAGTTTGACGTCAGTGGTGGGCAAATTAATGGAAAGGATACTTAGAGATAATATATATAAGCATCTGGATAAACAGGGTCTGATCAGGAACAGTCAACATGGATTTGTGCCTGGAAGGTCATGTTTGACAAACCTTCTTGAATTTTTTGAAGTGGTAACTAGGGAAATTGATGAGGGTAAAGCAGTGGATGTTGTCTATATGGATTTCAGTAAGGCCTTTGACAAGGTTTCCCATGGAAGGTTGGTTAAGAAGGTTCAATCTTTGGGTGTTAATGGCGGAGTAGCAAGATGGATTCAACAGTGGCTGAATGGGAGATGTCAGAGAGTAATGGTGGATGGCTGTTTGTCAGGTTGGAAGCCGGTGACCAGTGGGGTGCCTCAGGGATCTGTGTTGGGTCCACTGTTGTTTGTCATGTACATTAATGATCTGGATGATGGGGTGGAAAATTGGATAAGTAAGTATGCAGATGATACTAAGATAGGTGGTGTTGTGGATAATGAAGTAGATTTTCAAAGTCTACAGAGAGATTTGGGCCATTTGGAAAAGTGAGCTGAAAGATGGCAGATGGAGTTTAATGCTGATAAGTGTGAAGTGCTACATCTTGGCAGGACAAATCAAAATAGGACGTACATGGTAAATGGTAGGGAATTGAGGAATGCTGTGGAACAGAGGGATCTAGGAATAACTGTGCATAGTTCCCTGAAGGTGGAATCGCATGTAGATAGGGTGGTAAAGAAAGCCTTAGGTGTGCTGGCCTTTATAAATCAGAGCATTGAATATAGGAGTAGGGAAGTAATGTTAAAATTGTACAAGGCATTGGTAAGACCAATTCTGGAGTATGGTGTACAATTTTGGTCGCCTAGTTATAGGAAGGATGTCAACAAAATAGAGAGAGTACAGAGGAGATTTACTAGAATGTTGCCAGGGTTCCAGCAACTATGTTACAGAGAAAGGTTGAACAAGTTAGGTCTTTATTCTTTGGAGCGCAGAAGGTTAAGGGGGGACTTGATTGAGGTCTTTAAAATGATGAAAGGGATAGACAGAGTTGACGTGGATACGTTTTTCCCATTGAGTGTAGGGAAGATTCAAACAAGAGGGCATGACATGAGAATTAAGGGACAGAGGTTTCGGGGTAACGTGAGGGGGAACTTCTTTACTCAGAGGGTGGTGGCTGTGTGGAATCAGCTTCCAGCAGAAGTGGTGGAGGCAGGATCGATTTTAACATTTAAGAGTAAAGTGGATAGGTATATGGACGTGAAGGGAATGGAGGGGTATGGTCTGAGTGCAGGTAGATGGGACTAGGGGAAAACAAATGGTCGGCACGGATTGGAAGGGCCGAGAGGGCCTGTTTCCCTGCTGTAATTGTTATATGGTTGTTATATGGTTATGTCCTGAAACGGAATACCAAAATTCTTACTTGCAGCAGCTTAACACATATGTAAACATAGTACTCTATAAACAGTATAATAAACAATAATAATACAAAGAAAAAAATAATGCCCCCAAGTCTATGTAGTTCAGAGTTTATTTGGAGGTTGTAATGTTTATAGCCTGATGGTTGTAGGGACAAAGTTGCACCTGAATCTGGACGTTAGAGTTTTCTGGCTCCTGTACCTTCTTCCTGATGGCAGGAGTGATGGCATAACAATGTGGCCAAGGTGGTGTGGGTCTCTGAAGATGCTGGATGTCTTTTTAAGGCAGAGACTCTTGTAAATACCTTCGATGGTGGGGAGGACAGTACCCGTGAAGTACCCCTATCAACTTCCCTCCATAGATGCTGCTCGGACCATTGAGTTCCTTTAGTAGTTTGTTTGCAGATTTGAGGAAAGATTGGATAAACTCAGTTTGTTTTTGGAATGGAGGAGACTGACAAGGTTATAACTGTCAAAAATATTGAGAAGTTGAGACAGAATAAATAGAAATGATCCATTTATCAGCAGAAGGTTTGCAAACCATGTGCTGTATATTTCAAGTTACAGGTATCATTTGAAGGATTAGAGGGGAGATGAGGAAATGTTTTCACTCAGAACGTGATTAAAGCTTGAATGTCAATGCCTAAAGGCTCCTCATGCTTTCACAGAAACTGGGTATGTACATGAGAAGGTGTGACATGCAAGAATATAAACCTAGAGCTGAAAGATGAAATTGGGTTGGGTAGCTTTTTTTCAATCAATACAAAGATGGTGGGCCCAAATCCTCCTCCTTCGTTTTCCAATGTGGTTCAAATTAATAAAAGAGCTTTGTGTCGGGCATGTAGTCCTGATGCAAAAGCAAGGTTAGGTTCTTCACAAATTGAAATAAAAATAAATTTCAGTTTTGTAACAATAAAAGAAAGTGCCATGCAATTGAATTTGTTGGCAAGTTGTTCCTCATACTCCATAGCATTTATGTTAGTTACCTTTGCGAAATGTTAAACAATGTTTAACCTTTGGGATTCATTTATACCTTCCTTAGACCATAAAGAGGAACGCTGTCAACTTGTGTATACAACAATTGATATATACAGATGCAGTTGTCAATGTGGCCATACAAGTAGGTTTATTCATTTACATTATTCTAGAGACTTTGTGGATGTGTCTTCATGAAAGCAACAACAAACATAATTCAATCAGTAAAATAGATATCTCCTGGAATCTCATTTTACTCTAATTAAAAATCAATTTCTCTCCGTAACAAACCTTGGTATGCTTACTATTAAATACATTGTGGCTGGGATGGAGGACTCTATTGCTTACAGTAGATTTCACCTTACTTTGGTGAATGTCTTGGACTTGCTCACATGGTTTGGAAGTTACTCCATCACTCCAAAACTGTGCTGGCAATGTCTTCAGGAGTTGCTTTACTATTACTTTTGAAATATGAGAGCGATATAGCAAAAAAAAAACCAAAAGGATATCTGAGTTGGCTTGGCAGAGGCAAGCCATTGTGAATCAGTTATCGACATTAGGAAGTGTGGTGGCGAATATGCCTCAATCCGCATCAATGGTGCCAAAGTGGAAATGGTTGAGAACTTAAAGTTCTTTGGCTTTAATATTACCAACAATCTGCCGTGGACCATTTACACTGTTGCGACAAGTCATGAAGGCGGACCAAACTCTGTAAATCCTTTGGAGACTGAGGAAATTTGGCATCACTGTTACAAACTTCGACAGATGCGCCACGGAAAGTACACAGTTGGGTTGCATTGCAGTTTAGTTTGGGAACAGCTCTGCCCAGGACTGTAGAGAGATATTCATGTAGCCCAGAATATCACACAGATTAAACTCTCCACCGTTGACCCTAGCACATGTTATGCTGCAATCAGAAGAGCAGCCAACATAATTAAAAACTGATCCCACCCTGGTCATTCCTACTTCTTCCTTCTTCTCATTCCTTCTTTGGGGTCCTACTGCAGTTGTACAAGTCCCTGGTAAGACAGCACCTGGAGAATTGTGTGCAATTTTGGTCTCCTAATTTGATGGACATTATTGAAACTGAGGGAGTGCAGAGTAGATTCACCAGGTTAATTCCCGGGATGGCGGGACTAACATATGATGAAAGAATGAATCGCCTCATCTTGTATTCGCTGGAATTTAGAAGGATGAAAGGGTATCTTATAGCAAAATATAAAATTCTTAGAGGATTGGACAGGGTAGATGCAGGAAAAATATTCCCGATGTTGGGTAAGTCCAGCACCAGGGGTCACAGTTTAATAATAAGGGGTAGGCCATTTAGGACTGAGATGAGGAAAAACTTATTCACCCAGAGAGTTGTGGATCTGTAGAATTCTCTGCCACAGAAGGCAGTGGAAACATTCACTGGATGCTTTCAAGAGAGAGTTAGATTTAGCTCTTAGGGCTAAGGGAATCAAGGGATATTCGGAAAAAAGCTGGAACAGGGTACTGATTTTGGATAATCAGTCATGATCATATTGAATGGCTCAAAGGGCCGAATGGCCTACTCCTGCACCTATTTTCTATGTTTTCCTGTTCCTGTTGGGTGGAAGGTACAGAAACTTGAAAGTCTGCACAACCAGACTCAGCAACAATTCCGTCCACTCTTTTATCAGGCTTCTGAATGGTTCTTTAATAAGCTAGGATACTAACCATTTCACCTCTACCTCACTGCAGTCATTAGACTTTGTCTATGGATTTTATTTCAAAGACACATGAGTGACTACACGAAGAAGCCTGCCAGACCGCATGCGCGTCAATACGCTCTAGCGCATGGCGCGAGTCGGAGCAGTTTCCGCACTGCTCTGCAAGGTAAGTCCATTTTCTTTGGGCCGCTCTATAGTGTGCCCAAAGTAGCTTGAAGCTCCACTGGAGCTAGCGTCAGTAATATTTTTTTGCCGCAGGATCTCCAACGTGAGCAGGCGGCTGAAATGATAGGGCTCCATGCGGCTGTTGCCGTTAGTCTGCACGGCAGCAGACGACGCAGGTGAGAGACCGGTGTAGGCTCTTTAGGAGCTTGGTTTATGGCTGTTGCCATTATAGTCTGCAGCAGACTGCCCTAATAGGAGAGCACTGGCTAGGATAAGTTGTTGCAGCTGCCGGCATCAGAGCTCCATACAGGAGCAGGCAGCCAGAGTCAGAGACTGCGTGAGGCTCTGTAAGGAGCTTACATTCATAAATTGCGGTTGCCAGCAGCCAGGTTTATTTTTACTGCAGGAGATTTCCAGCAGCAGGTGAGTTTTAGAAATAGCCACGGCCGACAGCTACCGCTTAGGTAGCTCAGCCTGCTGTAGCACCAAACAAATTTAACAGAGTTACAGCTACAGCTATGCTACAGCCACAGCTATGCTACAGCCACATATAGTGTATTCTTTAAATTGGACGGGTATAATGGAGTTGGCATTTATAACAGTTGCCACAGTCATGTTTGTGACTATTATAATGGATAACATTCTATAATCAGGTTTAATTTTTTGGCAATATCTCAAATATGTCTTATCTTGCCAATTTAGTTTATGTTGTAAAAGAGAAAATTGCAAGGGACATTTATTATCACTTACACCATTAAAAAGGTGTAGTGGAATTTGACCTGCCATTGCAGTCCAGAGTTCCTGGCTTGGGAAGCCTTGTTTGAGCTGTGCCTATCAGTCACATGTGGGAGCAGTCACCTGTGGGAACTACATGGTAATTTCCGCTCATTAGAGGAGACTGTGGAAGATTCCTTTACTAAAGATGGCAACTATATGCATATCAATAAAGTAATCAAATCTCTGAGCATTTCTCCCACTCTGTCTGGCATATGGGGGCCAGAGGCGCTCCAGTCCTTCCCTGTAATTCTCCGTTGGCACCAGAAGGGAGTAAGGGCTCGGAGTCACTAGCGGGTGCAGTCTGTTTGATAAATCATGATAACAACAGAGCACCAATCTGCAGCTAGTCTCGGTTTGGCTGCTAAAGGGAGCAGCCTGACAACCCCAAGTCAGGGCAAAGTCATCTTGGGACATCTATGCCTGATATGATTGGGGTTTGTCTCAATTACGAACATCTGATGAATCAAATTGTAACACAAGGAATGCTCTGTCTTATGAAGGTGGTCAGGTAGTAGCTCCTGGTTCAGAGTTGCAAATCTTCCTCCCACTCAGATGAAAGGAGTGGTGGAGATGGTGCCAAAGTATATGCACATATGCCTGAGGCAGCTCCTGGTTCAGGGTTGCATAAGTCCTCCCACTTGGATGTATGAAGTAATGAAGATGGGGCCATATATATTATGCCCCATATTATGGAAGCATACACAAGCAATTCAAGTCATATGCCTGTAGCTGCCCTGGTTTCAAAGTTCGCATTTTCGTCCCACCCGAAAGACTAACGGAGATGGTATCACAAAATATGTTCAGTATTATAGAAGCATGCACAGACAGTTCGAAGCATACGGATATGGCAACACCTGGTTCAGGGTGCAATTTTTCTCCCAATCTAAGAGTGTGTCAAAGGTCAGTACGGACTAACTCCAAACATAAGCCCGAACATGACTATGTGCCGGGATCCCATGCTTTAATGAGTGATGTACGTCAATCACATGAGGAAAAGCTGTGTGCTCTTGCCTCTAAAATTGTTATTCCCTCGGGGATGGGCAAGCCACCACAAGAGAAGATGACCAGCAGCATCACCTAGCTAACAGAAATAACAAACATGATGGACAGGGTCTGCAAATGTAACTTCGCTGAAGCTCCAACAAAGGAAATCAACCTGGGGTTAGAGACGCTGGTAAGTAAGGTCTCGTTATTAACCTCCGAAATGGAGCAGTCTGTCGGCCCAGCTTGGGTTTACTGCCAGCATGGGCTGTCTAGTCGGTTTTTCATGTTCTCTGGGATAAAATCAGGTTGATGTAGAGACATTGGCAAGGTGCGTTACACAGTAACCTCTGTCAGTTCCAAGTAGGAACAGTTTGGTTATCCTGGATCAGGGTGGACCATCATGAAACTGGCTGGCCATACGAGTCATAGTGATCAGAGAAGCACTGCTTCATCATCTATAAGAGGTTATCAGACTGGTCAATGGAATAAAGTAGTTGAAGTTTTTCTCAACATATGGTTTATTTCTCCTCAGTTAGCAGAGTTACTGGTTCATTGGAATCATCATTGCCATCCTCTCTGGGACAGGTAGTTACCAGCAGAAAGCTTGTCTGACATATATTATAACTTTATCTGACCTGCAAGTTCATGTTGAGAATCAACAATGCATTCATAATAACCCATAGGTTCTCAATACCACTATTCCTGATTGAGTGGTGGGTTGAAGAGATTGTGTTATGCACTCCAGAGACTTATACATGTGGTCTCATTCAAAGGACTGTGAGGTATTCCTGATTCAGCCTGGCATTATAGTAATCTCCACTCTGAAGGCAAATGCTACGTATTCATGGTGACTCTTAATGAAGAGTTCATAGGGATTCTCACATCTGAGAGAGAGTGTGGTTTCAGCTCTAGTAATTAGCTGCCGATTATATATTATCAGCGATATGTATGAATAGCTGGATAATGCATCTTCCACGGATATGAAAGCCAAAACATTTTCGTTCCTAGGATCAATAGAGGTACAGCAGTTCCGAGGGAAATCAATGACAACTCATCCGAGAATGAGTGGTCTGGCCAAGGACTAGAGGGTTATGTTTCTTAAAATACAGAAATATGGTGCAGGCCGAATCGGGTTAGCATTAGGCTAATCAAATGATGGGTTTAGATGGATAATTGGGTGTCTGCAATTTAACTGGCTCAGAGAATCGATTTTGTAGTTGCATACTCTGTCATATCTACACACATAAGGCACAGTTTCTGCTGTTTAATAACACAGCCTGTCTTCTTGGCCAGCTAGCTCTGCACGATTGTGTGAAAAACTTGTGTGTCAATTCTATATGGAAGTAACAAAGGTTGTGTGGTTTCCATTTTGAGCCAAGAGGAACTTTATGGGACAGCACAATTGACATTTCCTGTGCTGCTTTATCATTTCTGCAATACCATAAGTGGGACATAAATGATTAGTTCTTCACCCACTATTCTCTAACGTTATGCAGGGTGTCTTTTATTTGACCACCCTAATAGCATACACTCATTGTGATGTGCAATGTATATCAGTAATTTGTTATGTAAATATTCCTCAAAATGTTCCTAATGGGACCAGTATCTTAAGATGATTATGCTTTCAGCAACTGATCTCACCATAAATAACACAGCCTTACTCAATCTCCGGCTTAGTCTCCACGTCATACTGACATTAGGGTAGCTTGTTATAGAAATAATCTCATAAGCAAATGAGCAGGATTGTGTGCATTTGAGGTTGACAGCATACCCACCACAGCAGACATCAGGGATGTCATTAGGTATACAAGTGGACTCATTTGTTAGTGCCTATGAAATGGAAGATAGTTCTTTTCTTTCAATAGTCTCAAGATATTGCTGATGGCTCATTAGCAGCCAATACAATGTTTTCCCCTTTCATCATACAGCATGAGGTTTACATAATGCAGCTTAATATATTATAACTATTGGTGGAATATGTCTGGAGATTTGCAGATAGAATTGTGCACATTGTTGCATAAGTTAATGTCTAACTCAACAGTCTATTGGGACTACAGGCCAGTTTAGAGCAATGGCCATGTATGCAAGTTAGCATCATGATATTAATAACTCCTGCTTTCCTACCATTAATGGTTTTTCTGTTTTAGTGTTTCACACGCAGATTATGTCACTGTATGAAACCACAGAGCTTTGAAATCTTCACGTAGTCACTCACATGACTTCGAAATAAAATAGAAAGATTAAACGAGAACTTGCCATTTGAAGTTTGATCTTTATTTTATGAGAAGTTGCAGTGAGGGATTACATGTTCTCCACGCCCGACCCTTTTCTCATAAAGATCATTCGGGTGCTCTAGCCTTCAATCTTTCTATAGCTTAGGTCAGCAACTATTCTGTGGGTTCATACAGCTACTTGAAGATGCGCATGCGGTCTGGTGGGCTTCTTCACGTAATCCCTCATCGCAACTTCTCATAAAATAAAGATCAAACTTCAAACGGTAAGTTCTCGTTTAATCTTTCTAACTGATGGGCTACAAAGCTGCAAACTATATTCTGCCCTCTGTACCTTCCCCTTTCTCTACTTATTGTACTTGAGTTATAGTACTGATTATATTTATGTATAGTATTATCTGATCTGATTGGATAGCATGCAATACAAAGTTTTTTCAGTGTACACGATACGATAGAACTTTATTTATCCCAGGAGGGAACTTGATCTGCTAACAGTCATAAAACACAACAAGATACATGAAACATGAAATTAAAGTGACGAGTGGCTGTCCAGGATTTGGGAGGGGGAATGGGGAAGGGGAGTCAGTCTACCCCATGACAGAAGGGGGAGGTGTTGCACAGTTTGATAGCCACAGGGAAAAGGGATCAACTGTGGCATTCTGTGCTGCATCTTGGTGGAGCCAGTCTGTTGCTTAAGATGCTCCTCAGGTTGACCAGTGTGTCATGGATGTGTCATGCAGTTTGCGGAGCATCCTCCCCTCAGTACGTGACAATATCAAACCCAAACCTAAACCTAAACGTGAGCTGTTGAAGGAAACTGATACTGGTAGCTAACCTCTAATCATGACAAGGTACAAGCATATAGAGTTTCCATTTGACTAGGGTGAAACAAAGAAGGGGGGTAAATACATTAACACTTATGGAGATTTCTCAATACTGCCCACTGTGAAAAAACATTTCCAGCAAAAGATGCAATTTTATCAGGAGAAATTAACGTGCTTGCAAAACATATGATCAATCACAAACTGCACAGGGAAAATTCACTGAAGGTTCTGAGTTTTATGGATGTACACCGGATAAAATACTCAGAGGTATACTTGCGTTTGGGAATGCTGATACTAGAATGCGGGGAAGATTGCTCCAAGAAACTAATCCGAGCTTGAAGAAAATGGATGAGATAAGTCATGTGGCAGAGAACGTGGAGGTTCAATGTAAAATCATTAGTGAATCAACACAATAGAATGTGAATGTAAAGCCAAGGAATCCTCTAGGGGTCCAAAAAAAAGCTTCAAGCTAAGGCCCAAAATACTGCAAGGACATAAGAGTATTAGAATGTGGAGAGCAACATTCACAGAAGGTTATGCCTTTCACGCATTTACACTGGAGAAAGATTTTAGTTTGGAATAATTGACATGAAGAAGCAAGACATAAACTGATCATAGATTTATAGTTGTTGAACTGAACAAATATTTGTTCCTGGCCTCCAACAGAAAACAGAGTTTCACCGTAAGCTTTAATTGTGGATTTGAACAATTCGACATCTGCTTCTTTAAACATCTTGGTTGCTTTCTTGATAAATTAAGTCAAGTCAAATTGAGTGGGGTTTATTGTCAAGTACAATGAGGTACAGGTGCAATGAAAATCCTACTTGCAGCAGCATCACAGGCACATGAACGCAGGCAATCCGCAGAAACATGAATGATACATAAATGACGCATAAATTTTAAATGTCACATAAAATGGAATTAGTTTAAGCTGCCATATCTATTTGAAATCTTAGGTGGTTGCCTGCCTCAGTACATCTCATTCTTCATCACCTAAAGTGTAAGTGATGATCATGCTGATATTCAAAATGTGCTGTTCCCAGTTCATCAGTTTTGGTTATCTGTTAGTGGGCATGTAATTCCTTTCCATTCTTTGAAAAAAAAAATGTTCTGCCCATAACATGGATAACCCTCTGGGCAGAAAGTAGAGTTTGAACATGAACATTAGTATGACAATGATGCAATTTATGGGTTCCTGTCATTATATTAAATGATTATTAGTTAATAACTGAGGTGTGTTTAATGCAGAAATACGTATCCTCAGAAATTGAACGATGGAATCGAGCAGCCTAAAGGTGAGTAGTGGTTCTTGATTATGAAGCAGTCCATCATGTGCAATAGGGTGCCAGTGACTTTAAGGAATAAGCTGAAGACAACATAGACTGACAAAGTACTCTAGTTCCAGTGAAATACTACCTGTTTAGATCTGTGTGGCAATAATGACATTTAAGAAGGATGGATCTTTGCATGCATTTTTACAACCTGAAGAATTGAATAAAGCTTTTGATAGATAAATTATCCATTCCCAATGACAGATAACAGGGTACACAGCTACATTGTTCTAATACTTTCATGTTTCTAGATACGAAATGGGATTTGACACCCAGGCAGAGATGAACATGCAATATCTATAATCATGTTCCATTCATCTTTTGGAAGGTTCTGCTGGTATCACATGCCAATTGGGATCAGCTCTGTGGTGGATATTTTCCAAGGAAAAATCCATGAGTAGGCCTTTCAGGGAATATACATTTTTGTAGATGATTTTGTGCCTGGGGGGTTTGGAGAAAAATTGGAAGAAGCTATTAAAGATCAGTATTCAATATCTGGATGAATTGAACATTTAAAAAATGCAGATGCTGTAAATCTAAAGTAAAACATAAAATGCTGAAACTACTCAACAGGTCAGGCGTCATCTGTGGGAAGAGAAATTGAGTTAACATTCTAGATTGAAGACCCCAGTCAGATTTTCTGTTGTTATAACTGGATGCCATTTTTCAATGATGCAGTGAGTGTGAAGTAGTGTTAAATAGAACGAAAGTACAAACAAGAAGTTGTTGTTTTTTGGACATATTATTGCTGGTCTTTGCTCCTGAACCAGCCAAAGATGAAACAAATTTGGAGATGCCAAAATTGGAGATGCCAGAGTGACTGACATGGCAGGGATCCAATATGTTTTGGGAGTTGGGGCTTGCTCAGCATCTGAGTTGAACTCTCAGCAATTTATCTAGAAAAGGATCTGGGGAAAATTCCAAGAAAAGACTGAAATTAAAAAATCAAAGTAGCAATCACAAGTATTATTTAAACCTTAAGGAAAAGGTAACTTTAAAATGTGATTCATCTCAATCTGGGCTCGATGCAAAATGAATCAATTACCTACTCATGAAGGATATTAATAAGAGTGGATATGAAATATGCACAAATCAAGAAGGAGCTCTTGACAATGGTAGTTTCCTGTGACATATCTGAGCTGTATATCTATGGAAGAAACCTGGTGAATGCAAAAACAGATTATTGATTGTTGTAAACGGAAGTTCCCAAACCACTAAATAATGCAACTAAGAGACCAGAGAACATTGCTGAGGTTACCAAAGTTTCATTTGAAAGCAATGTACAAAAGAGGGAAAATAAGGTGTTGGAAGATACATTGAGCAGAGATACCTGCTACCTGTGAACTGCAAGAAAGTGATCAATGTGGAATTCTTGCAGTTGGAGGTGAGCAGTTTAATCAAGTGGCTACAAATGATCTATTTCATAAGGAACTTCAATTTCATTATTCAGCATGTGGGGTTGGGGTCGTCAGAGGTGCTTGCATGTTTCTGCCGCATCCTTTGATTTTTGAGATGAAGGACTGTATAGGAAAATCTTATCCTCGACAGTTCTGTTTCCTAAAAAATATCACAAAGTGCTAGACAAACTCAACGGGTCATGTAGCATCTCTGGAGCACATGGACAAGCAACGTTTTGGGTAGGAAACCTTCTCAATGTCGGTTTCATATTCAACACATATTGGTGCAGCGGTTATGTTCTGGAGCTGAAGATTTTATTGGCCAAACACATATGTTTAAACAATATGTTTCCAAGTGTAAGGTTTGTTGGACACAATGAAGTTTGTTAAACAAGTAACTTCTGTTCAGCATGGCATTATGATTATGTTGTGGAAAATGGTTAGTCTGATCTTCGTGTGTTCATTGTCATACTCTGCTTGCTGCAGCTGATTATTAAAATAACTTGTGTAGGAAGAAACTGCAGATGCTGGTTTAAATCGAAGATAGACACAAAATGCTAGAGTAACTCAGCAGGACAGGCCGCATCTCTGGATAGAAGGAATTGGTGAACTTTCGGGTCGAGGCCCTTCTTCAGACTGATGTCAGGGGAGTGGGCATTGCAGAGATAAAATTAAGTCGGAGATTGTAAGACTGGTAGGGTAACTGGGAAGGGGAGGGGATGGAGAGAGAGGGAAAGTAAGAGCAACTTGAAGTTAGAGAAGTCAATGTTCATGCCACTGGGGTGTAAGTTGCCCAAGCAAAATATGAGATGCTGTTTCTCTAATTTGCGCTGGGCCTCACTCTGACAATGGAGGAGGCCCAGGACAGAAAGGTCAGTGTTGGAATGGGAGAGGGATTAAAAGTATTGAGCAACCAGGAGATCAGATAGGTATAGGTGGACTGAACGGAGATGTTCAGCGAAATGATCGCCAAGCCTGCGCTTGGTCTCGCCGATGTACAGACCTCACCTGGAACAGCGGATACAGTAGATGAGGTTGGAGGAGGCACAAGCTAATTTCTGCCTCACCTGAAAAGACTGTCGGGGTCCTTGGATGGAGTCGACTGGGGAGGTATAGGGACAGGTGTTGCAATACCTGCAGTTGCATGGGAAAGTACCTGGGAAGGGGTGGTTTTTGTGGGAAGGGACGAGTTGACCAGGGAGTTGTGGAGGGAATGGTCTCTGCGGAAAGTAGAAAGGGGAGATTGGATTGGAAAATTGTAAATTGGAGATTGGAAAACTTTATTGTTATTCAGACCTTGCGGTCTGAACAAAATTTCGTTGCCTGCAGTCATACATATAGTAAAGAGCAAAAACACACAATAAACACATATTTAACATCCACCACAGTGAGTTCACCAGACACCTCCTCACTGTGGTGGAAGGCAAAAATCTTGTCTTTGTCTCTTCCCTTCTTCCTCTTCCTCTTCCTCTGCGCTGAGGCGTCCCGGGCCTCCGATGTTGTGACCGCACCGGGTGATGTAAATAAGCCCCGCGGGTGAACAGCGCTCTGCGAGCGGGCCGGTTCAACTCAGCGGCCCAGGGCGGTTGAAGCTGTTGCCGTGGGAGCTCCATTCCAGCGGATGCAGCAGTTGCCGCGGGAGCTCCGGAAAAACAGGTCACCAACCTGTGACCTGCGAGCTCCCGACGATGTTGTCCACTGGGCCCGCGGCCGAACCTCCGAAGTCGCTGCCGCTGCCACCGGAAAGCCGCCACAGCTCCGAGTCGGGCCGCCGGAACGCCTGAACCCGCCACAGTCCCGAAGTCGGCCAGCCCCGCGCTGGTAAGTCCTGGCTGGCTCTACCTCCGGAGCCTCGGGTCGGTCGCAGTTAAAGTTGGAGGCCGCCAGCTCCGCGATGGGCCTCAGCGCAGACGGAGACGGGGGATACGACAAGAAAAGTCGCGTCCCCCCAAAAGGAAGAGACTAAGAACGTTTCTCCCACCCCTCCCACACACATACACTACATAATAACTCAAACTAACGCTAAAAACAAGACAAGAAAACAACAAATAAAAAGAAAAACAGATGGACTGCAGGTGAGCCGCTGCTGCCAGGGCAGCACCGCCACTCCCAGATGGGAAGATGTGGCCAGTAGTGGGATCCCATTGGAGGTGGCGAAATGTCGGAGGTTTATGTGCTGGTGATGGGGCAGAAGGTGGGGACAAGGGGGACTCTGTCCTTGTTACGAATGGGGGGAGGGTGAGCAAGAACAGAGCTGCAGGATATCGAGGAGACCCTAGTGAGAACCTCATCTATAATGGAAGAGGGAAACCCCCGTTCGCTAAAGAATGAGGACATCTCCGATGACCTGGTATACAAAACCTCATCCTGGGTGCAGATGTGGCGTAGACGGAGGAATTGGGTGTAGGGGATAGAGTCTTTACAGGAAACCGGGTGGGAAGAAGTGTAGTCTAGATAGCGTTATTGATGCGAACAGATTTAGTTCAATTAATGCAAGCTGTGTCTTGATTGAACTTTACATGAGATTTGCTAGGTTTGAAGTACCCAATATCATACTTACTGGCAATGGACTGCATCTGGTGAATTGGCTGTGTTGGCCCAGACATAGAGAGTCAGGCATCATCATCTCTAAATCTGTAACCAAACAGAAAAGCTGAGAAGACTTTCAAGATAACTTCCACAATATGTAGAGTCCTGTAAATCTGAGATTTTAATTTTGTCTATACTTGCAAAAATTCACTGTCTATCTTTATATATTGTTTGGTCATATTTTGCTGTTGTTATACTGCAAAGTTCAGAGTTTGATCCTTAGGATGAGGAATCGAGATGTAATTCAAAATCTTTCAATGACATTAATTGAGGTGACAATGTAAATTGTGAGGAGAATGCAAAGAGGCCTTAAGAAAATCGTGACGGATTGAGCAAATGGGTAAAAACACAGCAGATGGAGTGTAATGAGGATAAATGTGAAATTATGCACTTCAGTTGGAAAATATAAATGAAAGTTCATATGGTGTTGAACTCTGCAGTTTGATGAACACCAAGACTTGGCTGTTCTCCAAATGTACAAGATATTGGTGAAACCACATTTGAAGTAACATATATGTCAGGCCTCCTTATTGAAGGATCTAGTTCATAAGGTTTACTAACTTCTTTCTTCAGATGAAAGGGTTATCTTATCTAGAAAAGGTGAACAGGCTGGAGTTTTGGCAGCTTATCATGGGTGACTTTAATCTACATATAGATTGAACCAAACCAAGTTGGTAGCAGTGCTGAGAAGGAAGATATCTTGCAATGCATACGGGATGGTTTTTTAAACCAATATATAGAAAAACTGACTAGAGGGCAGCCCATCCTAAACTGGGTATTGTGTAATGAGGAAGGATTAGTTAGCGATCTTGTTGTGCAAGGCCCCTTGGGCAACAGTGACCATAATATGGTGGTATTCTGCATTAGGATGGGAAATGACAGTTAATTCAGAGACTATGGTCCTGAACTTAAAGAAAGGAGACTTTGAAGTATGAGATGAAAATTGGCTAGGATAGACTGGTAAATTATACTTAAATGGTTGATAGTGGAAATGCAGTGGAAAAGATTTAAAGACCGCATGGATGAACTCCAAAAATTGTTCATCCCTGTCTGGCGAAAAAATAAAACTGGGAAGGCGGCTCAACCGTGGCTAATGAGAGAAATCAAGGATAGTATTAATTCTAAGGAAAAGGCATATACATTTTCCAGAGGAAGCAGCAAACCAGATGACTGAGAGAAATTTAGAACTCAACAGAGGAGGACGAAGGGGTTAATTAAAAGTGAAAAATAGAGCATGAAAGAAAGCTTGAGGGAATATAAAAACGGACTCTAAAAGCTTTTTTAGATATGTAAAAAGGAAAAGATTAGTGAAGCCAAATGTAGGTCCCTTACAATCAGAGACAGGTGAATTTATAAAAGAAACAAAGAAATGGAAGAACAGGTAAACGTGTACTTTGGTATACTCAGAAAATGGTGTTAGGTAAACTGTTGGGACTGAAGGCAGATAAATCCCCAGGGCCTGATGGTCTGCATCCCAGGGTACTCAAGGAAGTGCCCCTAGAAATTGTGGATGCATTGGCGATCATTTTCCAATGTTCTCTCTGGATCAGTTTTTGTTGGCTGGAGGGTAACTAATGCAACCGCACTTTTTAAAAAAGGAGGGAGATAGAAAACGGGGAGTTGTGAATCTGGGGAATTATAGGCCAGTTAGCCTCACATCAGTAATGGGGAAGATGCTTGAGTCGATTGTTAAAGATGTTATAGCAGCGCATTTGGAAAGCAGTGACAGGATCAGTCAAAGTCAGCATGGATTTATGAAGGGAAAATCATGCTTGACTAATCTTCTGGAATTTTTTGAGGATATAACAAGTAGAATGGATAAGGAAGAGGCAGTGGATGTGGTGTATCTGGACTTTCAAAAAGCCTTTGACCAGGTCCCACACAAGAGATTAGTGTGCAAAATTAGAGCACATGATATTGGGGGTAGGGTATTGACATGGATAGAGAACCGGTTGGCAGACAGGATGCAAAGAGTAGGAATTAATGGATCATTTTCAGAATGGCAGGCAGTGACTAGTGGGGTGCCGTAAGGCTCCGTGTTGGGACGCCAGATACTTACAATATATAGTAATGATTTAGATGAGGGAATTAAATGTGATACCTCCAAGTTTGCGGATGATACAAAGCTGGGTGGCAGTGTGAGCTGTGATGAGGCTGCTATGAGGCTGCAGGGTGACTTGGATAGGTTGGGTGAGTGGGCAGATGCTTGGCAGATGCAGTATAATGTGGATAAATGTGAGGTTATCCACTTTGGTGGCAAGTATAGAAAGGCAAATTATCATCTGAATGGTGTCAGATTAGGAAAAAAGGGAGGTGCAACAAGATCTGGGTGTGCTTGTACATCAGTCACTGAAAGTAACCGTGCAGTGATGGCAGCCGGTAAAGAAAGCTAATGACATGTTGGCCTTCATTGCAAGAGGACTTGTGTTTAGGAGCAAGGTGGTACTAGTGCAGTTGTACAGGGCCTTGGTGAGACCGCACCTGGAGTATTGTGTGCAATGTTGGTCTCCTAATTTGAAGAAGGACATTATTGCTATTGAGGGAATGCAGCGTAGGTTCACCAGGTTAATTCCTGGGATGGTGGGATTGACATATGATGATAGAATGGCTCGACTGGGCTTGTTTCACAGGAATTTAGAAGGGTGAGATGGGGTCTTACAGAAATTCTTAATGGATTGGACAGGCTAGATGCAGGAAAAATGTTCCTGATGTTGGGGGAGTCCAGAACCAGGGGCCACAGTTTAAGTATAAGTGGTAGGCCATTTAGGACTGAGATGAGGAAGAACTTGTTCACCCAGTGAGTTGTGAATCTGTGGAATTTTCTGTCACAGAAAGTAGTGGAGGCCAATTCACTGGTTAGATCGAGTTAGATTTACATCTTAGATCAAAAGGAATCAAGGGATATGGGGGAAAAGCAGGAATGGGGTACTGATTTTATATGATCAGTCAAATGGGCTACTCCTGCACCTATGTTTCTATGTTTCTAAAGGTAACCTTACTGAAACATACAATTTTGAAATTATGACATTTCCCTATAATAATAATAATAATAATAATAATAACTTTATCACGGACTCGAGGTCCAGACAAGGGGAAACATTACATTAAAAATGCATTGCATATCAAATATCATAAATATATATAAAATCATGGTAAATCACAAAAAACATCATAATTTATATATTTAAAAAAAACCCCACAATACTTAAGTTAAAAATCCAGAGTAACAAAATGATCAATGTCGTACAATGAGACAACGATACCAGTGTCTCCACAACTGAGATTCGTAGCGTGTAGTGCTAACCCTTATGTTTGTCAAGGCCACAATAAGCACATTTTTAGAGTCATTTATCCTGCAATTTAATTGATACATGTGGTGTCTTAGAATAGCTTCTAAAGTACTGACTCCTGCAGCCACAAACATATTACTGGCACTACACCATCTTGGTTGCCTTAGCAGTGTTCTCATGGCATCGTTATATGCCACCTTTAGTCTCTGCAATACTTGTCTTTAAATAGTTCGACCACAGGTGCGCAGTGTAGAGGGGTGTGCAGTATGATCTAAATAGCGACATCTTCACCACATCTGCACACGCACCAAATTTACACAAGAGGATATTCGCCTGTATATACAGCATGCGTCGTTGCCTACAAATATCCTCATCATCTGTCATTTGTTCTGTAATAATATGCCCTAGATATTTTATCTTATTACAGCCACTAAGATTGTTGTCAGACAATTTAAAATCAGGATATTTTAGGCTTTTATCCTCTTTGGTTCTACAGACCATAACAGCACTCTTACTAGCATTATATTTAATGTCATGTTCCAAACCATACACGGAACATGTAGTAAGGAGCTGCTGGAGACCAGCGCTAGATGGACTAAAGACCACCATAAAGACCTTTAATGTTTCCCCTTGAGAAAGAATGCATAACTGAAGGAAGTGGTTTCAGAATGAGGGATCACCCAATAAAGGTGAGGATGAGAAAGAATTTCCTCTCCCAAAGAGCCTGGAATCTTTGGAATTCTCTACCCCAAAAATATGTGGAGGCTGAATTAATGAGAAAAGAAGAACGTTCAGACATGTGGGTCTCATGAACTGAGATCTATTACATCATTAATTTGCAGTAGCCAGTGAGGTCACCTGAGTAGGTTTTGCTTATTTTCATTGTTCCAGAGTTCTTGAGTGTGTCCTTGCGAAAGCAGCAAATAAGGCCTGTAAAATGCCTGTCTCTCTCAGATTTCACTTTAAATAAAAGTTAATTTATCTTTGTAACAAGCCTCAATGCACATATTATTATGGAGGAATCAATACACATTGACATTTGAAAAACAGTGCAGCTGGTGGTGTGGTCAGTCCATGCTCTGGGAGATACGACGTCTGCTGCTTCCAGCTGGCAACAGGTAAATAAATACCCAGAACATCTCAGGAAGTTTCACCTCTGCTTGTACTTCATCCAGTTCAGCTAGTCTTTCATGTCTTATCCAAATGACATTCCTGAACTCAGCCCTTGTGTATTTGTTATTGTCCAGACTAATTGGGAGCCTGTGAAAGAGCTTCTTAAATTGTCTCAAGTTCCTGCGGAAGCAGTTCAATGTTGTGTTTATCTCTCATTACCCTTATCCCTAACCAGTTTGAAGAAGGGTCTCAACCCAATACGTCATCCATTCATTCTCTCCAGAGATGCTGCCTGTCCTGCTGAGTTAATCCAGCTGTTTGTGTTTATCTTGGTTAAATATTCGGCTAGAGTCATAGGTGTTTCCCCACTGAAAAATCTCTGATATAGAGCTATTGCAACAGAGGTGATATAAATGGTGAAGTTATTCAAATCCTGTCCTTTTTACACTTTAAAGGGTGTCAAACAGTAATAAATTGAGGAATTTTCTGAAACTCTGCTGCTAATATCTGAGGATATGTGGTGTAATTTTCCTAAATTGTCCAAATTTGGGGTGGGGACCCTCTAAAACAAAAAGATAATTTCAAATGTTGACGTTTTGACCACTATGTTATGCATGATGACATCCATCGTTCTCATTGGCTGGCAGTGGCTGGGATGGAAATCCAGACATTACAACAAATTAATATATGCAGTGCACACAGAAAGTATTCAGACCCCTTCACTTTTTCCACATTTTGTTACGTTACAGCCTTATTTTAAAAATGGATTAAATTCATTTATTTTATCATCAATCTACACACAATACCAGAGAATGAAGAGGCGAAAACAGGTGTTTGGACATTTTTGCTAAGTAAGTAAAAGGAAATAACTGAAATATCACATTTACATAAGTATTTAGACCCACTCAAAATTGAGCTTAGGTTCGGCCTGTTTCCATTGATTATCCTTGAGATGTTTCTACAACTTGAGAACTTGGAGTCCACCAGTGGTAAATTAAATTGATTGGACATGATTTGGAAAGGCACACACCTGTCTATATAAGGCCTCACAGTTAACAGTGCATGTCAGAGCAAAAACTAAGCCATGAAGATGATGGAATTGTCCGTAGACTTCTGAGACGGGATTGTGTGAGGCACAGCATTGCAGGTCCTGCAGAGCACAGTGGCCTCTGTCATTCTTAAATGGAAGACATTTGGAACCAGCAGGACTCTCCATAGAGCTGGCTGCCTGGCCAAATTGAGCAATTGGGGGAGAAGGGCCTTGGTTAGGGAGGTGACCAAGGACCTGATAGTCACTCTGGCAGAACTCCAGTTCCTCTGTGGAGATGGGAGAACCTTCCAGAAGGACAACTATGTCTGCAGAACTCCATCAATCAGGCTTTATGGGAGAGTGGCCAGATGGAAGCCACTCCTCAGTAAAAGGCACATTACAGCCAGCTTGAAGTTTGCCAAAAGGCACCTAAAGGATGCTCAGACCATGAGAAACAAGATTCTCTGGTCTGATAAAACCAAAATTGAACTAATTGGCCTGAACGCAAACGTCACATCTGGAGGAAACCAGGCACCTCTCATCACCTGGCAAATACCATACCTATGGTGAAGCATGGTGGTGGCAGCATCATACCGTGGGGATGTTTTTCAGTGACAGGAAATGGGAGTCTAATCAGGATCGAGGGAATTATGAAAAGAGCAAAGTACAGCGAGGTCCTTGATGAAAACCTGCTCCAGAGCGTTCTGTACCTCAGACTGGGGTGGAGGTTCACCTTCCAACAGGACAATGACCCAATGCTCACAGCCAAGAACACGCAATGCAGGAGTGGCTTTGTGACAAGTCTGTGAATGTCCTTGCATGGCCCAGCCAGAGCCCGGACTTGAAACTGATCGAACATCTCTGGAGGGACCTGAAAATAGCTGTGCATTGACGCTCCCAATCCAACCTGACAAAGCTTAGAGGATCTGCAGAGAAGTATGGGAGAAATTGCCCAAATACAGGTGTGCCAAGCTTGTAGCATCATACCCAAGATGACTTGAGGCTGTAATCGCTGCCAAAGGTGCCTCAACAAAGTACTGACTAAAGGGGTCTGAATACTTGTGTAAATATGATATTTCAGTTATATTTTTAATTACTTTGCAAAAATTTCTGAACACCTGTTTTCACTTTTTTATTATGGGGTATTTGTGTGTAGACTGATGATTTAAAAAAAAAAGAATTTAATCAATTTTAGAATAAGGCTGTAACGTAACAAAATGCGGAAAAAGTGAAGGGGTCTAAATACTTTCTGAATGCACTGTATTCTGAAAACTGGTCAAGTGTGATCAACAGTTAACCTATTCCAAAATTAGAAAGTGCAATGTGCATGAGTTCCCTCTCTGCAAAGGCAGCAGGTACGTTCTAGGCTCTTGGGATCTCTGGTAATTTGTCTCATGCAAGTCAAGAGTGTTTAATTATCATATGTACTGACAACGGAACAATGAAATTCTTAATTGCAGCAGCTTAACAGACTCATAAATTCAATACACACAAATAAGATACGACATTTTGAAAAAAAAAATCAATAAATTAATAATGGTAATGCTAGTTAGCCATAATAGTGCAGCAACCGAGCTCCATAACTTGCAAAAGACAAATGTACAAAAACATAGTCGATAGAAGTTCATAGTTGCAGACACAGTCTCTATGAGATGACCTCATACCAGGACATCAGAGATGTCCTCATTCTTTAGGGAACAGGGGTGCCCCTCTTCCATTATAGATGAATCCCTCACAAGGGTCTCCTCGATATCCCACAGCTCCCCTCTCCCCAGGCATAACAGGGACAGAGTCCCCCTGGTCCTCGTCTTCCACCGCATCAGCCATCGCATACAGTACATAAACCTCTGACATTTTCGCCACCTCCAACGGGATCCCACCACCAGCCACATCTTCCCATCTCCACCCCTTTCTGCTTTCATTAGAGACCGTTACCTCCACAACTCCCTGGTCAACTCGTCCGTCCTTTCCCACCCATACATTCCCTTGCAACTGCAGGAGATGCAACACCTGTCCCTATACCTCCCCCCCACCTCGACTCCATCCAAGGACCCTGACGGTCTTTTCAGATGAGGCAGAGATTCACTTGCACCTCCTCCAACCTCATCTACTGTATCCGCTGTTCGAGTTGTGGAGTCCTATATATCGGCGAGACCAAGCGCAGGCTGAACACCTCCTCTCAGTCCACCTAAACTTACCTGATCTCTCAGTTGCTAAACACTTTAACTCCCCCCCCCCCCCCCTCCCCCTCCATTCCCACACTGACCTTTCTGTCCTGGGCCACCTCCATTGTCAGAATGAGGCACAGCGCAAATTGGAAGAACAACACCTCATATTTTGCTTCTAGATCTTACACCCTAGCGGTATGAACATTTACTTTTCTAACTTCAAGTAACCCTTGCTTTCCCTCTCTTCCCATCCCTCGCCCTTCCCAGTTCTCTGACCAGTCATGCTGTCTCCAGTTACATTTTATCTCTGTTTGCTTTGTTGTTGCCTTCTCCCAGCTAACAATGATCTATTCTACATTTTCCTTGACCTCTGTTCTCTTTGTCCTGTTTTGACATCTTACACTTCCTTAAGTGTACCTCCCTCTCTCCTGACATCAGTCTGAAGAAGTGTCTCGACTCAATGTCATCCATTCCTTCTCTCCAGGGATGTTGCCTTTCCCGCTTAGTTATTCCAGCATTTTGTATCTATCTTCAGTTTAAATCAACATCTGCAGTTCCTTCCTACATACCTGCTACTGACTGTTTCAGGCCATCTATAGATTGGATCACAATGACATGAATCATGACACGTTTCTATATCCTGATCAAGCAATTTGGCAATTCCTGCAAATGGAGTTTTCTTAATTTTTCCCATTTTCTACGCCTGTCTTTCACAATTCTTCACTTTGATACTTGCAGATATAACATTCCATGAGGAAAAACGTAATTGATTGTGTTATGTCTTCGTAAGGACATGGTTTTTAAGTTGGTGGCTTTTAACGCACACAACATGTTTACTTCAAAATGTTTATTTTCCTTCGTCATTCTCTGGGCCATTATTTTTTTATTTTCTAACTTTATCCTCGAATATAATTTAAGCTGCCAATCATTCTATGTACAGGCTTGTAACACAATATGCACTGACAAAATATATGTGACAAACAAATTCAATATATTTTACTTCGGAGTCACGTGAGTGATTCCGTGAAGAACCCCACCATATAACCATATAACCATATAACAATTACAGCACGGAAACAGGCCCTCTCGGCCTTCCAGTCCGTGCCGACCATTTGTTTTCCCCTAGTCCCATCTACCTGCACTCAGACCATACCCCTCCATTCCCTTCACGGCCATATACCTATCCACTTTACTCTTAAATGTTAAAATCGATCCTGCCTCCACCACTTCTGCTGGAAGCTCATTCCACACAGCCACCACCCTCTGAGTAAAGAAGTTCCCCCTCACGTTACCCCGAAACCTCTGTCCCTTAATTCTCATGTCATGCCCTCTTGTTTGAATCTTCCCTACCTCAATGGGAAAAACGTATCCACGTCAACTCTGTCTATCCCTTTCATCATTTTAAAGACCTCAATCAAGTCCCCCCTTAACCTTCTGCGCTCCAAAGAGTAAAGACCTAACTTGTTCAACCTTTCTCTGTAACATAGTTGCTGGAACCCTGGCAACATTCTAGTAAATCGCCTCTGTACTCTCTCTATTTTGTTGACATCCTTCCTATAACTATGCGACCAAAATTGTACACCATACTCCAGAATTGGTCTTACCAATGCCTTGTACAATTTTAACATTACTTCCCTACTCCTATATTCAATGCTCTGATTTATAAAGGCCAGCACACCAAAGGCTTTCTTTACCACCCTATCTACATGCGATTCCACCTTCAGGGAACTATGCACAGTTATTCCTAGATCCCTCTGTTCCACAGCATTCCTCAATTCCCTACCATTTACCATGTACGTCCTATTTTGATTTGTCCTACCAAGATGTAGCACTTCACACTTATCAGCATTAAACTACATCTGCCATCTTTCAGCCCACTTTTCCAAATGGCCCAAATCTCTCTGTAGACTTTGAAAATCTACTTCATTATCCACAACACCACCTATCTTAGTATCATCTGCATACTTACTTATCCAATTTTCCTACCCCATCATCCAGATCATTGATGTACATGACAAACAACAGTGGACCCAACACAGATCCCTGAGGCACCCCACTGGTCACCGGCTTCCAACCTGACAAACAGCCATCCACCATTACTCTCTGATATCTCCCATTCAGCCACTGTTGAATCCATCTTGCTACTCCGCCATTAACACCCAAAGATTGAACCTTCTTAACCAACCTTCCATGGGGAACCTTGTCAAAGGCCTTACTGAAATCCATATAGACAACATCCACTGCTTTACCCTCATCAATTTCCCTAGTTACCGCTTCAAAAAATTCAAGAAGGTTTGTCAAACATGACCTTCCAGGCACAAATCCATGTTGACTGTTCCTGATCAGACCCTGTTTATCCAGATGCTTATATATATTATCTCTAAGTATCCTTTCCATTAATTTGCCCACCACTGACGTCAAACGAATAGGTCTATAATTGCTAGGTTTATTCTTTGAACCCTTTTTAAACAATGGAACAACATGCGCAGTTCGCCAATCCTCCGGCACTATTCCCGTTTCCAATGACATTTGAAATATTTCTGTCATAGCTCCTGCTATTTCTACACTAACTTCCCTCAATGTCCTAGGGAATATCCTGTCAGGACCTGGAGACTTATCCACTTTTATATTTTTCAAAAGTGTCAGTACTTCCTCCTCTTTGAATAGTTTCATAGTTTCCATAGCTACTCTACTTTTTCCCCTTAACTCACAGAGTTCAATATCCTTCTCCTTGGTGAATACCGAAGAAAATAAATTGTTCAATATCTCCCCCATCTCTTTTGGCTCTGCAGATAGCTGTCCATTCTGGTTCTCTAATGGTCCAATTTTATCCCTCGTTATCCTTTTGCTATTAATATAGCTGTAGAAACCCTTTGGGTTTACTTTCACCTTTCTTGCCAAAGCAACCACATATCTTCTTTTAGCCTTCCTAATTTCTTTCTTAAGATTCTTTTTACATTCTTTATACTCCTCTAGCACCTCATTTACTCCATGCCTCCTATAAATATTGTAGATATCTCTCTTTTTTCGAAACATGTCCAATTTCCCTTGAAAACCATGGCTCTTTCCAATTTTTACTATTTCCTTTCAACCTAACAGGGACATAAAGATTCTGTACTCTTACAATTTCCCCTTTAAATGTCCTCCATTTCTCTTCTACATCCTTCCCATGAAACAGTGTCCCAATTCACTCCTTTAAAATCCTTACGCATTCCCTCAAAGTTAGCCTTTCTCCAATCAAAAATCTCCACCCTAGGTCCAGTTCTGACTCTCTCCATAATTATATTGAAACTAATGGTATTGTGATCACTGGTCCCGAAGTGCTCACCAACGCATACCTCCGTCACCTGACCTGCCTCATTTCCTAACAGGAGGTCCAGCACTGCCCCTTCTCTGGTCGATACCTCTATGTACTGCTGCAAAAAACTATCCTGCACACATTTTACAAACTCCAAACCATCCAGCCCATTTACAGAATGTGTTTCCCAGTCTATTTTTGGAAAATTGAAATCTCCCACAATCACTACCTTGTGCTTACTACTAATATCTGCTATCTCCTTACATATTTGCTCTTCCAATTCACGCTCCCCATTTGGCGGTCTATAATACACCCCTAAAAGTGTTGCTACACCGTTCCCACTTCTCAGTTCCACCCAAATAGCCTCCCTAGACGAGCCCTCTAATCTATCCTGCCAAAGCACTGCTGTAATATCTTCTCTGACAAGCAATGCAACACCTCCCCCTCTGGTCCCTCCAATTCTATCACACCTGAAGCAACAAAATCCTGGAATATTTAGTTTCCAATCACAGCCCTCCTGCAACCATGTTTCACTGATTGCCACAACATCATATTTCCAGGTGTCAATCCAGGCTCTAAGTTTGTCCACCTTACTTACAATGCTCCTAGTATTAAAATATACACATTTTAGAAACCCACCATCCCTTATTCTCTGTCTATTATCTTTTTCATCTTTCTCGCCTACATTTTGGATCCGAGTGCTTCCCTTCTCTGCCTCTTGCCCCACACCCTGACCCCTAGCCCCCTCTACCTGAGTCCCTCCCCCCAGCCTTTCTAGTTTAAAGTCTCCCCAGTAGCCTTTGCAAATCTCCCTGCCAGGATATTGGTCCCCCTCGGGCTCAAGTGCAACCCGTCCTTTGTGTACAGATCATGCCTTCCCCAAAAGAGGTCCCAGTGATCAAGAAACTTGAATCCCTGCCCACTGCACCAGTCCCTCAGCCACGCATTTATCCTCCACCTCATTTCATTCCTACTATCACTGTCACGCGGCACAGGCAGTAATCCTGAAATTGTTACCCTTTTGGTCCTTCTCCTTAACTTTCCCCCCAACTCCCTAAATTCTCCCTTCAGGACCTACCACAACATCAGGCTCCTCTCCCTCCCGTATCAGAATCTTTTGGACACGTTCTGACACATGCGAGACCCTGGCACCAGGGAGGCAAACTACCATCCGGGTCTCCCGACTGCGTCCACAGAATCGCCTATCCGACCCCCTAACTATAGAGTCCCCTATTACAATTGCCCTCCTCTTTTCGTTACCCTTCTGAGCATCAGGGCCGGTCTCTGTGCCAGAGGCCCGGCCGCTGTTGCTGCCCCCAGCTAGGCTGTCCCCTCCAATCGTACTCAAACCCGAGTACCTATTTTCCAGGTGTACGGTCACAGGGGTACTCTCTAGCCCCTGCCTCTGCCCCTTGCCCTTCCTAATTGTGACCCACTTGGCTGCCTCCTGTGGTTTGGGAGTGACTACCTCCCTGTAGCTCCTCTCTATGACCTCCTCACTCTCCCTGACCAGACGGAGGTCATCGAGCTGCTGCTCCAGGTTCCTAACACAGTCCTTTAGGAGCCCCATCTCAACACACCTGGCGCAGATGTGGATGTCTGGAGGGCTATCAGATTCCCTGACCTCCCACATCTGACATCCAGAACAGTACACTGCCCTGGCCTTCATACTGCCCCCCTTACACAGGATACAATATAAAGTACACAACAAACTGCTGGGATCTGACTGCCAATCAGCTGGTTACCCTGGTCCAACCAGTTCGCATGCGCGTCAGTTACGTCAGCCGCATTGGCGTAAGCACCAGACTGGCAGGGCAGCGCTCCTGCCAGCGGTAAGTTAAACCTAGAAGGTAAGTTTATTTTTACTCACCAGGGTTTTGTTCGAGCAGGAACCTCTCTTCACAGAGGTTTTCCTGCCAGATTCAGAGCTCGACAAGTGAGCCGGCTATGGACTGTGGGGAAACCCCGGTCCGGCCGCTGAAGCGGATAACGGGCAAAAGATCGAGTTTTGTGATAAGCAGCCGCTGACAAGGCAGTCAGTGGCTTCCAGCCTGCGGGGATGTCGTGGAGTGGCAAGTAAGTATCGCCAGAGTTGCTGACAGTACGGTCAGCGGCTCAGATGTTGGTCCCCAGGCAGGGAGTAAAATTGGTGGAAGAAAGGACTCGTTCAGCCCTATTGGACTCGGGTGAGTCAGGCTGCAAGGGTTTTTTCTCTAATAATAAAGTTTGCATGCATGATATAGTGTTTTTAAAGTCAAAGACAAAAGTCAAAAGAGTTTATTGTCATGTGTCCCTGACAGGACAATGAAATTCTTTCTTTGCTCAGCACAAGTTGCTGTGAAGGGTTAAAATTGCTTTAACCCTTCACAGGTGAAGCTCTACACTACAAATTTTAATTAATGAGCCTACACCTATGGGACAAGCGGTGCCTGGGATTGGGCTGCTTCTTGTGTAAAAGCGCCGGCCTATGTGGAAAGCCGTGCCAGCAGCGCCTGATAGGGCTGTTTCATATGTGACATTGCCGGCCTACGGGAGAGCCGCGCCAGCAGTGCCTGGGACAGGGCTGTTTCATATGTGACATTGCTGGCCTACGGGAGAGCCGCGCCAGCAGCGCCCGGAACAGGGCTGTTTCATATGTGACATTGCCGGCCTATGGGAGAACCGCGCCAGCAGCGCCTGGGACAGGGCTGTTTCATGTCAAAAAGCTCCGGCCTCTACGAGAGGCGGCGCCGGCAACGCCTGGGACAGGTTTGCTCAAGGTAACACATAAGACTGCTAGGCCCACGGAGTCGGAGGAAGATTCCCCACCGGGGCTGGATAGTGCGTTTGAACGACTATCCCAAATGTAGCAACTATTGCATAAAGTGCTACAACAGGGCACACGCCAGCAGGAGGAGTGTCAGCACTACCCTGAACAAAAGGCACCAGCAGCACCTTGTAGAGAGCTGCTTGATAGCACCCTGATGGATGATGAGGCGCATGCCATTGGTCATCTTAGCTCTCACCTGACTCTGATGGTAAGGTTGAGCCAGATGTTCCATCTCTGCAGGCTGCACCAGCAACGACACTTGACAGAACTGCTTTAGGTCTCCCTCTTGGAGGCAGAGACCAAGACGGGCCAGTATCCTGCTGACGCTGAGTCTCAGGGTATGGCCATGGGGCATACCCCAAGGGATGAAGGGCACATGTCAGAGGTACCTTTTTCTGACAACAAAGTTGCCGTCCCAGCAGAATGTTCCATTCGGGTACAGGTCCAATGGGGTCATATCAGCATAGGTATCCTGCGGCCTGCGGCAGCGCCTGTTTAGGGCTGTCTACGAATCGCCCTCTCTGAGGAAGGGAGTGCAAAAGGTCAAGATATAACTGACTCCAGGCTCTAAAGAGGTTGATGGAACATACTGGAGCACAAATGTGCCGGCAGTGAACAGCGCCAACAGGGGGATGTGAAAAAATAGCCACCGAATCTGTTATTCAGGTAAGGCCTATTCAACAGGGAAGAAAACCAGGCAGATGAATCAATTAAGGCCAACGGCGGACAAAGGTTCATCGTTTCAGAACGCACCCAGGCGCTCATCGGCAGTAGGCGGTTCACTGTAGCTGGGGGCAGCATGACAGCTGTGCAGAAGTTCCACACACCCTACCAACCCTACTCAACAAAGTGGGTCTGGCACTTCCGAAACATGGGTAAGTGCACCACTCACAAGTTGTAATATTTACACTTGTTTGTACAACAAACAAAGGATAAAAAACATCTGCTTAGAGGCACAGTACTAGCATTCCAAGCATGTTTGGAGGGTTGTCTTTGAAGATAAGGTTCGGAAATCGGGCCAGTTCTCATGCAAAGCACCCATGGAATAAGGCAGGAGTGGCCTGTTTATTTTTTTTATTTTTTTTTATTAGAAGTAAATACATAATTAAAAAGCATTTTGTTTGTTATAGTCATACATTATTAATATTATTTATATTAACAATTGTATAGTAATTGTACTTCTCTATATCTTTTTAATTTTTATAGAGATAGAAAATCTATCTCTATAGAGAGGGGGAAAAAAAAACACAAAAAAAACCACAAAAGAAGAATGGAGTATTCAACTGATTATGCATCATTAGAGATATATCCGCAGGTTATAAAATGTAATTCTTCATCTATTCCTTAATTCAGATTTCAGTCAGGTTCTCGTGCCAAACCAATTTGCTCCTTCAGATAAACAATGAATGGGGACCATATTCTTGTAAATAGTTCTTGTTTGTCCATTAAGACAAATCTTAATCTTTCCAAATGTAGGATCTCCAACATTTCCATAGTCCACATTTTAATTGTGCCTTTCCAAAATTGTAATATTAATTCTTTCCCAATTATTAAATTATAATCGATAAAATTTCTTTGGTTCGTTGTGAATAATTGATTTGGTTCTAGTATTCCTAATATTATTAATTTTGAATCCGGGACCAATTTGGTATTGACAACTTCCGAAATTATCTTAACAATTTCCATCCAAAAATTATTAATTTTTATACAGCTTACAAATGTTTGCATTAGATTAGCCTCTAAGTGTTGACATTTATCACAAATAGGGGATACACATGGGAAAATTCTGTTTAATTTGGTTTTCGAATAGTGCAATCTATATAATACTTTAAATTGTATTAAAGAATGTCTAGCATTTAACGAACAGTGATGTATATGTTGTAAGCTTTCATCCCATATTTCTGGCCTTATTTTTTTTACCTAGTTCGTTTTCCCATGATTGCCTATATATTTCCGTCATGGGTGCATCATTATCTTATAAAATATTATAAATATAAGATATCAATTTTTCTGTGTTCGGGTGTTTATTCAAACATTCATCAAGAATTTCTGTCTTTCTATTTCTATAGTCCTGTGTATTTGACTTAGCATAGTCTCTAATTTGTAGATATCTAAAGTAGTCTTTTGAATGAAGCCCATAAATTTGTTGTAGTTCCTGAAATGAAAGAAAGGAACTTTTCCTATAGAGAGCGCCCATCTTAGTAATTC
The DNA here is from genome assembly GCA_035221665.1 of Okamejei kenojei. Lineage (NCBI taxonomy): Eukaryota > Metazoa > Chordata > Chondrichthyes > Rajiformes > Rajidae > Okamejei > Okamejei kenojei. Next base: position 78,683,821 of record CM069131.1, read on the forward strand.
CGTGATTTTTCCATTGTAAAAAACCTTTATCCATCATTGAGGGTTTAAATGTAGCATCGTTAATAATGGGGAGAGATAGTGGTAAACAATCCAATTTTAGTGTCTTTTTTAATTGTTTCCAAATGCGTATTCCACTGTCTCTAAATAGGGTTTTCTTTATAGGGTTTTTTGCTTAATTTAGTAATAGCAAATAGAATCGACCCAATTTCAAAGGGTAAACAATCTTCCTTTTCCATTGTTAACCAATCCGGTTGTTTGTCCAGTTCCTCCAACGAAAAATTCATATTTTTAATATTAACTGCCCAGTAATAAAACATAAAATTCGGTAGTGCTAAACCTCCATTTATTTTTGATTTACATAAATGTTTTTTATTTATTCTGTGGTTCTTATAATCCCAGATAAAGTTGGTGACTATAGAGTCAACCTTCTTAAAAAAAAAATTTGAGGGATATATCGGGATTAATTGAAAGAGGTACAATAATTGCGGGAGAAAAATCATTTTTATCACATTAATTCTACCCAACATTGAAATAGGTAATGTTTCCAATATAAAATATTCTTATGTAATTTGTTCAATAAAGGTGGAAAATTAGATTTAAATAAAGAAGTATATCTCTTTGTTACATAAATTCCAAGATATTTGAGTTTTTCATTTGTTATTTTAAAAGGGAATTGTTGTAATATATGTGGATTATTTTCCATTATTGGCATGATTTCACTTTTATTCCAATTAATTCTGTATCCTGAAAACGAGCCATATTGAGTTGTTAAATTTAATGTTAGGGATACTAACTTCAGGTTTTGTGATGTAAATTAATACATTGTCTGCGTATAAGGAGATTTTATTTTCAGTATCTTTAGTTTTATACCCATATATTTCAGGATGGGAAGGAGTGGCCTGTTTATTATGAAAAATGGAGAGTGTCGGGCATATGAACTTTCCGAATATGAAAACATATTTTCCTGACCAACAACAGATTCACAAGGGTCTCAAAGATCCATTCTATGCAGTTCCCATTACAGATGTTATCAATCACAATATAACTGTACTAATAACAGTAAAACATTGCGGAATGGGATAAACTGTTTGTTGGTCATTGGGATTTACCTTTAACTATTAATTAGCCTATGACTCCGCCCTGTGGCAAGAGTATTTCAGCTGTGCAAATCAAGGAACTGATATCGGGAAAAATAGCAACCTCTCAAAGGACATGTAGATCATTGTTAACAACCTTATGCTATTATCAGCTGAAGCTACCTCAGTCACAATGATGAACAAACAGTATTCAGAATCGCTCCAGTAGGTTGGTCAGTCAAATTCAGTTATTACAAACTGATGCTAAGAGCTCTAAGGTGAGAAGTTCTGAATACCATCTCTAGTTGGAGGTAGTGGAGATTTGCATGAGTTACCAATTCTTCAGTTGGTATCAACTAAATATATACACTAGATGCACCCCAAAGGGCTATTGAGCGAATATGCATAATCTACATGCTCAACTTCAAGTTGCTACACTACGGTGGTGGCATATGTTAGTCACATGGCAATCAAGTAAAAGTATCCTGTAATAATTTACCTAATCTCCTTTGCCACTGGTGTATCATCCAGTTCAGATTGATGACAACACAGAATAGATATTGGATCTCAAAGTATTATGAAAGTATGGTTCAATGGTACATTGAATATTGACATGTTGGTTTCATCGATATTCACTGATTGCAAAAATATGTGGCAGAACAGTGTGGAGAAATACATTCTCGCTACAAAAAAGAGGAATGTTCTTTTATGTCTTCCTCCATTTTGCCTCATTAGTCGGGTCTTAAAACAGTCAGCAAGACCTCACTTTAGGTTTTCATACTGTCTGACCGGCTAAGCAGCCACGTTGCCTGCTTTCGTCAGGCATAATAATACAACCGTATATGGTTATTCTAAAATATGAAAACTTTTCTGGTTCAAACTGTGGTTCAGGAAACCGGCCTCTGCATAATAAAACAATTATTGACTTACACATTCTGAATGGATTGCCTTATGGCTCAGGTTGTCACATCAAGCCATGGAGTGCAGGGATAGCACCAAAAAAGCAGTACATTCTTATTGAGGGGATCAGAGGCGGGTTTTGTTTAAATGTTAATGTTACATTTAATATGGTACAGATTACTGACGTCTTCCAGTTCATTCTTAAATGGTCTTTGACAATAATTCAGTTATAGAGCCACTACAGCTGCAACAAACGAGAACCACTCTGTCGGGTTCAACCCCGGATATCGAGTTGTAAAAGAGATCCTGACACAAGTTCTCCCACTACAAGAATATGCAGTTTGGATATTGAAAATGTGTTAACTATACTTCATCAGGGGGTTCCAGCTACATCCTTACTCATGACACTAATATCAGCACAACGAGGGCAAACATTGCAAATGCTGTGGCTGGATAGGATGGAATTGGCTGCAGGTGCCATTACATTTTACATTCTGATCTACACAAGCAGAGCAGACTAGGGGTGGCAGGATTTAAGATCATATTTCGGATACCCCACAGACTCGGTGCTATGTGGGAGGGCAGGCTTGCTATATTATATCAAGGCCACCAGAATCTTAAGAAATGTGGAATAAGCATTGTTTATTAAGCGACAAACAACCACACAAGTCGGTTCAGACTATTTCAAGGTGCCTGCAGCAGGTTCTGGTTTATGCAGGTATTAACACTGCCGATTGTACATCTCATTCCACCAGGGCAGCATCAACGTCAGCGGCCAGGGCAATGGATGTTCCCATCGACCTTATCCTTGTGACCGCAGGATGGTCAACTGAATTGAAATTAAAGTTTTATTTTTTTTACCATAGGCCGATTACTGACCCAGTTTTTTTGCCCATTTTGTTTTGCGTCCACTTTAGCCTCCCCTGAGATACAGGGGTTGCTATTGATTTCTTTATTAACGTAAACCATTAATACATTTGAATCAATGTCATGCTTAATGCGTTTTGATTATTCACTCTTCCCGAGTCAATCGATGCAGTGAGACACCGAGATTTGGATCTGAGGCATGAAATCACAGGGCTTTGAACCCTTCACAGAATCACTCACGTGACTCCGAAGTAAAATAGTAAGATTAAACGAGAACTTACCAGTTTGAAGTTTGATCTTGATTTTATGAGGAGTTACGTTGGTGATTATGTGCCTTCCACCCCCAATCCTCTCTCATAAAGGTCATCTGGTAGTTCTCAGGTTGCTAATCTTACTATGTTAACTTCGATTTCTGGTTATCTGTGATTTCATACCGCTGCTTTGAAGAATGATGCGCATGTGAACTGGTGGGGTTCTTCATGTAATCACCAACGTAACTCCTCATAAAATCAAGATCAAACTTCAAACTGGTAAGTTCTCGTCTAATCTAACGATTAATACACCCAAAACTAGTGCAAAAAAAAAAAAAAAGCCTTATGTGCAACAAAAGGCAGTCCATAGTTCATAGTTGAGGCTAGTGTTTGTGTAGTGTTCACGAATCTGAAGGTTATTGGGAAGAAACTATTCTTGAAATTGGTACTCACTGTTTTCAGACTCTTAACTTTCCTCCTGATGGCTTGATTGAAACGAGAGCTTGACCAGTGTGGTGTGAGTCTTTGATGGGAAGTCTCCACCACTGTTTGTAATCGCATTTGTTACTGGTTGTTTCAGTTGTCGAATCAGGCTGTAACACACCTGTCCACATGCTCTCTACTGTACACTTGTAGCAAGGAAGTAGAGGTGTTGATGGGCTTTCTTTACGAATGCAAGAATGTGCTGGGTCTCCAATAGATCTTCAGAGATATGCACGCCAAAGAACTTAAAGTTGTCTCCACTGCCAACCTGTTAACGAAGGCAGGCCCGTGGATCCTCGGTCTTTCCCTTCTGAAGTCAACACTCAGTTCCTTGGTACACATCATTCATCCAATGGTGATATTGTTGGCAAATCTAAAGACACATTGGAACTGTCTTTGGCCACACAGTGGGTATAGAGTGAGTGGAGCAGGGGAGTGAGCACAGGGGACTGAGATGGTTATTGAGGAGAAAGCGTTGTTGCCTATTCCTATTAATTGAGGTCTACTGATGAGGAAGTCGAGAATCCAATTGCATGGGGATGCGATGAGACCCAGTTCTCTGAGTTTGATGGAAGTTTGAAGGAGAATAATGGTGTTTAATGCTGAGCTGTAGTCGAAGAACATCAGCTTGACATATGTGTTCTTATTGTCCAAGTGCTCAGTGTAGATGCAGAGCCAGCGACATCGACAATTTCCACGCATCACCAATTCTCTAAAAAATAGTCCATTGCCTTAATTCCATGTGTGGAATTGCTACCAATCCTGTCATTATAACTGATTCTCCATGTCAGGCCTGAGAAACTGATCGGCTGCTTCTGTAAGACCGCTCTCTCTGAAGTTATCTGAAAAGCAGCAAATGGAAAGCCAGTTAAAAGCAATTGCAACTTAAAGGCCTTCTTGATTGTAAATTGGATAAGTGCAGCCTAGGGGCTAAACTGTGGTCAGAAGCCAAGTCATGCCTATTGGAAAACAGCGGTAATGGCAGCTCAGTGGGTATAGACCATCCGAGCTCTTTAGACAAATGCATTCTCATTTTCATTAAAGGAAAACCTCAAACTTTCAAGGAGTTTATTTAAACAGTATGGTTAAAGCTTTGCTGCTGTGTTAGGTGCAGTAAAATTATAAATTGTAACTATACCGCACAATAGATGCAGCCTTTCCACGTATTACTAAAAATGGTAATCTTTGCAGTGATTTTTGTGAAGGACGACAAAAATCAATGGCTGGCAGAAAGTAATTTTTAGCTTTATATTTGCCCATTGACAGTTGAGAAAGCACAGCGCTTTGTATATTTACGTATAATCAATTTAAGTGGAACTGTGTAGGAAAGAACTGCAGATGCTGGTTTATACCAAAGTTAGACACAAAGTGCTAGAGGTACTCAGCGGGTCAGGCAGCATCTCTGGAGAACGTGGATGGGGGACGTTTTGCATCAGGATCATTCTTCTTCTTCCTGACCTAAAACATCAACCATCCTTTTTCTCCAATGATGCTGCCTGACCCACTGAGTGACTCCAGTACTTTGTGTCTATCTAAAATATTAACCATTCTCCTTTGCAGGTCATGCAATGGAATCACCATTTCCTATGTTACATGCAGTTCACCAGGCCTACTCTCTCAGGAAAGAATTACATGCCAGAGATCAATATGGCACGGTGGCGCAGCGGTAGAGTTGCTGTCTTACAGCGCTAGAGACCTGGGTTTGATTCTAACTACAGGTGCTGTCTGTACGGAGTTTGTCCATTCTCCCTGTGACCACATGGGTTTTCCCCATATGCTCCTGTTTCCTCCGACACTGCAAAGATTTGTAGGTTAATCTGGCTTCGGTAAAAATTAGAAATTGTCCCCAGTGTGTTTGATAGTGCAGGTGTATGGGGAATGCTGGTCGTCTTGGACACTGTCAACTGAAGGGCCTGTTTCCAAGCTGTATATCTGAATTAAACTAAACTAAATTAACTTCCTCACAGACCCCACTCATGCCTGGGTGCTTTAGTCAGAGTTCTGACACATTAAACGTCCAACAGTATGCAGGCATGATTTACAATAGACAATATGTGCAGGAGGAGGCCATTTGGCCCTTGGAACCAGCACCGCCATTCAATGTGATCATGGCTGATCGTCCCCAATCAGTACCCCGTTCCTGCCTTCTCCCCCTATCCCCTGACTCCGCTATTTTTAAGAGCCCTATCTAGCTCTCCCATGAAAGCATCCAGAGAACTTGTCTGCACCGCCCTCTGAGGCAGAGAATTCCACAGAATCACCACTCTCTGTGAGAAAAAGTGTTTCCTCGTCTCCGTTCTAAATGGCTTACTCCTTCTTCTTAAACTGTGGCCCTGGTTCTGGAAACCCCAACATCGGGAGCATGTTTCCTGCCTCTAGCGTGTCCAAACACTTAACAATCTTATATATTTCAATGAGATCCCCTCTCATCCTTCTAAACACCAGAGTGTACAAGTCCAGCTGCTCCATTCTCTCAGCATATGACAGTCCCGCCATCCCGGGAATTAATAGCAAGAATGTCCTTCCACAAATTAGGGGACCAAAATTGCACACAATATCCAGGTGTGGTCTGACTCCAGGTAGGGCTCTGTACAACTGCAGAAGGACCTCTTTGCTCCTATATTCGATTCCTCTTGTTATAAAGGCCAACATGCCATTTGCTTTCTTCACTGCCTGCTGTACTTGATGGAAGTAAAACCATAGTGAAGCTCAAACGTGTATTCAATCCATTATAAATTCACCCAGATTTGGCTGGAGGTGCAACTCGCTCCCTGGAGATGGGACACTCAGTTAAAAGATACAGGTAACCCACACCTTGCTTGTTTCACACTTTAACCTATCCACCTAAGTTTCTCTCGCTTTATTTACCTCTTCCATTCCACTATTCTGAACCCCCTAATTCGTACCTTGTTACCTGCCCCCATCTTCTTCCATCAGTCCAGCATCCCCACCTCACCTGGTCTGGTGTATCATCTACTGGTCCTTAGCACACCCTCCCTCTCGCTTGTCTATATTTTATCGCATCTCTAGGCTCTGTCCTGATGCAGGGCCTTGAGCTGAAATGTTGACCACCCTTTTACATCCACAGATGATGCTTGACCTGTTGAATTCATCCAGCAGTTAGGTTATGCTGCAGATTCCACCATCTGATCAATGGTTCAATGGTCTTTATTGTCACGTGTACCAAAGTACAGTGAAATTCATCTTTTGCATGTTGGGGCAATAGTAGCAGGAGTACCTTCAAAGTTACAATCTGCCTTGCCACACGGAAGAATTAGATTCCAAAGTAGACTGTCTGATAATCCATATAACCCTTCCTTTTGATGATCCCCACTCTCCGCAAGCCTCCAATTGCACAGCATCTAGGAGTAAAACTCCCTCTTGGGAATATGGAGTCAATGTATTTACCCAAGTATCTAAACAAACATTAAAGCTGCTCACAATAATGCTAAAGCCAATTTCCATTATTAATACACAGCAAGATGCTGGATGAGGGAAATGGAGCGAACAGGCACTTTGTGCAGTAATCAAGGGTTAACTGAGTCATAATGTTTCAGTGGGCTGGTCCATTAGGAAATCTGCAGTTTTGTTCCTTTTGTTTGGTGTGAAATGCTTTGCTGACGATTACACAATGGGGAAGACGATAAAGGCTAACTGTGATGGAGCAGTTTCTTGAACAATCGCACTGCAGGAATGAAGCACAGCGGGCACCTCTTTGACAAGAAAGCTCTCGAAGCACTGAACCTGATACAAATGAATGGAAGGAAACCATCTAATGATCTTAGATTACTGTCCACCACAGCACCTTCCCCTTCCCTCTGACTCCGAAGCTCCAGGTGGGAAGAAATGTTAAATGGTGTAATTCTACACCACAATCCTATTAAATCAGATAACGTCAGTGAAAGGGTGAAGAGTATAATCAAGCAGCAGAGAAAGGTCAAGAATATTAACCTGTATGGGCCACATATGTTACTAGTGGAATGGAAAAAAGCAAATCCTGACCATGTTTCATTGTTTGTGTAAGAAGGAACTGCAGGTGCTAGTTCACGCCGAAGATAGACACTAAATGCTGGGGTAATGCAGCAGGTCAGGCAGGATCTCTGGAGAAAATGAATGGGTGACATTTTGGGCCAATACCCTTCATCAGCTGATGTTGTATCTATCTTCAATGTGTCATTGTTTTGTTGTTTCTACAATTCGGTTAGACAACCTGGAAAATGAATGTGAGGAGAAATGTATGGGAAAGGAGGCACAAGATGTTAGAATCGTGCATAGCGCACAAAGTGCTGGAGTAAAGTCGGATGTTGAGGGTAGGCTTGATAGAAGTATATAAATTATGAGAAGCATAGGTAGATAGTCAGTCTTCTTCCCAGGGTGGACATGTCCAACACTAAAGGGCAAAACTATAAATGAAAATGTGGAAAGTTTGATGGAGATATGTGGGGCAAGTTTTTACACAGAGAGTTGTGGAGGCCAGAGATGCTGCCCGCTGAGTTACTTCAGCACTTTGTGTCTCTCTCCCCATTACAAGAACTTGGTTAGATGTAAATGCTCAAAAAGGCTGGCAATACACAGCCCGTCGCTTAAAAACATGCACTTTGTCACAGAGTACGAGACGATAATGTGTGAATGGGATAATTTAAAAAAAAACGGTGCATTTGGTGGATGTAAAATGAAAGGATCAGAATCGTTAATCAGAATACTAGACTTCAGGAGGAAATGGGACACAGACCCAGCCCCGCTCTGCATAAATGGGGCATGTGTGGAAAGGGTGCAGACTTTCAAATTCCTAGGAGCCCTCATATCCAAGGACCTCTCTGGTTGGCCAACACCACTGCAACCATCAAGAAGCACAATAGAGACTCCACTTCCTGAGGGCCCAACACCAAGAAGAAGCTGCTGGTGGCCTTCTACCGGGCGACCATTGAGAGTCTACTGACATATTGCATGTCAGCGTGGTATGCAGGCTGCTCTGCTGCAGATAAGAAAGCGCCCCAGAGAGTGGTAAAAACAGCAGAATCACTGGCTGCCCACTGCCCTCTCTTGGGGATATTGCCACCTCACTCTACCTTAGCAGAGCCACTAAAATCATCAAAGACTCCACACACCCCGGTCACCACCTTTTTGACCTGTCGCCCTCTGGCTGGCGTTACAGGTCAGCCAAAACACCCACCTTCAGATTCAGAGACAGTTTTTTCCCCAAAGCAATCTTTACACTCAACATGAAAAAACACTGAGTATTATTCATGCTGCACTCTTCCATGCTGCCAACCACCTTGAACTTTTACTATCACCATGTACAGCACTTAACTTGATACCTAGTTTTTAACATTGTTTTTAAGTTGTATCCTGGGTTTTTATGTTTGTATATTATGCACCAATGGAGTGACAACAACAATTTCGTTGTATGCAATGCTTACAACAACAAATAAAGGCATTTCAACATTTCAACATTTTCAATTGTTGATCTCAGTCTTCAAGTCTGCAATTACTATAATGCGCTTAGACAAAAGAAAAGGTGCTCTTCCACAGCCTTAATTTTTGCTCTGTGTTCACCGTGTAATGTAAAACATAGTTTCTTCAGTGCTGCCAGCCTCAACACACAGTGGGGACAAGGTGGCATAGGGGTAGAGTTGTTGCCTTACAATGCCACAGATCCAGTTTCGATCCTGACTACGGGTGCTGTTTGTACGGAGTTTGAACGTTCTCTCTGTGACCTCGTCGGTTTTCTCCAGGTGCTCTGGTTTCTTCCCACACTCCAAAGACGTACAGGTTTGTAGGCTAATTTGGCTTCGGTAAAATATGTAAATTGTCCATTGTGTGTGGGATAGTGTTGGTGTACAGGGATCGCTGGTCGGCGAGGACTAGGTGGGCCGAAGGGCATGTTTCCACATGGTATTCACTAAAACTAAAAAACAATGCAACTCACACCTAGGGGAGATCAGGGCCAGAGCCGCAGTCCAGCGCCAGTGCAAGAGTTTATGCAACTCTTAGACTTGCTGGCACAGAACAACTGACTGTTTCATTGCAATGTGTCTTACCTTGTTGCATTCTTGCTATTTAGGGAGTGCAGCATAGGATCATGAGGTTAATTCCCGGGATGGCAGAAACTGTCATACAGTATGTTGAAAAAATGGAGTGACTGGGCTTGTACTGGAATTTAGAAGGATGAGGGGATCTTATTGAAACAAATAAGATTATTAAAGGATTGGACACGTGAGAGGCAGGAAACATGTTCCCGATGTTGGGGGAGTGTAGAACCAGGGGCCCCAGTTTAAGAATAAGGACGGAGATGAAGAAAAACGTTTTCACCCAGGGAGTTGTGAATCTGTGTAATTCTCCACCTCAGAAGGCAGCGGAAGCCGATTCTCTGATGCTTTCAAGAGAGTTAGATAGAGCTCTTAAAGATAGCTAAGTTAATGAATATGGGGAGAAGGCAGGAACGGGCTACTAATTGTGGATGATCAGCCATGATCATAGTGAATGGTGGTGCTGGCTTGAAGGGTCAAATGGCCAACTCCTGCGTCTATTGTCCATTGTCTATGGACCTGAAACTGAAATAAACAAACTATTGGTAGCTCTGCTGTGACACATGTCTCTATAACATGAAACACGTGATGAATATGGGAATGCTATTTGTATTATGCAGGCTGAATTGGTTATAATGTGATTTTGATCGGGAACTCGAGAACTATTTAAAAGTTACATTGGAAATTGACATGTTGATTAAATCCAGCACTTTGTGTATTTTTTCTTGTCTACTTACATTGGCAGTTTATTTTGTCTAGTACAAAAATGTCTTTGATTTAAGCAGAAAATTGAGGGGGGTGAGAAGACCAGCTACTGACTCTGTAGGAACTGACAAGTTCTACCCATTCTATTGTCATGGGTAAAACCTGCTGAAGCGAAGGTTTACCAACTGAGTGGCGCAGGTGTAAAGTCGCTGACTCACAGCTCCAGAGACTCGGGTTTGATCCTGACTACTTGTCTGTACGGAGATTTTACATTTTCCCTGTGACCTTTTCTTCGCACGTGCTCCAGTTTCCTCCTACACCCCAAAGATGTACAGGTTTGTACTTTAATTGGCTTGGTATAATTCTAAATTGTGGCTAGTAAGTGTAGGATAGTGTAATTGTGTGGGGATCTTTGGTTGACGCGGGTTCGGTGGGCCAAAGGGCTGGTGGGCGCTGTATCTCCAAATTTAACAAAACTAAACTGAGATGCACTCAACTCTGTGGGACTGGATGTGCCCAGACATTCTTGAAGTGTAGTCTCCTGTGGCACAAATGAAATAATACCTGATATAGCCCTCATCTCAGTCTGATGAAGGGTTCTGACCTGAAACATCACCTGTTCCTTTTCTCCAGAGATTCTGATTGAACCGCTGAGTTACTCAGCATTTTATGTCTCTCTTCGGTTTAAACCAGCATCTGCAGTTTTTTTTTCTACACATAGCTCTTACCTTAATGGGTAGGGTAGAGAACTTTACAGACACAGTCTGGTGTTCAAAGTCAGCTTTAATCATCAGTCATGGTGGTGCAGTATAATACATTGTTAGTTCATCTTACCACCGGTGCAACTACGTAATAGGGGAAGTGAGTGTTAATATAAAGTGTACAGTAAGGTGGAGTTAGTGTTAGTACATTACTCTGATTGGTTCACATGCAATAACCAATCTACATCCTTCCCCGTAGAGAAAAGAGTTGTTAAGTGGTTGTTAAACGTGCGGTTAAGTATACTCACCGTACCTGTCAGGCGGTCTGCTAACCTGATCCGAACGCGTACGGACAAACCCTTCCCCCTCCGTTCCGGAAAAGTCAGTAGGGCTGGGTGGTGCAGAACCCAAGAAGGAGAACGCAGCCGGGGAACCTGGAGAGGAGCGGTGGGGGCAGCATGCAGGACTATGGGCACTGGGGGATGAGGGAACCGAACAATGCAGGGACACGTGCTGGGGTCAGGGGGTCTGGAACAGACAACAGCAGCAGGTGTCTTGAAATCCAACGGCGGCGCGTAAGGACCGGGAGGAGATGGTTCGTTCACAGGCAGAAGATGTTGACGGCATCATTGATGTTGACAAGGTAGAAAGAAGGTTCCTTGGCTAGCCCCTCAACAAAACCCAGTCGGGTATGTCCAACTGCAGTCTGCAGGTGAACCACTTGACCTTGCAGTAACAGTTTAGTGGTTTGCTCGACTTGTCATAGGAACGATTCTGGACATCATGTTTCTGCTGAATGTACTTCTGGACCGCACCCATCCTTTTTCTCCAGGGATGTTGCCTGACTCACTGAGTTACTCCAGCACTTTGTAAAACTGGTTGGTCTCCCATTGCAAGGAAAAGACCACATTATTTTGCTGCCGACTGGTATCAGCTGTTGTGTGGGGAGAGTACATGAAGGGGGATGCACTGAATGCAGTCATGGTTCTGCTGCCACTCGACACTCAAGGACTGGGCCCTACGTCGCAACTTCCCAAGGCATTCATTGCTGGAATGTTGAAGCATAAAATATTAATAATGTTAACAGATGGCAAAATAATTGAAAGGCTTGGAACAGTGAATGAAGATAATGAGTAAAGATATAGAAAGTTATTTACCCTCTTGTGGGTAGTGTGTTCAGGAAGAAAGTCTGGAAAAGGATACAGTGGTCTTTGTCAAGGTTCATCTCCAATAGAGCTCCTCTTTCACCAATATTCCATCCTTTGGCTTTACATTTCACGCCTTCTCTCCTCTCCTTATCTGACTCCCTTTTGTCTCCTTTTCACCTCTATTCTTTGATCCTTACAATACCAATTGCCAATCACATCTGTATCCACCTATCACTTGCCAGGCTTTGTCCTGCCCCACCTCTCTTTCGCAGCTTTCCACCCTCTACTCCAACTGTCTGAACAAGGATCCCTCCCGGAACATTGCCTGCCCATTCCCTCCCCAGATGCTGCCTCACCCGATGAGTTCCTCCACTACTTTGTTTTGTACTGTTTATATTTCTGTATATGTTAGGAATAACATACTTTTAGAAAGGAAAAAAAAAGATGTGGATCTGTCTGCCATGGGACAAGGAGGCCATAGAGTCATGCAGCTCAGAAATATGCCCTTTGGCTCAACTTGTCTATGTCCCATTTACGCAACCCCCAGCTTCCAGCATTTGGCCCATATCCCTCTAAACCTTTCCAATCTATATACCTGTAAAAAAGGTTCTCAGATTAGAAAAATCCTGTATTAGTTCTTGAACCAGGTAAGACCACCCCCTTTTCTCCATATTGAGTGTTTTTAGAAGCAATATTTGGAAACTGAAATAAACTCAGGAAGTTCTGGAGATTGCCATAAAGGTCATGTGGCACTTGTGGAGGGAGAAACAGATTTAGTGTTTCAGACATGCAAAGACAGGATGAAGGGCAGGAGGGACTAAATGGTGTGGGATGGGATGGAATGCAGGAGAGATCACATGGCAAAGGTGGAAGTGTGGCTTGATGGTGCAGCAGTTAGTGCTGCTGCTCTCACCTGTAGCCTGGCTTTGAACTGACCTAATGGACAGACTTTGTAGAGGTTTTAAGTTCCCCATGTCTCAATGGGTTCCCCATGTGTCCCCTCCCACCTCCCAACATTGTGCTGGTTGGAGTGGATTGTAAATCCACATTAAGTATCTCGAGTATGTTGCTTGGCATTTGAGAGAGAGTACATTATAGGAAATAAGTGGGGGGTGGGGCAATTGCTCAAAGAGATGGGTTGAATGGTTTCCTTCTCTCTCATCAGGAAATATCAGAACATATAAAATATAAGATGCAAGTTGAAAGGGCTCCAGGACAAAGAAGTGAAAGATCGGTTCACAGGGAGAACTAATTAAGGGTAGAAGAAACATCATTCAAAGGGCGGCACAGTGGTAGAGTTGCTGCCTTCAAGCACTTGCAACACCCGAGATGCGGGTTCGATCCTGACTATGGGTGCTGTGTACGGAGTTTGTACGTTCTCCCCGTGATGGCGTGGGTTTTCTCTGAGATCTTCGGTTTCCTCTTCTGTTTTCTCCCAAACTCCAAAGACATACAAGCTAATTGGCTTGGCTTTGTATACTTGGTATAAGTGTAAATTGTCCCTTGTGTGTGTTGGCATGTGTTAATATGCGGGGATCACTGGTTGGTGTGGACTCGGTGGGCCAAAAGTGCATGTTTCTGCACTGTATCTCTAAACTAAACTAAACCAAACTAAAACTGGTGTCTTGTGCCTGCAACACTGTAGTAAAAAGAATTAAGTCAAGTCAAGAGAGTTTATTGTCATGTGTCCCAGATAGGACATTGACATTCTTACTTGCTGCAGCACGACAGAATATTGTAGTGATAAATAAAGGTCCACATCAACTTTAAAATGAACTTCAGAACAATGTAGGAGGCTGAGAATGTAAAGGTCAGAATGAAGAATTAATCTGACGGAGAATAGAGAAAACGGAGGAGTCTGTTGAAGGAAACTTGCATCAGCCGATGGGTTGCACTATAATGTTGTGACATGTAATGTTTGACTAAATAATACTCGTGAAAGCACAAAAGCAGGTGCAAATGGAGCAAATTTAGACACTATGTATTGAAATATCTGCTAGAGCTCTGAAAAAAGATAATGACAATATCGCAGGACCAAGAAAGTCAGGAAGGGAAATATAGACTCTGATCAGTATCATTTCAAAAAATCTCAGGAATGGAAGCTGTGACATAAATATTGAGGTTATTCACTGATCAAAACAAAGAAGCAAAAATGAATCAGCAAGCTTTAAAACAGTTACAGCTGAAAACAAGATAAAAAATAATGCTCATCTTAAAATATATGCATTTAAATCAAGTTGTCCTTGGCACCTTTAGTAAAATGCCTCAAAACATTGATATGAAATTGCAAAAACTGATGTTTCTGGGTTTTCAGGTATTTAAGAAGATGTAATGTAGGAAACCAAATAAATGTCATAGTAGGCACTTGAACAGTAATTTACCATCTCCCATCACCAGCTCTCAATACACTCAAAATTCACAAATGGACACAAAGTGCTTGAGTAACTCCGCAGGTCAGGCATCATCTCTGGAGAACATGGATCGGTGATGTTTCGGGTCGAATGTCACCTATCATGTTCTCCAGAGATGCTGCCTGACCTGCCGAGTTACTCCAGCACTTTGTGTCCTATTATGTATTAACTGGCATCTGCAGTTCTTTGTTTCTACGCACAAAATTCCATCCAGTGAAGTGAATGAGATACAATTTCAAAATCGATGAGTAGTTACCTTACTTCAAGCTGAAAGGCCCCCACTAAACATGTGTATTTATTTTCTGTTTCAATCTCCTATCCGTGAGATAGAGATAAAATCAAGGTGAAAAAATCGCTCTGTTTTCTCTCTCCAGATGATCCCTGACCTCATGAATATTATATTATTTGACTATATTTTTATGCTTTGATTGTTCTATCATAAGACACTTTCCGCCTTTTGTTTGGCTATGGCCGGTGACATTTTTTTTCCTTTCAGGTCCCCGTGTAATATAAAGCTCCTTATCGTAAATCATTTGAAGTTACCATTGGCATTGCACCAGTAATGGTTGCTCACGGTGTTTGCATGTGTTTTCTACCGCGATCTGTGACTTGGTGCAAAAATAGTATGAAACAATGCCACGTTAACAAACGGTCCTCAAACCTAATTTGTCTTTCAAATAAGGGCAGCATTGCCTTCAAATAACAGGGATCTGATTATTCACCTACTGTTCTCTTCTGTAACTTTCCTTCTTCCACCTTCTCTTCAACTAACTGCTACAAATAATGTGTAGAATTTAATTCCCATGATCCCAAACGCATTAAAAATAAGTGTAATCTTGTACAGTAGGTTGCCCTGCAAGCTATAAATCAACATTCCACATATGTCCCAATTGAGGATATTGTGCAATGTTAAGTTAGAGTTAAGTAAACAATTACATTCACATTAATAGCCCAATAAAGCCGCTGAGCAGACTCAGCACTGTAGACCTCAGACCAACTAATTGCTGTTGAGAGATAAATGTTATCAAGGTTCAGATTGATATCAGTGCGCTAAAAGCGCCACCCCTCACTCCTAGGAATCAAGTAGTACGTCTCAGTAAGCAAAGACATCTACCGACCAAAGTATAATTAACATCACTATCATCTGTGTCTGGAAAGTAAAGGTGATGAAAGAGATGTTTTTTAAAATGAACTGTTTTAAGGATTGTACGCTGTAGAGAAAATTATGAGGAACTTTCAGAGGCAAATAGTCTTTCATATTGAAGTATTATGGGGGAATTGTGGCATGTTCTTTATCATTATAGTATTATAAGACCAATTTAACTCAATAAATATAATTGTGAATGTTATGCTACAGCTTATTGGGATATAAATCAGTTTAATAAAGTAAATGAAAAATTTCCTTCATGATTATTAACTCAGCTCATCCTTGAGAGATTGGAGATGTGGGTGCTCCTGTTACAGTTACTGATTACACATCTACAGTAAATACAGGTGAGGTTGAGGTTCATTGTATCAAAGAACGTTCCTCCCACCCTAAAAATGGCTGACTCTTGTTGCTGGACCTGAGAAGAAAGACTTGCACTGTAATACGGTCACACACATAATCATGGCATTCCATGTTAAATGAAAACACAAGATCTCCCCACAATAAGTGTGAGAATGTAAATAAAAATAAAACAGGATCCTGATAAAGTGAATCCTGTGTGGAAAATAGTTAACTTTTTCAAAGACACGACACAAACATAAAATATGGGACGCTAAAAAATGCAAAGCCTTTGCAATGAAAAGGTCAACCTATCGCATAGATTGTCAGATTGTGGAGGTGATTCATATGTTAAGAATGTATGACACCACGCCTCTACCCTTTCACCAGATCCACTTTCAGCCTTCGCCTTAATGTCCAAACTATTTCTTTTCCATCCCCTTTTGCATTCACTTTCTAATTTTTCAGACACCATTGCCTGACCTTTCCTCCACTTTCTCACAGCCTTCCTTCCCCCATCCTTCCTGCTGCATGTCCACACATTTGTGTGAAGCTGGAAAACTGGGGTATTCCAGCTGTACTGATTGATTGAAAGATACATGACAGAAACAAGCCGTTTGGTACATCGTGTCTATGCCGATTATCGATCACCTGCTCAGATTTGACTGGACTTCATCTTGCACTATGCGTAATTCCCTTTATCCTGTAGCCATACACTGTGGACAGCTTGATTATAATCATGTTTGTCTTTCCACTGACTGGATAGCATGCAACAAAACACTTTTCACTGTACTTCGCTACATGTGACAATAAACTAATCTAAGCTAAACTAAAATAGGGCAGCATGATGGCGCAGCGGTGGAGTTGCTGCCTTACAGCACCAGATACCCAGGTACAATCCTGGCTACGGATGCTGTCTGTGCTGTCTGTACGGCCAAAGTTTGTACGTTTGCAACAATTGGTCCAGACGTAAGTTGGAAACGAGTACCTTCGGCCCGCTCCCCAACGGGTTCCACTTACTCTAGTGTTATCACACGTTCACAGTCATTCCCTACACACAAGGCGCAATTTACAGAGGCCAATTTACTTACAACGGGATCGGTTAAACTCCACACAGACAGTACCTGAGATCAAGAACACACTCGAGACTCTGGCACTTTGAGGCAGCTGTTCTACCAGCTGTGCCCCTGTGTCGCCCCTCGTTTCCCAGAACAGGGACCTGGCAAAGGCTGATTGCAGACTGGTACAAACTCACCCACTGAGTGGCAGCCTGTTAGAGAGCAGGGGAATTTCAAGAGGTGAAATGAAGTTGCACACGAGGCAGGAACTGCCAGAGGTTTAATGAAGAATCAGTGGAGCTGACAGATTACATTCACCATGAGTTCCCTCTTGGATGCCCCTGTCCACAGCAATCAAAATGATTCATCCTGAAGCACACACAATACCTGTGTGTACAGTAATGCCAGTAGCAATACTCAGGCTATTGTTTTCAGCGAGGGTATGATGAAGGTAGTTACAGCATGCACGTTTTGTAGGGTCTGTTCTAATGGACAATAAGTCTCCCAGGTTTGCAGGCAACTGTGTTTAATTTTCCGCATATTCTTTCTGTTGCAAAGGTTCTGTACTGAATCCAAGAATTTATGAAACTCTTCCTGCGGGACTGATAGAATGAAATAACACTCAATTATATTACCATATGAGTTAATGGGAGATGGAATTTCTCACAAACACTTATCACGCACTGAAATCCCTTTAGAGGCTTTTAGTATCAGCATTTTGATGTACAGATCTCAATTACAGGGAATGCCTGACATGTTGCTGTCATGAAGTATGGATTCAGCTGTTCTAGAAACTCAGCCATCCTCCTGAACCAGCGTTGTGCCTTTTCAGTTTTTTGCTGTAAGGTAGAGTTGCTGCCTTACAGCGCTCGCAGCGCCAGAGACCTGGGTTCGATCCTGACTACGGGTTCTGTCTGTACAGAGTTGGTACGTTCTCCAGATCTTCTGTTTCCTCCCACACTCCAAAGACGTACAGATTTGTAGGTTAATTGGCTTGGGTTTGTATACTTGGTATAAGTGTAAATTGTCTCTAGTGTGTGTAGGATAGTGTTGTGTGGGGATCGCTGATCGGTGTGGACTCGATGGGCTAAAAGGCATTTCCACACCGTATCTCTAAACTAAACCTCTCATGTTTATGGTGGGTGGAAACCCATTTGGTTAGCCCACCAATGAAGGTGTGGAGAACTGAATGGAGCAAGGCACAGATGGTAGTGAAGGCTCCCAACAGGTCAGTTGTGGTTGTTGATTGTCTCAAAGACACTGATGGGGCTGAAGCAAGCGTCTCGCGTCTAGGAGAAGTGGCAGATGGCTTTACTTACAGGGGCTTACTTCCTCCTGTGGAGTCAAAGGAGCACCTTTCTTATTTTCATCCTGCTGAGAAAAGTATCCTTTTAACTTACAGTTGGCATCCAGACAATAGACAGCGGGATCCCGAGTGCCATTTGTTAATTAGGCTCCAGCAGTTTAAATATCTGTATACTAAAGATGAAAATACTTCCATTGAATTCCTTTTGTCTACAGTGGTTATGAATGGTGTAAGCTATTATTGCAAGTAGCTTACACCATTGTAAAATTGTTCAGCTTCATGCACCAATATCTGGAATTGAAAATTTCAAGGCACTTGTTTCAGTTCTCTCCTGCTTTTTCCTCTTCGCTTTTCTGCTATCAAAAACACCAGTGTTAATAACTCAATAATTGTCAGAATGCTGGCAGAAATGGAGCGATAGAATGTTACATCTACTTTCATAACAAACAGGAAGAGGGAGATCTCCTCTTTTAATTTGTTCTGAATGGGATCTGTTGGGTTATTTCCATGCTTTAAAAAAAAATCTGCCTTAGCATTTTGGCTCCAAACTAGCCAGTGCCATCCTCACTATTTGTTGGCGGATTGACTCTACACAATGTCCCTGGGTTGGCAGCCTTCCTTCTTCACACAAAGGCATTTTTTTACAAAATGGAGAAAAAAAATCTTACAGATCCCATTTAGAACAAATTAAAGGAGGAGGATGACAGCAACAAAATTCAAATTTAAAAAACAGCCAGCCAGAAAAAAACCATAAATCAGGTGGAACAGATGTACAAAGAAAAGAGCAAGAGAGAGTCATGGAAACAAACACTGAGCTTAACACATGAAAGCTTATTACATTCATGCAAAGTTCTTTTATAAGCACATTTTTAATATAATCGTAAGCCTATTTAAAATAAAATAAGAATAGCCGACAAAAAATCCTATATGAGTATGTTATCAGTATTTAAATGGTCCAATTATAAAAATGGTCAATTGGTTATGTGTGAGAATAGGATTTATTATGACAGGAAGCAGTAATGTACAATGTCAAAATACTTATTGCTAATAGAAATCACTAGTAATAGTAAGATTAAATGAGAACTTACCAGTTTGAATTGTGATCTTTATTTTATGAGGAGTTACGATGAGCGATTACGTGAAGAACCCCACCAGTTGGCATGCACGTCAATCTTCAAAGCAGCGGTGTGAAATCACAGAAGAACAACAATTGAAGTATTATAGTAAGATTATAAACCTAGAACTACCAGATGAGCTTCGTGATGTGAGGGTTGAGAGCGGTGGGCACGTAATCGCTCATCGTAACACCTGATAAAATAAAGATCAAACTTCAAACTGGTAAGTTCTTGTTTAATCTTACTATTTTACTTCGGAGTCACGTGTGTGATTCCGTGAAGATTTCAAAGATCTGTGATTCAAATCCAGGCGTTTCACACTGCAATCATTTGACTCGGGAGGAGTGAATATTAGCAATACATCGAAACATGATACCGATTAACATGTTCAAGCTTTAATTCACAAATAAACAAATATACAATAGTGACTCCTCTCTCCCAGGGAGAAGCTATGAAACAGAACTTAAACAGAATGGGCGAAAATCCCGGCTTCAACAAGCGGCTTATTATAAAACCTTTGAAAAGTCAATTAATTTGACCATCCTGCGGCCGCGAGGATATGGTCTAGAGGGACGTCCATTGCCCTCGCCGCTGACATTGATGCCGCCCTGGTGGAGTGCGATTTAAAATTGTCAGTATTAACTCCTGCACACCCCAACACTTGCTTCAGCCATCGTGAAATGGTCTGAGCTGACACTTTCACATGCGGCTTTTTGTGGCTAATAAACAATGCTTGCTCACAGCCTCCAAGGCTCTTAATGACTTCAATATAACGCCGCAAGTGCATCACCACACACAGCCGTAAATCTGTGGGATAAGCTGACAGTACAAGCTTGAATCCGGACACCCCTCGCCTGCTTTGTTTTATTAGGTCATAGTTGTAAAATTTAACATAATTCTGTGATGACACCATCCTATCCAGGCGCAGTTTGTGCAGGGTCTGAACCCTTTGCACTGATATGAGCGCCATGAGCTTAACCAACTTAAGCTGCATCAGTACCATGCTTACATCCCAGATTTCAGAATACCTAGGCCAGGGAGGATTATAATTAAAAACACCCTTCATAAATCTGGAGATTAACGGATGAGATCCTATGGATTGAAGTTTTGTTCCCCAGCATAGGTACGAGGACAAAGCGCTCCTGGCACTGTTGATGGCACTATAGTTCAACTCTTCATCGAAATGTAACTTGGACAGAAATTTGAGCACATCTGGGATGGAGGCTATGTGGTATGTAATGTTCTCCTGTAAACAAAATTCCTCCCATTTTCTGACATGAGAAATGTACTGCCTTTTCGTACAATCCCTCCAGGACACTGTGATGACATCCACGGTCCGATTAGATAGTCCCAGATATGGCCTTCTTGAAATCTGCAAATCAACAAATTTAGACAATCATACAATGGGTGTTGACCTCCAGTCACAGGGTGCAATAACAAATTATGACACTTTGGAACCACCATAATAGGCTGTGTACTAATACCCAAAATCAGAGGGAACCATGGCTGTGTAGGCCAGTCGGGTACCACCAAAACCCTTGAAGTGGAGTCCTGTTGATCTTAGTCAAGCACCAACTGATGAGGCAGAAGGAGGGAAATGCATATAAAAACATATAAAAGAATGCATTCATTGCAACTGTCCCTGGATCTGGTTCCCATGAAACATATTTCGGTATCTGGTGATAAAGTCTGGATGCAAACAAATCAATATCTGGCATCCCATACCGGAGAACAATTTAATTAAATAAATCATGATTCAACATCCACTCAGTGTTGTTGTTGAACTTGCGTGACCTTGTGCCTGCCACCATATTGAACCTGCCTGGCAAGTAGACAGCTGAAATCCAAATATTCTTTTTAATGCACCAGTGCCAAATAAGGTTTCCCAATCCATCACAAGATTTTGTTTTGATTCCACCCATGTGATTAACATACGCCACTGCTGTGGTGTTGTCAATCTGAAGCTGAACATGTAAGTGATGCTTAGTGGTACAGTAAGCTTTGTGCCCATAAAATGCTCCTAAAAGCTCTAAATAATAATTCCACGTGCCCAACCTAGGGCACTAACATCAGTCTACAAAACAACTGAAGGTGTTTCAATCAAAATTTTGCTAGACCAATTTGAAATGTTTCTAATCCACCACTGTACTTCAGTAATGGCTTCAGATGGTAAGTGCATGGGCCGATTGAAACGACCTGCATGTATTCTAAGTGCCTGTACCTTTGTCCTCTGTAAATGTTGGTAATGCAAAGGTCCATATTGCACAGCTGGAAAGGCAGCTACCAATTTACCAATTAAGCTGGTCACCTCTTTAATTGAATGTGATTGCTCTCCCAAGAGCTTGATACAGCCTTCAATTAAATCTAATCTCTTGCCCTTGGGCAGAGCCACACACATGTGAATTGAATCTATTGTGAATCCCAAATAGTCAATTGTGTTAATCGGCACCAATTTTGATTTAGGTGGGTGGATAATGAACCCCAACCTCTCAACCATGGGTTTTACAGCTGAAACTGATAATTTGGCTGCCACAAAGGTGTTTCCAATTATTAAGATGTCATCCAAATAGGCCATTACAATATGGCCCTGTGACCGTAATAACCCTAGTACTGGTTTTAGCAGTTTTGTAAATAGGCGAGGGGCTGAGGTCAACCCATTAGGCAGTGCTCTAAACTGCCATAATTGCCCCATCCAGCTAAATTTCAAATATCTCCGATACTCTTTATGAACAGGCACTGAATAATATGCATCTTGGCGATCTATAGATGCCAAGAAAACAATTGCTTGGCAGTAGCAAACTTTTCCATTTTGAAATGATTATACTGCACAAACGGATTAAGTCCTGTCAGGTCCAAAATAATACGACACCCACCATCTTTCTTTTGTCTAGGAAACACATTAGACACGAATTGATGGGTTTGATGAACTGTCTTCTCAATTACACCTTTGAAACATAATTTTCCTATTTCAGCTTGTATCTCCAAATTCTCCCGTTGTGAGAAAATGAGTTCCCGCTCTTGCTTGTACTGGGTGGATGGACTGAGGTTGAGAATAAATTCAATTTGAAACCCTTGTATACTCTGCATTATAAACACGTTTGATGTTATTTTGCACCATTCTTTGAGAAACCTGTGTAACCTCCCCCCAACTGGTAGATAATTCTCACTCAATATGTTTCGACAAGGATCAGACCCACCTACCCCCATGGTTACTGGTGAAGTTCTGTGTCCCCTGGGTCTGGATGGAAAAGGCATGTTTGCCCGTGCTCCTGCTGGAGGGCGCCAGCTGCGCACATTGGATGGCCGGCTTGGTCCTTGTCTGGACCCGGTTTCAGCAAACCGTTTGTAAGGGTACTGTCGCCAAAGAGTTCTGCTGGTCACTGGTGCCTTGATGAGCCTGACGGTTTTTGCCTCTTCGTCTAGCTCCTTTACACTCTTTGCGAGGTCTTCCCCGAACAATAAGTTCGGCCGCTGGATGTTGCTAGGCTTACACAGGGCAACGAACCTTGGATTAATTGTAGGGCAGATGGTGCTCTTTCTAAGGCAGTTAATTTCAAAGTGCACATTGCACATGAGAGCCAGGGCATCCTGCTGAACTTCAGTCAGGAGCCCACCATCCACTGACCTACCAAAAGCAGTAATGCCGGCTGAGAGCAGTTTCAGCACCCATTGCAGTTTTAACTCCTGCGCTCGGATGCCTAGTCCCATATGGCCCAAATGGCATGGTTGACGGCCGACACTTTGAGCAGAATACAATTTTCTGGGGGGGTCATATTTTTTGGCCGTTGTATCCATGGCCAGTTCCTGAAGCTGGTGTGAAGCCAAGTAATTTATACTGGCATCCAGCTCTTCCCCCAGTGGCTCTGCAGAGTGTATTGGGATGGCAAACCTGGCCGCCAGGAATGGGAGCTCTGGCTGTTGCCCTTCGTCCCGTGGGGCAGCCTACAACGCTAAGCCCTCAGAGTCGGCGTCAGAATCATACTGACCGGTATACTCTCCTCCTCCAAGAGGGAGATACTAGTCAGCCCAGTAGGTGCTGCTGGCGCGGGCTCTTGGAGAGGCCATCGCTCTTGATGGAGCATCCTCTCCAATAGGAGCTTCATGCTGGATACCCGTTCTATGGTATCCATTCTTGAGGGAGAACCCTCCCGACTGGACTCGCCCGTGTCTATCGGCCGGACAGACTTTCGAGTGGCCTTGCGTCTCACCGGCGGCCGCCCGCTACCCGCACTCCCGTGGGCATTAGACACTTTTGCTACGGCTCACCTTGATGATTTCTTCATGCTTGTACTTGCCCTCCTGTAACAAGATTTAACAAGCGCAGAAAATCGACCTTCAACAAGTTCGACACTTACCTGAGGCTTTTTAAACTTACTGCTGGAGAAGCGCTGCTCATCCCAGCTGGTCGCTGCGCCATGCGTCAGACGTAATGACGCGCATGCTGACTGGCGGGGTTCTTCACGGAATCACTCACGTGACTCCGAAGTAAAATACCCAACATTGGTTTTAAGTATTGGAAAGGAGTATGTGAGGTTGGGTCATAATCACCACTGCAAACTATTAAACAACTCAAACCAAGGAAGGTGTCAGTGCTGTTTCTGTTACATTAATGAATCGTAGAAGTCTTCAGGGTGAACATCAATACCGTTGTATCAGCCAGTAGGTGGGATGTCTGGCAGGACCATGTTAAAACTGCATTCCTGCATTCTTCATCTCTTTACATAATCTGTTAAAAAAGACGGAGAGGATAGGATTGGTTGAGAGGGAAGAAAGGATACATTTTAGAGGATTTGGGCCAAATGCAGGCGGGTGGGACTAGTGCAGATGCGGCATGTTAGTCAGCATGGACAAGTTGGGCTGAAGGGCCTGTTTCCATGCTGCATTGCCTGTTTCCATGCTACATAGCCTCCATCCCAGATGTGATTACAACTCATGACAGAAACTGCAGAAACTGTGCCCTGTAAAAAGCACAGAAATATCTGCAATAAAATGCAATGGAACAAGTTACAAAGTAAAGAGCTGAAGAATTTTCCATCAAAATGCATTGAATGCAGGATAACCATAGATATTTACTTACATACATCTGGGGCAGCACGGGCTCCAGAAAGAATTGATGGGGGAATTATCCAATCATCTCCAACTTTTGTCAAATGGAAGCATCGCTCCATCGAGCTGAAAGCACAGACCCTGATTTACCTATAATAATAAAAATAGAATGCAATTAGTCCAAGGTCAGGGCTTGTTTTCCTATAACAGATAATGCAGCTGACCAAATATTTTACAGCAGTTCCCCCTCAATGTTGAAAAGCCTGTTTCCGCAGGAAACATTTGTCTTGGGCGTTTACAAATGCAGCAAGATGGCTGCTCTTAAAGGCGCAAGTTGTCCGTTGAAGTACTGTTCAAGTGAAAGGAGAAAGAAATTGATCACAATCCTAAAGTGGAGTTTTGCTTCCTTTCATCCTAAAGCATTGATCAAACTGCTCCTGGATATACTTTAAAGATGGGAGGGTTTACTTGGGGACTGAAGACTAACCTCCAATAAAAGCTCTATTTATGGCTGAATGCTGCTGACTACCTTAGGACAGTTACTCTACTGTGACGTTTGATAGCACCCGTAGGCTTCGGCCTTACAGATTTCCAGCACATCATTCTAGCAGCGTGTGTCACACACAGCGCACACTCAAGCTGAGATCACCCAAAACTCTGGAAGATACAAATTCTAACCTTTTTGCTTTCCTCTTTGGGAAACCCTTTCCCTTGTGTCGAAAATCTGCTGCGCATTATGCTTGCAGGCTCAGTCACCAGCTGGAGGGATCCTGGGAATGAATTGAAAAGCAGGTGTAACTTAAAAGAGTGAGAGGGAAAGGAAGAGCTGTTTAGACATCTAGACCCAAATATTCCTCCTTTGTTGTCTGTCTTTTTTCAATAACATCACAACTGCCAATGTTGGTGCTAGAGCATACCAGAAGATGGTTTGTGAACTGTTGCTTACTGCTGTCTGGAAGGTGGATTACTGGTTGATATATACCCAACACATTAGGCTGGATCACAACGGACCTGCCTTGTGACTTGCAGCACCCCTGCACTAGCTCCAAGGCTTCATGAGCTTTTTGAAGGCATGCCATTCCCAACATCAAGCTCTCATGACTGTGGCTGCCCTTCAAGGAGGAGTTGACTGCAATCATGCCTGGGCCTCAATAGCTCCAAACGAGACCATGCCCAGGGTCAACTATAATGCCCATATAGTTAGAAGGTACTTTCACTGTTCATGGATATCTCTGAAGATACTTAGAAACTGTTCCAAAAATGTAAATAAGTGGGCAGCACAGCGGTGCAGTGAGTGGCACAGTGTTACATTGGTAGAGTTGCTGCCTTACAGCGCCAGAGACCCGGCTTCAATCTAGAATATGGGAACTGGCTGTCCGGAGTTTGCACGTTTTACCAGAATGGGTTTTCTCTGTGCTCAGATTTCCTCTCATATTTCAAAGGTGTGCACGTTTGTAGATTAATTGCCTTCTGTAAATTGTCCCCAGTGTGTAGGATAACTGGTGTATGGGGGATTATTCGTTGGTGTGGACTCGGAAGGCCAAAGTGCCTGTTTCCACACTATATTTCCAAACTAAACCAAACTAATGAAAATAAATAGTAATAAAAAGTTCACTTAAAGCACAGTTAACTGATGTAAAATAATTAAAGCTTTAATATTGATGGAAATAAAGAACAAACTACTCACCTACATCAGTGCAACTTTCTGATGGTCAGCAGTGCTATTTAAATCCCAATGGTGAGTCCAGGAACAGAGTGGGAGGTCAGTATAGTAAAAATAAGTAGATTCTTATGTACATGGTATGACCTTGACATATTGCTGCTCTTTGTTTTGAGACTGACCTCACTCACAATGTCATTTCCTCTGCAGCGGAGAGACCAAACAGATGGGCTAACGGAGTTGCAGAATACCTCCAGTCACTTCACTAAGTGGAAATTGGACTTTCAAAAAGCCTTTGACAAGGTCCCACACAAGAGATCCCCTTATTCTTAAACTGTGGCCCCTGGTTCTGGACTCCCCCAACATTGGGAACATGTTTCCTGCCTCTAGCATGTACAGACCCTTAATAATCGTATATGTTTCAATAAGATCCCCTCTCATCCTTCTAAATTCCAGGGTATACAACCCAGCCGCTCCATTCACTCAGCATATGACAGTCCTGCCATCCCGGGAATTAACCTTGGGAACCTATGCTGCACTTCCTCAATAGCAAGAATGTCCTTCCTCAAATTAGGAGACCAAAACTGCACACAATACTCCTGGTATGGTCTCACTAGGGCCCTGTTCAGCTGCAGAAGAACTTCATGGCTCCTATACTCAAATCCTCTGGTTATGAAGGCCAACATGCCACTCGCTTTCTTCACTGCCTGCTGTACCTACATGCTTACTTTGATAGACTGATGAACAAGGACCCCCCAGATCCCGTTGTACTTCCTCTTTTCCCAACTTGACACCATTTAGATAATAATCTGCCTTTTTGTTCTTGCCACCAAAGTGGATAACCTGACATTTATCCACATTAAATTGCATGTGCCATGCATCTGCGCACTCACCCAACCTGTCCAAGTCACCCTACATTCCATAGCATCTTCCTCACAGTTCACACTGCCACCCAGCTTTGTATCATCTGCAAATTTGCTAATTTTACTTTGAATGCCTTCATCTAAATCATTGATATATATTGTAAATAGCTGCGGTCCTAGCTCCGAGCCTTGCGGTACCCCACTAGTCACTGCCAACATTTAGTAAAGGACTCGTTGTTAGGCCATTTTGGTCAAGTCTGATGTGCTCTTCAGAAATAAGACAAGCGTCTGAATGGTGCCAGTGAGTCTAGGGCCCAGATCAATGTTGCAGAACAATTGACAGAATGAATGGGATTTCTGCAGAAGACCTCCAAGAAAGTATGAAATGCATGAAGATGAATGGATTACTGCAAACTAATTGTACATATTGTAAATAACGTTGCTAGGGAGTTATGCTGCTGTTTGTTGATTGGCCAAAGTGTTGAGCCTCTGGCAGGTTTGTTTGGAGTCCAGGGTAAATGTTGTATTATTCAAGGTAAGTGAGCTTCTTCCAGTAGCTTCTCCTGCAACAATGTAAGGGGGATTCAGTTATTGGTCTGTGTAACTGTCAATAATATAATGTTGTAATTAATATGTTTGATTGGATTGTAAAGAGACCACCCCTCTGTAGTTCGGCCCCTCAAGGTAAGGGGACCTATAAAAGGCAGCCCACACGAGGTCCTTTGTCGATTTTCTGGAAGAGCGCTTGGGACTGCATGATCTTTTGGAGAATTTCTGCTTGCATGAGGCTGAAGGACTTGGCCAGGCAGATACAAGGATCGAACCCACGTTGGTTTAGGTATCGTATAAGGTAATTTGTTGTTCTATCCAAAAATAAAGATTAGTTGTTCCTGTGCTTGAATCGGTGTTTTATTGATTGAACTAGACTGGGGGGGGGGGGGGGGGGGGGGAGAATCTTAGAAGAGCTTATTTACATAAGCATGAAAAACTATTTCTTCTTTCTGGAAACATTTCAATCTTTTGGATGTACTATCGAATTTAGTGTTTTCAGCTGTACAGCACTCTTTTTCCAGATGTGGCTATACTTTTTGCCATCTCTATGGATCCAGACGAAGGCAGAGCTGAGGAATGGAGCTGATCAGCTGTGATCATATTGAATGATGGGGCAGTTTTGATGGGCCAGGTACCTAGTATTTAAAGATTCAGTGTGGAAACAGGTCCTTCAGCCCACTCTGTCCACTCTGACCATCGATCAAAGTAGTCCACGTTAACGCAGGTGGCCAGGCTCCTGCTCCTATTTTCCAGTGTTGTGGTGTTAGCTTTAGTTTGGCTTTGAGACCCACTGATGTCTTGGTTCACTCCTCCATTTCCAACAACAAATCCTCTTCTCACAGCACTTTCCCGTGAAATAGCTGGAGCGGCCAACCACGGGCGGCAGTGCTGACTTTGACATCGCGGAGCCTGGGATCTCTCTCCGAGATTGCCAGTGGTGGAGCTCCTGTTGGCTTCAGAAGCCACGGTCTCCGGTAAGGAAGCGGCCGTTCCAGGCATCCCAAGCCGCTGAGAGGGCTCTCCCGAAGCTGGAGCACCATCACCCGGCGAAGAAAGGCCTGTAACATCGGCCCCTGTAGCGTCGACTGCGGAGGCCTCAATAGGCCCGACTACGGGTGGACATGGGGTTGGGGACTGGACTTTACGCCTTCCCTCACAGTGGGAACCATTGTGGGGGGATGTTTTTATGTTTATTGTTAAATTCTTTAATGTTGTGCCTTATCTTTATCTGTGTGCTGCATGGCAAGTCAAATTTCACTACACCAATTGGTGTATGTGAAAATAAATGTCCTTTGTATCTTGTATCTTGAGGGGAAAGATGTCTTTTTATCTCTTCTTTTCTCAAACTGCAGGGATCCGAGCAGTCCTTCCAGATGGCCTTCTTCCATTTTGTCCATTGCAACCAATGCGCAAGATGTGCTCTCATTTATGTTAGATAAATCAAATGTAGATTGGGTGACCGCTTTGCAGGACACCTCTATTTAGTCTGCAAGGGATGACCGTGACCTTCTAATTGCCTATTATTTTAATTCTCCGTCCCACTCTGACCACTCTGCCTTTGACTTTTACACTGTTCCAGCCATGCTCAATGTGAACATGAGGAACTCATACCTCATCTACTGCCTGGGCATACAATATAATATTTGTATTCACCAATGTTTTCTTTTTTGTTCCACAGAACTTGCTAAATATTTCAGTCTTTTTTCTCTTGTCTTTTCTCATCTGCTTCGGCCCGAATTTAAAGTGACTGTTGTTTAGTTTAGTTTAGTTCAAGTGGAAACAGGCCCTTTTGGCCCACCGAGTCCACGCCGACCAGCGATCCCCATACATTACACTATCCTACACACACGGGTAAGTTTACAATCTTTATCGAAGCCAATTAACCAACAAACTTGTACGTCTCTGGAGTGTGGAAGGAAACTGCAGCAGCCGGGGAAGACCCACGCGGTCACGTGGAGCATGTACAAACTACCGTACAGACAGCACCCATAGTCAGGGTCTCTGGCACTGTAAAAGCCCTGTCCCACTGTACGAGTTCATTCCAAGAGCTCTCCCAAGTTTGCCCTGTTTTGAACTTGGAGATTTGCGGTAATGGTCACTCGTCAGTACTCGGGGCTCTCGTGGACATTTTTCAACATGTTGAAAAATCTTCACGAGTCTTCACGTGCTTACCTGCAGTTAGCAAGTCTTCCCGAGTACCTGCCGTTAACGTTACCAGCCGCTAAGAGATGTCCCCGAGCTCCGAAGTACCTGCTACATTCATTCTCCGTGCTTTCCACGAGTTTGATTTTTTTTTAAACTCAGGAGAGCTCTTGGAATGACCTCGTACCGTGGGACAGGGCTATGAGACAACTCTACTGCTACACCATCATGCACCATTGTTGCTTTGACAACTTTATTTTGCGCGGTAATACCCCTCCACCCCTCTCTGAAACCTGTATGCTCCCTGTCCCGATTCTAGTGACCAAAAACATTGACTGATTCCCTCTCCCAGGAATGCTGCCTGACCTGTTTACACCATTTTCTGTTTTTGTTTTGGACTTACAACATCGGAAGCTTGTTTTGCTCCAGTTACAGTGAAGGAAAGTAAGCCCTTGGTTATCCATGCTCTGGGCAGTGTTTTCAAAATGAACTTGGCAAGACTTGAAGTTACCTATAGAAACATAGAAAATAGGTGCAGGAGTAGGCCATTCGGCCCTTCGAGCCTGCACCGCCATTCAACATGATCATGGCTGATCATCCAACTCAGTATTCCGTACCTGCCTTCTCTCCATACCCCCTGATCCCTTTAGCCACAAGGGCCACATCTAACTCCCTCTTAAATATAGCCAATGAACTGGCCTCAACTACCTTCTGTGGCAGAGAATTCCATAGATTCACCACTCTCTGTGTGAAAAATGTTTTTCTCATCTCGGTCCTAAAAGATTTCCCCCTTATCTTTAAACTGTGACCCCTTGTCCTGGACTTCCCCAACATCAGGAACAATCTTCCTGCATCTAGCCTGTCCAACCCCTTAAGAATTTTGTAAGTTTCTATAAGATTCCCCCCCCCTCAATCTTCTAAATTCTAGCCAGTACAAGCCGAGTCTATCCAATCTTTCTTCATATGAAAATCCTGACATCCCAGGAATCGGTCTGGGGAACCTTCTCTGTACTCCCTCTATGGCAAGAATGACTTTTCTCAGATTTGGAGACCAAAACTGTACTCAATACTCCAGGTGTGGTCTCACCAAGACCCTGTACAACTGCAGTAGAACCTCCCTGCTCCTATACTCAAATCCTTTTGCTATGAATGCTAACATACCATTCACTTTCTTCACAGCCTGCTGCACCTGCATGCCTACTTTCAATGACGAGTGTACCATGACACCCAGGTTTCGTTGCATCTCCCTTTTTCCTAATCGGCCACCATTCAGATAATAGTCTACTTTCCTGTTTTTGCCACCAAAGTGGATAACCTTACATTTATCCACATTATACTGCATCTGCCATGCATTTGCCCACCCCGCCTATCCAAGTCATCTTGCAGCCTCCTAGCATCCTCCTCACAGCCAACACTGCACCCCGGCTTCGTGTCATCCGCAAACTTGGAGATGCTGCATTCAATTCCCTCGTCCAAATCATTAATATATATTGTAAATAGCTGGGGTCCCAGCACTGAGCCTTGCGGTACCCCACTAGTCACTGCCTGCTATTCTGAAAAGGACCCGTTTACTCCTACTCTTTGCTTCCTGTTTGCCAGCCAGTTCTCTATCCACATCAATACTGAACCTCCAATACTGTGTGCTTTAAGTTTGTATCTCTTATGTGGGACCATGTCGAAAGCCTTCTGAAAATCCAGATATAACACATCTACTGGTTCTCCCTTATCCACTCTACTAGTTACATCCTCGAAAAATTCTAGAGGATTCGTGAGACATGATTTACCTTTCGTAAATCCATGCTGACTTTGTCCAATGATTTCACCACTTTCCAAATGTGCTGCTATCCCATCTTTAATAACTGACTCTAGCATTTTCCCCACTACCGATGTTAGACTAACTGCTCTGTAATTCCCCGTTTTCTCCCTCCCTCCCTTTTTAAAAAGTGGGGTTACAAGAGATAGCAAACTCTGGCACAATGACATATGAAGAAACTCAGCAACGGGTTGAAAAAAGAAACAAAAGCCTGGAAGGTGAACACACGTTGTGGGCGAGAATGGTCTTAAGGAAACTCATGGAAAGGGCAGCACAGTGGCGCAGAGGTAGAGTTGCTGCCTTGCAGAGCCAGAGACCCAGTTTCAACCTTGACTACGGGTGCTTGTCTGTATTGCGTTTGTACATTCTACCTGTGACTGCATGGGTTTTCACCAGGTGCTCTGGTTTCATCCCACTCTCCAAAGCTGTACAGGTTTTAGGTTACTTTGCCTCTGTAAATTGTCCCTGTTGTGCAAGGTAGAACTAGTGTATGGGTGATTGCTGGTCGGCATGGACTAAAGGGCTAAAGGGCCTGTTTCCATGCGGTACCTCTGAACTAAACTAAACCATAAGGTAACGTGGGGTGGAGCGAAGACTGCCAAGTGAAGTTGGGTTGTGAACAGGGTTGTGAACTGGGCAGATAGAAACAGACAATGTGAAAACAAAACAACCATGGTTGCCACCATTTATATCTGATCTGATTTGCTGCAGTAATTTCTGATTGACTGATTGACAACACTTAGCCCCAAAAAAGCAGCCACGGGTGAAATAAGGCTTTATGCTTTCATTCACAATGCGGACAAAGGAAAATAATGTACTTGGCCTCCTGTGGATCATGGGTTCTCTCAATGTGCTGCAGCACGAGCACAAAAGGCCTGCAGGTGGAATGTTCTGATGGAGGCTTCACTGAGCAGTCTTCTCTCCATCCCACGTTACCTAATGGTTTAATTCAGTTTAAAGATACAATGTGGAAACAAGCCCTTTAGCCCACCGAGTCTTCACCGACACAAGCCTTGTGGAAAAGCAGTGGATGAATTCAGAAAGGGAAACAGGAAGAGGAGAGAATCGATTTAAGAAATGGAAGAGAAGAAGGAAAGTCAAAATGCAACTGCAAGATAATACAGACGTAAAAATCTTGAAAAGATAAATAAAGAAGAGAATACTACCATTGAGTTTATGATATTTGGTTATGTCCATTAATGTACCTATTACAGTTGGTTCTTAGGTGTTTACATCGAGGTGTATATAAATAGTTGTTCTGCATAAAAGTGATATTAACAAGATGTATTCAGAGCAAGTAGTAATATGCGTTCTCAATTATGGAGATAAATATGTTAATGCAGCAATTATAGAACACAATGTTAGATCAAATGCCTATCAGACGTACTTGAAACAGTGATTTACAGGAATTACTATTCTGTAGTAGACTTTTCAGTGACGTTAAGTACCGCTGTTAGAGGAGAGTTTGGTAGATGAAAAGACCTAGAATTTGAGCAAATTTATCATATATTACAGTGAAAATTGGTAAGGTGTAGAATAGCTATGTGAGCCAGCATAGACTTGACTGGTCAAATATGATATAGTAAAGGAATATTGTAAATATTTCAATATATAATTGGTCACATTTATGACCATAAATATGTATTGCTGAAAAAAAGTGAATTGCATTAGTTCATACATGTAAATAGCTATATGTGTTTTTTTTTTCTTTTCGAAGGGGAAGAATGTAGTGGATATAAATGTGAATAGAACTGAGTGTACATTGTGGTAGGACCATGTTACGTCATTGTTCCACACCTTGCTGTTCAGTTTGAAAGTGGTTGTGAACCAGCATCTGCAGTTCCTTATTTCAACATTCTGAAAATGGTTGGCTTCTATAAGAAATGTTTGCTGTTAGCTTTGTCTGGGTCCCAGCCATTACACTTGCAGGAACAGCGAATAAATCTGCAGCCACTACAGAAAGGTGGCATGGTGGCGCAGAGGTAGATTTGCTGCCTTATGCCCTGTCCCACTTAGGAAACCTGAACGGAAACCTCTGGAGACTTTGCGCCCCACCCAAGGTTTCCGTGCGGTTCCCGGAGGTTTTTGTCAGTCTCCCTAATGGTCGAAAGTGGTTTCCGTTTTAAAAATCGGTAATTTTTTAGTCGAAGCCGGTTGTAATGCTAGTTGAAGGTGGTTGCCAGAGGACAAAAACCTCCGGGAACCTCCGGGAACCGCATGGAAACCTTGGGTGGGGCGTAAAGTCTCCAGAGGTTTCTGTTCAGGTTTCCTAAGTGGGACAGGGGCATTAAAGAGCCAGAGACCTGGCTGCTGTCTGTATGGAGTTTGTACATTCTCCCTGTAACCTACATGAGTTTTCTCCATGATCTTCGGTTTCCTCCCACACTCCAAAGATGTACAGGTTTGAAGGCTAATTGGCTTGGTATAAATGTGAAATTGCCCCTTGTGTGTGTAGGGCAGTGTTAATGTGCGGGGATCGCTGGTCGGCGTGGACTTGGTGGGTCAAAGTCGGGCCGAAGTGGGAATCAGTGTTTCTGCGCTGTATCTTTAAACTAAAAGGTAACATGTATGGCCTGCAGCTCCTTCCACACAACACGCTGCAGTGTGCAGCTGCAGGGCCACTGTGCCGCATCTAATAAGTTATACAGTATCTGGGGAAATAGATTGCTTCAGGAGATTCTAAATTGTAGCTCCCAGTCTTGATTGGGCAGAGGGTCAAACGAACAAGAACAATTTTCCATTGAATATTTGGCCTTCTTCAAACTTCTGTCGTTGGGGATTTCGGAATGGTACACAGATCATTGGGCAAGAGACTCTGGTTACCTTCTTGCATGGGAAACAAAATGATGCCGGGGGTGGAAGATTGCAACCTTCACATGGTCTGCCCTGTTTCAACTAATGCAATCAACTCGACGTGCACAAATGGAAGATCAAATAGAACAAGTTGTCCTACAACTTTAGGCTGTGCATGCCACACAAAAGAAGAAGAAGAAGCCCTTTTCTTTCACTCAAGTCCTGGGCCCACCAATATTGTTGCAGTTACAAGACCAGGCCCAGCTTTGTCTTTACAAAGCCTTGCAGCAGGATAAAGGGGATGGAAGAGGAACTCTGCACATCTTCATACCCTTTGTACCTGCGCAGAGGGTGGGTGTAGGTAGGGGGTACTGGGGGAGAGGAGGCTTAAAAATAGAACTATCTATCCTAATGTTTCGGAATCTCCAATTTAGGTACTTAATATTTTGCTTATTTTAGCTAAAGCCATAGAGTCATACAGCATGGAAACATCTCCTTTGGGTCAACTTGTCCACACTGACCAACATGTGCCATCTACACTTGTCCCACCTACCTGCATTTGGCCCACATCCCACTAAACCCATTCCATCCATGTACCTGTCTAAATGCTTTCCAAATGCTGCGATAGTACCTGTCATCTACCTCCTCTGGCAGCTTCTACCACACTCTTTGTAAAAAGGTTACCCCTCAGGTTCCTATCAAATCTCCTCCCCCTCACCTTAAACCTATGTCCTCTGGTTTTCAACTATCCAACTATGTTCTCAATCTCCTCACTCTGGGCAAAGGACTCCGTGTGTTTACACAGTGTAATGCGGTGTAATATGAAAATCAGAAACCACGGCTCCAGAATGTTCAAATGTACTCTGTTGGTGGCCGTTGCTCTTTCCTAGAAGCTGAAGTCATAAAATTAGCCCTGATCAAATCTCCAGAGAATTTTCTCAATTATCCCACAAACACAGTTGAAGAGCACTCAGTATGAATATGGCCTCAGACATATTTGCAAGATGAGATCTCCCCAGTGTTTTGTTTAATGAAATGAGAATGATCTTAACTGATGAGAGATTTATTTTAATTATATCTAAAGATGTGAAGAAAGGATGCATCAAGCAATGACATTTCCAGCTGAATTTTCTATTTTTTATAAATAATGCTTAAGTCAAACTGCGAGATTATCATAGAAGAAAAATAGCACACCAACATCTATTCACAAGGTGAAAGACTTGTCCATGTTATTTAACGCTGAGAGTAACGTGTATTTCACACTTCTCAACTATTCACAAAAGAGTGAACTGGAAACAAATTAAATGACATATCTACAATGCCACTTGTAGATATGTGGATTAACAACGCTGGTGTGCATTCTTGAAACAGTCTTGAAGACATGCCATATGTAATCATTAGAATACAAAATGGAGTTTTGCCAAAATAGAAGACCATTTGCCAGCTAATCAATCCCCATAAAGTTCTTAAATTGGTTTACTTGAAATAGACATTAAAGGATGTTGTTTTACATTTATTGCACAATGGCACAAATGCAAAACAGTTCTAAACTTATAGTTGACATGAATTCCTTATGCATATATTACATGGTGGAGTTCAGGACAATATTTTCATTGAGGTGATATTAAGCTGATCTGTGTGCAAGCAATAATTGAAGTAAGTGATAAAATATTGGATGCCATTTTTAAGATGCAGGTTAGTGGCACAGCTGGCAGAGCTGCTGAATCACATTGCCAGAGACCAGGTTTGATTCTGACCTCGAGTGCTGTTTATGTGAAATTTGCACATTCTCCATTGGCACGAGGGTTCCCTCCGGGTGCTTTGTTTTCCTCCCAAATCACCAAAACATGTGGGTTTGTAGGTTAATTGTCTTCTGTAAATTGCCCCTAGTGTGTATGGAGTAGATGCAAAAGTGGGATAACATAGAAGTAGTGTGAATGGGTGATTGATGGTCAATGTAGACTTGATGGGCTGAAGGGCCTATTTCTGTGTTGGACCTCCAAAACTAAATCCATTTGAATCCAAAAAAAAAAAAAAATTCTGTTGGTAACCAAAGATACACAAGCAGGTACCTGAAGGGAAGAGTCGCACAAGACCTGAACATACCAGAAATACATTCTGTGTGCATGTTTATTTTAATAA
Source organism: Okamejei kenojei (assembly GCA_035221665.1). NCBI lineage: Eukaryota > Metazoa > Chordata > Chondrichthyes > Rajiformes > Rajidae > Okamejei > Okamejei kenojei. Next base: position 78,720,368 of record CM069131.1, read on the forward strand.
TAATCTTTTTTGTAACTGTCTTTAACAGCTTTTCTATAATTTTTATTTTGTAAGTTTGTCTTTAGGACTTTATTTGGTCATCATGAAGATGTTATTTAAAAAGTGTTTAAGAAGGAACTGCAGATGCTGGAAAATCAAAAGTGCTTGAGAAACTCAGTGGGTGAGGCAGCATCTATGGAGCGAAGGAAATAGGCAATGTTACGGGCCAAAACCCTTCTTCAGTGTAAAAAGTGTATTATTTATCAACAGGTATAAACATACAATTTCAGCATGAGTAACATCTTGGAAAAGAGGATGCAATTTTCCTGCCAATATTCAAGACAATGTTTGTCAGAGAGAGAGTCAGTCAGTCAGTCATTCAGTATCTACAGAGAGAGAAGCAGAAATAACATTTCAGGTCAATGTGATAATTGGCCACCAAGCTGAAATGTTAGCTCTGTTTGTCCTCTCTCACATACCATTGAATGTCGCCAACATTTTCAGCTTTTAAGTCAAATTTCCAGCTTCTGCAGATTTTTTCCCTACTTGTCACCTTTTCACGATCCGCTAATTATACTGTCTGTAGATTCATCTTTCCTTTTCTCTGCTAATACTTACAAGGCAAGGAAGCCATCACCTGAATCCAGTGCACACAAGGTAGCCTCACTTGTTCAATGGAGGTACATTCAAAGCCATCCTATGCACATCCAAACCAAAGTTATTCCATGTTGTCCTTAGTCATCATGTCTCCATATAGTAAAGAAAATCCCTCTGCAATGCACCATGCTCAATCTGAGCTCTGATAAGTCCATTTACCAGTTCAGTGGACAACAGATTTCATTGAGAATGAATCTTAAAAGACTTTGGAAATGACTTCTATCCTGCACCTCAGGATAATAGCTCCCCATTGACCATTGGGTAGATAAGTGGTGGGAGGTTCAATGTGAAGTTGTAAAGAGGCCATTTCAATCTTCCCGGGCCCCCTCTATTGCAGAAAAAAACAGCCTTAACTTTTCCAATCTTTCTTTTCTGTTGCCATTTTCTACTACTGGTATCATCTTCATAAAGTCTAGGAAGGAACTGCAGTTGCTGGTTTACACTGAAGATAGGCACAAAATGCTGGAGTAACGGCGAGTTGGGCATCATCTCTGGTGAAAAGGAATAGATGATGTTGTGAGAGAGAGTCAACAGGTCATAGAGCATGTACAGAAAGAGAAGCAGAATCAATATTTCAGGTCAATGGTCCTTCATGTTCCGATCCCAAAACATCCCCAATCTCTCGGTCAGAGGCGGAAGTAGGGGGGGTGAGACTGACGATAGAACGCGGTGATTGGAGGAGGGAGACGTGCCAAAACATTCTCGGCAGCTCTGGACACAGACCTGCACCTCATCCGCAGCGAGGATCGATCCCGGTCTCCGGCGCTGTAATCGCTGCCGAAGCGCCACTGGACCATCCCTGTCCCCACCCGATTGCCTCCCCTGGGATGGCCAGAGACGTCGGGGTTGGATGGGAGCAGGTACCACCAGGCCCACAGCCAGCCCAGAGAAGCAACGCTAAACCCAGCTCAACTCTGCCTGTCCCGCCAGGTTAACCTACAGCCCTGCCTGGACTTACTAGAACGACAGCCCAGGTTTACAGCCAGTGCCGAGAAGCAGCGCTAGCTCCACGAATCGAGGCTGGTGCCATGTCAATCCCGGCAGGGCTGTAGGTTAACCCAGTGGGACAGGCAGAGTTGAGCTGCATTTAGCGCTGGATTAAGCCTCCGAAGCCTCGCATGTGTGTGTGAGTGTGCACATGTGTGCGCGGCCGCCAAGAAATTGTCTCCCCCCTGTCCCCCGGTCCCCCCCATATTTTGAAAGCGATTTCCGTGCCTGCAATCAAGTGGATGTTTTGTCATGCATGGTTTTGAGTTCCTTGAGTGTGGTTTGAACAGCATTCATCCAATTAGGTGGAAAGTATGACATTAAGTGCCTGACTGGTGTCTCGTGGACAGAGACAATAATTTGGGTTGTCTGGAGCTGAGTCACTTTAGAGATGCAGCATGGACACAGCCCCTTTGGCCCACCGAGTTAATTAACCTAAAACCTTGTACGTCTTTGGAGTGTGGGAGGAAATCGGAGCAGCCTGAGAAACCTATTGCAAGCACAGGGAGAACGTACAAACTACATACAGATAGCCCTCATAGTCAGGACCAAACTCAGGTCTTTAGCGCTGTAAGGCAGCAACTCCACCGCTGTCCCACTGTGCCACCCTCAAGTGTCACTATTGGACACCCAGTCTCTGTCCAGCTCCTGAAGCCATAATATTGACTTGGCTGGTCCTAGTGAGTTTCTGGCCAATGCTGGACCTCTTGAAAGGCTACTGCTGTGGTCTTAGCAGGCTAATTCCATTGAGTCAGAGGTAGGTGGTTAGACTCTCTTGCTGGCAAGATTCATTGCTCAGTAACCATAATCAAACATCTCCAATTAAGTCAAGAGTCAGGTATGCTTAAATGTCACATACACCAGGAATTGAACAATTAAATTCTTACTTGTTGCAGGTTTTATAGGCACATTAACACAATAACACAAAAAGTAGATACACAATAAACAATAATACAATAGATTATCTGTTATACTAGATAACAAACCATAATAGTGGAAACTAAAGTACACAGTGCAACCATTTTGCAAAGTACATTGTTGCTCTGTGCTGGGGTAGGGTTGATCTCTTTAGACTTAGAAATACACTGCGGAAACAGGCCCTTTGACTCACCGTACACTAACATTTCCCTACACATTAGGAACAATTGACAATTTTACCAAAGCCAATTAACCTACAAACCTGTATGTCTTTGGAGTGTGAGAGGAAACCAGAGCAGCCAGGGAAAACCCTCGTACAAACTCCATACAGACAACACCCATAGTCAGAATTGAACCCGGGTCTCTGGCGCTGTAAGGCAGCAACTCTACCACTGCACCACTGTGCCACCCATGCAACTATGGCCGTGTACCATCGTACAGTGTGCTTCAAGAGCTTATGGTTGATGAGAAGAAGATATTTTTGAATCTAGAGGTTACAGTTCTCAGGCTCCTGTATCTTCTTCCCGATGTAGATGAGAGTGTGGCCAGGCAGGTGTGGGTCTTTGATGATATGAGCTACCTTCTTGAGGCAGCACTTCTTATAGATCCATTTAATGGTGGGGATATACTACCATACCAGTGATGAACTGAGCATTGTCCACCACTTTCGGCAAGCTCTAAGTTCTTGGTGTTACCAAGCCAGGCCGTGACGCAACCAGTCAGTAAGGCCACCATGAACTTATAGTCATAGACCATACAAGATACAGCGTGGAAACAGGCCCTTCAGCCCAACTTGCCCATGCTGACGAACATATGATGGAAGGAAGGTCATGCATGAAGTAAGTGAAGATGTTAGGCGTCAGACACTACTTGGTGAAGTCCTGCAGTGAAGGCCAGGGGCAGCGATGATTGACTTCTAATAAAATGAGTCATCTGCCATGAACAAGGAATGTCTGAATCAGAATTGTTTTCCCCTAAAGCTTTTTCACTTCAACGTTGCCAGGGATGCTAAATGCTGCATTAACATTGACGGCAGTCACTCTGATATCACTTTCAGAAATGTGACCTTTGGTCAATGTTAGGATCCAGCGTGTGCAGGTCTGAAGCCGGGTGGTCCTGGACTATTCCAAATTGAGTGAGAACTTCCTCACACTGAAGAAGCTTCTGTAGAAGGGTCCCAACCTGAAAGGTCACCTATCCATGGTCTCTGCAGATGCTGCCTGATCTATTGTGTCACTCCAGTCATTAGCGTTTTTTACTTAAGATTCCAGCATCCAGTAGAGAGAGTACAGAGGAGATTTACTAGAATGTTGCCAGGGTTCCAGCAACTTTGTTACAGAGAAAGGTTGAACAAGTTAGGTCTTTATTCTTTGGAGCGCAGAAGGTTAAGGGGGGACTTGATTGAGGTCTTTAAAATGATGAAAGGGATAGACAGAGTTAACGTGGATACGTTTTTCCCATTGAGGGTAGGGAAGATTCAAACAAGAGGGCATGACATGAGAATTAAGGGACAGAGTTTTCGGGGTAACGTGAGGGGGAACTTCTTTACTCAGAGGGTGGTGGCTGTGTGGAATGAGCTTCCAGCAGAAGTGGTGGAGGCAGGATCGATTTTAACATTTAAGAGTAAAGTGGATAGGTATATGGACGTGAAGGGAATGGAGGGGTATGGTCTGAGTGCAGGTAGATGGGACTAGGGGAAAACAAATGGTCGGCACGGACTGGAAGGGCCGAGAGGGCCTGTTTCCGTGCTGTAATTGTTATATGGTTATATGGTTTATATGGGTATCTGCAGTTTCTTGCTCCGTCACTTCCTCACACTTCTCTGGATTTAATGTCATTTGTCACTTCCCTGCCTGCATGATCAGACCACCTACATCTTCATCCTCATTGTCAAGCACACAGCCAATATTTGTATAATTCACAAACATCTTTATCAGATCCTCCACGTTTTGCTCTAAATCACTGAAATGTTATGAAAAGAAACAAAGGGCCAAGTACTGAATCTTGCTGGCAGCCTTCCACTCACAGAAACACCCATCAACTATCTCCCTCTGTTTTCTCCAAATGAATCAGTTCTCGATCTCATTTGTCAATCTTTTTTTCTATCACGTGGGGTTTTAATATTTTTACCAGTCTGTTATGAGGGACTTTGTCAAATACTTTTTTTAATATCCTTACAGACTAATTAAAGATCATCCTTGCAACCTTCTCCAAAGAAATTCAGTCATATAGGTCACACAAGATCTTCCCTTAACAAATGAATACTGACTGTTCCTGATTAATCAGTGACCCGTTTGTATTGTGGCTTGCAAATAATACCAATAATTTGGCAATTAACAATTAACATTCTCTTATCTCTTCCTCCTGTTTCGGACAAATGACAATGTTAGTCATTCTCCAATCATTTGGCACTCCTCCTGTAGCCACCCGGGATAACTGACAAATTGTTGCAAGTACCTCTGCAATGACCTCCCTCATTATTGTTAACAGGATATATATAATCTGAGTTTAAAAATGGATCCACCAACTATAGTTAACAGCCTAACTAACTAAAGATGCTAACTATACCATTGACATTTATTATGTTTAAGTCAAGAATCAAGAGTGTTTTATTGTCATATGTCCCGGACAATGAAATACTTACTTGCTGCAGCACAACATAATATGTAAACATAGTACATAACGGGAGAAAAAAAAGTTCAGTGTGTATACACATTCACACATACTCAATATATAAACAAATAATAAATAATAATAATAGCCTGTTATAATTCAGAGCTTTTTTGCTATCGTGTTTAATAGTAAGATTAAACGAGAACTTACCAAGTTCGAAGGTTGATCTTTATTTTATGAGGAGTTGCGGTGAGGGATTTCGTGAAGACCCCTGCCAGCACGCATGCGCGACATCCTTCAAAGCAGCGGAGTGGAATCACAGAACGCCCCATGACTGGAGATAGTAAGATTAATGATGTAGAACATACCAGTTGACCTTGTGATAGAGGGTTGGGAGCGGAGGGCACAAAATCCCTCATCGCAACTCCTCATAAAATAAAGATCAACCTTCGAACTTGGTAAGTTCTCGTTTAATCTTAATATTTTATTTCGGAGTCACGTGAGTGACTTCGTGAAGATTTCAAAGCTCTGTGATTTCACGCCCTGGACACCATCCATGCTATCACACTGCCACAATACTGATGGAGGAAGGTAGTTAATGCATTCCAGACTGAACAGGCTGAAAAATAATGCACAGTTATTAACACAAATAATAACAAAGCAAAAGACCCCTAATTTGGGGACAAATCATTCACGGAGCGGCTCGCAGCACGGCTTCCGCGAACGTTGCGGGGGCGACCAGCGACTTATTGTAGAACCCCTGGAAAGTTGCTGCACTGGCCCAGCCCGCGGTGGCGAGGACGTTGTCCATGGGCACCTCCATGGCCCTCGCCGCTGATGTGGATGCAGCCCTGGTAGAGTGAGATTTAAAAATGTTAGTAGCTACTCCTGCTGCACCCAACACCGCCCTGCGCCACCTGGCGATGGTCTGCACAGTCACCTGGTGATGTGGTTGTTTGTGGCTGATGAGGAGCCCCTGCTTCATCTTCCGGATGGGTCGTGTTGTTCTGATGTTGTGGTGGAGATAGGTGGCTATGCAGAGGGTGGCATCAGTGGGGTATGCCCGAATTCCAACTGCAGCCCAAGAGACCCAGGTCTGTGCTGCTTCAGCAGGTCTTCTACAAAGAAAGTAACCTTAGCAGGGTGGAGACCATGCTATCCAGCTGCAGCTGCTGTAAGGCCTGGACTCGTTGAGCTGTAGTCAGTGCCATCAGCATCACCACTTTGAGGGTGAGCTATTGAGTGGTAACCCTGTCATAGGGGACCAGCCCCTCAGTAGGGTCAGTACTATCCCTACATCCCAGGTGATGTTGTATCTGGGTCGTGGAGGGTTGGTGTTGAACACACCCCTCATGAATTTGGACACCAGGTGGTTTGAGACCAAACCTATGTCCAGGTATGAGGACAGCGCACACCTGGCACTGTTGATGGCACTGTAGCTGAGGCCCTCATCGTAATGACGGCCCGCTAGGAATTCCAGGACATCAGGGATCATGGCTGAGCTGTAGGTCGTGGTGGTATGGGAGCAGTAGGCCTCCCACCTCCTGACCTGGGTGAGGTACTACCTCCTGGTTGATGCTCGGCACGACGCTGAGATGAGGTCCATGGCTCTGGGTGATATGCCGGCCTTGATAAGTGGCGTCTTTAGATCCTGCAAGCAAACAGGGGTAGGTGACCATGCCATGGGTGACTTTCCCCCGTCATGGGGTTGGTAATCAATTTGGGGTGTTTACCAAATTGAACCCACGGACGTTTCAAGATTTGGAGGACCACCGGGTACCATGGCTGTGTAGGCCAGTCGGGTATGACCAAAATGCCTGTAGCAGAATCCAGTTGAATTTTCAGCAATACCCGACTGATGAGGCAGAATGGGGGAAATGCATAGCAAAACCATTTCCCCCAATGGAGAGAAAAAGCATCCATAGCTACTGCCCCAGGGTCTGGTTCCCAAGACACATACATTGGTATCTGATGGTGCAACCTGGGCGCAAAATGGTCTACATCTGGTGTGCCAAAGTTAGCTATAATTTCAGCAAAAATTTGGGGGTTCAACATACACTCGATGTTATCATTGAACACTCGTGACCTGGTGTCCGCCACTGTATTGAGCTTCCATGGTAAATAGGTCACTGTGATCCAAACATTTCGCTCAATGCACCAGAGCCAGATTGTGTTTGCCAATTCGTCACAAGATAATGACCTGATACCACCCATATGATTGATATAAGCCACCACCGTTGTGTTATCAGGTTGGAGGCGGACATGTAAATGCTGTAATTTAGTGCAGTATGCCCGCAGCCCATGGAAAGCCCCTAACATCTCCAGATAGTTTATCCCTTGTGTCTGGAGGAGGGTAGACTCGTGAGGGTCCCATCTGCCACCACAACTGGACTTGGTGTCAGTTGCGCCCCAGCCTTGTGCGCTTGCATCAGCCTGTAGCACGACTGACGGGTTGCTAACAATGATGGTTTGTGACACTCACTAATATTGTCAATCCACCATTGTAGCTCAGTGATAGCCTTAATTGGCAGCCGTATCAGTCTGTCAAAGTGCCCAGCATATGCTTTTAATGCTGAGATCTTTGCTCATTGTAAGTTTTGGTAATGTAACGGTCTGAATTGCGCAGCTGAGAATGTAGCTACCAATTTCCCAATTACCTTGGCCGTCTGTATGATAGTCGGTACCCTGGCGCAAGCAAGGCTGTAGCATGCTTCTTTTATGTCAGAAGCTTGGTTGGTCGGGATGGTGATCATCATTAGGTTTGTGTCAATGGTGAAACCCAGGTAGTCCATAACTTGAGACGGGGTTAGTTTGGATTTGTCTGGTTGGGTTACAAACCCTAATGTCTCGAATAAAGATTTGGTCGCTGTGATTGCCAGCTATGCCAATTGGAGGGGCTGTCCCACTATAAGGATATCGTCCCTTCCAGACAAATGTTAGGAACTTCCAGTGAGATTCTATGATGGGGACTGTATAGTATGCATCTTTTAAATCGATGCATGCCATAAAGTACCCCTGGTAAAGCAGCTGCTTAGCTGTGTCAAAGGTTTCCATTTGGAAATGGGTATATTGTACAAAAATGTTCAACTGGGTTAGGTCTATGATAATCCGACATCCACCATCTTTTTTGGTTTTTGTAAAGATGTTGGACACAAACTCAAGGGGTTCGTGTGTCGATTTACCGATCACCCCTTTGGCTGCTAGCCGTAGAATTTCAGCATGTCCCTCCATCATCTCGTTTTGAGTGAGCGTAAATGTACGCTGAGGTTCATGCTGTGTAGGGGGAAGTTTCCCATCAATAAATTCTATGACATAACCGTGAACACTTTGTAGAATAAACGTGTCTACGGTTATTGCATCCCAAGCACCGTGAAATGCCCGCAACCGTCCCCTACTTGTGAGGTTACAATTGCTGCTTCCTTAGATGAACCAGACCCCCTTACCTCCATGGTGAACGGCGGGTATTGGTGTACGGCATTTTGGGGGACGTTGTGTTGCTTGTTGTGGCTGTGGCCGCATCTTCCATGCGGGCCTCTGCAGGCCTTGCCCTAAAAAAGGCCGCTGCTGTTGGGGAACTGGAGGTGGATAGGGCCTTGGTGTCCTATCCGGCTGGCGAGGTCATGTCTTTGACTTGTTTCAGCAGAACTCCCTGAACAGCTGATGAGGTGGTGGAGTGGTGGAGGTATGGCACAACCCTGCAAATTGTGGGTTGAGAGTGGGCCGGATGGAGCTCTTACGAAGGCAGTTTATTTCGAACTCCGTATTGCAGAGACGTACTGCTGCTCACTGGTCACGTTATCCCCATCGAGGGTCCTGGCAAATGCCGTGATGCCCGTCGACAGGAGTTTGAGGATGCGCTGGAGGCGTACGTCCTGCATCTTGGTGGTAGTACTCAAATTCCCCCAGATTTGAGCATTCACCATAGGCACACTCAAGTTGATGCAGTTTTCAGGCGGCTTGAACTTGTCCATGGTTTCATTGACTACCTGACCCAGAAGCTGGTGCGTGGTCAGATAGTCAATGGTTCCCGCCAGTTTGGGGTGCAGCAGCTCCCCAGTGTGGGTAGCTGTGGCAAATTTCCCCACTACATCCAGCAGGTCCGCACCGTGCACTGGATCTACGGCCTCCGGCATCCCTGATTCGTCATCGAAGTCAGCGTCCAGGCAACGTCTCGTACGGCTGGCTGGAGAAGACGATATGCTGGGGTGTCCTCTGGCTTGGCTTGTGGAGGCCCGAGACTCCCGTTCATCCCGGTCCATATCCCATTGGACTAGTTGCTCCACCAAGAGCTCCAACCTGGCAATGCGACCGTCCCCGCTACTCGCGGCGGACAAGCCGACTTTCCCAGGCTCTGCAATTTCTCTGGGGCTTCCACCAGCGGACCACACCTCCATCAGGTGTAGACTAGGATCTGGTGGTAGGTCATCGTGGACAACTGCTCCTGCAGGCCCATACGACTCCCGCACGGACATACCGCTAGTCGGCCTTTGAGCGGACTGTGGCGGTCCCCATGCCTGGTAGGAAGGCACTGGAGATGAGTCGGCGCCGGCCCCCGGTACCTGGCTCCCCGAAGTCCGTGCAGGCGTACCTCCACTTCTGACATATATCTCCGTGGAGATGCTTGGTCGGCAGCTAAGCTGGTCGACCGGTTACTGCTGCCACCGGCACCCTTGACCGCAGCCTGACGCGGCGTTGTGTCGGCAGCACCTGCACCTGCAGGGCTGCTCGACGCAGCAGTAGCTCTCCCGGCCTGCCGTACGACAGATATCCCCGGCAGCTGTATGTGGCGTGCCGCGGCTGCAGGGCTCCCCTGTAGCCGGCGCGGCCCCCGTAGATCCTGAACAACACTGGGTGATGCCGCCGTCGGTGTGCGAGGCACGTTGCCACGTACCTGTTTGCTCCCCCGCTTCCTGGGGGATGGGGGTACGAAGTCAGGGTCTGGCATACCCTGCTCCAGTGCGGACATCCTTTCTCAGAGATAAGTTGGGCGCTGGTGACACGGACGCGCCCAACTTCCGCTCCTTTTCCCCCGGCCGTCCGGATGCTGCCGATGTTTCTCGCAGCTCCGGAGAAAGTGGCCGCTGGCCTGTCGGCATCCCGTGGCTCTTGGGAAGCTTCCCCTTCCCTTTACCTTGTCCTTCCATGGCTTGTACCTGCAACCAGCTTAAGGTTAGTGTACTTACCTTAATGGTCTTTCTGAAGGAGCTGTGGAGAGAGCGCACTCCCCCCCAGCCTGTCGACAGCAAATGCAAGCGACGATATGTCGCGCATGCGTGCTGGCGGGGTCTTCACGAAGTCACTCATGTGACTCCGAAATAAAATAGCCTGATGGCTGTAGGGAAGAAACTGTTCCTGAACCTGGTCATTACAATTTTCAGGCTCCTGTATCTTCTTCCCGAGGGCAACGGTGAAATGAGTGTGTGGCCAGGATGGTGTGGGTCTTTGATAATGTTGGCCACCTTTTTGAGGCAGCGACTTCAATAGCTCGCTTCGATGGTTGGGAGGTCAGAGCCGGTGATGGGCTGGGTAGTGGTCACAATTTTTTGCAGTCTTTTCCACTCCTGGACGTTCAAGTTGCTGAACCATGCCACAAGGCAACCAGTCAGCATGCTACTACAGTGCACCTGTAGAAGTTCAAGAGAATCCTCCTTGACATGCTGACTCTCCGTAATCCTCTCAGGAAGTAGAGGCACTGATGTGCCTTCTTTATGATTGCATCAGTGTGCTGGGTACAGGAAAGATCTTTGGAAATATGGACGCCCAGGAATTTGAAGTTTTTGACCCTCTCCATCACCATCCCATTAATATGAACAGGGCTATGGGCCCTCATCCTTTCCCTTCCAAAGTCCACAATCAGTTCCTTGGTTTTACTGGTGTTGAGAGCGAGGTTGTTGGGCTGGCACCATTTGGTCAATTGGTCAATCTCACTTCTATACTCTGATTCATCACTATCTGTAATTCGTCCAACAACAGTGGTGTCGTCAGCAAACTTGATGATGGAGTTCACCCTAATTCCCGCTACACAGTCATGAGTATAGAGTGAGTAAAGCAGGGGGCTGAGCACTCAGCCTTGAGGTGTTCCCGTACTGATTGTTACTGAGAATGAGGTTTTTCCGCCAATTCGGACAGACTGTGGTCTGTGGATGAGGAAGTTGAGGATCCAATTGCAGAGGGATGCGCAGAGACCCAGTTTTGTGAGTTTGGTAACCAGCTTGGAGAGTATGATGGTATTGAATGCCAAGCTGTAGTCTATAAACAACAGCCTGATGTAAGTGTTTTTATTGTAGACATTCTATACATCCCCTTAATTGAATTATCCTTCCTCGATCGTGAAGACAACTACAGATGAACCTTACTCAACGCCTCCAGTTGCAGGTTATAATTTTGTTTTTCCTTCTGAGAAACGTTTGCTGACTTGAAAAGTAGACTAATATCTTTTCCACAGATGCTTAACTGCCTGAATATTTTCAACATTTCTGCTTCTATTTCACATTCCAGCATCTGTAGCTTTAATTATTTCCAGGACTTACTGCTTCCTTTTTCACTTTATGTATCTTGAAAACTTCTAAGGATTTTCTATTATTTTACTTGTAACTACCTTGTCTTTGCTTTTCTAATTTTCCCTTTGATTTCTCTGCAGCATTTCCTACACTGATGCAGTTTCAATCCAAAATGTCAATTTTCATCTCTTACCTCCGCAGATGCTACTTGACCACTGAGTTCTTAAAGCATTCTATTTTTGTTCCCGATCCCAGCTAAGCCATCTCTTTTGTATTTTGTATTCAGAAACATTAACTATTCCTTCTCTCCAGAGATGCTGCCTGTCCCTCAGAGTTACTCCAGCTTTTTGTGTCAATCTTTTGTCTTCTGTCTACTTTCTTTCCTCTTTGTTTTAAGCATTCAGTATGAGGAATAAGCTTTCTTTTTTTTTTGCCATTCTCTACATCCCATACAACTTGTCTTCCTTTAGTTTTGGCAATTCCACCTGCTTTCATTGTGGGTCATGTTTACACTGAATCCTTTGAATTTTCCTTTTAGGTTAATCACGTTGCTTGGAGACAGACTCTGCTCCAGTAGCCATTTGCATTTCACTTTAAAATCTGTAACTCCTTTCTCATTTTTGTTCTTTTCCAGAATGTTTAACTGGATTATTTTTTACTGTAAAATGCTCTTCCCTGGCTCAGCTTCTTCCACCAAACTAAATCCAGAATTGTCCAGTTTTGCTTCAATTTGGCTAAAAATATCCCCCTGAAAAGCAACTTTAGAAATTCTGCAGCCTCTTAACCTTTTAATGGTTTAATATTACGTGCTTGAAATCTGTTCAGTTCAGTTTAATTTATAGTCATGTGTACCGAGGTACAGTGAAAAGTTTTTTGGTGCATGCTATCCATTCAGCAGAAAGACAATACATGATTACCAAATATTAGCCGGATGTAGGGTGTAAGTTGCAGCAGGAGTTAAAACTGGCATGTAACAAAGGTAATGCCACTGTGGTGATGGGGGATTTCAATATGCAGGTAGACTGGGAAAATCAGGTTGGCTCAGGACCCCAAGAAAGAGAGTTTGTAGAGTGCCTCCGAGATGGATTCTTAGAGCAGCTTGTAATGGAGCCGACCAGAGAAAAGGCAATTCTGGATTTAGAGTTGTCAATGAACCAGATATGGTAAGATAACTCGAGGTAAAGGAACCACTTGGAGGTAGTGATCATAATATGATTAGTTTTCATCTGCAATTTGAGAAGGAGAAGTTTAAATCGGAAATGTCAGTGATGCAGTTGAACAAAGGGGTCTATGAAGGCATGAGAGAGGAGCTGGCCAAGGTAGACTGGAAAGGGATCCTAGCAGGAATGACGGTGGTACAGCAATGGCAGGAATTTCTGGGCATAATCCGGAAGACGCAGGATCATTTCATTCCAAAAAGGAAGAAAGATTCTAAGGGGAGTAGGAGGCAACCCTGGCTGACAAGAGAAGTTAGGGATTGAATAAAACTAAAAGAAAAGATGTATAACACAGCAAAGAGTAGCCGGAGGCCAGAGGATTGGAGAACTTTCATAGGACTACAAGTCAAGTCTAGGCAAGTCACTTTATTTATATAACACATTTAAAAAATAACTCTCGTTGGCCAAAGAGCTTTACATTGCTATAAGAATAGTATACCAAACAACAGTGGTTCATAGATTAAAAACAAACATCACTACATACATATAGCCCTCGCTCAGAGGACGTCAAGAAAGGCTTGGAAGTAGAAATTAGTTTTTAGTCTCGACCTAAAGGAGTCGATGGAGGGGGCAGTTCTGATGGGAAGAGGGATGCTGTTCCACAGTCTAGGAGCTGTAACCGCAAAGGCGCGGTCGCCCCTGAGCTTATGCCTAGACCGCGGGATGTTCAGCAACCCCAAGTCGGCCAATCTGAGGGACCTGAAGGTGGTGTGGTGGGTGAGCAGACTTTTAATGTAGGTGGGGGCAAGCCCATTGAGGGCTTTGTAGACATGAAGGAGGATCTTGAAATTTATTCAGAACCACACAGGGAGCCAGTGGAGTGAGGCCAGGATCAGGGTGATGTGGTCCCTTTTTCGGGTGCCTGTCAGGAGTATCGCTGCGGCATTTTGGACCAGTTGCAGGCGGGACAATGAAGATTGGCTGATGCCAGTGTAAAGGGGGTTGCAGTAATCTAGGTTGGAGGAGATAAATGTGTGGATGATCTTTTCGAGGTCATCAAACTGGAGGAATTGCTTTATTTTAGCTATCGTCCGAAGCTGAAAGAAGCTAGCTTTTACCACGGCATTGACTTGTTTGTCAAATGTTTTTCTACAGAAGGAAACAAAATGGGCAATACGGGCTGAAAAGATGAAGTACGAAGGGAAGCTGGCCAGAAATATAAAGAAGGACAGTAAAAGCTTCTTTAGCTATGTTAAGGGAAAAAGAGTAGCAAAGTCAAATGTGGGTCTCTTGAAGGCAGACATGGGTGAAATTATTATGGGTAACAAGGAAATGGCGGAAGAGTTAAACAGGTACTTCGGATCTGTCTTCACTAAGGAGGACACAAACAATCTCCCAGATGTACTGGAGGACAGAGGACCTAAGCGAGTATAGAAACTGAAAGAAATTTTCATAAGGCGAGAAATAGTATTGGGTAGGCTAATGGGACTGAAGGATGATAAATTTCCTGGGCCTGATGGTCTGCATCCCACGGTCCTCAGGGAGGTGGCTCTAGAAATAGTGGACACATTCGTGATTATTTTCCAATGTTTGATCGAATCAGGATCAGTTCCAGTGGATTGGAGGATTGATAACGTTATCCCACTTTTCAAGAAAGGAGCGAGAGAGAAAACGGGGAATTACAAACCAGTTAGCCTGACTTCGGTGGTGGGAAAGGTGCTGGAGTCAATTATTAAAGAGGTAATAATGGGGCATTTGGATAGCAGTAAAAGGATTAGTCCAAGTCAACATGGATTTAAGAAAGGGAAATCATGCTTAACTAATCTTCAGGATTTTTTTGAGGATTTGACAAGTAAAATGGATGAAGGGGTGCCAGTGGGTATAGTGTATCTAGACATTCAGAAAGCCTTTGATAAGGTCTCGCACGGGAGACTGGTGACTAAAATTAGAGCACATGGTATTGGGGGTAGGGTGTTGGATAGAAAATTGGTTGGCAGACAGGAAGCAAAGAGTAGGAGTGAATGGGTCCTTTTCAGAATGGCAGGAAGCGGCAAATGGAGTGCCGCAAGGCTCGGTGTTGGGGCCACAATTATTTACCATATTTATTAATGATTTGGAAGAGGGAATTAGAAGCAACACTAGCAAATTTGCAGATGACACAAAGCTGCGTGGCAGTGTAAACTGTGAAGGGGATGTTAAGAGGTTGCAGGATGACCTGGACAGGTTGAGTGAGTGGTCAGATGTGTGGCAGATGCAGTATAATATAGATAAATGTGAGGTTATCCACTTTGGCAGCAAAATCACGGGGGAAGATTATTAACTCAATGGGGTTAGGTTAGGCATGGGGGAGGTGCAGCGAGACCTGGGCATCCTTGTACACCAGTTATTGAAATTTGGCGTGCAGGTACAGCAGGCAGTGAAGAAAGCTAATGGAATGTTGGCCTTCATAACAAGAGGATTTCAGTATAGGAGTAAAGAGATTCTTCTGCAGCCATATAGGGCTCTGGTGAGACCACATCTGGAGCATTATGTCAAGTTTTGGTCTCCGAATTTGAGGAAGGACATCCTTGTGATTGAGGCAGTGCAGCATAGGTTCACGAGATTAATCCCTGGGATGGCGGGACTATCATATGAGGAAAGATTGAAAAGCTTGTATTCACTGGAGTTTAGAAGGATGAGGGGGATTCTTATGGAAACATATACAATTATAAAAGGACTGGACAAGCTAGCTGCCGGAAAAATGTTCCCAATGTTGGGCGAGTCTAGAACCAGGGGCCACAGTCTTAGAATAAAGGGGAAGCCATTTAAGATGAGGTGAGAAAAAACTTTTTCATCCAGAGAGTTGCAAATTTGTGGAATTCCCTGCCACAGAGGGCAGTGGAGGGCAAGTCACTGGATGGATTTAAGAGAGAATTAGATAGAGCTCTAGGGGCTAGTGGATTCAAAGTATATGAGGAGAAGGCAGGCACGGGTTATTGATTGGGGACGATCAGCCTTGATCACAATGAATGGCGGTGTTGGCTCGAAGGGCCGAATGGCCTCCTCCTGCAACTATTTTCTATGTTTCTATGTTTCTATTACAATCCAGCCTATGCAGTGTAGAGATTTGAGAGTGCGGTATAATTGTAATATGTGATTGTAGATCTGCTTCTGTGGCTAGCACACAAATAGTCTGGGTTGGGCGCCATTTTGGAAGCTTCCACTGTTACTGCTTTTCTTCATTTGTGCTTATCAGAACTAAGCTTACAAATTTGCTTTTACATCTGTCTTGTTTGGAGATCTATTGAACACTCATTGCCCCATTCTTGTTCTTTAGTTCGATCCATATCCACTTTGGATGTTTCCTCTAACATATCATCTCTCCCCTTCAAAGCTCGTTCTTTAACCAACACTGTCAGTGCGTGCACCTCTGTTGTTGATACAGGAGAAGCACTAAGCCAGCCCTTCAGGATGGCTGCACCACTGATGCTGAACTGTGAGCTTCTAAGAGTGTGAAAAATGAACTGCCTCCTGGATAGCTATGTTTGACTTCTTGAAAGAGACAATTCTTTGTTGTGATCACAATTTAATACCTACTTAATCCCCTTTGCATGTAGAAACTAAAGTGCAACAAGAAAAACATGAAAATATGAGATTTGAATAAAAGAATTACTGATATTGTGCTTGAACCATGGAAGTATGAATCAGGAATTCTGGTGGTGTAACATAGACTGATGCTTTCTTGGGAAAATCTCCATTTTCAATTATTGAATTTCCACTGGCAAAAGTCCCAAATAGGGATTTATTAAATAACAAAAGACCAGAATTCCTTACTTTATCTTGAAGTACCTTTACTTTGGCTTGAAGTATTGTAGTAATTTTAATGTGACTGCTGGCACTGCAATACCCATCTGTTTCTCTCGATCACTCTGTGCTACAAACTGAGTTCATCTTGGGGGTCAAGCCGCCAATCATCCGTCAAGGCATGATTTTGGGCAAGTGACCAAATCTCCATACTTTGTCTCAGTGGTTTATCTACCAACATCTTATGGTGATTGATCTTGTCATCCATCCCTGACTACAATGATCCCATGGCTGTGTTCTTACATTCACTGAGAAATCCTTCGCGCCATTATCCATTAAAATTATAGCTTTAATGTAGCCTTAAATTTCACCTTCCTCCTACAGTCATTTGGCTATCAAACGCAACAACTCCTGACAATCTACAACCATAATAAGCTCTGATCTACCCAGACTATCATTGTTATTATTGCACTATTATTGTTTGTTTTTGTGTGTGTACTTATGTGTGTGTATATAATATGTGTATATATATATATATATATATATATATATATATATATATATATATATATATATATATATATATATATATATATATATATATATATATATATAATCTATATATATATGTGTATTGTGTGTATATATACACATGCATAACTTTTTTTTCTCTCTCGTTTATTGTATTATTTCCAGAATACTATGTCTACATATTCTGTTGTGCATCTGCAAGTAAGAATTTCATTGTTCTATCAGGGACAAATGACAATAAAACACTCTCTTCACTGCTGTTCTGAGAAAACAGGACTGCAGTTATTT
Source organism: Okamejei kenojei (assembly GCA_035221665.1). Lineage (NCBI taxonomy): Eukaryota > Metazoa > Chordata > Chondrichthyes > Rajiformes > Rajidae > Okamejei > Okamejei kenojei. Next base: position 78,737,781 of record CM069131.1, read on the forward strand.
CTCCCTCTCTTGTCTAGTATCCATTTCAGCTGTTTTAATACAATTTCCATAATTTTATATTGCATTCTGACCCAATTTCAAATTACAACCTGGTCACACTAATTATGGGATTTCTGGTGGATAGCTTCTTCTTCTTCTCGAGTCCACACACAAGATTAGAAGTAGTTCAGCTTGAGCTGAACACACTTCTTGGCATCTGCACAATGGTGGCTGTTTTGCGCTTCTTGTGCGTGGTGGTGGAAAGATTGGTGGAAACAGGGCCGCGGCGTGAATGCTCTTTCCTTGACCCCTGGTGGATAGCTAGTTACAATGGAAATTTATGTTTACATTTCAGGTAGGAAAATACAAACTTCAAAACGTCCCCATCTATGTCTGTTTTGTTGAAGCAAGCTAACCATGTTGATATGAAAAGCTAGGTGTAAACCAAACTTTCCTTCAGATACACAATGGAATCCCAATATCGTATCTAGTTCTTAAAAACATAGAAACATAAAAAATAGGTACAGGAGGAGGCCATTTTGCCCTTCGAGCCTGTACCGCCATTCATTGTGATCATGGTTGATCATCCACAAGCAGTAACCTTCTCCCCATATCCCTTGATTCTGTCAGCTCCTAGAGCTCTATCTAACTCTCTTTTAATTTCATGCGGTGAATTGGCTCTATTACCTGTAGCAGAGAATTCCACAAATTCACAACTCTCTGGGTGAAAATGTTTTTTCTCATCTCAGTTTTAAATGGCCTCCCCTTTATTCTTAGACTGTGGCCCCTGGTTCTGGACTCCCCCAACATTGGGAAAAAAATTCCTGCATCTAGCTTGTGCAGTCCTTTTATAATTTTATATGTTTCTATAAGATACCCTCTCATCCATCTACATTCCACTGAATACAATACCAGTCTTTCTAATCTTTCCTCATATGACAGTCCCGCCATCCTGTGGATTAACCTTGTGAACCTACACTGCACTGCCTCAATAGCAAGTATGTCCTTCCTCAAATTAGGAGACCAAAACTGCACACAATACACAATACACCAGATGTGATGTCACCAGGGCACTGTACAACTGCAGAAGGACCTCTTTAACCCTATAATCAAATCCTCTCGTTATGAAGGCCATCATGCCATTAACTTTCTTCACTGCCTGCTGTACCTGCATGTTTCCTTTCAGTGGCTGGTGTACAAGGACACCCAGGTCTCATTGCGCCACATTTTTTCCTAATCTGACACCATTGAGATAATAATCTGCCTTCTTGTTTTTGCTGCCAAAGTGGATGACCTCACTTTTATCTGCATTATAGTACATCTGCCATGCATCTGCCCACTCACTCACCCTGTCCAAGTCACCCTGCAACTTTCTAGCATCCTCTTTACAGTTTACACTGCCACCCAGCTTTGTGTCACCTGTAAATTTGCTAGTGTTACTTTTAATCCCATCATCTAAATCATTAATATATATATATTGTAAATATTTGCGGCCCCAGCACCGAGCCTTGTGGCAGTTCACTCACCACTGCCTCCCATTATGACAGGGACTCGTTTATTCCAGCTCCTCTCTCATGCCTTCAAAGTCCCCTTTGTTCAACTGCCACACTGACACTTCTGATAGTAAGATTAAACGAGAACTACCAGTTTGAAGTTTAATCTTTATTTCATGAGGAGTTACGATGAGCGATTACGTGAAGAACCCCACCAGTCGGCATGCGCGTCGATCTTCAAAGCAGCGGTGTGAAATCACAGAAGAACAACAATTGAAGTATTATAGTAAGATTATAAACCTAGAACTACCAGATGAGCTTCGTGATATGAGGGTTGGGAGCGGTGGGCACGTAATCGCTCATTGCAACTTCTCATAAAATAAAGATCAAACTTCAAACTGGTACGTTCTCATTTAATCTTACTATTTTACTTCGGAGTCACGTGAGTGATTCCGTGAAGATTTCAAAGATCTGTGATTTCACGCCGATCCAAATCCAGGGATCTCACACTGCAATCAGTTGACTCAGGAGGAGTGAATAATTAGCAATACATTGAAACATGATACTGATTAACATGTTAATGTTTTAATTCACAAATTAACAAAATATACAATAGCGACTCCTCTCTCCCAGGGAGAAGCTATGAAACAGAACTTAAAACAGAATGGGCGAACACCCCGGATTCAACAAGCGACTTATTATAAAACCTCTGAAAAGTCAATTTCACGTTGATGCCGCGCTGGTGGAGTGAGATTTAAAATTGTCAGTATTAACTCCTGCACACCCCAACACTTTTTTCAGCCATCGTGAAATGGTCTGAGCTGACACTTTCATCTGTGGCTTTTTGTGGCTAATAAACAATGCTTCCTCAGAGCATCCTAGGCTCTTCGTGACTTCAATATAACGCCGCAAGTGCGCCACTACACACAGCCGTAAATCCGTGGGATAAGCTAACAGTACAAGCTTGAATCCGGACACCCCTCGCCTGCTTTGTTTAATTAGGTCATAGATGTAAAATTTAACAGCATTCTGTGATGACACCATCCTGTCCAGACGCAGTTTGTGCAAGGTCTGAACTCTTTCCGTTGATGCGAGCGCCATGAGCATAACCAACTTAAGGGTAATCTTTGTTAAGGACAAGGATGTAGCTGCACTCCATTGACGAAGCAGTGTCAGTACCATGCTTACATCACAGATTTAAGAATACCTAGGCCTCGGGGGGGATTAAAATTAAAAACACCCTTCATAAATCTGGAGATTAACGGATGAGATCCTACAGACTGAAGTTCTGACCCCCAGCATAGGTATGATGACAAGGCACTCCTGTGATGACATCCACGGTCCGATTGGATAGTCCCAGACTCAGATATGGCCTTCTTAAAATCTGCAAATTAACAAATTTAGACAATCATACAATGGGTGTAAACCTTCAGTCACAGGGTGCACCAATAGATTATGACGTTTTGGAACCACCATAATAGGCTGTGTAATAATGCCCGAAATGAGAGGGAACCATGGCTGTGTAGGCCAGTCGGGTACCACCAAAACCCCTGATCTTAGTCAAGCACTGACTCATGAGGCAGAAGGGGGGAAATGCATATAAAAACATTCTGCCCCAGTGCAGTGAGAACGCATTCACCGCAACTGCCCCTGGATCTGGTTCCCATGAAAAATACTTTGGTACCTGGTGATTGAGTCATTAAATACATCATGATTCAACATCCACTCAGTGTTGTCGTTGAATTTATGTGACCTGGTGTCTGCCACCACATTGAATCTACCTGGCAAGTAGACAGCTGAAATCCAAATATTATTTTTAATGCACCAGTGCCAAATAAGGTTAGCCAATCCATCACAAGATTTAGACTTGATTCCACCCATGTAATTAACATACACCACTACCGTGGTGCTGTCAATCTGAAGCTGAACATGTAAGTGATGCTTAATGGTACAGTAAGCTTTGAGCCCATAAAATGCTCCTAAAAGCTCTAAATAATTAATTCCATGTGATTGGAGAATCAATGCCTCATGCATATTCCATCTGCCTCCACAGCTAGACCTGGTATCAGTTAGTGCCCCTACTTTGGGCACTAACATCAGTCTGCAAAACAACTGAATGAGTTTAACAGCTGAAACGGATAACTCGGCTGCCATAAAGGTGTTTCCAATTATTAAGATGTCATCCAAATAGGCTATTACAATATGGCCCTGAGACCGTAGTAACCCCAGTACTGGTTTTAGCAGTTTTGTAAATAAGCGAGGGGCTGAGGTTAACCCATTAGGCAGTGCTCTAAACTGCCACAATTGCCCTATCCAGCTAACTTTCAAATATCTCTGATACTCTTTATGAACAGGCACTGAATAATATGCATCCTGAATATCTATACATGCCATATAGAAACATAGAAACATATAAAATAGGTGCAGGAGGAGGACATTCGGCACTTTGAGCCAGCAACACCATTCATTGTGATCATGGCTGATCATCTGCTATCAATAACCTGTGCATGCCTTCTCCCCATATCCCTTGACTCCACTAGCCCCTAGAGCTCTATCTAACTCTCTTTTATATCCATCCAATGATTTGGCCTCCACTGCCTTCTGTTGCAGGGAATTCCATAAATTCACAACTCTCTGGGTGAAAAAGTTTTTCTCACCTCAGTCATTAAATGACCTCCCCTTATATAACACCCTCTGGAAATCAATTGCAAGGCAGTAGCAAACGTTTCCATTTTAAAATGATTATACTGCACAAACGGATTAAGCCCTGTCAGGTCCAAAATAATCCGACCCATCATCTTTCTTTGGTCTAGGGAACACATTAGATACAAATTGATAAGTTTGATAAACTGTCTTCTCAATTACATTTTAAAACATAATTTTGCTATTTCAGCTTGAATCTCCAAATTCTCTCGTTGTGAAAAAATGAGTGCCCGCTCTGGCTTGTGCTGGGTTTGGAATAAATTCAATTTTAAACCCTTGTATACTCTGCAGCATAAATACGTTTGATGTTATTTTACATCATTCTTTGAGAAACCTGTGTAACCTCCCCCCAACTGGTAGGTAATTCTCACTCAATATGTTTCAACAAGAACCAGACCCACTTACATCCATGGTTACCAGTTGAGTTCTTTGTCTCCTGGTCCTGGATGGAAAAGGCATGTTTGCCCGTGCCCCTGCTGGAGTGCGCCAGCTGCGCACATTGAATGGCATCTTGGTCCTTGCCCAGACCCGCTTTCAGCAAACCGTTTGTAAGGGTACTGTTGCCGAAGGGTTCTGCTGGTCACTGGTGCCTTGATCAGCCCGACGGTTTTTGCCTCGTCATCTAGCTCCTTCACACTCTTTGCGAGGTCTTCCCCGAACAATAGGTTCGGCGGCTGGATGTTGCTAGGCTTACACAGGGCAGCGAACCTTGGGTTAATGGTAGGGTGGATGGCGCTCTTTCTAAGGCAGTTAATCTCAAAGTGCACATTGCACATGTGAGCCAGGGCATCCTGCTGAACTTCAGTCAGGAGCCCACCATCCACCGACCTGCCAAAAGCCGTAATGCCGGCTGCGAGCAGCTTCTGCTCCCGTTGCAGTTTTATCTCCTGCGCTTGGATGCCTAGTCCCATATGGCCCTAAATGGCATGGTTGACGGCCGGCACTTTGAGCAGGATTCAATTTGCTGGGGGGTCATAATTTTTGGCCATTGTATCCATGGCCAGCTCCTGAAGCTATTGCGAGGCCAAGTAATTTATACTGGCAGCCAGCTCTTCCCCCAGTGGCTCTCCAGAGTCTATTGGGACGGCAAACCTGGCCACCAGGAATGAGAGCTCTGGCACTTGCCCTTCGTCCCGTGGGGCAGCCTCCAACGCTAAGCCCTCAGAGTCGGCGTCAGAATCGTACTGACCCGGTATACTCTCCTCCTCCATGAGGGAGACACTAGGCACCCCTGTAGATGCTGCTGGCGTGGGCTCATGGAGAGGCTGGCGCTCATGATGGAGCATCCTCTCCAATAGGAGCTCCATCCTGGAAACCCGTTGAACAGTATCCATTCTTGAGGGAGAACTCCCGACCGGACTCGTCCGAGTCTATCGGCCGGACAGACTTTCGGGTGGCCTTACGCCCCTCCGGCATAGATACGGTGCTCTCCAACACCAAGTCTGTAGTCGCTGGTCTCACCACTAGCGACTTTGTAGGTGAGCTAGGCGGCTGCCCGCTACCCACACTCCCGCGGGCATTAGACACTTTTGCTACGGCTCACCTTGCTGCTAACGACTTCTTCATGCTTGAACTTGCCCTCCTGTAACAAGATTTAACAAGCGCAGAAAATCGACCTCCAACAAGTTTGACACTTACCTGAGGCTTTTTAAACTTACCGCTGGAGGAGCGCTGCTCCTCCCAGCCGGTCGCTGCGCCATGCGTCAGACCTAATGATGCGCATGCCGACTGGCGGGGTTCTTCACGGAATCACTCACGTGACTCCGAAGTAAAATTTACCCTTCTCCCTCTCAAATTGCAGATTAAAATTTATCATATTATGGTCACTACCTCCTAACAGTTACTTTACCTTGAGTTCCCTTATTAAATCCGATTCACTAGACAAAACTAAATCCAGAATTGCCTTCTCTCTGGTAGGCTCCAGTACATGCTGCTCTAAGAATCCATTTCAGAGGCTCTCTACAAACTCCCTTTCTTGGGGTCCAGAACCAACCTGATTTCCCCAGTATACCTGCATATTGAAATAGCTCCAAAACCACTGTGGCATTACCTTTGTTACATGCTGCAACATGCACTCTATATCCAGGCTACTGTTTGGGGGTCTGTAGATAACTCCCATTAGTGTCTTCTTACCTTTACAATTCCTCAATTCTATCCACAGTGACTCTACATCGTCAGTCCCTATGTCACCCCTCGCAAGGGACTGAATTTCATCCCTCACCTACAGAGCTACCCCACATCCACTGCTCACTGCCTGTCCTTTCTATAGGACATATAACCCTGAATATTCAGTTCCCAGTCCCAATCCTGCAGCCATGTCTCTGTAATTCCCACAATGTCATATCCCACAATCTCTAACTGAGCCTCAAGCTCATCCACTTTACTTCTTATACTTCACGCATTCATATATAATACTTTTAATCCATTACTCACCTCACCTTTTACATCGATTCCTATTTCACTTGGCCATACCAACCGATCCCTTTGTGAGCTTTCCGCCCTGTTAATTCTGGTGTCTTTCCTAACTTTTCCTATACTCTCTTTCTCTTTACCTCCATCCTTGTACTTCCAATTTGTCTCCTTCCGTTCTATATCATATCAATCTACAGAAAGGTCCCAACCTGAAACATCACCTCTCCATGCACTCCAGAGGTGCTGCCTGATCTGCTGAGTTATGGCCCTGTCTCACGGTGCGAGTCATCCCACGAGTGACCCCAAGTGAAAGAAAAAAAACAGACTCGTGGTTGTGTACGAGATTTCAAGTTTATGATCAAGTGTTTAACCGAGTTCCCATGGGTATGTCATTGCTGTGATGTTCCAACTTCCTCTCCCAAATTCCTCTCCCGTTACTCTTGAGCCAACCGTGAATGAAGGTGTGAGGGTGTGAGAAGTCCATGCCGGGTGTCGGCCGCAGCCGCTGTTCTTTCACATCAGTTGCACATCAGATTGTTTGGAGACGGAGCTCAGGATTCGCCTCCTGAGCTGCTTTGGTGCCCAGGTGTAAGTTGAGGTGGAGGGTGGTTGGGGATGGGGGGTGACAGACAAGGCTCTTGGGTGCTGGGATCATTCTCTGCGGGATGGTCTTAGTGCGGGAGACGTGTGTAGGAGAGGTGTGCTGACTGCAGGCAGACACTTTGGTAGTGATTGCCCACCAGTCTCAAAAGCCGCTGTGTCTCCCTGTCCCTATGATAGCAGGGGGCAATCAAGCAGCACAATAGCCCCCTCACCCTCCTCGCCAACACAAAGGGCAACGATCCCAAGGCTTTAGGGGTAGAAACACCGGGCAGGCGACAATCACCCGCCATAACGCGAAAGAGATCATGCGCTATTGTAGGTCTCCTTTGCAAGTCGGTGTTTCTGTATTTCTCCATCTCATTGCTGGCCCTGTCTGTCACCAACCCCACCCCCCATCCCTCTGCTTCCCTCCCCTCTCCAGCTCCCGCCCATTGCACCGGGCGCGGGGGCTTCGCACCGTCTTCACATCGGCGACGATCCCAAGGCTTTAGACGGAAGGCAGACACAACAAGCTGGCGTAACAACACGGGCCAGGTAACATCTCTGGAGAATGTGAATAGGTGACGTTTCAGATAAGGGCTTGTTTTCTGAAGAAGGATCTCGACCCGAAAAGTCACCTATTCCTTCTCTCCAGAGTTGCTGCCTGACCCGCTGAGTTACTCCAGCTTTTTTGTGTCTATCGTTGAATGGGTGACGTTTCGGGTCGAGACCCTTCTTCGGACTGAAAATAAAACTTGCCTCGCGTGAAGCGGCTTGTAAATTAAAACATAAAATCAAGAAATGTTAAAGGTTGACTCATTTATGTGCTGCTATTCATTCACCTGGCCTATTGCTGTCCTCCCTCATCCACCGTGAGCGCTGGTCAACTCACCGGGTGCAAACCTCCACTGCATCCCTGGCGGAGGGCGATGATCACTGGACTGACCGGCAAGTAGAGGCGGCGGGTCGGCCAAGTCCAGCTCCCTGCCACCGGGATAGACACCAACTACTGGAGTAAACTCAACGGGATCTCTGGAGAAGTCTGAAGTAGGGTCTCGACCCGAAATCTCACCCATCCCATCTCTCCACAGATGCTGCCTGTCCCTCGGAGTTACTCCAGCATTGTGTGTGTAAACCAGTATCTGCAGTTCCTTCCCAATCCCACACTCCCGGCCCCGGGGGGTGTATGGAGCATCACACGTGGACACATCCCACCCACCGCCCCAGACTTGCCCCTCCGGCAGGTCTTTAACCGCGTCCTAAAGCCGTTCATTGAGAGTGACGAATACAAAGCCACAGGGCAGGTGCCTCAGTAATAAAGGACAAGTGGCAGATCATCGTAGAAAGGCCGAAGATAGACACAAAATGCTGGAGTAACTCGGCGGGACAGGCCGCATCTCTGGAGAGAAGGAATGGGTGATGTTTCGGGTAAGTCTGAAGAAGACTCTTGACTCCATTCCTTCTCTCCAGAGATGCTGCCTGGTCCGCTGAGTTAGTCCAGCATTTTGCGTCTATCTTTGGTTCAGTCTTTACTCGAGCGAACGAACAGATTATAAGAAAGTTCCCACGGTAGACTCACGAGTCACTAAAGTAAAAGCAAGGGCCACTACGTTATTACGAGTTTAAATGTTTCCATTTTTAACTTGAACAGTTAATTTGACTCGTGGAAAAAATCAAACATGTTTGATTTTTTTCCACGAGTTAACAAGTTTCCCGAGTACCTGCCGTTAGCGCCACGAGTCGATAAGTTGCTCGTGCGAGTTCTGACGTTCCCGCTACGCGATCACCACGAGTGAAAACTCGGGGTCACTCGTGGGCCAACTCACACCGTGAGACAGGGATTTTAGTCCAGGACTTTGTGTTTTTTTCCAATATAGTATCTTTTTGTTAGTCTGCTTTGCTGAAATACTCACATCAAAGTGTTGTTTTAATTCAACAGCTTTGTACAAATAACATTTCCAAAATATTTGAATGTGAGACCATACATATATATATTTTTGATTATTCTATTATAGAATGATGGATGTTCAAAAACCAGACAAGGTCACAGAAAAAATACATGTTTCAATTTAGCAAATATACACATTTCTCTCTCATCTCAAAGCTTGTACATTTTCAGCGTTTTTGGTTATTTGAAGCTATGGTGGGATGTTAAACTTTTGGCCACAGGATGCCTTTACTGTACAGCTACCTGACCCCATTAGTTTGGTACAGTTATCCATACTTCCCGCAGAAATGACAGTGGGACAATGGTCTCAAAAACAAGGCGTCAATCATTAATTTTGTTATTTTAATGGATTGAGCATTCTGGGAAGCCTGCCCACCTCAAGGCCAAATCCCCAATTAATACTTCTGACATGCGAAGGTCATAGTTGGAGAAAAAATATGCTACAAATCTCAATTTTATGAGTCATGCTGCATTTTAATTTTAATATGACATGGGATATTGCACATTGACAACAGGAAGAAGCATTAATTATCATGTCATGTGCACCTGAGGTACTTAAATTCATGATCATATCATAAATTCATGGAGAAATAAAGCATGGAAACAGGTCCTTCAGACCACTGAGCATGCCAACCGTCAACCAGCCATTTACACTAATCCAACAATAATCCCAATGTTCATTCTCTCAACATTCTATCAACTCCATCCAGATTCTATTCATTATTTACATGCAATTTACAGTGGCCAATCAACCTACCAATGCTTACAGCTTATGGATATGGTAGGAAACCCGCACATTATGCAAGGTGAACGTACAAACCCCATTTACCCAGCGACTCGGGTGAAGATTGAACCCAGGCCTCTGGAGCAGCAAGGTAACATCTCTACTCACTGCACCGTTGTTCTACCCCAAGTCTACTGTACATATCATAGCTGGTTGCCTGCTCAATGTGGTCATGACAAATTGTAGTTTAGCAATCTAAAGATTCTCACAAAAGATGATTCAGACTGTCATTTGTGTGGTCACTGCTCTGCTACCTGCAATCAGCTGAGTGAGGCTTTGAGCTCCTGAAAGAGGATTCTCCAAGGCATCCAAACAGCAATGACATTTATTTGTTGCCCAATGCTTTTGGTGAGGCGAATGCTGCTGCTTGCACAGGAAATAGAAGGTAAGCCAGAACTAAATTTGAAAATAATGCTTGAAACATTGTTGTTGAGTTTCCTTGTTGACTCCGCACTCTTACATAATGCAAATTAATAGGCGTGCATGAAAGTTGCTCCATGCAATGAGGCTGAAACATGCCAATGAGGTCATGAACTATTATTCTGAAGATCACCAGATCGGATTTGCCATGTGATTGTGAAAAATTATTGGGCATTGCAAGGAGGAATAGTTGAAGTTCTTTTCCGGATCTGAAATCGGTGATGCACACTCATACATTTTGGCATAAGAGCCGCATAACAGTGGGCCCTGACCTCATCAGCATATTCCCAATGGAGTGTAGAACTCTGTGTAGAAAAAAAGAACTGCAGATGCTAGTTTATACCAAAGATAGTCACAAAGTACCGGGCTAACTCAGCGGGTCAGGCAGCATCTCTAGACAAAAAGGATGGATGATGTTTTGGGATGGGACCCTTCTTCACTCTGAAGAAGGGTTCCAATCTGAAACAATGCCTATCCTTTTTCTACAGAAATGCTGTCCGACCTGTTGAGTTAGCCCTGCACGTTGTGTTCATCTATGTGGCGATTGAAGAGTTTAAGAGGGACTGCTGGGGGCAGGTGATGGATCCATGCCAAGGCCATCAAAGATAATCCAGACACGGCACAATAGATGGATTTTAGAAACATAGAAACATAGAAAAATAGGTGCAAGAGAAGGCCATTCGGCCCTTTGAGGCAGTACCTCCATTCAATATGGTCATGGCTGATCATCTAAAATCAATACCCCATCCCTGCTTTTTCCCCATATCGCTTGATTTGTTTACTCCTAAGAGCTAAATCTAACTCTTGAAAACATCCAGCGAATTGGCCTCCACTGCCTTGTGTGGCAGAGAATTCCACAGATTTACATCTCTCTGGGTGAAAAAGTTTTTGCTCATCTCAGTCCTAAATGATCTACCGCTTATACTTAAACAGTGACCCCTGGTTCTGGACTCCCCCAAAATCGGGAACATTTTTCCTGCATTTAGCCTGTCCAATCTTTTAAGAATTGTACATGTTTCTATGAGATTCCCTCTCATCCTTCCAAATTCCAGTGAATGCAAACCCAGTCGACCCATTCTTTCATCATTTGTCAGTCCCGCCATCCTGGGAATTAACCTGGTGAACCTACGCTGCTCTCCCTGAATAGCAATAATGTCCTTCCTCTAAATAGGAGACCAACATTGCACACAATACTCCAGGTGCAGTTTTACCAGGGCCCTGTACAACTGCAGTAGAACCTCCTTGCTCCTAAACGCAAATCCTCTCACAGTGAAGGCCAACATGCCATTGGCTTTCTTCACTGCCTGCTGTACCTGCATGCTTACTTTCAGTGACTGATGTACAAGCACACCCAGGTCTCGTTGCACCTCCTTTTCTTAATCTGACACCATTCGATAATACTCTGCCTTCCCGTTCTTGCCACCAAAGTGGATAACCTCACATATATCCACATTATACTGCATCTGCCATGCATCTGCCCACACTCCCAACCTATCCAAGTCACCCTGCAGCCTCATCACTGGCTTTACCTTATCGATTCTACTTGTTACATCCTCAAAACATTCCAGAAGATTGGTCAAGCATGATTGCCCCTACATAAGTCCATGCTGATTTTGATCGATCTTGTCACTGCTTTCCAAATGCGCTGCTATTACATCTTTAATAATCAACTCAAGCATCTTCCCCACTACCGATGTAAGGCTGACTGGTCTATAATTTCCTGTTTTCTCTCTCCCTACTTTCTTTAAAAGTGGAGTTACATTAGCTATCCTCCAGTCCACAGGAACTGATCCAGAGTCTATAGAACATTGGAAAATTATCACCAATGCATCCATGATTTCTAGGGCCTCCTCCTTGAGCACTGTGGGATGCAGAATATCGGGCCCTTGGGATTTATCTGTCTTCAGTCCCAACAGTTTACCTAACTCCATTTCCTGACTAATGTGGATTCCCTTCAGTTCCTCACTCCCACTAGATCCTCGGTCCCCTAGTATTTCTGGTAAAGTATATCCCCTCATAAAATGTAATTTCGCTTCCATTATAATATTCCTCATTTTCAACTCACGGCAGAATGTAGGACTTGGCTATAACTGGTTACCCAAATGGTAATTATTATTGACAGCAGTGGCAGGGTCAGAATTTGGATGGCCTTATGTGCATATGTTTTGCTAATGCAGAGTGGTCATATGAAGTGCTGACTTGGAAACCATTCCACATTAATGTGTTATCTTAGTTTAGTTTAGTTTATTGCTACATGCAGTGAGGTCCAATGGAAAGCATTTTCGTTGCATGCTATCTAGTCAACAAATTATCTTTGTCAACAAAATAGAGAGAGTACAGAGGAGATGTACTAGAATGTTGCCTGGGTTCCAGCAACTTTGTTACAGAGAAAGGTTGAACAAGTTAGGTCTTTATTCTTTTGACCGCAGAAGGTTAAGGGGAGACTTGATTGAGGTCTTTAAAATGATGAAAGGGATAGACAGAGTTGACGTGGATCTGCTTTTCCCATTGAGGGTAGGGAAGATTCAAACAAGAGGGCATGACATGAGAATGAAGGGACAGAAGTTTAGGGGTAACGTGAGGGGGAACCTCTTTACTCAGAGGGTGGTGGCTGTGTGGAATGAGCTTCCAGCAGAAGTGGTGGAGGCAGGATCGATTTTAACATTTAAAAGTAAAGTGGATAGATATATGGATGGGAAGGGAATGGAGGGGTATGGTCTGAGTGCAGGTAGATGGGACTAGGGAAAAATAAATGGTTGGCACAGACTGGAAGGGCTGAGAGGGCCTGTTTCCGTGCTGAAATTGTTATATGGTTTATATATGGTTAGTCAGCGGAAAGACTATACGTGATTACAATCAAGCTGTCCACAATGTACAGATACAGGATAAAGAGAATAACATTTGGTGCAAGGTAATGTTCAATTAAAGATACACTAAGGATGTCCAATGAGGTAGATGGTAAGTCAAGACCGTTCTCTAGTTGGTGATATGATGGTTCAGTTGTCTGATGGTTCAGGATAGTTCACAAGTTTTTAGTTTCACAAGTTTTTCTCCCCAGTGGCTCAATCAGGACAGTTGCATCACTGTATTAATCTGAGCACTATTCAATGGCAGTTTATACATTTCCATCTTTATTTCACGACGTGGTGACATTCAAACCTCTCCAAAATATCAAGATGAGATACACGTTTATGAATAAGCTTATTGCCTGTGGGATTGGTAGAGGACTGGAACCATTCCATTCTTGTGTTACTCCTGCAGTACTTATCAAGTTAATCTTTGTCACTGTCTCAAGGGCAGTTGGCCTGCTGACACTCACTTGATATATAGAAGTCTAAGTTGAATAAAATAAGATAAATTCACATAAAAGCTGCAAGTTATCTGAACTCTATTAACACCACCATGGATTTTAGCATTTAACTCACTACTTTGTCCTTGTCACTTCAAGTCTTTGTAAGCAAATAATGCAATTTCATAATCAAACAGTAATCTGAAATTAACGCTTCAAAGGCCTGCGTGATTCATAAAGGCTTTAAGTGTGTTTAGACCTGCAGTGGAACTACTGAGTGTGAGAAAGTAGAATGCTGAAAAGGTCACAGTTCACTACGCATTGGTACAAGTTGGGCTTCAGTGTTTACTTAAAGGATTGTTCCATTAACTGCATCAGATTTATGCTTCAACCTGTATAACACATAATTTAAAGAGAGTTTCAGTTTCATGATGGGGTCAAGGAAAGTGCGTTCACGTCGCGGCCCTGTTTCCACCAACCTTTCCGCCACTACACACAAGAAGCACGAGAAGTGACAAGTAGACATCGTTGTATGCAGGTGCTGAGAAGTGTGTTCAGCTCTGGCTGAACAACTTCTAATCTTGTGTGTGGACTCAATAAGAAGAAGTTTCATGATTGTTTCATTGTTTTGCTTAAGTATATATTGGAAAAAAGAAATAGTGTGCACTTATCCAATGTCCACTATACTGGAATTGTGCTTTTAAAATAAATGTGGTGCTTCCGATTATATAACCTGGGATGACGTATTGTTCTTTTCCATTGTCTTGAGGTTAATGAAATGGGGTGAAAATATGGCATTTTTAAATAAAGGCAGTATGGAAATATTTAAGTAGAACTACAGGCCCCTGCCCCCTGCCCTCTGCCCCCTGCCCCCCTAACAAACCAAAAACGTTCTTGCATCATTTTCCAATTGGGAAAGGTTTATATGAATGCAATTTCTAAGTTTTCTCCCAAGGGCAAAAAAAATGTTTATTATATTCATCGCATGTAGATCGCATGTAGATAGGGTGGTAAAGAAAGCCTTTGGTGTGCTGGCCTTTATAAATCAGAGCATTGAATATAGGAGTAGGGAAGTAATGTTAAAATTGTACAAGGCATTGGTAAGACCAATTCTGGAGTATGGTGTACAATTTTGGTCGCCTAATTATAGGAAGGATGTCAACAAAATAGAGAGAGTACAGAGGAGATTTACTAGAATGTTGCCTGGGTTCCAGCAACAATGTTACAAAGAAAAGTTGAACAAGTTAGGTCTTTATTCTTTGGAGTGCAGAAGGTTAAGGGGGGACTTGATTGAGGTCTTTAAAATGATGAAAGGGATAGACAGAGTTGACGTGGATAAGCTTTTCCCATTGAGGGTAGGGAAGATTCAAACAAGAGGGCATGACATGAGAATTAAGGGACAGAAGTTTAGGGGTAACGTGAGGGGGAACTTCTTTACTCAGAAGGTGGTGGCTGTGTGGAATGAGCTTCCAGCAGAAGTGGTGGAGGCAGGATCGATTTTAACATTTAAAAGTAAAGTGGATAGGTATATGGACGGGAAGGGAATGGAGGGGTATGGTCTGAGTGCAGGTAGATGGGACTAGGGGAAAACAAATGGTCGGCACGGACTGGAAGGGCCGAGAGGGCCTGTTTCCATGCTGTAATTGTTATATAATTATATGGTTATATTATTCAGCGGGTATTTCTAATTGTCAGGTGATTGAGCTAAAAATGAAAGATGTCAAGAAAGATATTAATTCGCATTTTAATATGTACAAAGAATGTTGTTCTGATAATCCATAGGAGAGAAAAAAGTAACTGCCTCTGCTTGATTCCCTGTTGTGCTATTCAAAGCCCATGGGGTGTGCTGACATGTACGAACGGCAAACAGGCTGCACATTAACTTGAGCTTGTATTTATATAGCTCCTTTAACATAGCAAAATGTTCCTAGGCACGTTATTAAAATTGTATTACTTAACACCAAATTATGTAAGGAGAAAATATGACCTCTGTATTGCCAGTGGGAAATTGCAAGTTTGATTGCCCTGTTTGTTGACATTTAATTTTGCTTTATGGCCATTAATGGGAACACCGGGAGAATCCACCATTCCCCCCACAGAACCGAATCGGAATTGCTAAGATAATGTTATAAACTAGTAAGATTAAATGAGAACTTACCAGTTTGAAGTTTGATCTTGATTTTATGAGGAGTTACGTAGAAACTTCAAAGCAGCGGTATGAAATCACAAATAAACAACACCGAGGTACATAGTAAGATCAGTGACTCGAGAACTACCATATGATCCTTTATGAGAGAGGGTTGGGCATGGCGGGCACGTAATCACCAACGTAACGCCTCATAAAATCAAGATCAAACTTCAAACTGGTAAGTTCTCGTTTAATTTTACTATTTTACTTCGGAGTTACGTGAGTGATTCCGTGAAGAGTTCAAAGCTTTGTGATTTCATGCCGCAGATTACAAATCTCGGCATCCCACTGCATTGATTAACTCGAAAGAGAAATAAATGCATAAGTAGTAACATTGCATTCAATGTAGAAATAGGGTTTATTTAACAATATAAACAAACGACAGTACCCCTTAAATTTAGGTACTTAAATGGCATAGGCAAACAGTCCTGGATTGACAATCGGCCGATGATAAAAATTCTGAAACATCAGCTCATTTGCCCATCTGGCGGCCGCCAAAATATGGTCGAAGGGCACGTCCCTCGCCTTGCCCGCCGACGTAGCTGCTGCCCTAGTGGAATGAGATGCAAACACATTATCTAAATGATACGCTGACATTGATACTGACCTGGTAGAATGAGATATACAATCGTCAGTGTTAATATCTGTATAACCCAGAACCTGCTGCAGCCACCATGAAAAAAGTCTGAACCAACCTTCTTTTGTGTAGTTGTTTATTAACTAATAAACAATGCTGATTCCATACTTCTTAGGATTCCGGTGGTCAAGATAACATAGAAGTGAGACTGTGGGGTGCTCAAATGATCTTCAATCATGCTATCCCTAGTCTACTCTGGTTGTGTAGACCAGAATGTAAATGTAATGGCACCTGCAGCCAATTCCATTCTAACTAGCCACAACGTTTGATATGTGTCATAACTAAGGATGTAGCTGGAACCCCTTGGTGAAGTAATGTTTACACATTTTCAATAATCAACTGCATAATCTTGTAGTGGGAGAACATGTGTCAAGATCTTTTTAACAACTCAATATCCGGGTTGGACCTGAGAGCGTAGTTCCCCTATGTTGCAGCTGTAGTGTCTCTATAACTGAATTATTGTCAATACCATTTAAAATGAGCTGGAAATGTCAGTAATCTGTACCGTATTAAATGTAACATTAACAGTTAACTAAACACTTCTGATCCCCTCAATAGAAATGTACTGCTTTTTTGGATGCTATCCCTGCACCTTCATGGCTTGATGTGACAACCTGAGGAAAAAGTCAATCCATTCAAAATGTGTAGGTCAATAATTGTTTTATTGTGCAAAAGCCGGTCTCATGAACCACAGTTTGTAACAGCAAGTTCTTGTTTCTTGGCATAATTGTATACCGTTGTGCCATAATGTCTGATGAAGCAGGCAGCATGGACGCTTGGCCAGTCCGACAGTACGAACCCAAGCGAGGTCTTGCTGACTGTTTTAAGACCCGGCTAATGAGGCAAAAAATGAGGAAGACATAAAGACCATTCCTCCTATTGAAGCGAGAAAGTATTTCTCCGCACTGTTGTGTCACATAGTTTTTGCAATAACTGAAAAACATGCATTAACATGATGAAGATTCGATGAAGTATTGAACCATACTTTCATCATACTTCAAGATCCAACACTTATTCTGTGTTATCATCGATCTGAACTGGATGATACACCAGTGGCAAGGAGATTAATTACAGAATATTTTCCCCTTGATTATCATGTGACTAACATATGTCACCATCGTAGAGTAGTAACTTGAATTTGAGCATGTAGACTATGTATATTCACTCAAAACCCCTTACCCATGGGTGCATTTAGTGTATATATTTAGTTGATAGCAACTACTGAAGAATTTGTAACTCATGCAATCTCCACTACCTTTGAGTAGGTGATGGTATTTGGAACTTCTCATCTTAGAGTTCTAAATATCAGTTCATAATAACTGAATTCAACCGACCACACTACTGTAGCGAGTTTCAAGTTCAAGTTCAATGAGTTATTGTCATATTCAGCAATGCTGAATACTATTACTTCATCATTGTGGCTGAAGTAGCCTCAGCTGAAAATAGCACAAGGTTGTTAGCAACGATCTAATTGCTACTTACACAATATCAGCTCCTTGATTTGCTCAGCTGCATCACAGCTACTATATTGCCAATTACTCTTAATGAAAATAACTCAGTTTTGTAACAGGTTACTATAACCCCAATCTCTTGCCACAAGGCGGAGACAAGGCTAATAATAATTAAAGGTAAATCCCAATGACCAACAAACTGTTTATCCCATACTGCAAAGCTTCACTGTTATAGTGCAGTTATATTGTCTTTGATAACCTTTATAATGGGATTTGTATAACATGTATCTCTTACCTTATGAATCTGTTGTAGTCAGGAATAAGTTTTTAAATTCGGAAAGTTCATATGCCCGATACTCCCCATTCTTCATAATAACATGCCAATCCTGCCTTATTGCATGGGTGGTTTGCATGAGAACTTTTGCCCAATTTCCAAACCCTGGCCATAATCCAAACGTACTTGGAATGCTCCGGCTGTGCCAACCAAATATTTTTACCCTTTGTGTGTTGTACAAACAAATGTAAATATTACAACTTGTGAATGGTGCACTACCCAAATTTTGGAAGTGCTAGACCCATTTAGTTGAGCATGATTTTGGAAGGTGCATGGAATTTCTGAGCTATCATGCTGCCCCCAGCTCCAGTGAACCGCTACTGCCGATGAGCACCTGGAGTGCGTTCTGAACAATGACTTTTGCCCGTCGTTGGCCGAATTAATTTGTCTGCCAGGCTTCTTCCCCTGTAGAATAGACCTACCTGAATAACCGATTCAGCGGCTGGCTCGCACATCCCCCTGTTGGTGTTGTTCACTGCCGGCACATATGTGCTTGAGTATGTTCTATTGACCTTTTTAGAGTCCGGAGTCATCTTGACCTTTTGCTCTTCCCTCCTCAGAGAGGATGATTCGTAGGCAACCCTAACAGGCGCTGCCGCAGGCCGCAGGATACAAATACTGATACGAACCCATTGGCCTTAACCCAATAGAATATTTTACTGGGATGGCAACTTTATTGTCATGAAAGGTACCTCTGACACATACCCTTCATCCCTTTGGGTATGCCCCATGGCCATACCCTGAGAGTGTCAGCAGGATACTGACCCATCTTGGTCTCTGCCTCCGAGCGGGAGACCTTTGCAGCACTGTATACAACAGTTGCTGTATTTAGGATAGTTGTTTCAACGCACTATCCAGCCCCGGTGAGGAATTCATCCCCCGACTCCGTGGGCCTTGCTCTCTAGCCCCAGTGGAGAATCATCTCCCGACTCCATGGGCGAGCAGATATGTGTGAATTTGAGCAACCCTGTCCCAGGCGTTGCTGGCGCCGCCTTTCATAAAGGCCGGCGCTTTTTGACATGAAACAGCCCTGCATCAGGCGCTGTTGGCACGGCTCTCCCGTAGGCCGACACTTCACACATGAAGTAGCCCTGTCAGGCGCTGCTGGCACGGCTCTCCCATAGGCCGGTAATGTCACAAATGAAACTGCTCTGTATCAGGTGCTGCTGGCACGGCTCTCCCATAGGCCAGCACTTTCATATATGAAGCAGCCCTGCCAGGCGCTGCTGGCGCGGCCTGTCCCATAGGCCCACACATTTTACACATGAAGCAGCCCTGTCAGGCGCTGCTGGCGCGGTCTGTCCCATACACCCACGCTATTGCTGTGTAAGCTCACTAAATCAACATTTAGTGTATAGCTTTACCTGTGAAGGGTAAAAATAAATCATAGCAACCTGTGCTTACACAATTATAACATTGTCAGAACATATAACAATAACTTTTTACTTTGCCTTTTGCTTTTACTTAAAGAAAAAAACACTATAAAATACATACTTTTTATTATAAGGAGAAACCCTTTATAGCCCGACTCACCTGAGTCCAAATAGGGCTGAATGAGTCCCAGTAATTTCTTGACTGGGGACCAACATCTGTGAGCCACTGACCCCACTGTCAGTGGCTCCGTTGCTTCCTTGCCGTTCCAATAGCATCCCACAGGCTGGGAGCCGCTGACCCCCCTGTCAGCGACTCTGCTTAAATTTTTTGCCGTTTTCACGGCATCCCTGCAGGCTGGGGAGCTGCTAACTGCACTGTTAGCAGCTCCTTATCTCGCAACTCGATCAATTTTACCGGTTTATCCGCATTTGCCCACAGTCCATAACCGGCAACTTGTCGGGCTGCGAAACTGGCAGGTAAAGCCTCTGTAAAAAGAGGCTCATGCCTAAAACCTTTGGTAAGTAAAAAAACAAACTTACCTTTAAAGTTTAACTTACCACCGGCAGGAGCTCTGTCCTGCCAGACTAGTGCTCGCGCCAATGCGGCTGTCATACTGGTGCACATGAGGCCTGCGGGCCTTCTTCACGGATTCACTCATGTGACTTCGATGTAAAATCATTGTTGACTGCCTCTACATATGGCCCTTGTAGTTGAAACAAGTAAATCAATGGGATCACTATGGTCACTCATCCATCTGCAGAGTCTTCAGGCCAATAGCACACCAAATAGGGAATCAGCCTTTGCCCTGAGCAAAACTCTGGCACATTGAGAAAGACAATGGTGAAGTCTCTGAGCAGGTTACTGCTGTACAACACCAGTCAGCACAATATGAAAGCCAACTTCAAATAGCCTTAGACGGGGTCTAGACAGGAGACACAAAATTCATGCATCAATCAAATGATAAGCACAAGTAGTGGCACTTGGATTTGAAAGCTGGCATTTCGTGTCTTACAAATGGAGAATTGTAAGTGTACAAAAGCTTGGGCAAAGATATTCGTTCCTGTGAATTTCTTAAAAGGGGAAAGAAAGATTGATAAGCTAAAGATTTGGAAAATGATTTACTGAGCTCCAGGCATCAACTTCTATCCTTATGAAAAGAGTTAATTTTAATTCTGGTCCACCACCAATTTTTCGGCACCCTTGGTTCTAGAGTTTTTCAGGATTATCCATTTTGCCAGGGCAACAGGTGTCACAGCCTCTGAGAGAAGTCAAACGGTACTGGAGCTGTCTGCCTTGGTCGCTGGAGAGCCAAGACACTGGCCCTCAAATCAACCTTGGAAGCCGGCTATGGGAATTGATCTATCAGCTCCACCCAGACGGGAATTCCAGAACCCCGGCCGCAGGGGACAAATTCCACCCACCGATCGAAACGGTGGTCCCAATGAGGTCGAGATCGGCTGCCACACCGGGCCTAGATGCCTCAGGTGTCTGGGTGACTTCCAGGTGGCATTTCACAATCACAACCACACAATCAAAATCACAATCACAATCACAATAATACTTTATTAGCCAAGTATATTTTGCAACAAATGAGGAATTTTATTTGCCAAATTAGTCATACAAATAAAAAGCAATGGAACACACAAAATACATTTTAACATAAACATCCACCACAGTGCCTCCTCTGAATTCCTCACTGTGATGGAAGGTGAAAAAAGTTCAAATCTCTTCCCATAGCTCTCCCGCGGTCGGGGGCCTCGAGCCCTCCGTTGACGGGACAATCTTGACCCGTAGCCGGCGGTGTTTGTGCCCTTCGCATCAGGGCGATCAGCTCTTGATTTGTATTGTTTCTCGGCTGGTCGAGCCTCTGCATCATTCGAGCTTCTCAACTAGCCTCTCCCGAGACTGTGAGCTCTTGATGGTAAGTTCACAGGCTACGGTTGGAGCGATCCCGGGCAAGAGATCGGCTCCGATGTAAGTCCACGCCCCGTGGTGAGGCCCAAAGTCAGTCCGAGGAGGCCTCCAACTCCATCGATGGTAGGCCGCAGAGTTAATCCGAAAATTAATTGCATCTCCGGCAGGGTAAGAAACTGAAATAAAACGTTTCTTCTGACCCCCTCCCCCTCCCCCTCCCCTCACATAAAACAAACCGGAGAACATTTGCACAGACTTTTAACACACACTAAAAATTAAAAAATGACGAAAAAATGCATAGACTGTTGGTGGGGCTGCCAATCATGCGGCGCCCCTGGTGGTATTTCAAGTGCACTCTCAAAATTCTATCCAAATTAGTGGAAGTACTGGACTACCAATTGCCGGAAATCGTTGGTGGGCCTTTCGTATCAATGCAGAGATGATTAGAATTGACAATTGTCAAAAAGGACAGAGGTTGAGGAATGTAAGTAATCTCAGGACGTTGAAGATCTGCAGGGAATGAGGATAGGTAAAGGGCAAGGGTACAGAGGTATTTGATAACAGAGTGAGAATTTCAAAATCAAGATGCAGCCGAGAAACAATTACCAATCAAACAAGTTTATTGTTTGGTTATTTTTATTCACAGGTTGCGTACCAACAAGATTGTATCCATCATTCATCCCTAGTTACCCCTGAACTGAGGAGGCAGTTAAGACTCCGCCATTCTGATAGATTTGCAAGACAACATAAAGATGGCAGATGAAATTAGAGAACTTTATGGATTTTTATAACAATTCCTTTGTTTTATTGATATCATTGAGAGACTGGCTTTTTAAAATTCAGATTGAATTCAAATTCACAAAATTCTATGCTGGGGTTTGAAGTCACACCACTTCATTAATGCCACAAAAACTACATCCAAGCCCTGTAACATAACTGGTTTACCATCTTGCTCTTGTTGATTGGAATTAGTGTTAGGAAACTTGCAGCAAAGTTATGAATGTTCATGCAGGTCAGAATGATAAACTATAATAATTGTAGTTCCATTAAAAGCCCTTTTCTTCTGAGGCAGTCACTTGGAAATGAGGAGCTTTTGCTTTCACTTTGTCTTTAAGCATCATTCTGAGGTGACTGATGAGGCCATTGTGGGAACCAATGGATTCAGCCGTAGGTGAGCCGGTGTCTGACAGGGAGCTAGGTCAATGGAGCTTGTGAGGTGGTCATTTTTGCAAGTCTTCTGAGTGCTTTTAATATATGGATTCAAGGATCCTAATAGCATCTTGAATGGTCTTCACCTACATTAAGTGAACATGGACTAGTAATTCCCAAGGGTCACTGGGGCTGTTGGATTTTATTGATGGGGCTTTGAACAAGTCCATGAATCTTTTCCTCTGTCCATGTGATAACGTTTCCCTGTCAGAGCTGTGAATGAAATGTAGGCTCATAGGCTCTGGGAGTCTGATGTTTGGCATGCACAGTATCAGGCTTTCTAACAGAACTGACTCAGTATAACCAGGAACTCAATGTCAGGCTGTTGAACTGGAAGAGGATGCAGATCCTCTCAAGGTGGCACAATGCTGCGATACAGAACCAGAGACCCGGGTTTCATCTTGATTATGGGCGCCGTCTGTATGGAGTTTGCACGTTTTCTCTGTGACTGTGTGAATATTCTCTGGGTACTCCGGTTTCCTCCCACATCCCAAAGATGTGCGGGTGTATAGGTTAATTGGCCTCTGTAAATTATCCCTAGTGTGTAGGATAGAACTAGCGTATGGGTGATTGTTGTTCGGCATGGACATAGTGGGCTGTAGGGCTTGTTTCCAAGCTGTATCTCTAAAACTAAAAACTAAAACTAAAGGATGTTGGTTCACTTATCCTCTGAGTGGAGGTGGACAATTTTGCAGAGATGCTGTTGATTGTATCTTTCTGGTGCCTCCAGGTGGCTGCAATGAATGGTCCAGTTCTCAGAAGCATCTCGGAGAGCAGCGGTCACTGTTGCTGGTATCACGATATTTGTGCCAGTTTTAAGCTTTATTTCTTCAAACCTTCTTTTTCTCATTTAACTAATGGCTGTGCTGATGCATTGATGTTGATTGGCAGTTTCATCACTGATGTCTCCCTTAGCTGAGAGGTGACTCCCACGATATAAGAAATACCCTAATGATTCAAGGAACTGCAGATGCTGGTTTATTTCAAAGATAGACACAAAGTGCTGCAGTAACTCAGTGGGTCAGCTAGCATCTCAAGAGAAAATCGATAGGTGATGTTTTGAGCCGGGACACTGTTTCAAACTCAAATAATAAATGGCTCAATGGTTTCAGATGTGTCTCACTGTGAACCATTATTGCTGGCTTTGGAGTTTTGAATTGTTCCAAGATTACAGAGCGTGAAGCATGCAATAAATGTAGTGCATTAAAAGATACAAAACTGATGACAACATGGATGATCGACCGACGGGGTTAAAATATCAGACAATTGTAGTGGGAGTTCAGATAAGGTTTTAGGATCTGTAAGATCATTAGAGCTCATGATTACTACTTCAAGTTATAATTTGATTTGTTTCAGGAATATCAAATCCTGCCATCTGTTAATTGTAGCCAGACTGTTGATTCTTTCCTCCAGCTGTTTTGTCAGCCATGACATTTGAATTAAAGAAAGGTTTCATAAATGTTGATGAAAAGTATGGTCTACGGTATCTTCAATAGAATATTATGATGTCTTCACAAATGCAAACAGTCTACTCACATCAAAAAAAGGTTGTGGCTTAAATGTAATCCATTTACAGAATTTGAAGAAAAGAACTGCAGATGCTGGTATATACTGAAGATAGACACGAAGTGCTGGAGTAACTCAGCAGATCAGGGAGCATCTCTGGAGAAAAAAGATGGGTAACGTTTCGGGTTGGGACCTTTTTTCAAAATGAAAGTATTGGGGAGGGAGCTGGAGGTAAAGAATTGCCAGAACAAAGCAGGACTGGCAACAGCTGTCCATTGAAGGGTGGAGCCCAAAATGGCCCAGTTGGCTGAAAAAGAGATGATAATGAAGGGATACATGGATGTGAACAAAGAACAGATGCAAACAATCCATGCACATGTGTAAATTGCTCATTCTAAGCCTCCCCCCAGTCTAGCTTCGGTCAAAAACCACTGAATCAAGCACTTGATGAACTAATCTTTATTTTAACAAAACACAATTAGAGTTCCCACCACTGTACCTAACCACCACGGGTTCGATCATCGTATCTGCCTGTTCAAGCCCTCTAGGCCTTGCTCAAACAGAGACACACCAGAAGGTCACGCAGTCCTAAGCGCTCTCCCAGAAGATCGACGCAGGACCTCGTGGCAGTGTACTTTTATAGGTCCCCAGACCTTGAGGGACCGAAGCACATGGGAGTGGTCTCTTTACAATCCAATTACAGATATCGATTAAACCCCATACATTTCCCTAACCCATAATACAGCAGCTAATATATTGTATTCAAACAGGGCTTCTCAAGGAAGCAAAGATAGCAACATTTACCCTGATCTGCAAGAAAGCCAGACAATATGATGATGTTTCTTCCCAGAATCTTGCCAAGCTTCCCGGGTAGCTTCACAATTTCCATCTGATGAGTCTTCACCCTCGTTGTTTTTGTGGGCGCAAATTCCCTCCATCTGTGTTGTTGCCCATTCTTCCATCGACTCTGCTATTCTCAATACCTGTTCAAAACTCTCCCTCTAATTCACTAGGTTCTCCTCCAGTACTTCTTATTTATGTATGTCTCCTTACTATGTTGGCACTTTACTCTGTTTATTCTCAACTATGTTGACTCTTTACTATATTGTCTCTGTTCTCAGTCTAGGGGTTCTCGCTTATACCAGTTCTTAACTACTGAATAATTTCTTAGTCTGGTCTCTTAAAGGTAAATCCTGCTGCTCACAGTTCCTCTTTTGACCATTTCAAATTCCAACTCCAATTTCAATTTCAATTTTAATTCCAATTTTAGTTCCAACTCTCATATTCCCTGAATAATTCCATGTTACCAGATCTTGCCAAGTTCCATCCTTCCTGATGTCCTCTGAATAATCCTTCCCCTTTGGCTACCTGTCTGGGGATGAGATAATAACAATATCAAGTAATAATCAAACTTCAATTATTCCTAAGCCATATTCCACAAGTCTCAAGAAATCTCAAATTTTAAAGTCCCTACAATTCATTACCAGACAATTTCGAGACCGAATCCAAAAGTTATAAATGTATTTCTAATAACCATAATTTAGATGCAAATTAGGTATTTTACTCCAAACAACCAGAGGAATGTTTTTTTATTTGAAGGCAGTCCTTTAAAGTGGGGCTTGTCCCAAAAGTTGTCATAGGTCGTCAGTGACGTTCCTTTCAAAGATGATTAGAGTGTCTTTCACTGTCCTTCCTTTTCTTAGTTCAAAAGCTAGGTGATATTAAAGTTGGGCACTAGGGTAGGTCTTCTCCTTCTTCTTTTCAGATGTTAGTTTTAATTACAAGGGAGTAGGGATACTGAGGAGCCGCTTTCTCTGTCTGCTGGCCTTCCTAAATTTGTCTTAAAGGGGCAGGACAGTAAGTTTTCGTCCTGCTAGTTGATTCCTGTTTCTGGGGAGCTACATTACCTTTGCTGTCTTCTGCCCATTCTCAAGGGGACTGTGCATTATTTACCTCACTCCCCAGATAATATGTCATCGATATACTGTCCTGCAGGCACAAACTCAGTAACACATTAGTATAATAACTTCTTTCCCCAATCCCGTACCTCCTGCACAGTAAGTTTGTTTCTTCTCTCCCTAGTGCCATTCCCATTCCTTAGCTACCATTCCTTCTCACGCTAGCTACTATGTTTCTTATTTCTTCCTTTCAGTGAGGGATTCTCAAGAATTAGGTTCTATGTGTCTCCTCCTAGAATTTGGAAGGGGTGAGGGTCTTCTTGTTTTACTGTTGTTTCTCGGGCCATGTGAGGATGCCTTCAAATTTATTAGGTGGTATTACTGTTAACTGGCAGGTTAGGGCTAACGAAATGGGTTTGATTGCCAAAATGTCCCTGCCGCCTGATCTCGTCCTCTACCTTCAGGGTCCCAAGAGTCCCATTACCCTCTTGGAATCCACTGGTTTCTGAAACCCCGTGGCCTTCTTTTCTGCCCCCTTCCTTCTCGATAGTACTCCCTCATAGGACACGACCGACTCCAATGTCCCAATCCCCCACAGTTGTAACACTGATCGGGCCGGATCGCTCTATAACCTCTCCAGCCATAGGTCTCTGGCTGGTCGGTTCTCTGATTGGGAGGAAAGGTCGGTTCTCTGAATGGGAGATCTATCCAGGCATTGAGGTCTTTCTCCTCCTTGTCCTCTTCTGTTCTTATTTCTCTTCTTTGAATCTTTAATATAGGTCTCTGAGCTGCCGTTGAACCAGGCTGCCACGTCTGATCGTTTGTGGTCTGGGGACATTTATACCTAATGCGGGCATCTCCCTACAAACAAACTGTCTATCAGGAATCCGTTCTAAATCCCCTTCATCAGGGAATTGCTCCAACATAATAATATTATCAATTTCCGGTTCAATCCCTCTGTATTCTCCTCCTGTCTCACCCTCTGAAAAAACTATTTGTTCTATCCCTGCACTTCAGGAAGGATCCCTTTATCCTCCCGGTACTGGCATTTCTAATTAATTTTGGCACCTATGTCGATGGAGTCTTCCTTCCAGCTCCTTGATCTCCCCTACTGTCCTCCACTTGTGGAGCAATGATAGTAGCTAAAGGATCCTTCCCCGATTTCTCTAGTTCAGATTTGAATTTAGGAGGAGGGGCCAAAGATAACACTGACTCATCTCGTGTGCCCTGCTCCCTAGCTGCACATGGTGCCTCCAAACTGGGAACATGAGAGTGCTGTGAGGACTGCCTTGGCTCCACTCCGAATAATTCTGCCCACCCTGGCATATAATAAGCCTCTCTCCCTTGTGGCTAAAGGGATCAGGGGGTATGGAGAGAAGGCAGGTATAGTATACACAGTTGGATGATCAGCCATGATCATATTGAATGGCGGTGCAGGTCTCGAAGGGCCGAATGGCCTACTCCTGCACCTATTTTCTATGATTCTATGATTCTATGATTCCCTTCGAGGTCTGCAGATACTGCTTCACTCTTACCAAATTTAACAAGTTTAGGTTTTGTTGGACTTAGAGAGGAGGAATAGAGGTCCCCCTATAGAAGTCCAGTCTTAGCAGAGGGATAGTAACATTTGGGAGGAAAAGTAGTCATTTAAGGAGTAGTACGCCTCAGCAAAGAGTAACCTAGGAAGGGGAAAATCTTCGGTATCAGAGGGAGAGGTTCACTGAGTGATAACAGCGTGATGCGGCATCGAGATTGAGTGTTCGTGAACTGAGCGATAGTGCTTTAAATCATTTTGTAAATTGTAAAAAGGTAGCTTTTAGATTGTGTTAAGTCTGAGGACCATTATTTGTGTTGCTGCTTGTGCGAGTGTTTACGGATTTAGATACTTGAAGTCAAAGTGTGTTTGAGTTAAATCTTTGTAATTATTTAGAGCGTGGTGTTGTAAGAATCTGAGTCATTATAGTTCGATCAGTGGTTGTACTCTTTTGACCCCAGCTATTTACAATATATGTTAATGATTTGGACGAGGGAATTGAATGCAACATCTCCAAGTTTGCGGATGACACTAAGCTGGGGGGTGTGTTAGGCGTGAGGTGGATGCTAGGAGGCTGCAAGGTGACTTGGATAGGCTGGGTGAGTGGGCAAATGCATGGCAGATGCAGTATAATGTGGATAAATGTGAGGTTATCCACTTTGGTGGCAAAAACAGGAGGGTGACTTTATCTGAATGGTGGGCAAATTAGGATTAAGGGGAGATGCAACGAGACCTGGGGTGTCATGGTACACCAATCATTATTGAAAGTAGGCATGCAGGTGCAGCAGCAGTGAAGAAAGCAAATGGTATGTTAGCATTCATGCGAAAGGATTTGAGTATAGGAGCAGGGAGGTTCTACTGCAGTTGTACAGGGTTTTGGTGAGGACCACCCCTGGAGTAGTGCGTACAGTTTTGGTCTCCAAATCTGAGAAATACATTCTTGCCATAGAGGGGTACAGAGAAGGTTCATCAGATGATTCCTGAAATGGCAGGTCTTTCATATGAGGAAAGACTGGATAGACTTGGCTTGTACTCGCTAGAATTTAGAAAATAAGACTGAGGGGGGATCTTATAGAAACTTACAAAATTCTTAAGGGGTTGGACAGGCTAGATGCAGGAAGATTTTTCCCGATGTTGGGGAGGTCCAGAACAAGGGGTCACAGTCTAAGGATAAGGGGGAATTCATTTTAAACCGAGATGAGGAAAACATTTTTCACACAGAGAGTGGTGAGTCTCTGGAATTCTCTGCCACAGAAGGTAGTTGAGGCCAGTTTATTGGTTCTATTTAAGAAGGAGTTAGATGTGGCCCTTGTGGCTAAAGGGATCAGGGGGTATGGAGAGAAGGCAGGTACTGTATACTGAGTTGGATGATCAGCCATGATCATATTGAATGGCAGTGCAGGCTCGAAGGGCCGAATGGCCTACTCCTGCACCTATTTTCTATGTTTCTATGTTTCTATGTTTCTATTCACCAACTCCGAAGTTATATACAGGAATTCGAATTCCGCCTTACTGGCAGAACTTCAATGTGAAATTCTGCATTTGAAAATTTGGCTTTGCAAATATAGACTTGTTCTCGAACTCCTAATTTTAGTGTGTATCCCTCCTCATATGCGGGCACTCGAATCAACTAAAATTGCCCAATTGAAATCTCGAATGGTCTCGAGTATTCTGGCCAATTTATACTCTGATTATTGCAACCAGTGCCTTTACAAGATTCCTCGTCTGTCATATGGGACTCAGATATCTACACACAGACACTCCTCTCTGCTTGTATTCACTGGAGTTTAGAAGGATGAGGGGGGATCTTATAGAAACATATAAAATTATAAAAGGACTGGACAAGCTAGATGCAGGAAAAATGTTCCCAATGTTGGGTGAGTCCAGAACCAGGGGCCACAGTCTTAATTTAAGATGAGGTGAGAAAACTTTTTTACCCAGGAGTTGTGAATTTATGGATTTCCCTGCCTCAGGAGGGCAGATCGAGTAGATCGTGCGGAGGGGGGCCCCCCCCAAATCAATGGATGGATTAAAGAGAGAGTTGGATTGATCTCTAGGGCATGTGGAGTCTAGGGATATGGGAGAAGGCAGGCATGGGTTATTGATATCGGACGATCTGCATGATCACAATGAATGCGGTGCTGGCTCGAAGGGCGTAATATGGCCTCCTCGCCAATCTATTTTCATGTTTCTATGGCAGTTATTGATGCCGATTTCAGGAGCGACCTTTCCCATCCACACTCCAGGAAATGCCAATCGATACGGTGGTCCAGACCTGTATTTCAATACCCCACCAATTGGATACCTAATCTAATCCTTGGGCTCTCCTCACGCATTGAATCGGGTCAGGCTCTTGTTAAAAGCTGCTGCAATCTGCCAACTTTGAAGGGGTTGGGCACGCCAGCCTGGTTTTTATGCGCCCACTAACCCAATGGAGTGGTTACACCACCCTCAACCACCACCACCCCTTACCCACACCCATGCGTGCTTGAACTCTGTTCTAATGATTTGATTAGGCACTTTACCTAGCCTGCCGAATGAGCGTCTGTCCGACTACGATGTGCTGAATACAATGCATAATAACACACAGTTGTCCCGATTTGATGCACTCGTGTTGAAATAGCTCATCACCTTGATCGCAAACTTATGTTTGGAGGTCTGTTGTAGATCCCGGACGATGCTCCCAATGTATATTGATCATGCTTAAGCTTCCACCCCACCCCAGTCTTGTTTCAGTCAAAAACCACTGAATTCAACACTTGATTCACTAATTTTTATTTTAAACTTATCACAATTAGAATTCCCACCACTGTACCTAACCATCCACGGGTTTGATCTCTTATTCTGCCTCTTCAAGCCCTCTAGGCATCGCAAACAGAGTCACTCATGAAGGTCTCGCAGTACATAAGCGCTCTCCCAGAAGATACGACAACAGGACCTCGTGGAAGCAAAATTGTATTCGTTCCCGGACTTGTGGGGCTGAAACCTCATGGGGTGGTCTCTCTACTATCATTTATAGTTATCGATTTACCCATACATAACAGACATTTCCCTAACCCAATAATACTGAGCTAATATCATGGTAGTCAAAAAGGGCTTCTCAAGAAGAAACATCGCAACTATTTACCCTGTATTGCAAAGATAACCAGGACCTAGGTTTCAATACCTCATCCAATCACCACTCAGCCTATATAGAATCTCTGCAACATGATTTACAATTATTTACTAGGTGTAGGTCTGGTTTGCAGTCATCCAATCCATTCTTGCCATTTTTGCACCTTATTGATAGGGTCTGCAGATGTTCTTATTCTTTTCTGCAGCTTGGTTCCTGGCTCTATGACAAACTGGTACCACTCACACAGATTGTCCCAGTTTCTGTAGAGAGCACTTCCAAATTGACCAATTCTACCAGCCGCCCTGAAGCTGTGCCCCATTTTAGAGTCCTAGCCTCTCCAATCTGGCCAGGATTAACACATGCTGAGCCTTGTTTATCTGCACAAAGACTGTGTATATTTCAGCTAGTGCAAACTGTTACAAATTAAGATCACAGTTTGGGACTACTTGTAGATGCATGGAATAAGTATTTCCATGTATAGGCATACACCACTTCTGTGCTCCTATTATTTTAAAGAGTAACAGTGTTGTCTTTTATTGTTTGTTTTAGGTGTGTACGTTATGTGTGTGTGTATATATATATTAAATATATTATACTTGTGGTTTTATATATATATTTAGATTTGTCAGGTTTGTGTAGCTGGACACACACAACTTTTTTTTCTCTCTCGTCTATTATATTGCTTACAGTGTACTATGTTTACATATTCTGTTGTGCTGCTGCAAGTATGAATTTTATTGTTCTATCTGGGACATATGACAATAACACACTCTTGACTTGATTCTTGTTTACATTTTAAAGACAGCAGTAAAACTATCTTATTGATATACACATTTTACATTTCACTCTTTTAAATGAACAACAACCATAAATCTAATCCAGGATATTGTTTGCAGAGTTTTCCTGATGTCTTTACACGTTTTGGTGTTCAATGAATGTTGAACATTTTGGTTTTGGGTTGAACTTGGAAATATATGTTCTTTAGTCAAACTTTCTTGGATTGCCACTTTCTGAAGCCTGCAGTGGATCAGTCCAGATTCAACATCATGATTGATTGTTTCATCTTAATTCTTAATTCACCTCTACCAGTGATCATTTAATCACCATGAACCAATTTACATTTGAAACTAATGAATTTTGGTTCTGCAAATTCAGATCATCATTCTTATCACTTACAAATTTCTTCAGACCCTTCTTCAGACTGTAAATCTTGACTACTGCTTGTATTCAACTCGAGAAGCCAGTTTGTGATTGCAACATTCATACTATATATTTTTTTCATGAATAGGTCTGCAGATAGTAGTGTGTAAGTCACATGGAATTTTGTCTTAAGGTGCTTTCATGCTGAGTATTTTTAAATGATATACCCCTGGTCATTGACCCTGCAACAAGTAATTTTGAGATATTTCGTTAACTTTCTGACTGTCTTCCACGTAGGCAGATGATATATAACAAGATTATTTAATTCTTCATTCCACTGACATTCTGATCTCTCTGTCTTTGGCCTTAACTGCATTCTGGGGAACTGTAGCTCATCTTTCAACTTGACATATTACACCTTTCAAGACTCAACACTGAATTCAGTTTCAGATAATTGGCCATTCCAGAAATATAATCATATTGCCATTACTCATTTTTGTGTTTTTTTGTACTCTGATACAAATTTCACACCTTCTTCATGCAACTGCTTCACCACCCGGCCCCACCATAACTTCTTTCCTTCACTCTGATACCCTGGTATCCATCCTGTTACACCCATCCTGTTTATCCCATTTTCTGTGCAATATAAAATTTGCATCACTCCTCACTTCTCCAGTTCTGATGAAAGGTTTTTATCCTAAAATGTTTCTCTGCGGACACACAGTATGATAATGGAGTTAAGAGGGAAAGATAGATCAGCCATGATTGAATGGTGGAGTAGACTTGATGGGCAGAATGATCTAATTCTGCCCCTACTACTTATGAACTTATGAATTTATGAACACACCCTGCTTGACATGCTGATTAATTCCATCATTTTCTGTTTTTATTTCAGATTCCTAAACTCCAGAGTAATAAAAACAGAAAATGCTAGAAATAATCAGCATGTCAAGCAGGGTGTGTTCATAAATTCATGTTCATAAGTGATAGGGGCAGAATTAGGCCAAAGTATTTGGTCAATCCAGGCACTACAATGTACTATTGAAAAAATATATAAATATTATGAAATTATACAAATTCTTCCACAAAACAATGCACCAATGAATTTAGTTGAAATTTTCAGCTAATTCTCATGTCTGTCAGGACTATCGCCTTTTTAAAATCAGATATATTTTTTGACTCATAATATTGCTTTCTCCTTTAATTTCCATGAGGTTGTTCACTATAAAGAACACGTCTATTCACTCAGTGTACAAACTGAATGGTTCCTGAGCTCAATCATATATGCTTAAGGGCCTGTCCCACTTGAGCATCATTTGCGCATCACGCAGGTGAATCCCAAAATCCTGTGGCACCGCGCGTGACCGCATGTCACTGCCTATGTCACCTCACACCATGCACGCGTAATGCACGCCATGTGTCCGTAATGCATGCATCGTGCGTCGTGACCTCTAAATTATGTTGCGTAAATGACGCGCAAATGACCAAGTGGGACAGGCCCTTTAGCCTCCTGAATAGTCAGTCAAGACAGTGATTCATTCCCTTCACATCTAATGGTGACATTGTTAAACGTGATACATAGTCTATTGACTGGTGAATATCAGTGCAACTGGCCTGTTTGCGTTCCTGTTCATATAGGTGAAGGCTCTGAACAATTGCGATTACGGAATGAATTCCATGAAAAATCAATTGTGTTAATACAAACTTACCTAAAACTTGGCAAGCGAGTCATCTTTCAACAGTCCTGAAGAAAAAGGCTTCAGATCCCATTCTTTTCACTGATATGTAATCACAAACATATTAAGGCACAGATAATTAAAACTCTGATCTTGACCACTTCCTGTTGCACTGCATATTGATTTTAGAAAAAACGCTATCACTTACGGCTGTGATTTTTGGTGATCTTACTCGGAGTCCCCCTCCGCTGCGCAGGACATGAGGATTTTTCCCATTGATGAAAAATAAAAGACTTATTAATGTTTTTTTAAATGTTGAGATTCTCTCTCCTGTCAATCACGTGGGAGGGGGGTGGGACTATTTAAACCCGGAAGTGTGGAGGTGCCTTATGCCACTTGTCTCACTGTGCGAGTTGGACCCACGAGGTACCCGAGTGATAGACCTCGTGGCTGGACTCGAGGACTGCAGTGTATGATCCA
The DNA here is from genome assembly GCA_035221665.1 of Okamejei kenojei. Lineage (NCBI taxonomy): Eukaryota > Metazoa > Chordata > Chondrichthyes > Rajiformes > Rajidae > Okamejei > Okamejei kenojei. The sequence goes on from CM069131.1 coordinate 78,771,847, forward strand.
AGTGTGTGGCCGAGTTCCCACGGGTATGTAATTGCGGGATGTTGCAAGTTCCTATCCAAAGTTTAGCAAGGTACTCTCCCGAGTTTGCAAGTTCCTCTCCCGTTACTCTTGAGCCAACCGTGAATGAAGGTTTGGTTTAATCAAGCAAACAATGTTAAAATACATCCTCCATCCTGTGGTTTTGAGTTATTTCAGCGCGGCCGCATCTATTGTTATGTCCTTCAATGGGAAAATGCGCTTTCTACAAGCATTTCTTGTTTTTTTTTGTTTTTAAATACTTTTTTGCATGGATCTCTATTTTAAAATAATTTTAAAAGGAAGCAGCCCGGGTGACTGACATTGAGCGGGCCGTTGGGGACCCTAAACAGCAGTCGCAGACACACAAACACACACACAACACACACACACTCACACTGAGAGGAGAGAGAGATACACACAAGACAGCAGCTGGCCCACCACTGCAAGAATTAAGCTGCTCAGGTGACTGAGCGGCCGCAGGGGCCGACAGTACACACACTACACACACCACACACACACACACACCACAGATAGACAGAGAGGGAGAGAGAGAGAGAGACACACTCACAACACACCAATCACACACACCACACTCCACACACACACACACACACACACACACCACACACCACACCACACAGATACTCACAGACAGCAGCTGGTCACCGTTCAGAGGAATGAGGCAGCTCGGTGAACTTGAGCGGCCATCGGGACCCGACTTCAGACAAAATCACAGATTACACAGATAGACAGAGCAGGGAGAGAGAGGAGACACACACACACCCACCACACAACCACAACAACACACACTCACACCACACCACACACAACACACAAGGATACACACAGACCAGCAGGCTGGCCACCACTCAGAGAATTAAGCAGCTCGGGTGACTGAGCGGCCAACCGGGACCGACAGTACACACTCACAACACCACACACACACACACACAGTTAGACAGAGAGGGAGAGAGAGACACACACACACACACACACACACACACACACACACACACAACACACACACTCACACACACACACTCACACCACACAGAGATACACACAGACAGCAGCTGGTCACACTTCAGAGGGAATGAGGCAGCTCGGATGATTGAGCGGCCACCGGGACCGGACATCAGGCACACACACATATACACAAGATAGACAGAGAGGGAGAGAGAGAGTGACACACACACACACAACACCACCACACACACACACACACACACACTCAGATACACACAGCTCTCTAACAGCAGCCTGGCCACCACTCAGAGGAATTAAGCAGCTCGGGTGACTTTGAGCGGCCAACCGGGACCCGACTAGTACTCACACACACACACACAAACGATGACAGAGAGGGAGAGAGTCACACACACACACACACTCACCACACACCACACACACACCCACACACACACACACACACACACACACACACACACACCACACTCAGACAGCAGCTTGGCACCACTTCAGAGGATTCAAGCACTCGGGTGACTTTGAGGGCCACCGGGGACTCACAGCAGACACACACACAGATACACACAGATAGACAGAGAGGAGAGAGACACACACCCCCCCAGAACCACCTCGCCTCTGCCCCCCCCCCACCCCCTTCCCCCCCCCCCCCCCCCCCCCCCCCCCCATTAAACACATAACACACAACTCAGCGGACCAGGCTGCATCCTCTGGGAGATGAAGGAATAGAGTCGAGACCCTTCTTCAGACTTACCCGGTAAAGCCACCATTCTTAGCTCCAGAGATGCTGCCTGTACCGCCGAGTTACTCCAGCATTGTGTGTGTCTAATCTCCGGTGTGAACCAGCATCTGCTGTTCCGTCCCAATCCTACTACTCTTGGCCCCGCGGGGGGTGGATGGTGCATCACCGTGGACACATCCCCACCACCACCCAGACTTGCCCCTACGGCAGGTTCTTTAAGCCGTTCATTGCAGACAGAGTGTAAGCCACGGGGACAAGTGGCAGAAAGGCCGAAGATAGACACGAAATGCTGGAGTGAGTAACTCGGCGGGACAGGCCTGCATCTGGATCGAAGGAAAGTCTGAAGAAGGGTCTCGACTTATTCTTCTCTCCTGAGATGCTGCCTGGGTCCGCTGTGTTTTAAAACTCCAGCATTTTGTGGTCTATCTTTGGTTCAGTCTTACGAGCAAAAGAAAACTGATTATTAAAGTTCCCCACGGTACACTAACGGAGAACACTAAGATAACGCACGGGCCTCTACGTTATTACAACGAGTAAATTGTTACCATTGTACACTTGAAAATCTGTTAATTTGATCGTGGAAAAAATCATCAAATGTGCGATTTTTTCACGAGTTAACAAGTTTCCCGAGTACCTGCCGTTAGCGCCACGAGTCGATTAAGTTGATCGTGCCAGTTCCGTGTTCCAGCTACGTGATCACCTCGATGTGAAAACTCGGGGTCATCGGGGGCCATCTCGCCACAGTGGACTGGGGTTTTTTGTTCTTGCAAGATGGGGGGGGGAGTGGTCACAGCTCTCTGTCTGAGCTGATAATAATTTCGGAACATGTTTACTAAACCCCCCCGCCTCGTGAGTGGTTTTACTGACATGTCAGTGCCCTGTAATTATGGTTTGTAAAATGCAAAAGTGTTTTTTGTTTGAAAATGCAAAAGTGTTTTTTGGTTTGAATATGCAAAGGTGTTTTTTGGTTTGAAAATACAAAAGTACTTTTTGGTTTGAAAACGCAAAAGTGTTTTTTGGTTTGAAAATGGAAATGGTTTGGTTTGAAAATGCAAATGGTGGTTTGGTTTGAAAATGCAAATGGTGGTTTGGTTTGAAAATGCAAAATGTTTGGTTTGAAAATGCAAAAGGTTTGGTTTGTAAATGTAAATGGTGGTTTGTTTGAAAATGCAAACGGTGGTTTGGTTTGAAAATGCACAAGGTGGTTTGGTTTGAAAATGCAAATGGTGGTTTGGTTTGAAAATGCAAAAGGTGGTTTGGTTTGAAAATGCAAAGGTGTTTGATATCCCCCCCCCCCCCCCCCCCCCCCCCCCCCCCCCCCCCCCCCAATTTTTTTTTTTTTGTTTGGAAATGCAATGGTGGTTTGGTTTGACAATGCAAATGGTGTTTGGTTTGATAAATGCAAAATGTTTGGTTTGAAATGCAAAAGGTTTGGTTTGGAAAATGCAAATGGTGGTTTGGTGTGAAAGTGCAAATTGTGGTTTGGTTTGAAAATGCACAAGGTAGTTTGGTTTGAAATTGCAATAGGTGGTTGGATTGAAAATACAGGGGGTTTGGTTTGACAAAAATGCAAATGGGGGTTTAGTTTGAAATGCAAAAGGTGGTTTACTTTGAAAAATGCAAAGGCTAATGGAGGATTGGCTTTGTAAATGCATAATGCAATATGGTGGTGGGGAATGGCTAAGGAGCAGTGTTGGGGGATGAAGGGAAGAGGGGTATACTGAGTGAACTGCCTCCAGCTGTAATGATTGATGGGCAGCCATGACTTAGTGAACTGACAGCCCACCAAGCATTGAACTCATGAACTGCAAGTCCAAGAATCCATTCAGTCCATAATGGCCATAATGCCCTCTGGAAACCAGTCTTTCAGCCCACAGCACAATCTAGTGCTCCAGTGTTCACACAAGGATAGACTTTCCTCCGTCATTGTGTGATCTCCGTTTAAAAAATGGAATATGTCCAACAATTGATTGTCCACCTCTTCCAGTTCAATCTCACAGAGTCCGTCATCTGTTTTGAGCAGAATTTCTGGCAGTTTCTGAGCTGCCTGCCCAACAGGCCTGAGTTTCTGAGCAGCCAGCCTGCCAAGCCTGAGTGACTGAGCTTCCTGCCCAAGAATCTATTCGGCCCACAATTTCAATACTAGCCCTCTGGAATCCAGTCCCTTTGGCCCCCAAAACCTATGTTAACCCTCCAGAAAGCACCCCCCCCCACACTGGCCAGCAATATTGGAATTGGTGGACAGTTGGAATATTGCGTTGAGGGACCTGTCCTCCCATGTGAAACTGGGACTCAATGGGTCCCACTTAGTCTAGTATATTTTAAAAACTGGTGTTTTATTTGCAAAGCTGAACATTTACCCTGTAGGTTTGATTGAATGTTCAACCTCTACAATAGCCTTTTCATTCACTGTTGATAGTTACAAGCAAGGCAACCACATGGCTCTCTTGTCCAATGGGATCTCTGTAGGTCCACTCTCATAGATGTATAGAGTACAGTATGTCCCTGCTTATATACAAATTACACATATAAACTGGACAAGGATTTTTAAGAATAATTTCATCTGAAATATAGATATGAAATTTCAATAGTCAATGACCCAACACAAAACTCATCATAGGATCAGAAGTGATAGGAGCAGAATTAAGTCATTTGGCCCATCAAGTCAACTCTGCGATTCAATCATAACTGATCTATCTCTCCCTCCTAACCCCATTCTCTGGCCTCCTCCCTGTAACCTCTGACACAAGTATTGGGAAAGAAAACTATTTTGTTGCTACATTCCTCCTGAGGTTTGTGTTTGTTTCATTGATACAATAGACAATAGACAATAGACAATAGACAATAGGTGCTGGAGTAGGCCATTTGGCCCTTTGAGCCAGCACCGCCATTCAATATAATCATGGCTGAACATCCCCAATCAGTACCACGTTCCTGCCTTCTCCCCATATCCCCAGACTCCGCTATTTTTAAGAGCCCTATCTAGCTCTCTCTTGAAAGCATCCAGAGAACCTGCCTCCACCGCCATCTGAGGCAGAGAATTCCACAGACTCACCACTCTCTGTGAGAAAATGTGTTTCCTTGTCTACGTACCGTATCTGAATTTTGGTTTACTCCGTTAATCATAAACTGGGCCCCTGTTCTGGACTCCCCTAACATTGGGAACATGTTTCCAGCCTCTAGTGTGTCCAAGCGCTTAACAATCTTAATGAGATAGAATCATGGTTCCATTAGAAAAAATAGGTGCAGGAGTAGGTCATTCAGCCCTTAGAGCCTGCACCGCCATTCAATATGATCATGGCTGTTCATCCAACTCAGTGTCCTGTACATGCCTTCTCTCCATACCCCCTGATCCCTTTAGCCACAAGGACCCCATCTAACTCCCTCTTAAATATAGCCAATGAACTGGCCTCAACTACCTTCTGTGGCAGAGAATTCCACAGATTCACTACTCTCTGTGTGAAAGATGTTTTTCTCATCTCAGTCCTAAAAGACTTCCCCTCTCATCCTTCTAAACCCCAGAGTGTAAAAGCCCAGCTGCTCCATTCTCTCAGCATATGACAGTCCTGCCATCATGGGATTTAACCTTGTTAACCTACGCTGCACTCCCTCAATAACAAGAATGTCCTTCCTCAAATTAGGGGACCGAATCTGCACACAATACTCCAGGTCTCACTAGGGCTCAATACAACTGCAGAAGGACCTCTTTGCTCCTGTATTCGATTCCTCGTGTTATAAAGGCCAACATGCCATTCGCTTTCTTCACTGCCTGCTGTACCTGCATGCTTACTTTCATAGACTGATGTACAAGGACAACCAGATCACATTGTACTTCCCCTTTTCCCAACTTGACGCCATTTAGATAGTAATTTGCATTCCTGTTTTTGCTACCAAATTTGGATAAACTTCACATTTATCCTCATTAAACTTAATCGGCCATGCATCTGCCCACTCCCCCAACCTGTCCAAGTCACCCTGTATTCTCATAGCATCCTCCTCACAGTTCACACTGCCACCCAGCTTTGTGTCTCTGCAAATTTGCTAATGTTACTTTGAATCCCTTCATCCAAATCATTGATGTATATTGTAAATAGCTGCAGTCCCAGCACCGAGGCTTGTGGTTACCCCACTAATCACTGCCTGCCATGTCTGTAAGGGACCTGTTAATCCCTACTCTTTGATTCCTGTCTGCCAACCACATCTCTATCCATGTCAGCACTTGTAACCCCAATACCAATGTGAACAACAAATTTGCCCATTAATCTCCTATGTGGGACCTTATCAAATGCTTTCTGCAAGTCCAGGTACACTACTAATCCACTGCTCTCGCCTTGTCCCATTTTTCTAGTTACATCTTAAAAAATTCCAGGAGATTATATCAAGCATGATTCCCCCCGTCGATCCTGTTACTGCTATCCAAATGTGCGGCTATCTCATCTTTTATAATTGACTCCAGCATTTTCCCCACCACCGATGTCAGGCTAACTGGTCTATAATTCCCTCTCCTGCATTTCTTAAAAAGGTAGGATAACATTAGCTACCCTCCAATCCCCCCCACGGAAAACTGATCTGGTCTATAGAACATTGGAAAATAATCACCAATGCATCCATGATTTCTAGAGCCACCTCCTTAAGTACCATGGGATGCAGACACTCAGGCCTTGGGGATTTATCAGCCTTCAGTCCCATCAGTCTATCCAACACCATTTCCTGCCTAATGTGGGTTTCCTTCAGTTCCTCTGTCAACCCAGATCCTCTGGCCACTACTACATCAGGAAGATTGTTTGTGTCCTCCTTAGTGAAGACGGATCCAAAGTATCTGTTCAACTCATCTGCCATTTCCTTGTTCCCCATAATAAATTCACCTTTTTCAATCTTCAAGGGTCCAACTTTGGTCTTAACTATTTTTTCCTCTTCACATAACTAAAGAAGCTTTTATGTCCTGCTTTTATATTCTTGGCTAGCTTACCTTCGTACCTCATCTTTTCTCCCCGTATTGTCTTTTTGGTTATCTTCTGTTGTCCTTTAAACATTACCCGATCCTCTTGTCTTTGAAAGGCCAATGGTGAAGAAGTTTAGCATTATTAATATATCAGATAGTTATCATTTTCATGGCAAAAATTTAAGTCAGCTGTAATGAAAGCGGAGTGACACAACAAACTATATCAACAGGGTGTTGGAAACCTGCTCAAGATTCTATTTAATTTGCCAACCTGACATATACCACAGCGATGACCTTGTTGGTGATCCTAGAAAGGCAAAGAGAAATCAAAGGGTGAATCATTTTCTCCTGCATATGAGCACACTTCTATGCTGAGCTTAGTTTAGATTAGTTTATTGTCACATGTACTGAGGTACAATTAAAAGCTTTTGCCCATGTTAAACATCCAGGTGGTGGTGCGACTCACGTTGCAGCGGCTCCTACAGCCTGTTTGTCTTTTTTTTTTGTCTAGTTACATGTAGTTGTTCGTGTTTTTTTCTTTGTACAGTGTATAACTGTGTATATGTGGTGGTGCGGGGGGGGGGGGGGGAGGGTGGGAAGAAGGTCTTAAGTGGGGGGAACCTTTAAAATCTCTTTCCCTCCCCTCACGGGAGACCTGACTTTTTACCCTGTCGGTCTCCGTTGTCGTTGGGGCCTAGTACCGTGGAGCGGCCTCCGACCGGGACGACCTGGGGGTTGCAGTCACGGAGCTTGCGAAGCTGAGGACTTACCATCGTGGGACTGGCCAGCCTCGGAGCATGGGAGCGGTGGTGGATCACCGCTGCGGCCCAACTCCGGGCTCAGCTCCAGCTCCAGCTCCAGCTGCAGCTGCGGCCCGACTCCGGAGCTCCAGCTCAGGCTGCGGCTCGACTCCGGAGCTCCAGCTCCAACTTACAGTCGGTGGACTGTTGGGATATCGGGAGCTCGCGGGTCCGGGTGGGAGACCGCTCACCGGAGCTCCCGCAACACAATTTCTCCAGCCCGTTTCGTGGGGTTGGAACACGGAGCAGGGCCGTACATCGCCCGGCGCGGCTTTAATGGCCGTGGGACTTAACATCGCCCGCCTGGGATTTCGACATCGGGAGAGAAATGGTGCGGTGGAGAGAGAAGAACTTTGCCTTCCATCGCAGTGAGGAGGAGAGTCAGTGTGATGGATGTTTGTGTGAATTGAATTGTTTGTGTGTTTTTATTTAATGAATTGGTCTGTTTGTATGGCTTGTAGAAACAGAATTTCGTTTGAGCCTCTCTGAGGTTTCGAATGACAAGTAATAACATCAATCAATCAATCCATGCCTACATGGATATGACAAGTTTTGAGGGATGTGGACCAAACACGGGCAGATGGGACTAGTGTTGCTGGGACATTTTTGGCTGGTGTGGGCAAGTTGGGCCAAAGGGCCTGTTTCCACACTGTATCATTCTATGAATCCATTAGAAATGTGAAAGATTTGAGGATGAATTCCCAACACATCCTTTCGGCAATTGATAGAACATTATGTAAGGTTCCAGATAAGAAATAGAACAGCTTTGACCAATGGCATATATTGAATGTAAAATTTAGGGTGTGGGGGTGTTGGTGATACTCCAAATGCAATGCTATTTAATTAGTTAATTAATTTTAATGGTATTTAATTTTAATGGTATTTAATTTTAATGGTATTTTATTTTTATTTATTATTATTTTATTAAATTTTACTGTTGCTTATTTTTGTTTCATGTTTGGGTGTCTGACACAAGTTTAGTCATGTTTCACAGAAAGTGGGTGTTTTGCAACTAAAGTTTCAGTTGGGCTTTCAGCTTGCAGATATGTTTTCATGTTGAAGCACTTGGGTGCATAATGGATTGTTTCAAAGCCTTGAGCTCATCTTAGCTTCATCAATGCACAATTAAAATTTCAGTTGAGCTTTCAGCAATTAAACTTACACGTTGCTTCCCACACACTCAACAGTCCTGTTGATTTTTTTCTCTCTTTTATTGCCATTGGGGCTCTGTAACGAATAATACTGTATCTGCAAAACTTTAGTCAGTTGCAATTGTTTTTAAAATACTTTTTACCTTCATTATTGGCCTCTTTGCAACTGCCTGCAGGCAGATATCCATTGAAAACAAATCAAGAGATGCTCTTTATTTTAGTTAAACATAGGATGCATTGCAATAATTGACCAACCTGGGATGTTAAGGAGGGATGGAATTCTGGTTCTGATGAATCAAAGGCAGAATGTCTATTCTTCTTGATATTTGAACTCCTCCTAACCAAATTCCTGGGAATCTCATCTTCTGAAACATAATCGGGCAGGTAGACATTTGATCTTTTGGCTGGAGTGTCTAGACCAGTGCTTCTTAAACTATTTCAGTGTCATTCACCCTTGAGTCTTTATCACAAAATTTCATTCACCCTCGACTAAATGTTTTTATGTATTTTGGTAATTTTCATCATTCTCCCTTGTGTATCATTTTATATATAATTTATTTTGTCACATGAGCAAAAAACATAAATTAACTAATTCACCCCAAATTAATTTCATTAACCCTTGGGTGAACCACTCACCAGTTTAAGAAGCACTGGTCTAGACTTAGAGTCCAGGCTTTGAGTTAAGGGTTCATACATTTGGGACTCCATCCAGTCAAACGGAATTCACTCAAATGGTTGTGAACATTTGCAATTCTGTAGCCTAGTGGTCAATGGATGCTCAGAGATTGAATAGGTTCGAGTCACTGCTTGATAGTTTTTAGAATCCAGGAGAGTCAAGTGATGCGGGATCAGGTCGGAAAGCAGAGCTACTGTATTCACTGTATCTATTCACTAGCAGAACAATTGACTGTAGAATAAAACTTAACTAATGTTGATTTGCCTAAATGTTCGAACTACAAACACTGTTGTCAATATGGATTCCTGGATTTCTGAAACCATAATGGAGTTTAACATCATACTGTAGTTTTTGTCGTTTTGAATCAAAGTTATTTAAAATTAAAACATAGAACATAGTATAGAGCAGGACAGGGCCATTTGGCCCACAATGTTTGTGCCAAACACGATGCCTTGCTGAACCAATCTCATCTGCTTGCACATAATCCATATCCCTTTATTTGTGCAACATCTCGCACTTGCTTGGATTCAACTCCAAGTGCGATTTATCCACTCATTTCTGCAGTTGATCTATATACCAATTTACCTTCTCAAAGTCTTCCTCACTGTCTACAACTCCTGAAATGTTGTTGTTGTCAGCAAACTTACTCATCAACCCATCTATAAATATGTAGATATATAGGTTCTTGAGGCAGGGAGTATCCATGACATTTAAGAAACAGTAAGGTACATGGATAGGACAGGTTTGTAGGCATATGTGCCAAACACAGGCAGGTGGGACCACTGTAGCTGGGACATGTTGGCCGGTGTGGGCTATGTATATATATACCACAACCTATAGTTCCCTGGATTCACATTACTTCCTTTCATAAATAAAGTAACAACATTGTCAATACTCCAGTCCTCTAGGATCTCACCTGTGGCAAGAGAATAAACAAAGATTGTAGAGGCACCTGCTGGTGCGTGCCAGTATCGAACCCGGCGGTCGGACGCCGCGGGCACGTGACCCGGGAGGGGTCGAGGTTTTCGCACGGTTTCGCTTTTCCCGCGTCAGTTGTTAGACGACCACCCTTGTGGCCGTTCGCGTGTGTTAGGCTTGTAGAGTCAGAGAATGAGTTTCTAACTAAACATTGTTCAAAGAAACCGAACGTTGTCTTTTCACCGCTAAATTGGTGACCCCGACTTGTCTAACCGTTGTTAGACAGAAACATGCAGGAAGGTTATGTTCCCGCAGAGTCGGCCGGCGTGCGGCAGAGCTCACCTGGGTTCAGACTGCCCATGTTTTGGCCAGATCAGCCTCAAGTTTGGTTCACCCATGTGGTGGCACAGTTTCACCTGCATCAGATCGTCACAGATGAAACCATGTACTTCCACGTTGTGGGGGCTCTGCCACAGGATTGTGCATCGAGGTTGCTGCCATACATAAGGGATCTGCCGGCGGTAGCGAAGTATGAGGGCTTGAAGGCTCTTTTGTTGCATATCTTTGGTCTCAGCCGTCGGGACAGGGCGGCAGAGATCCTGCACATGGACGGGATCGGAGACCGGCGCCCGTCCACCATTATGGCGAAGATGTTGGCTCTCATGGACGGGCATTGACCGTGTTTGCTTTTTGAGCAGGCCTTTCTTGAGCAGATGCCGGATGAAGTCCATTTGATGCTCGCGGGAGCTGATATCAGCAACCCCCAGCACCTCGCGGAGAGGGCCGACGGGTTGTGGATCACCATGCGGTGGGACATTTGCTCCTTTACCTGCCCTGTTGCCACAGCTAGGGTGCAGCCCAGACGACATCGGGAGGAAGGCCAGTCATTACCCACTGCAGCAGCCGGACGAGTACAGCCGACGTCGATGGAGCTATTATCACCTCCATTACGATGTTGAAGCCCGACGATGCCGAAGGCTCTGCTCGGTTCAGGGAAATGCCTCGGCCGAATGCCCATTGAGGCGACCGCGATCGGCCTAAACGAACGCCTCTACGTCCGTGATCTCCTATCTTGCCACCGTTTCCTGGTCGACTCCGGTGCATCCTGCCGCCGACTGCTCTAGATACCCGCGTCGGTAAGGTAGAACCCGTCCTCTCGGCCGTTAACGGGAGTGACATCCGAACGTACGGTACGTGGACCCTTCGTTTAGATTTCGACTTCCACCAGTACAGGTGTAAGTTTACCGTTGCTGACGTCGCCCAGCCAATCTTGGAGGCCGATTTCATGCGCACGTATTCCCTTCTCGTTGACGTGCAGGGCAGTCGGATGGTCCCGTTGTCGGACCTATACCCCGCCGAGCCACGTAACCCGTTAATGCCCCAACAGCAACCCGATGATGTAGCTGAGGTACAAGAACCTTTTGCAGCCCTGTTATCCGAGTTCCCCGAGCTGTTCACGCCCCGGTTCGACCTCGTCATGGCATGGTCCACCACATCCACACCGAGGGCCCTCCAGTTCATGCCCGCGCGCGCCGTCTCCCGCCCGACAAAATGCGCATCGCCCATGACAAATTCCAGCTGATGGAAGACATGGCATTGTATGATGATAGGATAGCCCTTGGGCTTCTCCTCTGCATATGGTGCCGAAAGCGTCTGGGGGCTGGAGACCTGGTGGTGATTACAGGCTTTAAACGCCGTGACCACAGCAGATCGGTACCCAGTGCCCCACATCCAAGATTTCATGGCTCACTTGGAGGGCGCTACCTTCTTTTCAAAGGTTGACCTGGTCCGGGGTAATAATCAGAACCCAGTCCACCCGGGCGACATCCCTAAGACAGCCACCATCGGCCTTTTCAAGTGGTTAAGAATGCTGTTTGGCTTAAAGAACACCGCTCAAGCATTTCAACGGCTGATGGATCAGGTCGGGCGGGGTTTACAGTTCCTTTTCATCTACCTGGATGACATTCTGGCAGCCAGCAATTCACAGGTTAAACACATTAAGCACCTTCGCCTGCTGTTTGAGCGCTTGCTTAAGCATGGCTTGGTGTTCAACCCTGCGAAGTGCCAATTCGGATTGCGATCCATTTCCTTCTTAGGACACAGGGTCACCCACAGGGTGCCCAGCCGCTACCTAAGAAGGTCAACGCCATCCGTCGGTTCCCGCAGCCTCTCACCGTCAAGGGCCTCCAGGAATTCATCGGCATGGTGAATTATTACCACCGATTCATTCTGTCAGTGGCCGCCGTTATGCGACCATTGTTCCAATGCCTTGCAGGTAAGCGAAGGGATCTGGTTTGGACCGATTAAGCGGTTGTGGCTTTCAAGGGTGCCAAGACCGCATTGGCTAATGCCACCATGCTGGTACACCTGAGGGCGTCAGCTCCCACGGCACTCACTGACGACGCTTCGTACGTCGCCAATGGCGCTGTCCTGGAGCAGCGGGTTGGTAAACGCTGGCAGCCGCTGGCTTTCTTCATCCGACAGATGCGGGCCCCAGAATGTAAGTACAGCGCTTTCGACAGGGAATTCCCGCACTCTACCTAGCGATCAGACATTTCCGCTATTTCCTCGAGGGTCGCGCGTACACTGCTTTCACGGACCACAAGCCACTCGCATCCTGTCCATTCATGCCACTTCCGCCCTGGTAGCTTCCAGGTTTGTCTGGCACGGGCTACGGAAGCAGGTCGCTGTGTGGGCTCGTGCTTATATCCCGTGTCAGACTTCTAAGGGGCAGGGACATGTACGGCCACAGGTTCAGGACTTCACTGTACCTGACAGCAGGTTTCTGCATATACATGTTGACCTGGTCGGACCATTACTGTGGTCGTGGGGTGCTACACACCTGCTCACTATACTGGATAGGTTTTCCAGGTGGGCGAAGGCGGTCCTGTTGTCCGATACCTCCCCTGAGGCTTGCGCCCGTGCTATTGTCTCCCATTGGATTGCTCATTTTGTGGTCCCATCTGATATTACCATCGACAATGGGGCTCAATTTCCTTCCTCCCTGTGGTGTGCTTTGGCTCAGCTGTATGGCACGCGGTTGCATCAAATAACCGCTTATCACCCAGAGGCGAATGGGTTAGTTGAGAGGTTCCACAGACACCTTAAGTCAACGTTGAAGGCTAGACTCACTGGCCACAATTGGGTTGACCAGATGCCCTGGGTCCTCCTAGGCACCAGAACTATGCCTAAGGAAGACCTCGACGCCTCCTCGGCCAAGTTCGTGCATGGCTCGGTTTTGCGGGCACCTGGAGATTTTCTACATGCCACCCGTGATCAGGAGGTCCTGGCTTCGGTGGCACTAGCTGACCTTCATAAGCGGATGCGGGCGTTGGTCCTGGTTCCCACATCCAGACATGGGTCGGCTGCGGAGCATGTACCTACGGCACTACAGGATTGTGCTTATGTTTTCCTTCGTAAGGGCGCTCACCGCTCGTCGTTACAGCGGGTGTACGAAGGACCGTTCAAGGTGCTGAAGACTGGTACCTTGACGTTCATGTTGGACATGGGTGGCAGGGAGGAATTTGTCTCCTTCAGCAGCCTTAAGCCAGCACACGTGGACAAGGACAGCCCGGTGACAGTGGCCACTCCACAGCGTAGAGGGCGTCCACCGGCCATTTTGCTGTCCTCTGCACCTGTTATTCACGGTTTTGTTTCACCGGCCCCTATTGTTACGCCCGCCCCTCGTTCGCGGTTTTCACGCCCCTCTGGTTCTGTTTTGCTGGTCCCTGATGTTACGCCCGTCCCGCGTTTACAGACTACACGTTCGTATGGTTTGGTTACCCGTGCATTTCCGTACCTCGGTTTCTGGGGTGGGGCCATGTAGCGGCACCTGCTGTAGCGGCACCTGCTGTTGCGCGCCAGTATCTAACCCGACTCCAAGCATAGATTTCCTCCTTTATCTTTCAGTGGTTCTAACTTCTCCCTGGTCATTCTCTTATTTTTGATGTACCGTGGCTTTGGGGATGATGCTGGGTTTGGCACTGACCACACCGACACTTGCAATAGGGTGAACTCATAAGATATATTTTATTTACAGTGGCAAGAAAGTCCAAGACTGAATAGGGGCGCTGTCCCTCACCGTCAGTGTGCATGGACAGTGCCGCTGGCGATCTCGAGGTTGTCCGGGACCCTCAGTCCTGATCTTTGATGAAAGAGAGGTGGCAGTCTCCAGCTTTTTCCTGAAATTCATCCTTGCTTTGAGTGTTTCAACCTGGCAGTCTCAGGTTGGTCCTGGTGAACTTAGGATTTTCGTGGTGGCTCAGCATTGGGCTTGAAGAGATGGAACTGGCGTTCTGTGGATTATCCTGGTGGCTCAGCCTTTGACTGCGTGGGTGCAGTCCTTCATTGTCCATGAGCAGCAAGAAGCACTGGCATCTCAGGCTTGCCCCACCCACAGTCTTAGTTTAATTTAGTTTAGTTTAGAGATACAGCACAAAAACAGGCCCTACGGCCCACCAAGTCCGCTCCGACCAGCGATCCCCGCACATTAACACTATCCTACACACACTAAGGACAATTTACACATACACCAAGCCAATTAATCTCCATACCTGTACGTCTTTGGAGTGTGGGAGGAAACCGAAGATCTCGGGGAAAACCCGAGATACAAATGCCATACAGACAGCACTCATGAGCGGAAATCCCGGAGGGGTGGGGGAACGGGAGGGGACGTCCCTCCCATGTTATGAGAGGTGGGGGACAATCCCCCCCCCCCCCATGTTTTGTTATCCGGATTTTGAAATTCAGTGAAAAAACATCCATTAAAATCTTTCCTCGAGATAGTGGGGGTGTCACTGTGTTAAATGTCTCCATTAACATCGTATTAACTCGTGTCACCAATTGTGTTTTGACCTTCAAGTATTACTGAAGGTATTCACGGAGAATTTCTTAAAGCTGTCTGATGTGGGCAGGTGTACCCAGGTGCGCGCGGCTTTGGAGGCTACATCTGTGGGCCCTGTGGAAGGTAACATTGGGAGCTGTCCTGGTTGGTGACCGACTCCAAACTCCAGCAACAGCAACTTCGTCCGCGCCGAATCGTGGGGCTTAAATCGGCCTGTTCGCGGGGTCTTTCATCGCTCGGCGTGGGCGTCAACATCGGGAGCCTCGATTGCCTCGATGCAGCAATTTGACCGTAGGGCGGTGGAAGATCCCACGGCCGATTTTAAGCCACGTAGGGCCGGGCGATGAAAAGCCCTGCGTAAGGGCCGATTCAAGCTCCGCTCTATGATCTTTGCCACCAGAACGTCTCCCTCCTCCAATCTCCGTGCTCTATCCTCAGTCCCACCCCCCTACTTTTGCCTCTGACTGACACCTCTCTCCTCCAATCATCGCGCTGAATCATCATGGTCCTGCCCCCCCACTGCCTGCTGACCAACGTCTCTCTCGTTCAATCGGCGCCATTGATCATCAGTCCCACCCCCACTGTCACACATAAAGTGGAAATGTTAATAATTTTTTTTTTCACCGAGTTTCAAAATCATGGGGGAATTGTCCCCCACCTCCCAAATCATCGGGGGACACGGGATTTCCGCACATGGATACCGGTACAATTACCATTTGAACTAATTGGCTGTATTGGTGGATGGAAAGGATTTAAACGGGTCAGGTCATTAAGGGCTCCGGTCGAACAGGTTTCCTGGCTGGCTTGCTGGTAAGTCCCTCATTTATGGTCACGAATGTTATTTAGTGTTTTTTTCCATCTCTCTCTCTCTCTCTCTCTCTCTCTCCCCTCTCCAAGGTTGGTTGTTCTGTTTGCCTTTATTTGTTTGTGTTATTTATCACATTGTAGCTTTTGAAAGATTCAAGTGGGTATCAGAGGCTTCCTGAGGGCTGAATTGGCCTGTTAACCATATAACAATTACAGCACGGAAACAGGCCCTCTCGGCCCTTCCAGTCCGTGCCGACCATTTGTTTTCCCCTAGTCCCATCTACCTGCACTCAGATCATACCCCTCCATTCCCTTCCCGTCCATATACCTATCCACTTTACTTTTAAATGTTAAAATCAATCCTGCCTCCACCACTTCTGCTGGAAGCTGATTCCACACAGCCACCACCCTCTGAGTAAAGAAGTTCCCCCTCACGTTACCCCATAACTTCCGTCCCTTAATTCGCATGTCATGCCCTCTTGTTTGAATCTTCCCTACCCTTAATGGGAAAAGCTTATCCACGTCAACTCTGTCTATCCCTTTCATCATTTTAAAGACCTCAATCAAGTCCCCCCTTAACCTTCTGCGCTCCAAAGAATAAAGACCTAACTTGTTCAACCTTTCTCTGTAACATAGTTGCTGAATCCCAGGAAACATTCTGTGTGTGTGTGTGTGTGTGTGTGTGTGTGCGTGCGTGCGCGCGCGCATGCGGTCATCTAGAAATTGTGTCCCCTCTCATCTTTTGACAGCGATTTCAGCACCTGCCTGTAGTCGGGATTGAACCCGGGTCTCTGGTACTGGAAGGGCGCCTCCGTGCTGCCCCTTAGACTCAAGTAAAGGTGCTAGCTGTCTCGGGCTTCTTCATGGCAGTCCAGTCTTGACTACACAGTGGTGTTGGCGGTTGTGGGTTTTTCCCAATAGCTCAGGCTTCCTTGAACCAACAACAGGAGAACAAAGCTAGTAGGGAGCTCCCCTCCTCCTCTCCTCCCCTCCTCCCGTACCCCCCTCTCCCCCAATATAGGGCAGAGAAACAGGTTCTCCAGCCCACCGAATCCACACCGACTAGCGATTCCCGCACCCTAACGCTATCCTACACACAATGGGGACAATTTTACATACAGTATATCCTCAACCAATAACCTACAAACCTGTATGCCTTTGAATTGTGGAAGGAAACCAAAGCTCTCAGAGAAAACCCAAGCAGGTCACAGGAAGAACGTAAGACACCGTATAGACAGCACCAGTATTCAGGATGAAACCCCAGTCTCTGGTAATGTCTTCTTCTTATCGAGTCCACACACAAAATTAGAAATTGTTCAGCCAGAGCTGAACACACTTTTCGGCATCTGCATACAATGGTGTCTGTCTTGCGCTTCTTGTGCTTCTTGCGCGCGGTGGTGAAAACAGGGCCGCGACGTGAACGCTCTTTCCTTGCCCCCCTGGTGCTGTAAGGCAGTAGCTCCACCGATACCCACTGTGCTGCCAGCTCTTACCAATGATGTTGGGGATTGGCCTTTCCTGGCCTGTCACCAGTGATAGGAATTAGAGCAGCCTCCAAGTGAAAGGAGCGCTAGAACAGTACCTGTAAAAGCCGTGATTTTCCTTAATCAGATTGCCCAATGACATTTCATGGCCCCTTTGGCCCTTCTAATCTCCCACAAACTTCTTTCCTATTTGCTTTACGTTCCTCATGAAGCCGCATCTAATGCTTGTTTCCTAAACCTGACACACGCTTCCTTTTTCTTCCTGACCAAGTTTACAACTGCCTTTGATCGGCTGCCCTTTAAACAACTCCCACATGTAATCTGTGGATTTACCCAATAACAATTGATCCCAATCTACCTTCTTTGCCTCTGCCTAATGACATTATAATCTGCCTTGCCCCAATTAAGTAGCTTGCCCCAATATTCAGACCTTGTCCCTATACAAAGCAATCTTAAAACCTATGGAGTTGTGATCAATATCCGCAAATTCTTCTTCCATTGTAACATCAGTTATCTGGCCAGGCTCGTTTCCCAATACAAGGTCCAGTATGGTCTCTCCCCAAATTGGACTATCCCCATACTGTTTAAGAAAACGTAGTTGGATGCACCTAACAAATTCTGTCCCATCTGATCCTTTTGCCCTGAGTAACTCCCAGTCTACATAGGGTAAGTTAAAGTAATCCACTACAACAACCCTGTGGTTCTTGCATCCTTCTATAATTTGCCAACATATCTGATCCCTTATCTCCCACAGCTATTGGGTAGCCTATAAAACAATCCCATGAGAGAAATTGCTTCTTTCTTTTATTTATGGGCTCATACCCTCTAGTAAATCCACTCTGAGTGCAGCAGTGACATTCTCCCTGATAGGCAAAGCAACTCCTCCACTTCTTTTACCCTGCTCTCTATCCTAGCTGAAACATCAAAATCCAGACACGTTGAGATGCTAGTCATGTCCCACTTGGAACCAGGTTTCTGTAAGAGCAACATCATCATAATTCCAAGCACCGATCCTGCCACAAGTTTTATCAGCTTCACCCACAATGCTCCATGCATTGAAATAAACACACTTCAGCCCTTCATTATCCCCATATTCATGAACCACTCCCTGCCTGTCCTTCCTTTGAGATGTATTTATCACAACCTCCACTTTCTAACAGACATGCTGCTCTGGTTCCCACTCCCCCTGCCCCGCCCTCCCCACCCCTCTAGTTTAAACCCTCCTGAGCAGCACTACCAAATTTCACTGCAAACGTATTGGTGCCCCTTCAATTCAGTTCTAATCTATCCCTCGATGTTTTCAAGAGAGAGTTGTATCTAGCTCTTAGGGCTACTGGAATCAAGGGATATGGGGAGATAGCAAGAATAGTGTAATGATTTTGGATGATCAGCCAAGATCATATTGCTGGCTCGAAGGGCTGAATGGCCTACTCCTGCACCTATTTTTTATGTTTCTATGTTTCTTGTACAGGTCACCTCTGCCCGGAATACATCCCAATGGTCCAAACATACTAATCCCGGAGCCCTGCACCAACTCCTCAGCCATGCATTAATCTGTCCTGTCCTCCTATTGCTATCCTCCCTGGCACATGGCAGTGGCAGAAATCCAGAGATTACCACTTTCCAGGTTCCGCATTTTCACCTTTTGCCTAACTCCCGATATTCACTCTGCAGGACCTTATCCCTTTTCCTACCTAATGCCATTTGTGCCGATGAGTCCAGCGACTGCTGGCTGCTCCCCCTCCCCCTCGAGAATGTTCTTCAGCCGCTGCAAGGCATCCAGGACCCTGGCACCAGGGAGGCGGTGGACCATCCTGGAGTTCCGTCTGCTGCCACAGAATCTCATGTCTGTCCCCCTAACTGTTCAGTCCCCTGTCACCATTGTTTTGCCTGACTTCACCCTACCCTGCTGTGCCTCAGAGCCAGGCCCAGTGCCACAGACTATCACTGGCTGCTGCTGCTCTCAGGTGATTACACATTATTAACTGCACAAATACAAAGATGTAAATTAAATTAAAAACCATGAATAATTTCAAACCAGAAAGAATTCTTGTAAACGCTGAAGAGCAAATAATGTAGCAATTAATATTAAATAAGCAGAGTAATACTCATTTGGCAATGTCTAACAAACAACAGATTCAAATCTCTGGTGTAACAATGGTGTTTATAGATTCAAATGGCAGTAGAGATACAGATAAAAAAAAAGCTTCCAGCTTACTGAATTCAGCAACTGGATACTGTTTTGTTCAAGAAAATGCAAGTATATTGCGTACACTGTTCATTGCCTCATCATCCTCTGCCCCTGTTCTGTCTAGCTCTGATCCCATTTGTATCTCAATTACGTACTCAATTACATCTGTCACAAACCATCAAATGCAATATGCTAAAACTAATGAGACATGTTGCCTACCTGCACAACAGGCCTGACCTCAGTGAATGCATCAAAATGGATCTTGCAGCATATGGTACTGAATCCGGTAGTCATGAGGTAGAATGATAATTAATCAACATCTACCAGTCAATTTATCACTTCAAACCTTCTTGCGTTTCTAAGAGATTGCACTAGGCTATACCTCTGGTGCAAATCTTCACTTCACGCAATGGGTGCAGTGGTAAGCATACCCAGTTTATGACTATTCCAATTTCTGGTCTATTAATTTTAATGTTTTCCTGTTCTAAATTAGGCCCACTAATGTCCATTCCTTTGATCCAATTTACTGTTGCTCGTGCCTCCACACCAGGAGTTCAAACAAACGACATTTACTTCCATTAACTCTTGAGACATGGTGCCTTTTTGTAAGAATAAACGGGAGTATTGTGAATTGGATTTGTACAAATACTTTTTTTTTGTCCTTTACAGAACTTTGAAAGTAAATGGTAAAAAAGTGGAAAATCAGCTGGATGTTTTTAACTGGATAGGCTGCACACAGATTAAATTAGATAGAAGAAAATAAAGAATCTACTTTCTTTCTTATCTGTGTGATATTTCAATTATGTAATTATTAGAAAAAGCAGTGCAAGTTCTTTCTGAATATATCATGCATGTATTACACAAAATTAGGAATTTAATAGTCTTTGTATTACATCTATCCTATCTCCCACAGCATAATATTTTCCATTCAGCACAGGGAATACATTTATAGTTTTTTTCCTTATTTCCCATATTTATTATATTTACACATCATATGCAATTACATACAATTAATACTTCTTCACCCAGAGAGTTGAGAATCTGTGGAATTCTCTGCCACAGAAAGTAGTGAAGGCCAATTCACTGGATGTTTTCAAAAGAGAGTTAGATTTAGCTCAGGGCTAAAGGAATCAAGGGACGTGGCAAAAAGCAGGAATGGGGTACTGATTTTAGATGATCAGCCATGATCATATTGAATGGCGGTGCTGACTCAAAGGGCCAAACGGCCTACTACTGAACCTATTTGTCTAGGTTTCTATGTTTCTACAGCACAAATGGGAATGTAACACAGCACAACCAGAGACGCTCCTGATATGAATAGATGGAGATTAATCTGTCATTGCCTCTAGCTTTTTACTTTAAATGCTTTCTTTTTTAAATTTCATTTTACCATTTAGATGAATCAAGATGTTTAAAATTTGATGCACTGGTGAAGGTCACCAGGTCTTCCTGCAGGCTGAATCTTCTGTGAGTAGACATCCTTTGTCGTTTGCTGAAGTTCCAGCACAATGGAAATAGTACAATGCAAGGAACAGGATGGCAGGAAATGTTATTCAGAAAAAAATCTCTCTCCAGCTGTGCAAGATTTCCTTTTTGTCCTGAGAAGCTCTGATGTGAAAACTTCTTAATTTGATTTAATGCTCTCCTTAAAGGTGCTTGGTTAACAATTATGCCACAATGACCCTTTAATAGAAATTCAACAGAAGGGAACCATGTCATGGAATATAAATTGATCAGCACTTGAACGTGTTCACATGGTGTGCTGTTTCTAATATCTGTCCATCAATTTGTGAGATGTATATATCCCAGTCACAGTGAATCAGTTAAGCCTTGCTATCTAATGAGAGGGAACTAAGGATTCACATCGGCATGAGCAGAGTATGTATTCCTGTTCTTCAGCTGGAGCCAGTGAAGAGGGTTTGTTCAAAAGTTCATACGTTCATAAGTTCAAGGGCAGAATTAGGCCATTTGGTCCATTTGAGTCTACTCCGCCATTCAATCATGGCTGATTTATCTAACCCTCTCAACCTCATTCTCGTACTTCCCCCATTTGTTCTGTTATGAGGAGAAGGCCAGGGGTCAGAGGAGATATATTCATGGTGGGCTTCATGCCCTTCCCCCTGGTTTCGAATGCCTTCTTACAGAATTGTAGGGCTCGGGAACACACGTGTTCACTTGACAGATCAAAGCGGTCAGGTGGTGAACAGAGATCACGGAAGTACGTTAGCACTTTGTCAAGACTACAGTGTGCCAAGAGGAGCAGCAGCCTATCTCTGTCAGATCAAGGTATTTAATAGGCTTTTTAAATGAGCACTTAGGAGTGCAGGAACTAGAGGGATATAGATTATGTAAAGGCAGATGAGATCAGTTTAACAGGGCATCATGTTTGCCACAAATATTGTGGTCTGAAGGGCCCATTCTCGGGATGGCGGGACTGACATATGATGAAAGAATGGGGCGACTGGGCTTGTATTCACTGGAATTTAGAAGAATGAGAGGGGATCATATAGAAACATATACAAATCTTAGCTAGATGCACGAAAAATGTTCCCAATGTTGGGGAGTCCAAAACCAGGGGTCACAGTTTAAGAATAAGGGGTAGGTCATTTAGGACTGAGATGAGGAAAAATCTTTTCACCCAGAAGAGTTGGGAATCTGTGGAATTGGCAATGGAAGCCAATTCACTGGATGTTTTCAAGGGTACCCGGATGGAACGTCTTCTTCTTCTTCTTGCGTATGGTGTACACAGCCTAAAGTTGTAGGACAACTTGTTCTTATTTGATTGTGCATGTCAGTTTCTGCATTAGTTGAAACAGGGCGTACCACGTGAAGGTTGCAATCTCCCACCACGGATGGGACGTCTAAGGACAAGAAGCCAAAGCCAAGAAGTGGAAGCCAAGATACCGAAGGTACATCACGCAGAAAAGCCAAGATACCGAAAATACATTACGCGGAAAAGCCAAGATACCGAAAGTACATCACGCGGAAAAGCCAAGATACCGAAAGTACATCACGCAGAAAGGATACGAACCTGAACGGACACCACACCGCAAAGACAAGATGCAGAACATACAGGACATGACGTCAAAAAGCTGCCAAACGGATATGACGTCTCCGGGGACGGGATTGGTCCGACACCTTGTTAGTCGTTGACAAAGGTCAGCGATTGGTCCAGATCCCCGCGTCCATAACATCACTGGCCGGGGGGAGACGGGAGGGTGGGAGGGAGCTTGAGCTTGCGTTAGTAAAATGGTTGCAGTGACTCCAAGCTGTTGCGATTGCAACAGAGGCAGTGATGTGCATCACTGGCCGGGGGAGACGGGAGGGTAGTGGGGAGCTTGAATTTGCATTTGTAAAATGGTGGCAGTGACTCCAAGCTGCTGCAATTGCCACAGAGGCTTTTCAATGTCATGTTCGTTCTCCATCAGATTTTGAGCAGAAAAACAATCTGACGTCGAACACACATGAAGCCGAAATGATAAATAGGTGTGATATCTATTTAAAAATCTATATTTGCTGCAAGAATTGTTGTACCTTGTTACATTTTGAAATAGTTAAATTGTTGTACCTTGTAAGTCTCCAGGGACGGGATTGGACCGACACCTTGTCAGTCATCGACAAAGGTCAGCTATTGATCCAGATCCCCGCGGCGTCCATCACATCACTGCCTCTGTGGCAATCGCAGCAGCTTGGAGTCACTGTCACCATTTTACAAATGCAAGCTCAAGCTCCCCCCCCACCCTCCCGTCTCCCCCCGGTCAGTGATGTGATGGATGCGGGTGTCTGGACCAATCGCTGACAAGGTCTAAGACAAATCCCGTCCCCGGATACGTCATATCCGTTCGGCGGCTTTTCAACGTCATGTCCGTTCTGTATTTTGTCTTTGCGGTGTGGTGTCCATTCGGGTTTGTATCCTTTCAGCGTGATGTACTTTCAGTATCTTGGCTTTTCGGCGTGATGTACTTTTGGTATCTTGACTTCCATTTCTTGTCTTCGGCTTCTCGTCCTTCGATGTCCCGTACGCACACGGTTTTCACGAGAGAGTTAGATTTAGTTCTTAGGGCTAACGGAATCAAGGGATATGGGGAAAAAGTAGGAATGGGGTACTGATTTTAGATGATCAGCCATGATCATATTGAATGGTGGTATCAGCTCGAAGGGCCGAATGGCCTACTCCTGCACACATTTTTCTATGTTTCTATGTTCCTGTGCTGTACAGTTCTATATTCTATGGAAACCTACACCTCTAAGGCTGGCTCCTCTGGCCTGTTCGACGTGTTCTCGTTAGCCCTCTGATCTGATCAGCTCCAGGTTTAAAGTGAATGAACTTCCCTTCGCTGGACCGATGTCTCTCTGGGCCATATGGAAACGGCTGAGTTCCCCTTTCCTCTGGGAGCCCCCTCCTCTCCAAATATAAACGTTGTCAATCCATCCTAACCACTTATTCCCACTGTGAAGGGTTTCTTGCCATGCTTGGTGATGGCCCGCTGCTGCCTGAACTGCTCCCATCCTCCAACCATCAACTGTCCCGCAGCCGCAGACCACGAGATAGCCGGCAGCTCATTATTGCGCTCCCCTGTGCCGGCATCAGCTGGGCCAATTGATC
Source organism: Okamejei kenojei (assembly GCA_035221665.1). Classification (NCBI taxonomy): domain Eukaryota; kingdom Metazoa; phylum Chordata; class Chondrichthyes; order Rajiformes; family Rajidae; genus Okamejei; species Okamejei kenojei. Next base: position 78,796,006 of record CM069131.1, read on the forward strand.
ACCAGACCACATTCTTGTCTGGGAATTAAAATTAACTCCATTAGTGTCTTTTGCGTGAGCTATCACATGCACTCCCCCGGCCCTGCCAAATTCAGACTATCTTGCTGATGTAGAGGAAGGCTGCTTAAGGATCTTTGGGGGTTGCTTTATTTTCCAGACAGATGGTAGAAACAGTTTGCTTGGAGCGAAATATTCACACGCACCAACTCAAGAACAAAATCAAATCTTAAAAATATACCAGTTTTTTACTATTAGTCAGCTTGTGCAAGTTTCCCCCTCTAGACTCTCGAGGGCAGTGGTAGAGTTGCTGCCTTACAGCACATGAGACCCGGTTTGATTCTCACTATGGGTGCTGTCTGTATGAAGTTTGTATGTTCTCCCCGTGACCGTGTGTGTTTCCCCCGGGTGCTCCGGTTTCCTCCCACACTTCAAAGACTTACAGGGTATAGGTTATATGTAGGAAGGGACTGCAGATGCTGGTTTAAACCAAAGAGAGACCCAAAGAGCTGGAGTAACTCAGCGGGATAGGCAGCATCTTTGGAATAGAATGGGTGAATGAGCTTCCCTTCCCAATAGAAAGGGAAACGAGAGATGTAGATGCTGATGTAGAGAGATATAGAACAAATTAATGAAAAAAAATTAACAATGATAAAGGAAACAGGCCATTGTTAGCTGATGGCTCGGTGGAATGAGAAGCTGGTGCGGGGGAGGGTTGGAGAGAGAGGGAATGCTGGGATTACTTGAAGTTAGATAAATCAATACTCATACCACTCGGTTGTAAGCTGCCCAAGCGAAAGATGTGATGCTGTTCCTCTAATTTGTGTTTAGCCACACTCTGACAATGGTGGAGGACTAGGGCAGAGAGGTCTGTGTGGGAATGGGAAAGGGAATTAAAGTATTTGCAACCGGGAGATCAGGTAAGTCCAGGCGGACTGGGCAAAGGTGTTAAGCGAAACAATCGCCCAGTCTACATTTGATCTCGCCAATGTATGAGAGTCCACATCTTGAACAATGGATTCAAGATACCCCAGGTATCTTCCCCTGCATTCGCAGGAGATGCAACACCTATCTCTATACTTTCTCCCACGACTTTGTCCAGGGACCTCGACAGTTCTTTCAGGTTTGACAGAGGTTCACTTTCACCTCCTCCAACCTCATCTACTGTATCTCTTTGTTCATCTATTACTTGCCGCACTTTGTCTTGGTTCTCCTTTATTCCAGCTTTCACCCCCTAACCCCACGCCCCCCCTCCCCCGTACAATCAGTCTTAAGGAGGATCCCAATCTGAAACATCATTTGTTCTCCAGGGATGCTGCCTGACCAGCTGATTTCCTCCAACGCTTTGTATCTTAGCCATGCATTGCTAGTTCACCAAATTGACATCTAACTTTTTAATATGCTTAGTGCTGCGTCTGTCTTGTTCTTCTGCAGTCCTGTGAAGCAGAGCTGGTTCCTTGTTTCAATGGTGAAGGCAGATTAAGAGATGCGTTGTACTGAGAGAAAGGAAATATAATTCCATTGCTGCTGATACTCTGCTGTTTTACTTCGCCCACCAATTTAGAACTGTTGCATCTTCTCTTGATTTATGCTATTTACGTTGATGTGTTTGGAGATGGGACTTTGTCGTCAGGGAATCAGAGTGGTGGTCACTGCCAGCACTGTAGATTGGTGAAAACAAGGTCAGTTAGTTTTATTTCTCACGTTGGTTAACTCACCACTTCACTCAGATCCATCTTCTCCTTGCTGTGTCCTTCAAGTCTTGGCTGCCTTGGCCATAGAACATTGAACGGGAACATGCCCTTCGGCCCATAATGTTTGTGCCAAAAATAATGCCAAGATAAACTAATCTTATCTGCCCCCACAAGATCCATATTATTGAAGATCACCACCAAGAATACATACTGTGAGTCTTGCAATGGTCAGTGTTCAGCCTGATGGAGCAATAATCTATCACATGTTACGACATGATATATGCAGGAAGGATCATAGTATTAAAACTATGTATTGAAACAAGTTAGTTCCATGTTTGCCCAATAAGAGCTTTAAAATTGTGGAACTGGATTAATTTGCTAATCTTTTGTGTCAGCCCTTTCTGTTGACTTAATGGAAGTAATTGTATTAAAGCATGTAGGATGGGTCTGTGGAGGCTGGGAACTCAAATTGGAAATTCAGATGCACACTCACTATAATTTTACACACATTAAAATTAATGGTTGCCTCTTTTAACTTTTCCCATCCTGCTTGAGATCAATTTACGCATTGTGAAGTGTTTTGGGACATTTGCTACGTTAGGAATTCGGTAGAAATGCAAATTGTAGATTAGCAAGCCCAATTGAAGGGCATTAGTGTAGTGAAAATACCATAGGTAGATATTTTATACTAGACGTGATAATAATGTACAAATATATATGCATTTTTATAAATCATTTTACATCCCATCCAAATTATCCCATCTAAATTAATGTGTTAAGTTTCCATCATTACTATCTCACAGCTACATTTTTTGGTTCTTATTGTCTGATTGTGACTGGAAAATGCAAACCTGTTAGTGGAAAGCCTCGACTCAGCAGGTTAATGACAGAGAAAAAATGTGCCCAGTTGCTTGGTGTATTTGTCTATATCAAATTAATTATAGAGATCAGAGCACTAAACTTGACAGCACAGATTCCAAAGAATGTAACATCACAGATCAGTGCAGCTAATCCCTGCAAATCAGAGAATGAAAGTCAAGGGGAATCTGATCTCAATATGATCCTCAGTTAAAAAAAGTCAGCATAGTTAGATAATGTCTAAAGAGCCAGAGGGTGGATACACGTAAGTTAATTAAACGTGATGGGGTTTAATTTTAAGCATATCATAAGAGACAGTGCTGGAAATGAATCTCCACCGTGACACAAAAACCACCGGAACTGTTTGAAGTGATTTCATAAAATTGAATGTGACAGAAATTAGATTTGCATGAAATGCTTACAGGGGTAAACCGAACACCTTGTTAATTAAACGATAATTAAGTTTTCTTATCTTTATCTACATCTTAGAAGGGAATATCGAGTGCTGAGTGTGAACATTTATGTTTAGTTATTTGAACTGCACAACAATTAAACAAACTTTAAAAAAGGGTAGGCACAATGGCACAGCGGTGGAGTTGCTGTCTTACAGCACGAGACTGGGGTTCAATCCTGACTACAGGTGCTGTCTGTATGGAGTTTGTACATTCTCCCCAGATTGTGCAGGTTTTCTCCGGGTGCTCCAGTTTCCTCCTGCACTACAATGACGTACAAGTCTGTAGATTAGTTGGCTTTGGTAAAATTGTAAAAAATTGGTCCCTAATGTGTAGGATAGTGCTAGTGTGGATGGTGGGCTGAAGGGCCTGTTTCCATGCTGTATCTCTAAACTAACAAATCTGATTTTCTCCCCCTATTTCAATACAGAAAATTTTACTTCACGACATTTTTACTTAGTTGGGGTGTAAGATATGGCAAGTCAATACCTCTCAAGATAGAGAATAGTAAGATTAAATGAGAACTTACCAGTTCGAAGTTTGATCCTTATTTTATGAGGAGTTACGATGAGGGATTTCGTGACGACCCCGCCAGCACGCATGCGCAACATTCTTCAAAGCAGCGGTGTGAAATCACAGATAGCAGAACTGACTGGAGATAGTAAGATTAAGAGAAACCATATACCAGTTGACCTTATGATAGAGGGTTGGGAGCGGAGGGCACAAAATCCCTCATCGTAAATCCGCATAAAATAAGGATCAAACTTCAAACTGGTAAGTTCTCGTTTAATCTTACTATTTTACTTTGGAGTCACGTGAGTAACTTTGTGAAGATTTCAAAGCTCTGTGATTTCATGCCCTGGACCACGTCCATGCTCACACACTGCCGTAATAACTGATGGAGGAAGTTTGTTAACGTATTTCAGACTTGTAACAGAGCTGAAAAACAATAATGTATTCATTAATACAAACAAAAAATCCCTGAGTTTGGGAACTGTTCAGAGAACAGAACTTAAAACAGTATCTGCAAACGTCGCATGAGTGGCCACAGATTTGTTATAAAACCGTTGAGATGCGTCTCCGTTGGCCAAGCCCACTGTTGCAAGGACATGGTCCATGGTTACCTCCATGGTCCTCGCCGCTGATGTGGACGCAGCCCTGGTAGAATGAGATTTGATATCAGTGTCTACCCCTGATGCATCCAATACCACCCTGAGCCACCTGGAATTGTCTGCACAGTTACCCTGTGATGTGGGCTTTAAAAACTGATGAATAGACCGGTTACCATTCTCCTTATATTTTGTGTGACATTAATATAATGTCGGAGATAAGTGGCTATACAGAGGCGTACATCGATGGGATATGCATGGAATTCCAATTTAAGACCGGTTGTACCAGGTCTATGGTGTTTAAGTAATTCATCAATGAAAAAGGTTACCTTGGTAGGGGTCAAGACCATCCTGTCCTGTTTAGTTTGTGGAGGGTCTGGACCCGCTGAGCTGTATAAGTGCTATTAGCATCACCACTTTGTAGGTCAGTTTGGCCAGTGGGAGTTCCGAAACTGGTGACCAACTCCTGAGTAGGGACAATACTACCCCAATATCACAGGTCATATTGTATCGTGGTCTACGAGGATAAGAATTGAAATACCCCTCATGAGTTTTGACACCAACTGATGGGATCCTACTCCAATAGTAAGGTAGGATGACAATGCGCTTCTGGCATTATTGATGGCACTATAGCTGAGGCCCTCATCATAGTGAAGGCCCGCGAGGAATTCCAGCACATCTGTGATGGTGGCAGTCGTAGGTGATATTTGTCCTGGAACAGAAGGCCTCCCATTTCCTTACATGGGTAAGGTACTGCTCCCTCGTGGACTCTCTGCACAATGCCGTGATGATATCCATGGTCCTGTTCGACAGCCCAAATTCCAGCAAAGGTCTCTTCAAAACCTGCAAGCCAACAGGTTCAGATGACCACGGTATGGATGATTCTCCCCTGATATGGGGTGTATCAGTAGGTTTGGGCATTTAGGACCCTGCACCCATGGTTTCTTTACCATGTCGAGGACCACCGGGAACCATGGCTGTGTGGGGCAGACGGGTATTATCAGAATCCCTGATGCAGAATCTAGCTGGATTACCGCAATAACCGACTGATGAGGCAGAAAAGGGGGAAATCATAGAAGAACAATTTCCCTAAAAATGTAGCGAGAACGCATCCATTGCTTCTGCCCCAGGATCTAGCTCCCACGAGACATATGTTGGTATCTGATGGTTCAACCTGGACGCAATGAGGTCGATATCTGGTGTTCCATACTTAGCTATAATATTAGCAAATATTTGGGGGTTCAACTTCCACTTGATGTTGTCATTGAATACTCGTGACCTGGTGTCCGCCACTGTATTAAGCTTACCTGGAAGGTATGTAGCTGATATCCAAATATTTCAATGCGCCAGTGCCAAGTTATTTTTGCCAATTCATCCCAATATATCGACTTGATACCACCCATATGGTTTAATATGCCAACACTGTGGTATTGTCTATCTGTAGACGGACATGTTTCTGTCCTTTCTTGGGTTGCTGTGGTGCTGGGGTGTAGGGTTGACGCATTTTTCAGGCTGGTCACGGTGGGCCTTGGCTTAAACAGGCCTCTGATGATAAGGCGCGACCTTTGGTTTTGCTCCCGTCACTCTATCGGGTTGAACCCGGGCCTGTTAGATGTTGCATATGGATGCTGCCGACGATACGCTGGAGGTCTGCCAGAGGAAGGCGGTTTTATCAAACCTACCGCTTTAACTTCCTCGTCTAGGTCTTTCTCCTGATTGGGCAGGTCATCACCAAACAACTGTCTTGGTGGTGGCGTAGCGGTGGCCTTACACAAACCCGCATTTTTTGGGGTTGAGTGTAGGACGGATAGCGCTTTTCCGAAGCAATAGAACTCATATTGCGTATTGCAGAGCATACGCTTCATGGATGCATCCTGCTGCTCTTCCGTCATGTCCATACCGTCGACTGACCTGACAAACGCAGTGATGCCTGAGGTCAGTAGTTTCAGGATTTTTTGAATTTTTCCCTGTTCCCTTATCCCAGGGCTGATGTTTCCCCATATGGGTGTGTTCACGGTATGGACGTTCAGTGACACGCAATTTTCCAGGCCATGTATTTGCTTGTGGTCTCCGAAATTACCTGTTCCTGTAATTGGTGTGTTGTCAGGTAGTTTATGCTTGCCGCTAGCCTTGGCTGAAGCGGTTGCCCTTTCTGGGATGGTTGAGCGAACTTAGACACCATTCCCAGAAGTACCTCTTCTTGCATCCCTTGCAACTGTAGGTCTTCAGCCAACCCCTCTTCGAAGTCAGCTAGTGCCTGACTTCTGGCGCTCCTTACTGAGTAGGAGAGATGTTGGACAGCCCTGTCATGGTCCCTGCAGTTGATGTTCGGGATCCTAGAGATGCACGCTCCTGATGGAGTAGGTCCCTTTCGAGCAGCTGCTCGACCATGCGCTCCATTTGAGCTATGCGACCGCCACTGCTATCTACCCATACCGATGTCGAATCGGTATAGATAGAGCTGCAAAACACTAAGGGGCAGAAAACGCTGGTGGGTGTTGTGTACACCTAACAATAGCAGTGAAGTCGGGGATGGTATCAAACAGGAAATTAGAAATGCGTGCGACAAAGGCAAAAGAGTTATAATGGGTGACTTCAATCAACATATAGATTGGGTGAATCAAATTGGCAGGGGTGCTGAGGAAGAGGATTTTTTGGAATGTATGCGGGATAGTTATCTAAGTCAACATGTAGAGGAACCAACGAGAGAGCAGGCTATTTTAGACTGGGTTTTGAGTAATGAGGAAGGGGTAGTTAGCAGTCTTGTTGTACGTGCTCCCTTGGGCAAGAGTGACCATAATATGGTTGAGTTCTTCATTAAGATGGAGAGTGACATTGTTAATTCAGAAACCATGGTTCTGAACGTAAAGAAATGTAACTTTGAGGCTATGAGACGTGAATTAGCCAAGATTGATTAGCAATTAATTCTAAAAGGGTTGACGGTGGATATACAATGGAAGACATAGCTCAATGGAGCGCATGGTCGAGCAGCTGCTCGAAAGGGACCTACTCCATCAGGAGCGTGCATCTCTAGGATCCCGAACATCAACTGCAGGGACCATGACAGGGCTGTCCAACATCTCTCCTACTCAGTAAGGAGCGCCAGAAGTCAGGCACTAGCTGACTTCGAAGAGGGGTTGGCTGAAGACCTACAGTTGCAAGGGATGCCATTCATCCCTTCGAGCCTGCACTGCCATTCAATATGATCATGGCTGATCATCCACTCAGTATCCCGTAACTGCCTTCTCTCCATACCCTCTGATCCCGTTAGCCACAAGGGCCACATCTAACTCCCTCTTAAATATAGCCAATGAACTGGCCTCAACTACCCTCTGTGGCAGAGAGTTCCAGAGACTCACCACTGCGGGGCTACTTAAGGGATTTAAACAATACAGAAACCCAAGCAACTCAAGGTTAGTACAATTTACCTGTTGGTCGCATTTCCGTCAGGTTTGGTCCCTGGTGGAGCAGCGCTCCCCCCCCCCCACCCCCAGCCAGACGTTGCGTAATGCGATTCCCTCCTTCAGTCAGCCTAGGCCTGACTCCTTATGCTCCCCTACCGGAGGTCCCGCCTTCCGGGTAGCGTAGGCGTCAGTCCGCGGTGATCCTGTGGGCTGTGGTGTTTAAGTCGAGCTGCCGCTCTGTCATCGCTACCCGTGAACGGCGAGTCTGTGAGCCCGGACCCTGCCGGGTCAACGAGCTGCCCGACTTCCCGGTGTATTGAAACCGCCAGTCCGCGGTGTTCCTGCGGGCTGCGGTGTTAAGTAGGGGCTGCCGCTGAGGTGAGTTCTGCCGCCGCTGACTGGCCGCGGTCCGCAGTCAGTCTCTTGAGGTGGCATGTTGGTGGGGTACTCTGAAAGAAAAAACCTTACCTGCAGGTCCGTTCCGGTGGAGGAGCGACCCTCCTCCCTGCCTGTCGCTTTGCATGCGGTCGACGGTATGTCGCGCATGCGTGCTGGCGGGGTCTTCACAAAGTCACTCATGTGACTCTGAAGTAAAATGCAATCTGGGGGACTGTTTTAATGAGAAAATCACACTGAAGTAATGAGCTACTTAGAACCGGGAGGTCCATTGTTTTTGGAAGCAAGGAAAAGTAAATCACCTGAACTTTCTTCATTGGCATAACCATATTCCAGCAGTAGCTATAAATAGCTCCAGATATGAAATAATGACAAACACTATTACCATTTTAATGTCATTGTCAAAAGGCTTGGTTAAACCTAAATATTATAAATGGACAAAAAAATGCTTGAACTATTTAGGTGGTCAATCAACACTTGCAGAGAAATAAATAGAGTTAAGGTTTATGGCCTGTCGGTGCACAGCTGTCAACTCATAAACATCTTTTCTACAAGTGCATCCTGACCTACGAAGTATTTCCACCACTTTTTGTTTTTATTCCAAAATTCCAGTAACATCTTTGCTTAATAATAATTAACTGGGTGAGGATTGTGAATTGTGATCCAGAATATTGATATCGTCAACATAGGTACAGAAAAGAGTGTGGTACAGTTATATTATTCAATTAGTCACCAAATGCATAAATTAATAATCTAGACTAGAGACATTAATTCTAATCCCACCAAAGTAGATGAGGAACTTGGTCGCCTAGTTATAGGAAGGATGTCAACAAAATAGAGAGAGTACAGAGGAGATTTACTAGAATGTTGCCAGGGTTCCAGCAACTATGTTACAGAGAAAGGTTGAACAAGTTAGGTCTTTATTCTTTGGAGCGCAGAAGGTTAAGGGGGGACTTGATTGAGGTCTTTAAAATGATGAAAGGGATAGACAGAGTTGACGTGGATACGTTTTTCCCATTGAGGGTAGGGAAGATTCAAACAAGAGGGCATGACATGAGAATTAAGGGACAGAGGTTTCGGGGTAACGTGAGGGGGAACTTCTTTACTCAGAGGGTGGTGGCTATGTGGAATCAGCTTCCAGCAGAAGTGGTGGAGGCAGGATCGATTTTAACATTTAAGACTAAAGTGGATAGGTATATGGACGTGAAGGGAATGGAGGGGTATGGTCTGAGTGCAGGTAGATGGGACTAGGGGAAAACAAATGGTCGGCACGGACTGGAAGGGCCGAGAGGGCCTGTTTCCGTGCTGTAATTGTTATATGGTTATATGGTTATATGAATTTAAACTGAAATTAACACATCAGGCCCTTCAGCCCACAATTAACACGCTCACAATAGTTCAATGTTATCTCACTTTAGGATCCACTCCCCACACAATGGGAGCAATTTACAGAGGCCAATTAACCTACAACCTGCACATCTTTGGGATGTGGGAAAAAACAGAGCACCCAAAGGAAACCAATGCAGTCACAGGCAATCAATCAATCAATCAATCAAAGATTGTCATTCAAAAATATATCAACAAATGCAAATCTGAATGAAATTTCGCTGCATCTGGCTCACAGTGCAACATAAAATAACAAAAGGATAAAATAGATAAAAAGATAAAATAGATAATAGTGGCGGCACATTATATGGAATTCAAGAGTCTGATGACTCGGGGGAAGAAGCTGTTGCAAAACCTGACTGTTCTGCTCCTTAAACTGCGATACCTTTTGCCCAAGGGCAGCAGAGTGAACAGTCCGTGATCGAGATGTGTGCACAAGCAACGTTTGCATGCAATGTCTCAGATTGAAGGAAGAGAAGTCCCGGTGATTTTTTCAGCCGTCCTCACCACTCTCTGCACAGATTTCCAGTCGGAGGCTTTGCAGTCCCCAAACCAGACAGAGATGCAGCTGGTCAAAATGCTCTCTATGGTGCCCCTGTAGAAAGATGAGGCGAGTCGTGCACATGTGCAGCTCTATGACAGTGACTGAGAATTAAACTCACAACAGTCTGATATATCAATGATAGTGGTTGAGTCATGGTTGCTATCTTCTGGTGAATTTGCAAGGAAGTGGCAGATGCAATATAAAGAGGAATGAATGAGAACTCCACACAGACAGCACCCATCATCTTTACCCAGTCAGGTCAGTATGTGACTCCACACATACACCAAGAGGCTGACTCTTGACTACTCTCTGAAGCAGCCCAGCAAACTACTAAATATATAACAAGAAATATGTTAAAATGGGAAGAGAAAACAGATAGACCATCAGCTTTGTCCAGACATTGACAATGAAGTTCCCTCCAGTGAACGCGTCATATGCACCTGGAAAGCTCCAGAGCGCTGCCCACGGCCACAGAAGCTCCCAGAGCACCGCAGCCACAGGAGGTTTTCGCCGAGCCAGTGCCCTGTGGCCAACCGCAAGACCCGATGTACTGCAGCCTGCAGAGGGAAGTCACTGAGCTGACCCCTGCTCAGAGAACTCAGCAGAAGAGGAGCCCGCTGAGGCGAGTCGTGCTCATGTGCAGCTCTATGACGGTGACTGAGAATTAAACTCACAACAGTCTGATATATCAATGATAGTGGTTGAGTCATGGTTGGCTATCTTCTGGTGAATTTGCAAGGAAGTGGCAGATGCAATATAAAGAGGAAAGAATGAAAGTCGCCTAGTTTGGCACACAAAACAGAAAAGCAAGATATTTTTTAAATGGGGATATTGGATAATGCTGATGCGCAAAGGAAACTGAATATTCTTGTTCATATGCCTCTGAAAACTAACATGAAGATACATTTTGGTAACTAAAAAGTCAACAGGTACTTTTGCCTTCATTATGAAATGACTTGAGTACATGACTAAAGATGACTAATTGCAATTATATGGAGCTTTGGTAAGATAACTTTTTGAGTGTTATGTACATCTTATCTTTCTTTACCTAAAGACTTATTTGCTAGAGAGTGAACTAACTGATGATTCACCAGACTGTTCCCTGCTATGGTACATTTGCTGAATGAAGAGGGACAGAGGAAGATGGAACATAGCTCATAGAACAGTACAGCACAGCAACAGATCCTTCAGTCAACAATGTCTGTGCTGAAAATAATGTCAGTTAAACTAATTGAATCTGGCTTCACATGATACATATCACTCTATTCCATGCATATGCCTTGTGCCTATCTGCAAGCCTCCATCACCACCCTAGTAGCATGTTCCAGGCACTCTCACCCTCTGTGTAAAGTAATTTGCCCCACACATCTCCTTTAAACACTACCTCTATCAGCCATGCATTCTAGTCTTTGACATTTCCACCCTGGGAAAAGGGTTCTGACTGTCCACCTCATCTATCCCTCTCACAATGTTATATCCTTCTATCAGGTCTCACGTCAATATCTGGCATTCCTGAGAAAATAATCCAAGCAAAGGTATGTATTCTCTAGAATCTAGAAGAATGAAAGGAGATCTATTCGAAATTCTAAACATTCATGCAGAGCTTAATTAGTTGGCTGGAGGAAAGGGCCTGTCCCACTTGGGCGACCTAATCCGCGGGTTCTGGTGAGTTTGCCCTCGACTCATACTCGCAGCATGGTCGACACAAGGTCGTAGGAGATCTTTGTAACTCTCCTTCATGCTTGAGAGTGGTCTCCGTGTAATGAGGCCTCAGCCAGGTCGCGGCATTTTTTTCAATATGTTAAAAAATGCCCGCGAGTAAAAAAAGGTCGCCATGGAAAAAATCGATACTTTGTTTTCTCGTAGGTTTAGTCTTAGAAGGTTGTAGTAGGTCGGCATTTTATTCATAGGTAATCGAGGGTAGTCGAAGGTAGTCGAAGGTAGTCATAGATAGTCTTGATCATAGTTGGAGGGAGGTCGAAGGAGATCGAAAGAGGTCGTCTTCACTCTCCACTATTCGGTATCCAATTTTCCTGAAGTTAGTCGTAGCTAGACGTAGCTAATCAAAGCTGGTCTTCAACATAGTCGAAGGAGGTCGAAGGAGGTCTTCAGCATATCATTTTTTCAAACTCTTCTAAACTCGCCAATTAGATCGCCCAAGTGGGTCAGGCCCTGAAGCATCTTTTCCAAATCTGCATATTTAAAACTAAGGTCACTGCTCTGAGAAAGTAATATAGTCATTTTAGGAGTGAGAGGAGGAAACATTTCTTTATGCAGAGGTTGGTGAATCTTTGCCATCCTTTACCTGGAGGCCTGTTGAGGCTCAGACATCCCCAAACAGAGAGTGAAAGATTTCTATATGTTAAGGGAATCAAAGCAGGTAGAAAATGTTGTTGATCAAGAAGTTCATCTGTGATCCTGATGAATAGTGAAGTAGGTTCAGAGCCAAATGGCTTATTCATGGTCCTTTGCATATGGCCTTGGCATCTAGTGGTTGATGTATTTATTTTGTTTTTTCTTTGTCCGGAAAGAATAGAACATGGACGTCTATTATTCTTGCTTTTTTATCAGCAGTGACGTTGCTACATTGTCAAACTTTTGTACCAGGCAAAGCTATAAAGAATATATTACCACCAATAATTTACCCGTTTGCTTCTCTTGCTTTTGATGATCACCTTCTTGTTATCCAGCCCCGTCCTGCTGGCCTTACTAATCCTCACTCACTCAGACTTATAGTATCAAGCTTTAATACTAGAGCCATTTAAGAAGGAACTGCAGATGCTAATATACACCAAAGATAGACACAAAATGCTGGAGTAACTCAGGAGGTCAGATAACATCTTTGGAGAAAAGGAATAGGTCTGATGAAGGGTCTCAACTTGAAACGTCACCTATTCCTTTTCTCCAGTAATGCTTCCTGACCTGCTGAGTTACTCCAGCATTTTGTGCCTATCGTTAATAATAGACTTGCTCTTCTTTATTTGATTTACATGGCATTCTTTCCAAATGAATATTTCCAACAGTCAATAAGCTCCCAATGAATAAATAAATTTGTTGCTTCAACCAGCTTGAAAAATTGTTAAATATATCCCAGTCTGTGAAAATGTAATCTTTATTTTGAATCTTTTGAAATCAGGATATCCTGGTGCTGCTGACCAAATAATAAACAAACATACATGCTCCCACTTCCTTTTCCTTAAAATTAAAAAAGGAAAAGAAATGTTGTTCCAAAGATCCAGCGCTTCCTTCTACTGGCTTATTTTAAATAAATATCTACAGTTGCAGTCATTTATGGTGCATTTATAATTCATAATCGCCAACATGATAGCTGCTTTTTTAAGTTCAAACAAGATATGCAAATAATGATTTCCCCATTTATATTTTTACTTTTCCATCTTTTTGAAACTGCTCCGGCAGCTACCAATCTATAAATGTTACTAAAATTGAAAGTAAATAAGGATATGTGCAGCGTTAAGGTTGTGGGTTACAATCACATTAGAACAAGTTGCAAAGTCGATATAAATATGAGCACTTGTGAAAAGGCTGCTAATCGCTTAATTTGTCTCAGAAATGGGAATCCGTAAACCTCAGCTGATTTGCAACTTCATGTCACTCTCGTCACCACTAGTTGATTCTCACTTGGGTAAAATTGTGAGGCAAACTTGGAGGCAGAGGATGCAGACACCCAGACCAGGGTGGCATGGTGGCGCATTGGTAGAGTTGCTGCCTTACAGTGCCAGGGACCCGGGTTCAATGCTGACTACGGGTGCTGTGTGTCTGGAGTTGCTACGTTCACCTGTGCCTGCATGTTTTTTTTCTGGGTTGCTCTGGTTTTGTTACACACTCCAAAGACATACAGGTTTGTAGGTTAATTGGCGTTGGTAAAAATTGTAAATTGTCCCGAGTGTGTAGGATAGTATTAGTGTACGGGGGTCACTGATTGGCGCAGAATCGGTGGGCCAAAGGGCCTATTTCTGCCTAGGGCTTACCTGAATCGCGAGCCGCTTCAGTACATCAAGCTTGTAGTGGACTTTGAACTTTTTGTAAATGGCGCCAAAATATGGCGACTCCTGCATGTGTGATCTATTCAAAAAGAATTTCACCGTGCAGTGTACATGTGACAATAAAGCACCATTGAACCACTGAACATTCCAATGCATTGCTGACCTATGCACATAAACAAGTATCTGGTCAACTAGAATCTCTGGTGACATGGCTCAGCAAGTGACTTAGTTGCTTTCGAGTCAAGCAACATCACTTTCTCTGGATATCCCAGGATGAGACAAAATATATTCTTTGCCCATTTTGATCACAATACAATAAACTCTCATTATTACAGACCTCTTTATAATGAATGTTGGTTATAGTAGACGGTCTCTTTCAGAACACACTGCTAGTTACACTGCGGAGGCCGTTGAAACTGACAAACCATTTGTCAGAAACTAACAAGTCTTTGAAATTAACAAGCTATTGCTTAGATCAACACTTAAGTCTATTAAAATATGCAACAGTTTTTAGTATTTTTAGCTTGCAGTACCAAAAATTAATTTTTAGCTGTCTGAAGAAGGGTTTTGGCCCGAAACGTTGCCTATTTTCTTCACTCCATAAATGCTGCTGCACCCGCTGAGTTTCTCCAGCATTTTTGTGTACCTTTGATTTTCCAGCATCTGCAGTTCCTTCTTAAACACTTTGTCTACTCCACTGTGAAATCTCCTCAATGTATGCCTACTTTGAAGAAGTTCTGCTCCTCTTTCCGGAGACAATTTCACAATCCGCTCTCTAACTGCTCCCCCTCTGTGATTCCCCGTTCCCTCCAACTCTACGACCACATCCTTACCCAGATGATACCACAGCCACAACTGCTTCCTCGGGGCTTGCCTGCACCTCCATCTCATACCTCATGGCTTCCAGCTCCAGTTTCCTACCTCCCAGTTCGGACCCAAGCCGGACTCTCGGTACAGACTGGCTATCTACCAGCATACTCAACAATTCTCCCACCGGGCACTGAGATCTACCCTGGCGGCTATGCGCTGGCACCAGCAGGACCTCGCATTGACTCTCCCGAAACTTCAGGCCTCACTCACCCAGACCTGCAACGGACCCCAACTATACTTCATCCTCCGGAAGAACCACCTATTCAATCAACGATTCCTGGCCCACCTTAACTCCACCAAGGACCTGAAACTAGCCCGCCTCCAGGCCGCTCCTGCCACCGACACTCCGCGACTCGACCACCTGCAGACTCCAGGCCCGAACTCCGGCCCGAGCCGCCTGCCCGGAGTCCCGCGACGCCATCTTGGCCATGAGGAGCACCTACAATACTCACCAAGACACCGCCTTCGCCGACCTCCACGTCAATGCTGCCACCGACCTTCACCTGCCTACTGATGATGCCCAGCCTCGCCGCTTCAAAGGTAACTCGGACTTTCTCCCCCTCGTCGATTTCTCCGACCACCACCACCATTACGCGACCGCCGGACCTCGCTGCCCCCCGGGACTGCCTAACCTCATCGCCGAATCGGGCCCATCCAGCATCGCCGCCGCACTGGGCCTGCCGAATGTCATAGCCGCACCCGGCACAGCTAAAAAAAGGGGTCTGAAGAAGGGTTTCGGCCCAAAATGTTGCCTATTTCCTTCGCTCCATAGATGCTGCTGCAGCCACTGAGTTTCTCCAGCATTTTTGTGTACCAAAAGAATACACTCAGCAGGTTAGGCAGTGTCTTTGGAAGGAGAATTAACGTTTAAGGTTGATGTCTTTTCATCCTGTACTCAGCTTCCATGACCAGCTGTTTCATCCTGTACTCTGGGTGGGCAGCTGGTCATGGGAATTTCACTTAGAGCAGGACAGGGTTTCCTCACCCACCACACCGCCACTACAACGCTTCAGACCTCCCATTTTGCTTTCAATCTCTGAATGCAGGAATCAGCAGTAGGGACTGCGGTTATTGCCATTCCCCAGCCATGCTGGACAATGAGGTGCCGGGCGGCATTCATGGGCTGCTGCGCTCTGTGTATAGAGGTTGGTCGCACTGGGCTCCAGGATTCTGATGCGGTGACCAGGCAGTGATGTCAATGGGGGAAAAACCCTTTAATGAGGTGCCACACGGAGGCTGCTAAGGAGGACGAGAGCCCACAATATCAAAGGGCAGATACTAGCAGGGATGGATGGCAGGAGACAAAGAGTGGCAATAAAGGGGGCTTTTTCAGGTTGTCTGCCAGTGACTTGCGGAGTTCTGCAGGGCTCAGTGCTGGGACCAATGCTCTTCACGTTGTATGTTAATGATTTGGACGAGGGGATTGAAGGCTTTGTGGCCAGGTTTGTGGATGATACGAAAATAGGTGGAGGGCCAGGTAGTATAGAGAAAGCAGGGGCTCTGCAGAAGGATGAGGTTAGGTCGGGAGGGTGGGCAGAGAAATGGCAGATGAAATATAGTGTCGCAAAATGTGGAGTCAAGCATTTTGATAGTAGGAATAAAGGCATTGATTATTTTCTAAATCGGGAGAGTGCAAAGGGACTTGGTGAGTGCTGGTGCAGGATTCCCAAAAAGTTAATCTGCGTCGAATCGGTTGTAAAGAAGGATAATGCAATGCTAGCATTTATTTCGAGAGATCTTGTATAAAAAAATGTGGATGTAATGCTGAGGCTCTATAAGGCACTGGTCAGGCCGCATTTGGAATACTGTGAGCAATTCTGGGCACCATATCTGAGGACGGATGTACTGGCTCAGGAGGGATCATAGGTGGTTTACCAGAATGATCCCAGGAATTAGTAGGTTAACATATAATGAGTGTTTGATAGCACTGGGCATGTACTCGCTGGAGTTCATAAGAATGTGGGGGGACCTCATTGAAACGTACAGAATAGTGAAAGGCTTGGATAGAGTGGATGTGAAGAGGATGTTTCCACTTATGGGAGAGTCTAGGACTAGAGGTCATAGCCTCAGAATTAAAGGATGTTCTTTTAGGAAGAAGATGAGGAGGAATTTATTTAGTGAGAGGATGGTGAATCTGTGGAATTCTTTGCCACAGAAGGCTGTGGAAGCCACCAATGGAGATTTTTAAGGCAGAGATAGCTAGATTCTTGATTAGTAAGGGTGTCAGAGGTTATGGGGAGAAGGCATGAGAATGGGGTTAGGAGGGAGAGATAGATCAGACATGATTGAATGGCGGAGTAGACTTGATGGGCCAAATGGCCTAATTCTTCTCCTATCGTTTATTGTCTTATGACCTTACTCGATTATAGGGTATGGTTGGCAATTACGGACACCATTCCCCCACTTATGGTCTGTTGTAGCAAATGTTTACTGTAATGAATGATTTGGCAACACAGCCAATACAATTGTTGTCCAGTCAGGTAGATAGTTCTCGTTCAAGTTTATTGTCATGTGGACAAGTGCAGTGAGATACAGGTACAATAAAAAAATATTACTGGCAGCAGCATTGCAGGCACATGGACTCAGGCAAATGTGCAAAAAAATAATTTATACATAAATTACATATAAAATTCTACTGCAGAAAAATCAATCAATTTGTGCAAAAATATAATGAGAGAAAAAAAAACCAAGACCACAGTTGTGCAAGAGGTGGGCCATGGAGTTTCATCATTGGGATAGGATTAGGATCATGAAGGATCCCGGCCTAAAATGTCACCCATGCTTTTTCTCCAGAGATGCTGCCTTGTCCGCTGAGTTACTCCAGCACTTTGTGTCTATTTTTGGGATTATGTATATTGGTTGTACGAAAATAGTTGTTACTGAAACTGGTTATGTGGGTCTTAAGGCTTCTGTATCTCCTGCCCATTGGTTGCAGTGAGATGACGGCATGGCCCAGACGGTGGGGACATTTGATGGTAGATGCTGCCTTCTTGAGGCAGCACCTCATGTATATGTTTGCAATGGAGGGTAGAACTGTGCCTTTGATGGACCAGGCTGAGTCCACTGTTCTCTGCAGCCTCCAGCATTCCTGCACATTATTTTTGCCATACTTAGGCCATGGTGCAACTAATCAGGATGCCTTCTACCATCTACTTTCTACTGTACATCTGTAAATGTTTGTAAGAGAATTAGAAGACATATTGAAACTCTTTAAGCATCTCAGCATGTCTAGGTGCTGCAACACCTTCTTTGTCAAAGCATCAATGTGCTGGTCCCAGGACAGGTCATCTGAAGTGTTATCACCCAGAAATATGAGGCTGTTAACTGACTCCACCACATACCCTATCAACTGGCACATCGTCTCCTGAACTCCCCTTTCTGAAGTCAGTGATCAGTTCCTTTGTCTTGAGTTACATTTTCTTATTTTGCTTGGAATTATCCAAATTCCAGATTCCAGGACAGTTTAATTCCAGCTGTAATGAGGCAACGGAACCATCCCAACAACAACTAGAGAGCGGTCCTGAGCTACTATCTACCTCTTTGGAGACCCCTGGACTATCTTTATTCAGACTTTACTGGACTTTATCTTGCACTGAACATTATTCCCTTCATCATGTATCTGTACACTGTAAATGGCTTGATTGTAATCATGTATAGTCTTTCCGCTGACTGCTGAGCACACAACAAAAGCTTTCCACTGTACCTCGGCACACGTGACAAAAAACTAAAATAAATTATTACCTATCTTTCCTATGCATTATTAAAATGAATGTCCATTAAGTTTTGAGTATGCTATATGCTTCGATCTATTGCAATTATTTTAGCAAAACATTCCAATGTATTTATCATTTTCCCTCACAAAACAATGCACTCTTGATTTCCATAAGTAAAGCATTGAGAGATCCATCAACAATTATGAGATGCTTTAGTTGGTCATGCCAGCTTGTCCCCAATCTATTATATTCAATAGGTCATGCATTAATCTACACTGGCAGCATCACAACTCACTGCAGGTGGCTGTATATCGCCTGAAAATAATAGGATACAGATCTTTTGCCATAATTTTGTCAGACAGCTAGTGATAGAAAATAGTAACATTAAACGAGAACTTACCAGTTTGAAGTTTAATCTTTATTTTATGAGGAGTTGCGATGAGGGACTACGTGAAGAACCCCGTACAGCCGTTGGTGCGTCAATCTTCAAAGCTGCGGAGTGAAATCACAGGTAACAATGACTGAAGTATAATGGTAAGATAACAAAGACTAGAACTACCAGATGAGATCTATGAGGGCTGGGAGCCGAGGGCACGTAGTCCCTCATCGCAACTCCTCATAAAATAAAGATCAAACTTCAAGTCAAGTCAAGTCAAGTCAAGTTTATTCGGCACATACACATACGGGATGTGCAGTGAAATGAAAAGTGGCAGTGCCTGCGGACTTTGTGCAAAAATCAAACAAACAAACAACCAACAAACTACAAACAGAATCACATGTTCTTTTTCATATTAAATATTGTGGGCGGTACTTTGATAGTGTAAGTTAGTAGAGTTAGTCCCTAGTGAGATAGGAGTTTACAGTCCAAATGGCCTCTGGGAAGAAACTCCTTCTCATCCTCTCCGTTCTCACAGCATGGCAACGGAGGCGTTTGCCTGACCGTAGCAGCTGGAACAGTCCGTTGCAGGGGTGGAAGGGGTCTCCCATTATCTTATTGGCTCTGGAGTTGCACCTCCTGATGTATAGTTCCTGCAGAGGGGCGAGAGAAATTCCCATAGTGCGTTCGGCCGAACGCACTACTCTCTGCAGAGCCTTCTTGTCCTGGGCAGAGCAATTACCAAACCTGATTGTAATATTTCTGGACAAGATGCTTTCCACAGTCGCAGAGTAGAAGCACTGGAGGATCCTCGGAGACACTCTGAATTTCCTCAATTGCCTGAGGCGGTAAAGGCGCTGCCTTGCCTTACTCACGAGTGCTGCAGCGTGCGATGTCCATATCATATCCTCAGAGATGTGGACTCCCAGGTATTTAAAACAGCTCACCCTATCCACAGTAACCCCATTTATCCTCAATGGTGTGTACGTCCTCGGATGATGTGCCCTCCTAAAGTCCACGATCAGCTCCTTTGTTTTTTTTATGTTCAAGAGGTGTCCTGACACCAGAGTGCCAGATCAGCTACCTCCTCCTGGTAGGCATTCTCATCGTTGTCTGAGATCAGGCCCCACCACAGTGTCATCAGCAAACTTGATTATCGAGTTGGTGCTGAACCTAGCCACACAGTCATGTGTGTACAGGGAATACAATAGGGGGCTGAGGACACAACCCTGGGGAGATCCTGTGCTCAGGGTGAGGGACTTTGATGTATTCCCTCCCATCCTGACTACCTGGGGCCTGGCGGTGAGAAAGTCCAGGACCCAGGCACACAGGGGGGGTGTTGAGCCCTAAATCCAGTAGCTTTGCGGCCAGTCTGGTGGGGACTATCGTGTTGAAGGCTGAACTGAAGTCTATGAACAGCATCCTCACGTAGCCCCCCTTCTGGCTGTCAAGATGGGAGAGAGTGGTGTGCAAAACCTGGGAGACAGCATCGTCCGTGGATCTGTTCGGACGGTATGCAAATTGTAACGGGTCCATGTTGCGAGGGAGGAAGGCGCAGATGTGTTTCTTCACCAGCCTCTCAAAGCATTTCATGACTACCAAGGCGAGGGCCACCGGACGGTAGTCATTCAGACAGGCTGGGGAGGCATTCTTTGGTACAGGTACAATGGTGGATTTTTTGAAGCAGGCAGGGACTACGGACTTGTCCAGGGAGAGGTTAAATATTGTAGTGAACACCGGAGCTAGCTGCGTAGCACAGGACTTAAGTACTCGCCCCAAGATGCCATCGGGGCCTGCAGCTTTCCTTGTGTTCACCCGTGTCAGAGCCCTCCTCACAAAGTGCTCGGACAGCGAGAATATGTGCTCATTCCTCCCATCAGCTTTGTTAGCCAGCCCAAACTGGTAAGTTCTCGTTTAATCTTACTATTTTACTTCGGAGTCATGTGAGTGACCACGTGAAGACGTCAAAGCACTGTGATTTCATGCCGCAGACCCAAATCCGGCGTTCACACCCCATCGATTGACTCAAAAGTCATTACAATCAATAATGCATCAATAATAACATTTGTTAAATGAATAACAGTTTATTTACAAACTAAACCATAACAAACCCCTCTAACTCAGGGGGAAAACTATAACAGAACTCAAAACAGAATCAGCAAACACCCCCAGCCTTGAAATCAGCTTGTGATAAAATCTTTAAAAGGTCAGCTCACTGGACCATCCTGCGGCCGCGAGGATATGGTCTATAGGCACGTCCATCGCCCTTGCCACGGAAGTTGATGCCGCCCTGGTGGAATGAGATTTGAATTTATCAGTATCAATCCCTGCACTTCTCAGAACCTGCTTTAGCCACCTTGAGATTGTTTGCACCGACACCTTACTATGTGTTTTTTGTGGCTAATAAATAATGCAGACTCTGTTCCTCGTAGGGCTCTGGTGGCCTCAATGTAACGAGATAAATGTGAAACGACACACAGGCGATCATTTGTGAGGTATGCTGAAAACACAATCTTACATCCTGTCATGCCTATTCTACTATGTTTAAGCAAATCATAGACATAAAATATAATGGCATCTGCCGAGACATGCATTCTGTCTAGCCGAAGCTTTTGCAATGTTTGCACACATTGGGCTGAAACCAAAGCCATAAGCAGGACCACCTTCATGATTAATTTGGCTAGAGATAAGCTTGCAACAGAAGCCCATTGGCGAAGAAGCATAAGAACTTCACTCACATTCCAAATACCAGCATACCTGGGTTTAGGAGGATTAGAATTGAAAACTCCCTTCATAAATCGAGAAATTAATGGATCTGTCCCTACTGAATGTAACTCTGAATTCATGGGTAAATAAGAAGACAAAGCACTTCTGGCTGTATTGGTCGCACTATAACTTAATTTTTGGTCAAAATAAAGAGTGGACAAAAACTCCAATATGCCTGTGATCCCTGCAGTTTGATATGAAATATTCTGCTGTAGACAGAATTCCTCCCACTTCCTTATCGAGGTGATGTACTGCTTCTGGGTACTATCCCTGCAGGCCGACGTGAGAACATCCACAGTACGATCAGACAGTCCTCTCCCCAGATATAGCCTCCTTAAAATCTGCAAATTAACAGATCAATACGATCATGTAAAGGATGTTGATCCCCAGTTACTGGATCTACCAGTAGCTTTTTATGCTTGGGAATAATCATGTGAGGCTGACTAGCCATTTGTAATACGAGAGGAAACCATGGTTGTGTAGGCCAATCCAGCACTACCAATATTCCTGAAGCAGAGTACTGCTTGGTCTTTTGCAAGCATCTACTGATGAGACCGAATGGAGGAAATGCATAAACAAACATTCCACCCCAATGCAGCGAGAAAGCATCCACCACAGCTGCACCAGGATCCGGTTCCCATGAAACATGTCTGGGCAACTGATGGTTTAATCTAAATGCAAACAAGTCGATATCTGGCATTCCATACTGAGCAATCACTTGATTAAATACGTCCTGATTTAACATCCATTCTATGTTATCATTGAACTGGTGTGACCTAGTGTCAGCTACAGTGTTTAATCTACCTGGCAAATATATTGCTGAAAGCCAGATATTTTGATCAATGCACCAGCTCCAGATCTGATTACCCGGCCTATCACAAGACTGTGACTTGACTCCACCCATGTGGTTTACATATGCCACTACTGTGGTGTTGTCAATCTGAACCTGCACATGCAAGTCCCTCCTGGTAGAGCAATAAGCTTTAAGCTCATACCAGGTTCCCAACAACTAAATAATTGATCCCTCTTAATTGAAGAAGGGATGTCTCATCAGTATTCCATCTGCCTCCACAACTGGAAGACATATCTGTTGCACCCCAACCCAGCGCACTTACATCAGTCTGTAATATAATGGAAGGTGGTTCCACCAAAACCTTCCTAGAACTTTTTGAAACATTTACAATCCACCATTGTATGTTGGAAATTGCCCCAGCTGACAATTGCATAGGCCTGTCAAAATGGCCCACTTGTGTTCTCTGTGCCTGTTCTTTTGATTGTTGTAATTGTTGATAATGCAGAGGACCATACTGCACAGCTAAAAAAGCACCCACCAATTTACCAATTAAACTGGCCACTTGTCTAATTGAAGGCCGTTGTTCTCTAAGGAGATTAACACAATCCTCAAATAACTGTTACAATTTGTCCCTAGGCAAAGTTACCAACATGTGATTTGAATTGATGGTAAATCCCAAATAATCAATGATTTGAACTGGTGATAATTTGGATTTATCTGGATGAATGACAAACCCTAATTGTTCAGAAGTGAATTTAACAATTGAAACAGATGGCTCAGCTTCAGCATGAGTCTTTCCAACAATTAAAATATCGTCTAAATAGGCCATTACCACATGCCCCTGAGCTCTGAGTAATGCAACACAGGTTTTAACAATTTAGTAAATAATCTAGGAGCTGAAGTTAATCCATTAGGCAGTGCTTTGAATTGCCACAACTCAGTCATCCAGATAAATTTCAAATACCTCCTATCATCACCATGAATAGACACTGAATAATATGCATCCTTTAAATCAATGCTTGCCATATAACACCCTTTGGAAACAAGATGTTTGGCCGTGGAAAAAGTTTCCATTTTGAAATGCCTATAGCAAACACATGTGTTCAAACTCGTCAAATCCAGGATAATTCTACATCTTTTAGACCTCGGAAAAACACTTGACACAAACTGACGACTTTGATAAACTGACTTCTCAATCACCCCTTTCTTGTGTAATGTATTAATTTTTGCTTGTATGAGCACATTTTGTTCTTCTGAAAATATAAGTTTCCGACTTGGAACATGTTGATTAGGTGGACTCTTATTCGAGTAAGATTCAATTTTTACCCCTTCTATAATGTTAAGTATAAATAAATCTGAGGTTAATTCCTGCCATTGTTTAAGATACAAATGCAATCTTCCCCCAATTTGAACATCTATCTCTTTGAGAGGCATTTTCCTCACCTGCATATGTCCTTGCAGAGCTTGTTGACCCCGGCCTCTTGTAGGAAAAGGCATCCTTATGGCATTCTTTAACTCGCTTAGCGAGATCTACTCCAAATAACAGATTTGGTGGTGGTACACTGGGCGGCTTGCACAATGCCGCCAGATTGGGATTTATAACCAGCCTTACAGCACTTTTTCTGATGTTATTTATCTCGAAAAAAGCACTACAAAGGAGTCCCAGTGCATCCTGATGGGCTTCAGACATATGCCCTTTATCCACTATCTTGGCAAATGCTGTCAGCCCTCCTGAAAGTAATTTGAGCACCTTCTGAAATTTCATTTCCTGAGCCCTGGTGAGAGAGCATATACTGCATTGCTGAAGCCAATTCTTCCCCTATCGGCTCTCCTGCCTCTCTAGGTAGAAGCTGCAAACGTTTCTGCAATGTTAGGGATAATTCCAGCTGAACTCCCTTATTGCTCGCTCCCACCACTGATTCGGTGTCAGCAAACTGCACCGGTTGAATTTCCTCCTCATAGGCAGGATATTCTTGCAGCCCTGTAAAAGGTGCTGTGAGCACAGGCTCTCCACTAGCCTGGTGTGGGCACCACTCCTCCTCACAGAGTTGGTCCCTGTCGAGCATTTTCTACAATAGAATCTCGACTTGGGAGAGCCGTGAGCAAACGGTCTCTCCTGTAGAGGCTACAGCCTCCAGACCTGACTCTGGGTCCACGGGCCTAACTGACTTCCCAGTGGCCTTATGCCCTACTGGAGGGCTACACTGCTCACAGGCAGTGGGTCCGGTGTCGCTAGCTCCATAGCTGGCGTCGGACTAGGTGTGCTAGACGGGCCTCCACTCACAATACTCTCTTGGTCATTGACCTTTTTCGCTCCGGAGCGCCTCGCCGCCACCTTTTTCACCTTCTGCAACGTCACTAACGGAGCAACGCAACTGCTGTTACAGAAACGGAATCACTGAAAAGAGTTTAAAACTTACCTTCCATTTTAAACTTACTGCTTGGAGGAGCTCTGCTGCTCCAACTGGCCGACTACACGAATGTGTCTGATGTAATGACGCACCAATGGCTGTATGGGATTCTTCACGTAGTCACTCACGTGACTCCGAAGTAAAGTAACGATTGAATATAAGGATTTCAAATAATTCACCTTTCCAGTTTATGCCTGAACTGTCGAATTATCGTAAAAGATTATCAATGACAACTAGTCAGAAGAAGGGTCCCAACCCAAAATGTCACCTGGCCATTCCCTCCACAGATGCTGTCTGACCTGTTGAGTTCCTGCAGCACTTTGTGTTTTGCTTAAGATTCCAGCTTCTACCGTTTCTTCTGTCTCCATCAATGTTAACTCAATTTTTCTTACTCAACCGTATGGCTCATTTTGTTGGGCAGTAGTTTCCAAAAATGACTTTCCAGCAGTCACTTTTAATTCAGATTTTCAGTAACTGTGGCGTTTTGTAACTCAAAGTTCTGGAGGATTAAAAACAAATATTTCTCTCTCCTCTGTCCGCATTTATCACCTACATACATCATCGTCAAGCACATCAGCTGTGATTAACAAACCTTAACCACATTTTACTTCAGAGTCACATGAGTGATTCTGTGAAGACGTTCCACCAGTCCGCATGTGCATCATTACGTCTGACGCATGGCGCACTGACGGGCTGGCAGGCGCATAGCTCCACCAGCGGTAAGTTAAGAACCCCGAGGTAAGTTTTTATTACCTCAGGGTTAGGTAGCTTAGGTCTTTTCTGTGGTCAGTAAATCTTGTTTGCAGGAAGAAGTTGACTAAGGTGTAAATGATCAAGGGAAGGTTGAGGCGGTCCGCTGCGAAAACAGCTACAGAAGACCGCGGGAGTGCGGGTAGCGGGCGGCCGTCCATCTCACGTTCAGAGTCACTGGCTTCTGACTTGTTGCCAGTGGAAGGCACCATGGCTACTCCAGTGGGCCGGAAAGCCACCAAAACGTCGGTATGGCCTATTGACTCTGATGAGTCGGGTCAGGAGGATAGCCCTCCCATGATGGATGCCGTGTTTGGGCAGCTGTCCAGAATGGAGCTCCTCGTGGAGAGGATGCTCCATGCCAATATGCTCGAGGACGACAAGCTTTATACCCGCGGGTCTCCTCGGGGGCCAGTGGCAGCAGCATCTGTAGAAGGGATGCATAATATACTGCATAATATACCCCTCATGGAGGAGGAGAGTACAATTGTTCTGACTCCGAGGTCGGGGGTATAGCCAGTGAGCATAACTCCAGAGAAGGAGACCAGAATCTGGGTTACCAAGCCTGACATCCAAATTTGCTATTCCGGCTGGAACTGGGGAACCATTGAATGAGGGTCTGGCCAGAACCATAAATGATATGGTGTCTCATCAACTCCAAGACCTCACAATGGAGGAGACCTCCAAAAACTATCAGAGACCCACAAAATTGTGCCTCATTCAGAGTTCCAATGGTGAACCGCCCAATCTGGGTTCACATGGGTGTGGGGATTAACGGGTGTTGGGTCTGCTCCGGGCTCAGGATCATATTGTCTTGGCCTATTTGGATGATATGCTAATCATAGGCAAGACTCAGCAGTCAGCTGACTTATCTGTTTCAGTTACCAAACTCATGTTTGAGAGATTGGGATTTCTTATCCATCCAGTTAAATCCAAATTGATACCATCCGGAGTCATTGATTATTTGGGGTTCACCATTAATTCAACTCACATGTCTGTGACTCTGCCTCCAGGCAAGACGTCAAAATTTATAGAAGCTTGTAACAACCTCATTGATGAGCAACAATCTTCTATTCGGCATGTGGCTAGTATAATTTGCAAATTAGTGACTGTGTTTCCAGCTGCACAGTTTGGACCTTTACATTATCAAAATTTGCAACGTGCAAAGGAGCAGGCACTCATAAAGCATGCAGGTCATTTAGACAGACCTATGCGATTACCAGCTGAAGCTGTTGCTGAGTTACAATGGATAGCGAACATTACGGTGGATAGCGAATACTTGGCAATGCTCCAGTAAAATTCGGATTGATACACCTTCAGTAATTTTACAAACTGATGTTAGTGCTCTAGGATGGGGAGCTACTG
The DNA here is from genome assembly GCA_035221665.1 of Okamejei kenojei. Lineage (NCBI taxonomy): Eukaryota > Metazoa > Chordata > Chondrichthyes > Rajiformes > Rajidae > Okamejei > Okamejei kenojei. The sequence goes on from CM069131.1 coordinate 78,822,894, forward strand.
ATACCACCTCCAGCTGTGGGGGCAGATGGAATATGCATGAAGCATTAATTCTTCAATCCCATGGTATTAACTATTTAGAGTTGTTGGGAGCACTCTATGGTTTAAAGGCGTATTGTACTAGTATGCATGATTTGCATGTGCAGCTTCAGATTGACAACACTACAGCAGTAGCATACGTTAATCACATGGGTGGAATCAAATTGGTATCATGTGATAAGTTGACTAACCTTATCTGGTACTGGTGTATTACAATAAACATCTGGATTTCAACTACCTATTTACCAGGTAGATTTAACGTGGTGGCAGATACCAGATCACCAAAATTCAATGACAACACAGAATGGATGTTGAATCGTGAAACATTCAATGACATTATAAATACATTCCACCCCAGTGTAAGTCTGTAAGTCTGTATCATGTTTGAATGCATTATTTGTTATTACTCATCCTGTGTCAACCGAGGCAGTGTGCCGTATGGACTCGTATCCACGGCCTGAAATCACAGAGCTTTGAACTCTTCACGGAATCACTAACGTGACTCCGAAGTAAAATAGTAAGATTAAATGAGAACTTACCAATTTGAAGTTTGATCTTTATTTTATGAGGAGTTACGATGAGCAGATTACGTGCCCACCGCTCCCAACCCTCATATCACAAAGGTCCTCTGGTAGTTTCTAGGTTTCTAATCTTACTATGTTACTTCAATTGCTGTTATCTGTGATTTCACACCACTGCTTTGAAGATTGACGCGCATGCGGACTGGCGGGACTTCACGTAATCGCTCATCGTAACTCCTCATAAAATAAAGATCAAACTTCAAACTGGTAAGTTCTCGTTTAATCTTACTATTTTCTCCGTCTGCACCCTATAACAGACATTGCCTTTGCTCTTGCTCCACTTCCCCCCCTCTTCTATAACTTAATGCATGTTCATTTTCTAACTTTTCCTCTGTCAGTCAGACCTGAAGCTTTACCTTTATTTATCTATTCACAGGGGTTGCAGAACAGCTGGGCATTTCCTACATTTTCTCTTTTCAGATCAGTTTTTGGGCATTTATAGCTTATCTTTTGAAAGAAGTTATCGGATAGGATTATTATACGATGATCATTCAAAGCTACAACTCTTTGTAATTCCTTAACTCTTCACAATGTTTCACAGGGACAACTGCAGCAAATGCTAAAAGTCAATTATCAATAAGAAAGGTTTATGGTATTAATAGAAGCCAACACCTGCCTCCAGATTGTTCATTCAGACTTCCATCTGTCTTGCTTCCATGATCAGCCTGAGACTCTCTGCCATGCCAGCCACAACCTACCACAAATGGCCACCATTATCTTAGCTTCCCTGCCGGCAACAACAATCTGGACGGCTGAAACATTGAAAATTGTGGATCTTTCCTCATTAAATGTTCAACTGGTTTATTTGACATGGTGAGATGCTATTCCACCCATTCTTCTGTTGTCACTCCCTTGTTGGCTTCCTATAAATATCTGGGCCACCAACACAGGTACCATGACGCACATAGTTTCTGTTCTGAATGATTAACTCAGAAAAGTTTTTTGAATTGTGTCACAATCTTAATTGTCTCAAAATAAGTTGAGCTTACAAAATGTATCAAATATTTAAACGTTTACATATTCAAACAGTTGTAGTTAATAGACTCTATTAATCCAATCCTATGTGCATGAGTAATAGTAAGTGAAAATCAATGAGGTATATCCAAGATATCTTAAATGAAAAAGGACAGAAATGCTAAACTCAATAGGTCAGGAAGCATCTCTAGAGAACATGGATGTGTGACATTTCAGGTCAGTTCTCTTCTTCAGAAAATCCAGGTTCCCCAGAATTGCCTTTTGTGTAAACCAGCATCTGCAGTTCCTTGTTTCTATATCTTTAATGAATAATTGGGAATAATTATTTGTGCAATTAAGATAGTTTATTTTATTTAATGGAAAATGGTCAGAAAAGTTGACAATATTGCCCTAGCCCTGATTAACTGTTAAAAATGAAATTATGAACTAATATCACATGGAGTTCAACAGCCCAATCTGAGCGGTATGGTGTAAAAATTGCATGAAAATATTCCTCAGTTTCTGACACAACAAAATAAATTCCACACCATTCTAACTGAATAAAATGGAATCATCCCAATAGGCCAGAATGGTATTGTTCTTCCTCCCACATTATTTAATCGCAATACCTAATTGCTTGAGAATATTCTTGCAGCTTCTTCAACCCATGATAATTTAATTCAGCTCCTGGGTCGACGAATAAGTGCAATTATGTATTAGTTTCCAGTTAAGACTTTTTGTTCCCATTCTTAATAACTCACCTCTAGGACAGCTAAACACAGTGAATAAATAATTAAAGCTGAGATACAGGGTTCAGTGAGAATGTTCCGGAATGGTGCTCAAAAAGAGTCTGAACTGAGACAGTTCCATATTGAATGAATGACATTGATTTTACTTCGGAGTCAGGTGAGTGATTCCGTGAAGAAGCCTGCCAGCCGCATGTGCATCATTACATCTAACGCATGGCGAAACGACTGGCTGGCACGCGCGTCGCTCCTCCAGCAGTAAGTTTCAAACCATGCAGGTAAGTTTTAAACTTACTTTCAGGTTGTGCTTTTTGTTTGCAGGAAGCTCTTTTATAGAGTTCCTGCTGGATTGGCAATCCGGGAAGAAACCCTGATGAGCCGCGGGGAATCCTGACTGTGACCGCGGGGAAACCCGCCTATGGACCGCGGGGAAACCCAGCTCGAGGGAACCCGACTAAGGAGACCGTGAGGAAATTCGGCTTGGGGAAACCTGGCCACGGAGACCGCGGGAAGACCCGGCTATGGACCGCGGGAGTGCGGATAGCCGGCGGCCGTCGGGTTCGCTACCCGAGTTGCTGACAGCGGTCAGCGACTTCAGATCCGGCAGCCCCGAGAGGGTTTGCAGCCTAACATAGTCGGAGAGGCCTGGACTGGGGCATCAGGCCAGGAGAGTTCCCCTCCATGGGTACGTCCTCGGACGTTACCCACGTGGAGATGGATAGCGCCCTCGGACGTTCATCCCACTGAGGTGATTCTCCACCCCGATATAGGTCCATTGAAGGGGCCATATCAACGCAGGTCTCGCTGGGGACCTGCAGCAGCACCTGTTTCAGGGCTGCTTACAAATTTCCCTCTTTGTGGAGGGGAGTGCGAGGAGTCAGTGTGTGACTGACTCCAAACCCGGAAGTATGTCCATGAAACATACTACAGTAGATGCGTGAGGATCAAGAGAGGATCAAGAGCTGGTGCTGGAAGAGTTGGCTTCCAGCCATTGTCGGAAAACCAAGGTGGGGGGTGGGGGCAGAGTTCCCTCATGTTACAAGCTTGGTAAGCATCAGTGACCTCACGTCACATCATTACAGGAACATACACCTGTAAATTTGTGCATTCCTGAAAATGCCGGCAGTGAACAGCGCTATCTGGGGAAACTATGGATGGCGAGGCCAGCAATGACCAGCCGCCGAATCTTCTCTTCGGAGAAGACCTAGCCAAACAGGTAAAAACCTGGATGAGGAAGCAAGGATGTCGGACTAATCAAGGTACCAACAACGAGCGAAAGCCTCACCGTTTCGGCGATAACACCCCTACGCCTTCATTGGCAGTAAGCGTTTCACTGAAGCTGGTGGCTGCTTGAAAGCCAGAGGGCCTGGGCAGAGGTCTTTCAGGCCAAGGCCCAAGCCAGCCATCAGGAAAAATGTGCAATCCACGCTATCCTCCAAATCAAGACTGGGAATAGAACCCGCATCCGGAGCCTTTTGGCTTACCCTAAGACCACCGATAACCATGGAGGTAGGTGGGTCTGGTTCTTTCTGAAACATGGGGTGAGTGGACCAGTTACAAGTTGGTAATAGATTACACTTGTTTTTTGTACCAATGACTACGGATAACTTCAGATCCATTTATAACTGAAAAGATAACATCAGATCAGTTTATACTGCACTGTATACAAGGATTCCAAATTGAATTATTTTAACTCATTGCCACCCCCCCCCATACAATATACACCAAGTTGGACATCTATTCATATCAACAAAAAGGTTTGGGTATACAAGCAAATATCCAAACAAGTAAAAGATCTGGATGAGGAAGCAAGCTGTCGGGTTGACTAAAGCACCCACGACGGGCATTTCTTCACCATTTTGAAAGGAAGATGATGAATGTCGGATCACCCTTGATAACTCACACGCTCTTGTGCAGTATAGACTTTTAGAATGGAAAACTTTGTTACTGTCTAAATAACTGATTTCCATAGGATGCTTTATGGCATGCATCAATCTCAAAGATGCAAACTATTCAGTTCCCTATCACAGGGATCACTAGAGATATTGAAATTTAGCTGGATGGGGCAATGATAGTAGTTAAGGCATTGTGAAATGGGCTAACTTCAGCTCCCAGGCTATTTTCCAAATTACCAAGCCAGTGCTTGGGCTGCTCAGAGCTTAAAAACACTTTATTATGGCCTATCTGGATGATATTCTAAAAATGCTGAATCTTGCTAAATTAGCTGTTTTCAGCCGCAAAACTAATATTTTAGAAATTGGGGTGTTTTCATCCATCCAGTTAAATTTAAGCTGATTCCAACTGGAGTTATAGATTATTGGGATTTACCTTTATTAATTCGTCTGTGACTCCACCCTGGGGCTAGAGATTAGAATTAATGGAAGCTTGTAACAATCGTGTTGTTTATTCATCAAGTGGCCAGTGTAATTGGCAATATAATGGCAGATTTTCAGCTGCGCATTTGGGGCCTTTGCATTACCAGAATTACATCGTGCAAAGGAGCAAGCGCTCAAGTACCATGTAGGTCATTGTTAATAGACCTATGCCATTACCAGCTGAAGCTATAACGTCACAATTATGGACGAACAGTATTCAGCATTACTTCAGTAACTTTTGTTCATTAAACCTTCAGTTATATTACAAACTGATGCTGGTGCTCAAATATGTAAAATTACTATACCATCTTTAGTTACAGAGGCGGATGGGATGTGCATGAGTTACCAATTCCTCAGTTATATGGTATCAACTACCTAGAGACACTAAGGGCATTCTATGGGTTAAAGGCTTATTGTGCAAATATGCATATCTGCATGCTCAACTACAACTTGATACACTACGGTGGTGGCATATATTAATCACATGGGGGTAATCAAGTCAATATCCTTTGATAGTTTCCCTAACCTCATTTGGTGCTGGTGTATCATCACGCAAATCAATGACAACACAGGATGGATGTTGGATCACAAAGTATTTAATGACATTGTGGCTTGATGGAACACCGAATATCGATTTGTTTGCTCCTAGGCTCAATCATCAGTTGCAAAATATGTGGCATGGCAGCCATACTCAGGGGCAGTGGCAATGGATGCATTCTCGCTACATTGGGAAGGAATGTTCTTTATGTCCTTCCACCATTTTGCCTCATCAGTCGGTGCTTGCTTAAGATCCAGCAAGACTCCGCCTCAGGCTTTTGGTAGTGCCTGATGGGGCTACACAGCCATGGGTCTACTCATACTGGGAATGATAACTTTTATGGCTGTTCCCAAACGCAGAAATCTGCTGGTTTTACCCGTGACTGGGGAGAACCATTCACTGCATGAGCAAATCAATTTGTTGGTTTGCAGACTCTGAGAAGACCTTTCCTAGGGTTCGCGCTGTCAGGTGGATGTCAGGTCAACTCAGGGGCAGTGGCAATGGGGCTGTGGCTTGGAGAAATAGTATCTAGAAACAGTACATCTCCTATGTCCAGAAATGGGAAGTGTTCTGTTTACAGTCCAACATATCGTTTGACACGGCACGTATAACAGATATCTTGGAATTCCTCTCAAAGATATATTTTCATGAGAGATGAAGTTATAGTGCTATAAATTGTGCCAGAAGTGCCTTGTCATCATACTTGCTGCTGGGATTGGGACGCCACTCTGTCGGGTCTCACCCACTGATATCCAGATTTATGAAGGGTATTTTTAACTCAAATTCCCCCAGGCCCAGGTACTGGGAGATATGGGATGTTAACGTTGTGCTGACACTGCCTCGCCGGTGGCTCCAGCTACATCCCTGTCCTCAGTCAAAATCACTTACAGGTTACGCTCATGGCGCTGGGTTCAGCACAACAGGTCCAGTCATTGCATAAGCTGCAACTGGACAGGATGGTTTCATCTGCAAATAATATAACATTTATGATCATGACTTAGTCTAGCAGAGTAGACTGGGGCCGTCAGGTCTCAAATTAGTTTTCATGGCATGCCCCATGGTCCTTTGGTTGTGTGTGGTCACACATCTACAACAGTATTTAGGGCACCTAGAGCCTTATAGGCTCTGAACTAGCAATGTTTGTTAGTTACAAAAAACCTCATAAGAAGGTATCAGTCTAGACCATCTCCAGATGGTTAAAATGGGGTTTGGCTTGTGCAGGAGTGGACACTGATTTTTTTCCGAATCTCACTCCACCAGGGCTGCAACAACATCTGCAGCGAGGGTTATGGATTTCTGCTGGACATCATCCTAGCAACTGCAGGATAGTCTAACGAGTGAACTTCCAAATGTTTTATAACAAACCCATTGCCAGACCGGGGGTATTTGCCAACTCTATTTTAAGTTTATAGTTTCTCCCTGGTGGAGAGGGGTCACTATTATTTTTTCTTTTGCTCATTAAAGCATCAGCATGTTTAAATCTATGTCATGTCTGAATGCATTATTGTTTTTCACTCATCCTTGGTCAATTGATGCAGTGTGTGACGCATGGACTCGTTTCCACGGCTTGAAATCACAGAGCTTTGAAATCTTCACGGAATCACTCACGTGACTCAGAAGTAAAATAATAAGATTAAATGAGAATTTACCAGTTTGAAGTTTGATCTTTATTTTCTGAGGAGTTACAATGAGCAATTACGTGCCCTCCGCTCCCAACCCTCTTATCATAAAGATCACCTGGTAGTTAAAGCAGATGAGGTCTCATAAACATTAAAAAGTCAGTGTCTGAACATGACTGCTCAGATTCCAATGTGATTTCCATCTCAATGGGTCAGGTCTAACCCTGTACTCACCAAGGTGCAGAGCAATTAAATCCTGGGTCATTAAAGAACATTGAACGTAGAATAGCACATGATAGGAACTGGCCCTTGGGCTCAATGTGTCCATTAAACTAATCTCCTCTGCTTGCATGTGATCCAAATCTCTCCATTGCACACATATTCATGTGTCTGTCTAAAAGCCTCTTAAATGCCACGATCGTATCTACCTCCACCAGTACCCCTGTCACCACATTCTAGGCACCTACCACGCTATGTAAAAAAAAGTGCCACCTATATCTACTTTGAACTTTTCAATAGACAATGGGCAATAGGTGCAGGAGTAGGCCATTCGGCCCTTCGAGCCAGCACTGTCATTCAATGTGATCATGACTGATCATCCCCAATCAATACCCCGTTCCTGCCTTCTCCCAATATCCCCCGACTCCACTATCTTTAAGAGCCCTATCTAGCTCTCTCAATGTGGTGGTGCCTTGTGGGAAGCGGCTCAACTGCAGTCCGTCTGTCTTTTCTTTCTTTTCGTCCTGTTAGGTGTATGTTTTTGGTTTTAGTTTTACTTTATGTTTAGCAGTGTATATGTGGGGGGGCAGGGCGGGGTGGGGGAAACTTTTAAATCTCTTCCCTGTATGGGGACGCGATCTTTTCCCTGTCGAGTCTCCGTTGTCGTTGGGGCCTAACATCGTGGAGTCAGTGGCCTCTAACGGGAATCGACCTGGGGCTCCAATCGCAGAGCCTGCGGACTCACCATCACGGAGCTGGCTGACTTCGGAGCACAGAACATTGTGGTGGCGCGCAGCTGCGACCCAACTTCGGAGCTTCGGAGGCTTCGGCTGCAGGCCCTGTGGATGGTAAAATCGGGAGCCCGCTTTTTGGAGCTCCCGCAACGGCAACTTCGCCCGCCTGAATCGCGGGGTTTAAATCGACCCGGAGCGGGGCCTTACATCGCCCGGCGCAGCTTAAACGGCCGTGGGACTTACCATCGCCTGCCGGGGTACTAACATCAAGAGCCTCGATCAGCTCGATGCAGCAGTTTGACTGCTTGACTGCGGGAGAAGAATAAAGAACAGAGAACAGAGAAGAGATAAGACTTTTGCCTTCCATCACAGTGAGAAGGTGTTTGGAGATTCACTGTGATGGATGTTTGGGTGGAATTGTGTTAATTGTGTGTTTTGGATTTTTACTGTTATGACTGCAGAAACAAAATTTAGTTTGAACCTTGTATGTTAAAATGACAATAAATGACATACTATTCTATTCTATTCTATTCTATTCTATTCTTCAAAGTATCCAGAGAACCGGCCTCCTGAGGCAGAGAATTCCACAGACTCATAACTCTCTGTGAGAAAAAGTGTTTCCTCGTCTCCTTTCTAGATGGCTTACCGCTTATTTTTAAACTGTGGCCCCTGGTTCTGGACTCCCCCAACATCGGGAACATGTTTCCCCTCTCACCTTAAAGATATGCCCTCTAGTCTTTGACATTTCAATGCTGGGAAAGAGATTCTGACTGACTACCTATCTATGCCTCTCATAATATCATATAGTTCTGTCAGGTCTTCCCTCAACCTCTGACATTGCAGAGAAAACAATCCAAATTTGTCCAACCGCTCCTTAGAGCTGTGTAGGAAGGAAATGCAGATGCTGGTTTAAACTGAAGATAGACACAAAAAGCTGGAGTAACTCAACAGGACAGGCAGCATCTCTGGAGAGAAGGAATGGGTGACGTTTTGAATTGAGATATTTCTTCAGCCTTTTCAGCTACTCCAGCTATTTGTGTATCTCTGCTTGGAACTAATGTCCTCTAATCTAGGCAGCATTCTGGTAAAACTCTTCTGCATTCTATTCAAAACCTCTACATCTTTCCTGTAATGGGGCAGCTAGAACTGCACCCAATACTGTAAATGCAGCCTAACTAAAATATTATAAAGCTGCAACATGACTTGCTGACATATTCAATGACCCGACTGATGAAGGCAAGCATACCACACTGCAAAGATCTACAAAAATGTCTCAATTTTTATAAATCCTTTTCTCGTGTGTCACAGGGAGTAGAACTGTAGTACTCTCCTGAGCTCCATATGGAAACCCTGGACCCAAGATCAAGGCACACAGGGCAAAGTGAAATCAATGGGCATCATGGGCAAGACACTCATTGGAAGGAGTCATCTTTCACACAATAGGAAGTTGGTGAATGTTATTGGAGGTGAATTGTCCCACCCCAGTTTGTCATTGAGACAATTCCGCTGGGCTGCATGCCCTGAACCCAACCATCATCAGCGTTGTAATTTGTGAGCTTTCTTCCTTCATGAGGTAATTTGCTGATGATGGCACAATGTTCAATTCCCATTGTGATTCCTCTGCAAATGAAACATCTCATACCTACAATGGAGCATGACCTGGATGGACAACATGACAGATGCCAAATAAGTGCCACAAAACAATTATCTGTAATGATAAGAAAGCCTAATCTCCTATCATTTACATTTATTGGCATCAGTATTGTCAAGGCCCCAAGGATTTATGTCCCATAGATTATTGTTCTCTTGACATTCAACAGAACTAGCCACATAATTATTGTGAGTGCAAGAACAGGTCAGAGGCTGGGTGTCCTGCAGCAAGTGTCCACCTGCAGAGGCTCCTGAAGGCCCTGCCACCATCTGCAAAACACAAATTATGTGAATGATGGTATATTCTTTACTTGGTTGGATGAATTCAGTGCCAAACACCCAAGAAGATCATTGTCAGCAAGAACATAAAGCTGCCAACTCGACAGACACTTTCACCTTCACCACTTTAAACACTTATTTCCCTCCCTCTACCACCCCCCACCATCGACTACCACTGGTGCACTGAATCTCACCCTCTGGTATCAAGATTTATAAAGGGTGTCTTCAACTCGAATCCTCCGAGACCCAGATATTCGGAAATATGGGACGTTGGCACGGTACTAACACTGCTTCGCAGATGGGCACCGGCAACATCTCTGTCCCTGGTCCAGCTCACCTTCAAGGTAGTGATGCTCATGGCGCTGGTGCCAGCACAAAGGGTGCAGTTGTTGCATAAGCTGCGGCTGGACAGCATGATTATGTCTGCTAATATTATCACATTTTATGTGCATCTATAAAAAGCAGAGTAGACCAGGTACATCCGGCCTCAAACTACATTTTGTGGCATACCACTTAGACCTTTGGTTATGTGTGGTCACGCACATCCGAGAATACATTAAGGTCACTAAGAGCCTCAGGGGCTCAGAACTAGCACTATTTGTTAGTTTCAAGAAACCTCACAAAAGGGTTTCAGTCCAGACCATCTCCAGATGGGTAAAACAGGTTCTGGCTCATGTAGGAGTAGATACTGACATTTTTAAATCTCACTCCACCAGGGCTGCATCTATGTCAGCAGCAAAGGTTATGGACGTCCCGCTAGATCATATCCTAGCGACTGCAGGATGGTCCATGGAGCGCATTTTCCAGACGTCCTATAATAAACCTATCGCCAGACCGGGGGTATTTGCTGACTCCATTTTAAATTCTGTTTTATAATTTATAACTGTTTAAAATTAGTTATGTTTTCAGAGTGATATGGGTTGCTTCGTCTTACCGAACTGTAAAGGCAATGTGGCAGTCCTTTAAAGCTATTTGGGAGCATTTTTGAAAAGCAAGCTGTGATGCTTCAAGATCTAGTGCAGAGAGAGCAAAGTACGAGGGGCTGAGAAAAGTATTAGAATCATCAACTTTTGTAAATAATTTGGGCTTGTTGATGGACAGTTTGCTAGAGTTGTCTGAACTGTCTGAACTATCACTTGAACTGCAGACCGAGAATTGTACACTTAGTAAAGCACATGAGGTAATTAAATGAACTATCAAGGTTCTTGAATGTCTCTAAATAGAGAAGCCAGGAAAATGTTATACTCAAGTGGAGAAAGCAACAAGCCAGATGATATTTAATGGAGGGTACACAAAAGGCTGGAGAAACTCAGCAAGTGCAGCAGCATCTAAGGAGCGAAGGAGATAGGTGACGTTTCGGGTCAAGACCCTTCTTCAGACTGGGATATTTAATGGAATCAATTTGAGAGCTGGTAAAGTACCTACTATACATAGAAAACAGTTTTTGAGGAGTTTGGTCAATAATATGATATCCAGGCTGCTTGAATCTACAAAAGCTTCCAATGATAAATGTAAAAAGTAAATGTAAAAAGTAAAAAGTTAATTAACCAGTCGAAACAATTTGACAAATGGTCAGCTTCAGAGAATTCAAAGAATCTAAAGGGAAGGTAGTTTCTGCAGATTTTCACCAGTGTTAACGGCTGTAAATACAATTCCAGTATCAATAGCAGAATGTGAAAAAAGCTTCAGTGGCATGAATTTCTGCATGACACCACAATGTGCAAGACTTCAAACTGATCATCTCTCAACTCTTCTATTTGCTGAGTTGGTGGGACCTCCTCTGTCAAAATTCAACCCCAAAGAATATGTGAGGACATGGCTTCTTTGTGCAGAAGGTGTGTTGAAGAAACGGCATGCAGAAAGAAAGAGGAGGTGACAGAAGAAAATGGAGATTATATACCATTATGGAATACATTGAAATGTAAATTGCAGTGTGATTCACTTAATTGTTGCATTTGTTCATTAATAAATAAGTAGAAATTTCACGAATGTAGATTGTACTTACATTTATATATTAGCTATACTACATATAGCTAGATTTGTAAAGTTGTAAACTGTACACTATTATTATTAGCTTATCATTGTATGTATATAGTACATATAGCAAGATTTGCAAAGTTGTAAACTGTACACTTATTATTCTCAACAAATTTATGAATAATGACCTTTTTCTAAATTTACCAAAATATATATTTGTTATACGTATCTTTATTTGACTGAGTTACTGATATAATGTGTACGTAATCATCATACCCAGTGCATATAGGCTCAAAATGGCCCTGAAAATTTACCATATTACAAAAAAAATATCACGGGGTGCTTATAGCATCTACCCCCCCCCCCACGCTCCACCCTTCCTTCCCAACCTCAGCCTCACGGACCTTGGTGTACCCCCAGTTCCTAAACCCATTTCCATCACTGATTATGGTGGTAGGTTCTGGTTTGTTTTATTGTACTGTAAATATTATTTTTAATAATTGAATACATTTTTTGATTTAAAAAAAATTGTGTTGTGTAGCCAACATCAAAATCCTAGACTTCAAACATTTTGTTTTAAATGATGAGTATTCACATTTAGCTGTTGATGTAATCACCATGTTGACCTCAGACCATCCTTAATCGGACTTTTCTTAGTTAGTTTAGTTTATAGTCACATGTATCGAGGTACAGTGAAAAGATTTTGTTGCATGCCCACCTGTCAGAGGAATGACAATACATGATTACAATCGAGCAAACCACGGTGTATAGATACATGATAAAGGGAATAACGAGAATAATGTGTGTAAGAAGGAAATGCAGATGCTGGTTTAAACCAAAGATAGATACAGAAAGCTGGAGTAACTCAGCTGGACAGGCATCCTTCTGGAGAGAAGGAATGAGTGACGTTTCAGGTCTGAAGAAGGGTATCGACCCAAAACGCCACCTAATCCTTCTCTTCAGAAATGTTGCCTGTCCCGCTGAGTTACTCCAGCATTGGTGCAGGAGTAGGCCATTCAGCCCTTCAAGGCAGTGGCGCCATTTACTGTGATCATGGCTGATCTTCCACAATCAGTACCCCATTCCTGCCTTCTCCCCATATCCCTTGACTCCGCTATTTTTAAGAGCTCTATCTAACTCTCTCATGAAAGCATCCAGATAATTGGCCTCCACTGCCCTCTGAGGCAAAGAATTACACAGATTCACAACTCTCTGGGTGAAAAAGTGTTTCCTCATCTCCATTCTAAATGGCCAACCCCTTATTCTTAAACTGTGGCCCCTGTTCTGCATTTCACCCAACATTGGGAACATGTTTCCTGCCTCTAGCATGTCCAATCCCTTGATAACCTTATATGTTTCAATAGGATACCCTCTCATCCTTCTAAATTCCAGTGTATACAAGCCCAGTTGCTCCATTCTTTCAACATATAACAGTTCCACAATCCTGGAAATTAACGTTGTGATATTCCTTCAATAGCAAGAATGCCCTTCCACAAATTTGGAGATCAAAACTGCACACAATACTCCAAGTGTGGTCTCACTAGGGCCTTGTACAACTGCAGAAGGACCTCTTTGCTCTGATACTCAACTTCTCTTGTTATGAAGGCCAACATGCCATTAGCGTTCTTCGCTGCCTGCTGTACCTGGATGTTTACTTTCAGTGACTGATGAACAAGGACACCCAGATCTTGTTGTACTTCTCCTTTTCCTAAATTGACACCATTCGGATAATAATCTGCCTTCCTGTTCTTGCCACCAAAGTAGATAACCTCCCATTTATCCACATTAAACTGCATCTGACATGTATCTGCCCACTCACCCAACCTGTCCAAGTCACCTTGCATCGTCATAGCATCTTTCACAGTTCACACTGCCACCCAGCTTCATGTCTCCTGCAAATTTACTAATGTTACATTTAATCCCTTGATCTAAATCATTAATGTATATTGTAAATAGCTGTGGGCCCAGCACCGTGCCTTGTGGTACCCCACTAGTCACTGCCTGCCATTCTAATAGGGACCCATTAGTCCCTATTCTTTGTTTCCTGTCTGCCAACCAATTTTCTATCCATGTCAGTAGCCTACCCCCAATACCATGTGCTCTAATTTTGCTCACTAATCTCCTATGTGGGACCTTATCAAAGGCTTTCTGAAAGTTCAGGTACACTACATCCACTAGCTCTCCCTTGCCGATTTTCCTTGTTCCATCCTCACAAAATTCCAGAAGATTAGTCAAGCATGATTTCCCCTTCGTAAATCCATGCTGACTCGGACTGATCCTGTTGCTGCTTTCCAAATTTCTGCTATTTCATCTTTTATAATTGACTCCAGCATCTTCCCCACCACCGATGTCAGACTAACTGGTCTATGATTCCCTGTTTTCTCTCTCCCTCTTTTCTTAAAAAGTGGGATAACATTAGCTATCCTCCAATCCACAGGAACTGATCCAGAATCTATAGAACATTGGAAAAATCATCACCAATGCTTCCGCAATTTTTAGAACCACCTCCTTAAGTACCCTGGCATGCAGACCATCAGGCCCAAGGGATTTATCAGCCTTCAGTCCCATCAGTCTACCCAACACCATATCCTTTGGTCCAACTTTGGTGTTGACTAATTTTTTCCTCTTCACATACTTAAAGAAGCTTTTACAATCCTCCTTTATATACTTGGCTAGCTTACCTTCGAACCTCATCTTTTATCACTGTATAGGTATCTCTGTTGCCCTTTAAAATTTCCCAATCCTCTGGCATCCTGCTCATCTTTGCTACGTTATACTTATATTTTATTTTTATATTGTCCTTGACTTCCCTTGTCAGCCATGGTCACCTCTTACTCCCCTTAGAATCTTTCTTCCTCTTTGGAATGAACTGATCCTGCACCTTCTGGTTTATTCCCAGAAATACCTGCCATTGTTTTTCCACTGTCATCCCCGCTAGGGTCTCTTTCCATAAACCTTTGGCCAGCTCCTCCCTCATGGCTCCAGATTCCCCTTTGCTCAAATGTAATACTGACACTTCCGATTTTCCCTTCTCCCTCTCACATTGTAGATTAAAACATCATATTATGGTCACTACCTCCAAATGGTTCCTTTATCTACTGTCATCCCCGCTAGGGTCTCGTTCCATACAACTTAAAGTTTAGTAGAGCTTACTATGAAAGTAAGCATGCAGGTACAGCAGGCAGTGATGAAAAGCGAATGGAATGTTGGCCTTTATAACAAGAGGAATCAAATATAGGAGCAAAGAGGTCCTTCTGCAGTTGTACAGAGCCCTAGTGAGACCACACCTGGAGTATTGTGTGCAGTTTTGGTCCCTTAATTTGAGGAAGGATATTCTTGCTATTGTGGGAGAGCAGCGTAGATTTACAAGGTTAATTCCCGGGATGGCGGGACTGTCATTTGCTGCGAGAATGGAGCAGCTGGGCTTGTACACTCTGGAGTTTAGAAGGATGAGAGGGATTCTCATTGAAACATATAAGAATGTTAAGGGCTTGGACACACTAGAGGCAGGAAACATGTTCCCGATGTTGGGGGAGACCAGAACCAAGGGCCACAATTTAAGAATAAGGAGTAAGCCATTTAGAATGGAGACGAGGAAACACTTTTTCTCACAGAGAGTGGTGAGTCTGTGGAATTCTCTACCTCAGAGGGCGGTGGAGGAAGGTTGTCTGGATGCTTTCAAGAGAGAGCTAGATAGGGCTCTTAAAAATAGCGGAGTCAGGGGATATGGGGAGAAGGCAGGAACGGGGTACTGATTGGAGATGATCAGCCATGATCACATTGATTGGTGGTGCTGGCTCGAAGGGCCAAATGGCCTACTACTGCACCTATTGTCTGTTGTCTATTGCCCATTGTCTATTATCTTGAGTTCCCTTATCAAATCCGGTTCATTACACAACACTAAATCCAGAATTGCCTTCTCCCTGGTAGGCTCCAGTACAAGCTACTCTCAGAATCCATCTCGGAGGCACGCCACAAACTCCCTTTCTTGGGATACTGTACCAACCTGATTTTCCATGTCTACCTGCATGTGAAATCTCCCACAAGCACCATAACATTACCTTTGCTACATGCCAATTTTAATTCTTGATTGAACTTGCACCTATATCCAGGTTACTGTTTGGGGGCCTGTAGATAACTCAGATTAAGGTATTTTTACCCTTACAATTCCTCAGTTCTATCCATACTGACTCTACATCTGATTCTTTCATTCCTTACCAACAGAGCTACGCCACCCCCACTGCCCACCTGCCTGTCTTTTCGATGGGACATATACCCCTGAATATTCAGTTCCCAGCCTTCTTGCAGCCATGTCTTTGCAATTCCAACCATTTCATACTTGCCAATTTCTAACTGAGCCTCAAGCTCATCCACGTTATTTCTAAAACACTGTGCTCTGTGAAATGCATTATTTCTGCTCTGCTCTGTTAACACGACTGAACCGATCCCAGTACACAGCGATGTGGAGCGTCAGTCAATTGAAATTGATTATAAATAGCTGAGCTTCCGGACCCAGGTTTTGTGGCATCCCACGAGCCAACTCAAAAATGACGTGCTGATGTCCACTCTCATTCTCGTGACTATTGACCATCCCTCAATGCATGGATAATATATTATCCACTCATTTATTAGTTCCAATCTTGTGTAATAACCTGCTGATCGTCAGTTTATCAACTGTTATTTGAAAATGAATTTGCATTTTCTTCATTTTAAGGACTTAAACAGTGGTCCGTCCAACCACTTTGATCTTCTGGTCATCCTTAGGGTCAGCCTCAGATCAGTGGCAGCTCTTGCAACTCTGAATTAGTTTACGAGTTCCAGGTCTATTCTTTGGATTTGACAGCACAACGAAGGCTGGAGTTCCAGTGCAGTGCTGTGGGGAAATGCTTAATTTTCTTTTGGACAGGGTGAAAAATCACTCAGGCCTAGACTGAATCATCATCTGGAAGTCCTATGACATATTCAAAGAATACAAATGATTTCTCCCAGCAAACCGAACAATACCCATCCTTAAACTAGCTGCAGGCAAACAAATTATCTGATCATTCACTTCACTGCTTCTCATGCAGCCTTACTGTCTCTAAATTAGCTGCTGAGTGATATAGCAACAATGACTTGACTTCATAAGTGCTTCATTTGCAATAAAAGGAGAATAATAAACAATTATTTCAAGTCAGATTTAGGCTTCGAACTTCCTCAATCTTCACTGAACAAACTTTACAAATATGAACACTGTATGCAAATATTGAGACATCCAAAAGCCATTTAATCAATACAAAATGTTGGATGACCTGTTCCTTATTTCTAGATGGAAGGTGCATATGTAAATCTCGAACAATGTTTCTTTTCCCTTTTCATTCAATAAGGCATAATTTCATTCAAAGCGACTTGCCATTTCCTAGGCTTTCAGTATAATTAATTCAGATTTATATGATTCCTATGAGCTTGGATTTCTCTGCCATCTGGTCACGGTGGAAGTGTTATAACATAAGAATATTTCTTCTTCTTTATCATTAACTTGGAAACCTCAAATTAACCCATACTTAATACCAGCAAATGAAATCCCAACCAGAGATTTACCTTCCAATTGACCTCTGCTTTTCTATGTTAAATCTGCTTTAATATCCCATTAATTTCATAAGCCATTATCTTCCTTATTGGTGGCAATTCATATCTCTACATTAATTATGTTACTGAAAAATGAAATAAGTCATTTATGTGGATTACCCTTGACAAATTTATTTTAAGAACTTGAACGATGTCCCCTTCAGCCTCTTTCCTCTCTTTTGGATCAGCCTCAGATATATGGCAGCTCTTTCAACCCCAAATTAGTTTATGAGCAAGCAACATTTTTGGGACTTGACGGCACAATTTAGGCTGAAGCTTCCGTGCAGTACTTCAAAAGTGTAACACTGTGCTGACTACACCTTGTGTTTGCTGATCTCAGCATGAGACTTCCTTTAGCAATTCTTCTGAGGGAGTTAAATATACAAGCTGCATTAATATCAGTGGAGCTAATCTCTTACGGCCCTGTCTCATGGTGCGAGTTGACCCACGAGGTACCCCGAGTGAAAGACTCGTGGTTGTGTACGAGACTTCAAGTTTATGTTCAAGTGTTTAACCGAGTTACCACGGGTATGTCATTTCTGCGATGTTCCAAGTTCCTCCTCCGAGTTACCAAGTTCCTCTCCCGGTACTCTTGAGCCAACCGTGAATTAAGGTATGTTTTAATAAAGCAACAATGTTAAAAGATATCTCCATCCTGTGGCTTTGAGTTATTTCAGCGCAGCCGCATCTATTGATACGACCTACAAAGGGAAAATGCGCACCCTCCAGCAACCAATAAGTGCATTTTCTAGGTGCTTTATGTTTTTAAATACTGTATTTCCCGGGGTGGGAGGAGAGCTCAGTTCATAGTATTTGGGGAGTCTGGCGTTGTGAAGGAGGGGATTGGGGTCAGTAACCCATTTGCCACGCTCCAGTCTGAGTGCAGGTACATGGGACTAGGTGACAGTAAACGGCACGGAGTAAAAGGGCAGAGATGGCCTGTTTCCGTGCTGTCATTGCTATATGGTTTTATTGTAGCCGGGGAGTGAATTAGCTTGGGTGGCTGCCGCAGCGCTCCGGGCGCGGACAGCAGAACTGGCCGCCACTTCCGAGGAAGGAAGCAGCTCGGGTGACTGACTTTGAGCGGCCGCCGGGACCCGACAGCAGACACACACACACACACAGAAACACACAGACAGACAGAGAGAGACACACACACAAATACACACAGATACACACAGTCAGCAGAACTGTCCGCCACTTCCGAGGAAGGAAGCAGCTCGGGTGACTGACTTTGAGCGGCCGCCAGGACCCAACAGCAGACACACACAATCACAGATACACACAGACAGACAGACAGACAGACACACACACACACACACACACACACACACACACACACACACAAATACACACAGATACACACAGACAGCAGAATTGGCGAATATATTGGCGAGAGATTTAGATTTGAAATGCAGGGGGATGATATTTCGCGGAGTTACCCAGCAGTAGGCAACCCAGGAACCACGCAAAGTATATATACATATACACATACACATATACATATACACAGGTCTGGGGAAGACAGAGAGGGGAACAATGAGGACATGGAAGTTTAGTGGGGAATCTCATTGGTTATTATGTGGGAAGGAAGTCCAGATGCTGGTTTAAAGATAGACGAAATGCTGGAGTAACTCAGCGGGACAGGCAGCATCTCTGGGTAGTGGTCTAAGGAAGGGTCTCGACCCGAGACATCATCATTCCTTCTCTCCGGAGATGCTGCCTTTCCCACTGAGTTACTTCAGAATTGTGTGTGTGCGAGAGTTACTCCAGCATTGTTCATGTGTGTGTGTGTGTGAGTTACTCCAGCATTGTGTATGTGTGTGTGTGTGAGTTACTCCAGCATTGTGTGTGTGTGTGTGAGTTACCCCAGTATTGTGTGTGTGTGTGTGTGTGTGTGTGTGTGTGTGTGTGTTACCCCAGCATTGTGTGTGTGTGTGAATCATGAATTGCAAAGACACAAGGCACTGTAGATACAAATAATGACATACACAAGAAAGGGCAGATGCTAGTTGAAAAAAGTGAACACATGGGGCTGGAGAAATTTGGAAATGTCATCCCGTCACCCATTCCTTCTCTCCAGAGATGCTGCCTGCCCGCTGAGTTAAAAGAGTTCCCACGGTAGACTCACGAATCACTAAGGTAAACGCACGGGCCACCACATTATAAACAAGTTTAAAATGTTTCAATTTTTAATTTGAACTGTAAATTTGACTCGTGGAAAAAATCAAGCATGTTTGATTTTTTTCACGAGTTACCAAGTTTCACGGGTACCTGCCGTTAGCACCACGAGTCGCTAAGTTGCTCGCAAGAGTTCCGACGTTCCCGCTACGTTTAGTGTATGTGATTACCGCAAGTGACAACTCTGGGTCACTCGTGGGTCAACTCGCACCGTGAGACAGGGGTTTAAGCCAGAGACCTCTTCTTTAATTGCAACATTTTAACTACATATGCATTGATGGCACTTCCTTTTCAATTTAACACATTAATGCCCTCTGCAAGATTTTGCCAACTAGTAGCCACTGTTTAAAAGCAAATATTTTGAGGTAGACTAAAGGAAATATTCATGTTACTTAAGATCAGTGAAATAGTCATCAATTAAAATGTCACTTGAAGTGTCCCTTTTGAATGCTTCTCATAAACCCCACATGAAGAGGATTAGACAAGACAACTCTGCTGTCAGTTGTGGCTTTCAATTAGATCACAGCTGTTCCACACATCAACTCTAACAACTTTTGATCCAAATCCCTTATCCAACAAAAATTATCATTCCCTATTGATAAAATGTCAGCTCACATGGCGTTCTGTCTTTGGAGAGACTGACTACAAGATTTCCACATTGTAATGTGAAAAGTGCTTCCTAATTTCAATCCCATATTGCCTACCTCAAATTTTGGGATTAAACCTTCTTGTTCTGGATTCCATTTGCAGAAGATGTTTTTTTCTCAGGATACAAGCTATCAAATCACTTAATTATTCGCAGCATTTCCATAATCATCTACCTTATGTATAAAGTAATGAAACTCCATACCAACCTGCAAGAGTTTTAAAGATAATTACAGAAACCTAGTCAGAGTATATATTTTCAAATTACCTTCTGTTTATGTGGAATCAAGGAACTGCAGATGCTAGTTTACTCAAAAGGACAAAACGTGCTAGAGTAAATCAACGAGCCAAGCATCATCACTGGAGAACATGGATAGGTGGCGATTTGGGTTGGGACTCATAGTCTGAAGAAGGGTCCCTTTCTGTAAAATGACCATTGTACAATTTATCACAGAGTTCTCTTGTTCCATTGTGCCCAAAATTCAAGCTATGCAGCTTAATGGCATTCCATTTTTAGTTCATATCATTGTGTGTTACAATCCCACAATTACATATTCAGGTCTTTCTTATGAAGTAAATACTTGCCTTCATCACCTTTTTTGTCAATGAGTTTGGTATCCTGCACTAATATTGGGTGAAAACATTTTCCTTGAATCCTCTATAATATTTTACATTTTCTTAAATCAATCTTTCCTATTCATCATCTTCTCTACAAATGGGAAATACATGTTCATCATTTTGTGTGCCCACTTTTGAATTTAGTATTTATGAAAATTGAAATAAATGGCGTCTCATTTTCTTTCTGGACTTTATGGTGAAAAACAAAGTACCATTTTCTCTCTACAAGTGGTTGAAGCATGTTGTTTGATTCATGTGGTTCATTAGGTTGACACTGATGAATAGGAGCCAGAGGATCTGAATTCTCCTCATAGATTTTAGGTACATTTAATGCAACTTTAATGCCACAAAGGTGGCTTGCAACATAGTCCATGGTTCTTAATGGAAACAGCCCCATCGCAGTCATTTGTAATAGTCAGTGTTTGTATTTTGCAGCATTAAGGTGAAATGGAAAACATGCAAACCAAATGCACAAGCTCAGATATCTATCTGAAATGGATTACTAGTTTCTGTGTCAATCTATGAACCAGTCATTTTTTCTATGCCATAGCAATGATTTTAAATGAATCCAATGGAAATGGATGGAAACAAAGATAGCATTCTGAATAATGGTTTGCAATTTTTCAGTTAGCACGAACGTGATGCTTCAAGAAAAAACAAAAATTAATAACAAAGAAAAATTAAAAAACAAAGAAAAAGTCTGTGATAAATATCTGCTTCAATATGCATTTGGAGACTGGCCTGAACTTGCTGCATAGAAAGATCAGTAGCATCCTAAACATTAAGAGAAGCTAATTTCCAGAAAATGTGCGAGTTTTCTCAAAGAGCAAACATGATTTCACCTGAACTACTTGCCACAGGAAATGTTTCCACTTGGAGTCCAATGTCACCAACACAAAGTCCCCCCCATTTAGATTAGTTTAGTTTAGACTCACAATCCAGGTCTCCAGAGCTGCACGGCAGCAGCTTTACTGCTGTGCCACTGTGCTGCCCATATGTTCTGTTTATTTCTCCCCTCTCCAAATCAATGACAAGGTCAGCAATGGACTGGAAGCAGCAATCAGACACAGGGAAGGCAAAGTCAAGTCACGAGGGGAAAATTTCAAAGGGACCATGTGTAGATGCAAGAATAACCCATTTGTACTTTCATGCCAGTTCTGCCACAGAATAATGACACAGATCTTTTATTTCAATATCACTTTTTGGAACTTATCCATATCCCCTGTACTCCCTTCTCACTTTATTTTCACTCCTGGATAATCTTAATTCCAAACCGTTATACGAAAAAATATTCTTCCATATTCATCCACAGGCTTTGACTGTAAACATCATTAGTGTTAAATCTGTCACCAGATACATTCTCTTAGCAGAGAAGCCACTGGATTGTGATCAGGAGATAACAACTTGACTATCTTTTGTCTTCCTTACACAGAATTGAGAGATACAGCATGAACACAGGGCCTTCGGCCCACCAAGCCCTTTCGACAGTCAATCACCCATTCACACTATGTGTAGGAAAGAACTGCAGATGCTGATTTAAATCAAAGGTAGACCCAAAATGTTGAGACCGGAGCACCCAGAGGAAACCCATGCATTCATGAGGAGAATGTGCAAACTCCAGCACCCAAAGTCAGGATCAAACCGAGGTCTTTGGTGCTGAGAGGCAGCAGCGCTACTTGCTACACTGTGCCATCTAGGCAGGCAGAACAGTGGTGCAGTGATAGAGTTGGTGCTTTACCATGCCAGACACCTGTTTTCCACCCTGACTAATGGGCCTGTCCTACTTAAGTGATTTTTCAGGCGACTGCCGGTGACTCAAGTTGCTGGCAGTTGCCTGAAAAAGTGGCAAACTGGAAGAGTGGAACACACACACACATCGCTTCCTTCATCAGCCTGTAATGCAGGTGGGGGACAGGGCTAGTGGGGGAGCACTGTCTGAATGAAATCCCACGGTGCAAAGCCAAGGTGATACAGATACACACCTCGATGAACAGGATGGTTTGCGCTGTAAGTAAGATGGCTAAAACACAGTGTATGGTAAGTCCTTTAAAAGAGGGGGGAGGGGGGAAGGGGGAGAAGGAGGGAGAAGGAGTGGAGACAACTATTAAGAAGCCAGAGATACACGGCTGTGAAGCTCGACGGACATTAACATTGCCGGTCGGTTATCCTTGGTTCTGAAAAGTACTGATTACGTTTTTTTCCCCACAGTGAGCCAATGAAATTCACCGGTCAGCCTAGAAGAACCCACGACAACCTTCGAACTCCTGGCAACTCACTAGAACCTCCTGGCATCCCACCTACGGCACGGGAATTCTCGCTAGTCACCATGGCGGCTTAGTTCTAGTCGCCGCTAATTTTTCAACATGTTGGAAAAAATTTTGCTGACCATAATGAGGCCACAACTAGTTCCCAGAATGTGGGAACTGCTCGCGACCATGAAGATGACTCCCCGGCAACCACCTGCGAACATGTGGCGATCATGTGGTGATTGCATAATCTCCTGCAGTCCCTAAAAAGTCACCTACATAGACATAGATAGAACATAGAATTTAGGTGCAGGAGTAGGCCATTCGGCCCTTCGAGCCTGCACCGCCATTCAATATGATCATGGCTGATCATCCGTACCTACCTTCTCTCCATACCCTCTGATCCCCTTAGCCACAAGGGCCACATCTAACTCCCTCTTAAATATAGCCAATGAACTGGCCTCAACTACCCTCTGTGGCAGAGAGTTCCAGAGACTCACCACTCTCTGAGTGAAAAAAGTCTTTCTCATCTCAGTCTTAAAGGATTTCCCCCTTATCCTTAAGCTGTGACCCCTTGTCCTGGACTTCCCCAACATCGGGAACAATCTTCCTGCATCTAGCCTGTACAACCCCTTAAGAATTTTGTAAGTTTCTATCAGATCCCCTCTCAATCTCCTAAATTCTAGAGAGTATAAACCGAGTCTATCTAGTCTTTCTTCTTAAGACAGTCCTGACATCCCAGGAATCAGTCTAGTGAACCTTCTCTGCACTCTCTCTATGGCAATAATGTCCTTCCTCGGATTTGGAGACCAAAACTGTATGCAATACTCCAGGTGTGGTATCACCAAGACCCTGTACAACTCAAGTAGAACCTTCCTGCTCCTATACTCAAATCCTTTTGCTATAAAAGCTAACATACCATTCGCTTTCTTCACTGCCTGCTGCACCTGCATGCCTACTTTCAATGACTGGTGTACCATGACACCCAGGTCTAGCTACATCTCCCCTTTTCCTAATCGGCCACCATTTAGATAATAGTCTGCTTTCCTGTTTTTGCCACCAAAGTGGATAACCTCACATTTATCCACATTATACTGCATCTGCCAAACATTTGTCCACTCACCCAGCCTATCCAAGTCACCTTGCAGTCTCCTAGCATCCTCCTCACAGATAACACTGCCCCCAGCTACTTGTGGACAAAGTCAGCATGGATTTACAAAAGGTAAATCATGTCTGACGAATCTTGTGGAATTTTTCGAGGATGTAACTAGTAGCGTGGATAAGGGGAGAACCAGTGGATGTGGTATATCTGGACTTCCAGAAGGCTTTCGACAAGGTCCCACATAAGAGATTAGTATACAAACTTAAAGCATACGGTATTAGGGGTTCAGTATTGATGTGGATAGAGAACTGGCTGGCAAACAGGAAGCAAAGAGTAGGAGTAAACGGGTCCTTTTCACAATGGCAGGCAGTAACTAGTGGGGTACCGCAGGGCTCAGTGCTGGGACCCCAGCTATTTACAATATATATTAATGATCTGGATGAGGGAATTGAAGGCAATATCTCCAAGTTTGCGGATGACACTAAGCTGGGGGGCAGTGTTCGCTGTGAGGAGGATGCTAGGAGACTGCAAGGTGACTTGGATAGGCTGGGTGAGTGGGCAAATGTTTGGCAGATGCAGTATAATGTGGATAAATGTGAGGTTATCCACTTTGGTGGCAAAAAACAGGAAGAGGACTATTATTTAAATGGTGGCCGATTGGGGAAAAGGGGAGATGCAGCGAGACCTGGGTGTCATGGTACACCAGTCATTGAAAGTAGGCATGCAGGTGCAGCAGGCAGTGAAAAAAGCGAATGGTATGTTAGCTTTCATAGCAAAAGGATTTGAGTACAGGAGCAGGGGAGGTTCTACTTCAGTTGTACAGGGTCTTGGTGAGACCACACCTGGAGTATTGCGTGCAGTTTTGGTCTCCAAATCTGAGGAAGGACATTATTGCCATAGAGGGAGTGCAGAGAAGGTTCACCAGACTGATTCCTGGGATGTCAGGACTGTCTTATGAAGAAAGACTGGATAGACTCGGTTTATACTCTCTGGAATTTAGGAGATTAAGAGGGGATCTTATAGAAACTTACAAAATTCTTAAGGGGTTGGACAGGCTAGATGCAGGAAGATTGTTCCCGATGTTGGGGAAGTCCAGGACAAGGGGTCACAGCTTAAGGATAAGGGGGAAATCCTTTAAGACCGAGATGAGAAAGACTTTCTTCACACAGAGAGTGGTGAGTCTCTGGAAACTCTCTGCCACAGAGGGTAGTTGAGGCCAGTTCATTGGCTATATTTAAGAGTGAGTTGGATGTGGCCCTTGTGGCTAAGGGGATCAGAGGGTATGGAGAGAAGGCAGGTACGGGATACTGAGTTGGATGATCAGCCATGATCATATTGAATGGCGGTGCAGGCTCGAAGGGCTGAATGGCCTACTCCTGCACCTAATTTCTATGTTTCTATGTTTCTATGTTTGTCATCCGCAAACTTGGAGATATTGCCTTCGATTCGCTCATCCAGATCATTAATATATATTGTAAATAGCTGGGGTCCCAGCACAGAACCTTGCGGTACCCCACTAGTCACTGCCTGCCATTGTGAAAAGGACCCGTTTACTCCTACTCTTTGCTTCCTGTTTTCCAGCCAGTTCTCTATCCACATCAATACTGAACCCCCAATGCCATATGCTTTAAGTTTGTGTACTAATCTCTTATGTGGGACCTTGTCGAAAGCCTTCTGGAAGTTCAGATACACCACATCCACTGGTTCTCCCTTATCCACGCTACTAGTTACATCCTCGAAAAATTCCACAAGATTCGTCAGACATGATTTACCTTTTGTAAATCCATGCTGACTTTGTCCAATGATTTCACCACTTTCCAAATGTGCTGCTATCCCATCTTTAATAACTGACTCTAGCAGTTTCTCCACTACCGATGTTAGACTAACTTGTAAGTAATTTTACTTCGGAGTCACGTGAGTGACTACGTGAAGAACCCCGTACAGCCGTTCGTGCGTCATTACGTCAGACACTTTCGTGCAGACGACTGTGGAGCAGCGCAGCTCCTCCAACAGTGAGTCTAAAAAAGTTTCAGGTAAGTGCTATTTCTTACCTGTTGTAGGTTTCCTTCAGGAACCTCCGGGGTTCTTGCGGGATGGTCGCGAGGCCGACGAGTGAACCAGCGTAGGGCTTTGGGGAAAAACCTGGCCCGACCGCAGGAGCGGGGAGCTGGCGAATGTCGGGTTTGCGATCAGAGTCACTGATAACGCGGTCAGTGACTCCACACATTGGATTCCTGGGGAGGAGATACCAGAGAATAGTGCGGTTCCAGTCCGCAGTAGTCCCTAGGGGATGGGGCTTAACGGACCTGAACGGTCAGCCTGAGTTCCCGGTGGTGGGGAAACTTAACTGTATGCGGTTTGCAGACCACAGTAGTCCCTAGGGGATGGGGCTTAACGGACCTGAAAGGTCAGCCTGGGTTCCCGGTGGTGGGGAAACTCAAGTGTTTGCGGTTCCCAGACCGCAGTAGTCCCCAAGAAATGGGGTTCAATTCAAGTAAATGAGTAACCCGGGTGCCCAGGGATTGATTCCCAGGGAGGGGAAATTCACTTATGGGGTTCCCTAACCACAATAATCCTCAGGATATGGGGACAGTTGACAAAATAGTCAGAGTAATTAGGAAATATTTGGTAGGTTCACCTCTGGGAATGAATTTAGAGAAACTCCTTTAGGCAGGAGGTGGATCAGTAGTAAAGTTATGGCAATGGCAGCCTATGGCAGAAGCTGAGCCAGCAGCACCTTTGGGAAGGGCTGCATCATGGGAATGCCAAGTTATGGCAGTGCCAACCTATGGGAGAGGTTGTGCCAACAGTACCTTTGGGAAGGGCTGCATCATTGGAATGCCAAGTTATGGCACGCTAGCCTATGGGAGAGGCGGTGCCAGCAGTACCTTTGCTCAGGACTGCTCATGGGAATGCCAAGCTATGGCAGGCTAGCCTATTAGAGAGGCTGTGCCGGCAGTACCTTTGCTCAGGACTGCTCATGGGGATGCCAAGCTATGGCAGGCTAGCCTATTAGAGAGGCTGTGCCGGCAGTACCTTTGCTCAGGACTGCTCATGGGAATGCCAGGTTATGGCAGGCTAGCCTATTGGAGAGGTTATGCCAGCAGCACTTTTGCTCAGGGCTGCTTCATGAGAACGCCAAATCTATGGCAAATACTGGTCTATGGGAAAGGCCACGCCAGGGGTGCCAGGGGTGCCAGTGGTACCTTCTTCAGGGCTGCTTTATGGGAATAGCTGTTAGTAGGGTATTCCCATTTACAGTGATCATAGGGGATGAGGGGTCATTGTTAGGATAAGGCAATATAACAGAATCTGTTAATCTTAAACTATATTTGAGAAATTGGACTCCTCCATCCAGCTAGATTAAGTCTATCAAATAGACTTGTAGGATGTTGAGATTCATTTTTAGGTATTCAATTGGCTGTGATGCCGGCCTGGGCAACAGATGGCTGTCAATATACTCTGGTAACAGGTTTACTAGTCATTAGATTAATTGTTAATGGTATAGATGTGATTCAGCTGTGCAAGTAAGACAACTTATCTTGTTAAATGGTTAACTATTAAGTGCCTTATAAGTCATAGTTAACACACCTTGTTTCTCCAGGTGAAATTAATAAAGTCACCAGGTTGGACAAACGGTATTCATTACTGCTCCAGTTGTTGTTAAGTAAATCTTCAATTTTATTACAATATGGTGCTAATTGCCCTAAATAGGAAATTGTGTCAGCAGCGCTTTTAGCAGGCCTGCTTAAGGTCTCCCTCATGTAGGAGGAGAGCATGCTGCATCAGTATTATTCTGACGCTGGGGCCATGGCAAAGTCGGCGTATTGCTGAAGCTGCGCCAGCAGCACCTTGTATCAGGGCTGCTTAATGGCTCCCTCATGTAAGAGAAGAGCATGTGGGATTGGTATAGTCTAATGCCGAGTCTGAGGGTATAGCCATAGACCATGCCCAAGGGATTCAGGGCATATGCCCAGAGGTCTATACCTGGCCAGAAAGTTACCATCCCAAACACATATGCAGTGAATACCGCTCTAAGGGGGGGCATTACAGTTGGTCGTCAAAATCTTCTATTCAGGTAAGAACTTTCTATAGGCGAAACCTGGAGGACAAAGCACAAGCTATTGGAACGAGCAAGGTTTCATAGTTTTGGTGATTATGCACCCCACGTCTTTATTGGCAGTAAGAGGTTCACTGAAGTTGGTGGCAGCATGAAGGCTGACCAGAGGTTCCACGCACTGTGCCTGTGCTACTCTACAATTAAGGGATCACTTACAGCTTGGTACGGTGTACACTTAGTTATACATTACAAATGATTGAGACATTATCAGCTATTTGAGGGGTCTAATCATGTAAAATGGTCTGTTCTAGCTTTTCAAGCAGGTTAGAATTGTGCAGGTTCAGTAGAAGGACCAAGATTGTCTTACAAGACCGTTTCGGAAATCGGGCCTCAGTTGCTGTTTACGGCAGATACCAGGTTGCAAATATCATCTCGAGTCTGGAGGTGGAGCAGATTTACATGATTTTCAAAAAATGTCTGTTGTGGGTATCAACTATCTATAGACCCTAGGGGCATTGTATGGGTTGAAGAGTGATTGGACAAATGTGCATATTGTGATGCTCAGGTTGATACATTATGATGATGGCATATGTTAGTCACGAGGGTGCAATCAGTTAAAGACCCATGGAATGGTTACATATCTTGTTGTCACAGGAGAATCATCAAGTATAGGTTAATGGCAACACAGAATTGGTGTTGAATTACACTATATTATGAAATCCTGGTTAATGGAACACCTAACATGGTTCATGTTTATTTCACTGGTTGCAAAATATGTGGCATTACAGTGGCGAAACATACATTTTCGCTAAAAGGAGCAGGGACTTTTATGGTTCCCTCCATTTTGTTTATCAATTGAGGTTTCAAATAAAGTAATTAAGTGGCCGCTTAAGGTTCCTATTGAGTGGTTATGCACATTGATTCTTGGTTTGTCGCGAATAATATACCCTTATTTGGTTATTTTAAACGTAATTGCTGGTTCAGCCTGAGCTGGGAAATCAGTTGTTGCATGATAAACTCAAATTATGTTCTGCAGGTTTAATAAACTGTCCTAAGGTTTGGGTTGTTACATCTATCCTTCTATGTGTTCAAAGTGTTTGCATAGTGCCAAACCGTGGAATTTTCTTTTCCAGGAGATGAAAGAGTTTGTTATGCTTATGTTCCATGGAAAATGTTATTGATTGCTAAAATTTCGAGTTCATGCTAAATTATCGTTTGTTAATTATGGAGTTATACGGCCATTAATTGGGTTATCAAGGGGTAGGCTATCTTCAACATGGGTCCCAGGACCAATATAATTCCATATGCGATGTTGACATTTGTGAACACTGTTTCACCAGGAGGCTGCAGCTATATCCTTAAATTTGGCTGGAGTTTATTAGGTTGTTATCCTTCTGGCACTGGTTTAGTGCAGCAGGTTCAGTCCCTACATAATTGTGATGGTACAGGATGATAACGCCTGTAAATTATAATATATAATACTATGTTATAAATACTTGAGCAGACCAGAAGGGGGTCAGGTCTCAAAATAGTCACAGGCATACCAGGGGACCTTTGATAAGGTAAGCACACATATATACAACAATGTCAAGGTCATCAAGAGCTTGGAGTTTTGGACTAGCAATGTTGTTAGTCACAATAAATAAATAAATAAATAGATACATAAATAAATAATTTGGGAGAACTTATTGTTCTAGCCATTCCAGATGAGAAAAACAGAGTTGTGTTATGTACTAATGGATTCTGACTCCAGATCTCATTCCACCAGGGCTGCTACAACATCAGCAGCAAGGGTATTTATGTTCTGCTGGGTCGCATTGTTACGACTGCAGCATGGTCCAAGGAACGACTCTCCAAACATCTGTAATGACCCATTGCTGAACCAGGGTTATTTGTTAACTCTATTTATGTTCTGGTTATCTTTTCCATCTGGGTGAGAGATGGAAATATTGTTTCATTTAAACAGCATCAGCATGTTTTACATCTATGTTATGACTGTATGCATTATGAATGTTTCCCTTCATTTGTCAATGAAGCAGGTGTGGTTGTGTACACTCGTTTCACACGGCATGATATCACAGAGCTTTGAAGTCTTCATGTAGTCACTCGCGTGACTCCGAAGAAAAATAGAAAGATTAAATGAGAACTTACCAGTTTGAAGTTTGATCTTTATTTTATGAGGAGTTGAGGGACTACGTGCCCTCCGCTCCCAGACCTCATAGATCTCATCTGGTAATTCTAGTCTTTGTTATCTTACCATTATACTTCAGTCATTATTATCTGTGATTTCACACCGTTGCTTTGAAGATTGACGCAAGAACGGCTGTACGGGGTTCTTCACGTAGTCCCTCAACTCGACTCCTCATAAAATGAAGATCAAACTTCAAACTGGTAAGTTCTCATTTAATCTTACTATTCCCCGTTTTCTCTCACCATCCCTTCTTAAAAAGAGGGGTTACGTTTGCTACCCGTCAATCCTCAGGAACTACTCCAGAATCTAAAGAGTTTTGAAAGATTATCACTAATGCATCCACTATTTCCTGAGCTACTGAGACAGGCCTATAAAGGAACTATCAGTATGGAGTTTTAATGTTCTCCCTATGATCGCGTGAGTTTTCTCCAGGTGCTCTGGTTTCCTCCCACATCCCAAAGATGTGCAGGTTTGTTGGGTTAATTAGCTGCTGTAAATTGCCCTGGTGTGTAAAACAGAACTGGTGTATTGATGATTGCTGGTTGACTCGGTGGGCCAAAGGGCCTGTTTCTACGCTGTTAAACTAAACTAAACCAGACTACTTGTGGCAGTCTTAATACAAATGGGGGAAAAAAAAACACTGACCTGGATCTAAACCAAACTTACGATTCACCAGGCATATATAGCTCAGCAATTCATCATCTTAACTAGCTGATTCATCTTGAATTATGGGATAACTATGAGACCATCCATACCCTGGTTTCAAGAGTCCTTCTGAGAGCTGATCCTTCTATCACCATTTACTGTATAAACTGATATCACTGTGCCAGCAATGGAAGGAACCAATCAATTGCAAGTGATGGTCAGCCAATCATTATCCAACTTAGTGATGAGTGATGGTTAGCCAATCATAATTCAACCATAATCCAACATAATGGCTAATGATGGGCGATCCATCACTAACCACTAATCTATGGTTAGTGATAGTTAGTCAATCACTAACCATGACATCACTTTCAATTCTAATTTTGCAGACTCGAGTGGAAGTAGATTCCCCAATTGACTCCACTGCAGGTTTACAATGGTGAAACAATTTTCCCAGGAAAAATAAATGATCAATGGAATCCATAGAAGATATTCACAAAATGCTAGGATGTTGGGATTAAGTCTCTTTATTTTTTGTCTCTTTGAGGAGCAAAATCATTTGGATGTGAGAGTTGTTACTATAATCTCTGAGGCAATCACCTTAATAAGTATTGATTTCTGGCAGCAAACCATTTTCTGACAAACCAATAAAAAGAAACTGGCTGAATACACTCATGTTCACAGCAATTTTACTTCGGAGTCACGTGAAGTGACTACATGAAGAAGCCCCGCTAGGCGCATGCACATCGTTACGTCCGACGTATGGCGCACCGACGGGCTGGAGTGCGCAGCTCCACCAGCGGTAAGTAGCAACCCGCAGGTAAGTCAATGTTAAACCTTCCCTGCGAGTGTTTTGAACTCTGTAAGTCTGGCTCGGGAGCCAGTGAGAGTTAGTGGTATGGAGGGTGTTAGAAAGGTAACTGCTGTAGTAGGAGCGGAACGTGCGGGGCCGTGTTTACCACTCGCAGATTGGGTCGGGAGATAACGGCTGCGCTAATGCCGGCTCCGATACCGACAGCTCAACTGCCTCCATCAGTTCCAGTGCTTCAGGGCACTGAGGCCACTCCACCAGGGAGGAAGGCCAAAAGAAAGTCTCTCAGGCCCAACGTTATCTGATGGGTCTGATGATGTGGAAGAGTCCCCTCTTTTAAATAAAGGTATGGGGATGGCTCAACCAAAAGGAGAAATGCTTCAAACTCAATGAGCCATGTAAAATTTCAATCGGGGTCGAATGCCCCTAGGATTCCCCACACAGCCTCTCGCAGAGGTCCATACAGCGAAGAATACTACACCGCTTATGGACTGGTGTATTCCAGAAATATCTGAGCCTCGGATATCTACCTGCCAGGTAGAGATAATGTGGTGGCAGACAACATGCCACAGAAATTTAATGACAACATAGAATGAATGCTAAATCCTGATGTTTAAAATTATTGTCAGCCGCTTTGGTTTGCCAGATATTGATCTGTTGTTTCCAGGCTAAATCGCAAGTTGCCTAAATACGTTTCGTGGGAACCAGATCCAGGAGCAGTAGCGGAGGATGCATTCTCGCTACATTGGGGACGTACGTTCTTTTACGCTTTTCCCCCATTCTGCCTCATTAGGCAATGTCTCACCAAAATAGAGCAGGACTCTGCCTCAGACATTTTGGTTATTCTGGACTGGCCTACACAGCCATGGTTCCCATTGGTGCTGAGAATGATGACTCAGCCATTCATAGCTGTCCCTAACTGCAGTAATTTGTTGGTGCATCCAGTAACAGGAGAAAGTCATCCGTTACATGATCGTATTAATTTGTTAATCTGCAGGTTCTGACCAGACCGTTCCAAGGGTTGGACTGTCGAGTAGGACCCATGGATGTGATAACTGCAGCTTGGAGAGATAGCACTAAAAAACAATATGTGTCTTATATTAAGAAATGAGAGATGTTTGCTTGCAGTCAGGTATATCTTATCGTACTGCAAGCATTCCGGATGTATTGGAGTTGCTTGCTACATGGCATGTTGATGAACACTTGAGCTATAGTACCATTACTAGTGCTTGGAGTGCTTTGTCCTCCTATTTAGGGCAGTTTAGAACAACAATCTATCGGGTCTCATCAGTTAGTATCCCGATTCATGAGAGGAATCTTTAACAAGAACCCTCCTAAGTCTAGATATACAGAAATCTACGATGTCTGTATAGTTCCCATACTGCTTCAGCAATGGGCTCCAATTACGTCACTGTCTTTCAGAAGTTAACACTTAAAGTGGTTATGCTCATGGCGCTAGTATCAGCATAACGAGTTCAAACATTGCAAAAGCTACAGTTAGATAGGATGTGCTTTTCTGTAGATAACATTACGTTTTATGTGTAAGATTTAATCAAACAAAGCAGGCCAGGAATGGCCAGAACCAAAGTAAGCTTAAAGCATACCCCGTTGACCAAATATTATGTG
This sequence comes from Okamejei kenojei, assembly GCA_035221665.1. Classification (NCBI taxonomy): domain Eukaryota; kingdom Metazoa; phylum Chordata; class Chondrichthyes; order Rajiformes; family Rajidae; genus Okamejei; species Okamejei kenojei. The sequence goes on from CM069131.1 coordinate 78,856,334, forward strand.
TAGTCAAGCACCTAAGTCAATATATCGAGGTAACTAAGAGTCTCAGAGGCTCTGAGACAGCAATGCTCATCAGCGAGATAAAACCTCATAAAAAAAGGTGGCAAACTATTTCTAGATGGTTAAAACAGGTTTTGGATTGTGCTGGAGTAGACACTCATGTGTAAATCTCACTCCACCAGGGCGGCATCAACAGCCGCAGTGAAGGCGCAAGATGTGCCTCTAGACCAAATCCTCAGGGCCGCAGGATGGTCTGAGGCGACCTTCTCCAAAATTTATGATAAACCTGTCCTGACAGTGCAAGGTTTTGGGCAAGCAGTTTTGGGTTCGGTTTGATTTATTTTCTTTCTAAATTTCATTTGTAATTTCCCCCTGGGACTGAGGGGTTATTACTGTTTTGTTATTTAAAAAATGATTATTGGATAATTCGAAGCAATGTTCAATACATTATTTATTCACTACTGTGTCAACTGAAACAGTGTGTCATATGGAATGGATCTACGGCATGAAATCACAGAGCTTTGAAATCTTCACGTAGTCACTCACGTGACTCCGAAGTAAAATAGTAAGATTAAATTAGCTTACCAGTTTGAAGTTTGATCTTTATTTTATGAGGAGTTGAGGGACTACGTGCCCTCCGCTCCCAGCCCTCATCGTAAAGATCATCTGGTAGTTCTAGTCTTCTGAGCCTTACTATATCACTTCGACTATAGTTTCTGTGTTTTCACACCGCTGCTTTGAAGTATGACGCGCATGCATCTGGCGGGGCTTCTTCACATAATCCCTCATTGTAACTCCTCATAAAATAAAGATGAAACTTCAAACTGGTAAGTTCTCTTTTAATCTTACTATTAACTGTGTTACTACTGAAATAATTAAATAAATGCATCCAGTTTGAAATGAGTAGCGCCCTGTGCTCTGGAGAAGAATTTTCACTGCCTCATGTTAGTACTTTCTGCAAGGAAACACAATTTGTTTGCTCCAAAACGTGGCGACACTTGTGTACTGCCTAGGTGAGGTCTGCTAAATGATTTTATTGGGTTGTAAAAAAAACAAAGCATTTCATTGTATCTAGGTACATGTGGCAATAAAGTATCATGGAATCATTGAATCATTGAATTGAATTCACTGAAAATGCTGGAGTAACTCATCGGGTCAGTGAGCATCCATGGAGAATGTGGATAGGAGCCGTTTCGGATCAGGACCCTTTTTCAGACTGGTTTCAGCGACAGGTGGGAAGAAAGCTAGAAGAGGAGAGGGAGAGACAAAGCATGACAGGTCATAGGTGAAGAGAGACAAAATGCTGGAGTAACTCAGCGGGACAGGCAGCATCTCTGGAGAGAAGGACTGGGTGACATTTCAGGTCGAGACCCTTCTTCAGACCTATGTGCAGTTCCTTCCTCCACAATGGAATCCAACCTCTGTTTATCATAGAGTGGGTTTTATGAACCCACATTTCCAGCTTGTAAATTTGTACATCAAGAATTTAAGTGAGGAATGTGTGACTGGAGACCAGAAGAACTCTTGGGATTTTCCAGTAATGTGCTTTTAATGTGTGAATGCATCAGGAGTGGAAGGTTGCAAAAATGAAGCCCAATATCTGCAATGAGATGACATGTAAGGGAATTGACAGTGATACCTACAATTCAGTCATTTGCACTTCCTTGACTGATGGTTTAAGTCAGAGAGGAAACGGGAATAAGACTAAAGGAGAAAGATCATGAATGATTAAAGCAACAAAAGAAAAAATAATGAACGTAACCTGTGAGTATTGAATGCAGTAGCATCAAACTTAGAAGCATATTTTATATTCCTATAATTAGAGAATCACTAACCACTACATCACTTTCAATTATAAACTATTCTTCTGTGTCAGTGAAGTCCTTTTGTAGCTGGAAATCGAAGCTCCTCTAGGCAAAGATTGGCACTGACCTACATTTAGAATTGAGCATGAAGCTACAGTAATTATATTCCCCCTACTCATTTTTTGTTTGTGTTTAACAGCTTCCTTTTTATATTGGACTGGCTTTGTAGCTGAATACAGTGACCTATTCAGCAAATATATGTTACAAAAAGTAATACTATTACAGGTATGTTTCAGTAAATATAAGGGAGCTAAATTGGATAACAATGTAAAATGTGGATTGGGTTCATAATTTGGAATGATGCTGTTCCTGTTCAGCATGGTGGAGACACACAAGATTTGTCTGCCTGATTATTATGTTTTCAGCAAGCAGCCCCCGCTGTTGATTTTTTAAGCCTGACACCAGGGGCCCAATTCTGTGAATCTCTCTTACAGATTTAGCAAGCTTGTCCTGTTTAAAACCAGCTGCACCACTTAAAGAGGAGATCGAAACATAAAGGCACAGAGTGGCTATTTGGGCCTTTGAGCCTGCCCTGCCATTCAATGTAATCATGGTTCCAATTAACTCCCCAAATACCATGATCGCTCTACCCCTAATAACAATTTCCAACTCCTTTTGAGTATATTTAATTAGTTGGCATCAATGCTTTCTGTAGAAGAGGATTTCACAAATTTATCACTCTCTGGGAGAAGAATTTTTTTTTCTCTTGTCTGTCTCAAATGGCTCACCCTTTATCCTTACACTATAACTCTGTGTCCTCGATTTCCCCACCATTGGGAATATCCTTCCTATATCTGGCTTGTCCAGTGTCCTTTTAGATTTTGTAGGTTTCTATGAAATCACCTCTGCTAAAGTCCAGTTAACATGTCAAATTGTCTACATCCCTCTTCATTCACCAGTCCCGTTATCCAAGGAATTAGTTAAGTGAATCTTCACTGAATTCTGTCCACAGTAACAACAGCCTTTCTCTGATGAAGAGACCAAGAATGGGCACAATTCTTAAGGTGCCATAAAGGCTCTGTACAATTGCAGCATGATATTCCTTCTCCTTTGCTCAATTCTTCTTAACATATGGTTTGTCTTCTTAATTTCCTGCTGTACATTTCCTGATATACATTAAGATATCTGGAAAAGGTGGGATCCCAGCACTGATCGTTTGTGATATCCCTCTCGTCGCAAACTGCCACTTGGGAAAAAACCCAATTATTCCTTTTCTTTCTTTCCCGGTCAGATAATCAATTCTCCATCTTTTTCAGTACCTTCCCCAATCCCAAATACGTTAATTTTGCAACCTTATCTCGTATTGTGATTTTATCAAAAGGTTTCTATAATCTAAACACACTACAATGATTGATTCTCTTCCAATCGTTAAATCCTCAAACAATTGCAGTAGATACGTCCAGTATGATTTCCCTTTCCCAAATCCATGCTGACTTTGTTCAATCCTATCGTCTTCTTCTAGTGCACTGCTATTACATCATTTATCACAAACTCTAACATTTTCCCCCTCAACGATAACCTAGCTATAAATCCATGTGTTCAGTCTACCTATTTTTAACATAGGGGGGGTTGCATTAGTTACATTCCCATCCATTGGAACTGTTCCAGAGTCTAAAGAATATGTTCTAAGATGACCATTGTTGCATCCACTATTTCTTAATGTAGATTCTTCAATTCTTGTTATATAGCAGTCTTTAATTCATTCAATTTCCATAACATCAGTCTCCTAGAGTACTGATTTTGTTCATTGCTCCCTCTCACTAGATCCTGTGTTTGGCAACATTTCTGGGATGTTATTTTGACCCTGTTTTGTGAAGGCAAAACTGAAGTATGAATTGATGCACTCTCCTTGCTGCCATGTGTAGCAATTTTACAAAATTTTGAGATTTAAAAAATCAAGTCTGCAATTTATCCCATCAGGTAAAACATAAAAATAAGTTTAATTTGACACCTAATTCACTTTCATATCTTCAGTATTAAAGTTATGGCCATTTTCATACTCGGAAATTAGCATCTTGTTCCCTATTGCTTTTCCATTGACTTAACTCAAAAGTTGTGATCGAGGACACTCAAAAGCCCATTACTTTCTTGAAAATTAAGAGAACTGGATGAAATTTTCAGTTATTATAGATTGAAGCATTCTGAAACAAATATGAAACAATCTTACTTGGATGACCTGAAATTAAAGCATATAATTAGTTAGTTACCTAATTATAGCTAATTACAAAATTGACCATTGTGACGGAAATAGTAATAAACACCCAGACTGCTTTGAAAATTAAAAAATGTGATATTCTCAAGATCAGAATTTTAATATTATTGTATTATAAGATGTAAGTCCATTATAGATAGGTAAATAATTTACAATTTCTAGCAAAAGACCAAGTCTTTATGGAGAAGATGAGCTGCTAGCTGGTACATTGGTATATCAAAATCAGTAGCATCGTCATACTCCTCAGATTGCAACCAATAAGCAACTCTGTACACCTTGTTTTTCCTCAACATTTAAATTTTGGCGTTGTAAACTACAAGTTTTTGCTCTTCAAACCACGCATGACATGCTTTTCTGCCGACTACTTTCCCATTAAGAATGTCCTGTAGATCATCACATTTGGAGTAGTCCAAATTCGGATAATCTCTGTGAATGCTGTTTAAATCAGTCTCTTTGAATTTTTTTTCCTAGTTTTTTCCTCTTTCATGTCCCGAGCATGCTCCTTGCCTTTCTGTCACTTGATGATTTCTGCTCTCAATTCTTTCTGATTTTTCTTCTGTCTGTTCCTCTGCACTCTCCCCGTGTCACTGTCTTACAGGGCACCTCCTCCCTACGATGCTCCTCGAGATTATCAAGGTAATTGACTGTTCTATTCTTGCAGGCCCACATCCTACATGACGAATAACACATGGTGGCATTGGGAGATTTCTGTTTCGATGAGCTAAACATCCCCATTATCTCCTCCGCATCAATGTTGTGTGATCTTGCTGATGCAGTCTCCTCCTTAAGTTTCTCAGTTACATCAAGTTCAAAGTATATACTGCCTCTCCAGCACAGTGATGACAGCTTGAAGGCAGCTCCTCATCTTTGAAATGAACTGTGGATGTACTGGTAGCTCCCGAAGTTTTGTCAATGTGGCGTCAAGATGTACCTCCTGACTGAAGAAATCTTCCCTTGCCAATATCAAGTTCTCTGGATTTTCTGTGGCTTCCTTTAGAGCAGCAATCACCCCTTTAACCACTTTGATGCCATCAACATGGTTGATCTGATTCTGGCTTGAAGTGTAGTGCTTCATCCAAGGCCCAGTCAGATATTTGCCAAGTAAGCCTAATATCTGAAGTTCTACTTTTGCTTCAGTCTGGGTGAAGTCATGGAGGATGGCGCTTTTAAACCCCCACAGGATGTTCCGCTATTCAGCAGTGCAACAAAGTCATCATAATGTTCTATGAGCTTGCCACTAATATGAAACAGTATGTGCAATCTGTTGCCACGGTACCGTTGGAGGACACCTCGGGGGATGTTCCTGTCATCTAAAAATGCGACAAATCCTTTTTGGTCCCCTTTTCCGTTTTTGTACTGAACTTTGCTCATCTGCAGTATGGCATTTACTGCTAGACAGTCTTTCCCAAACAAGAATTGTCCTCCGGATTGTTTCTGCATTTTTAGGGCTGAGCGAACTGATGTAGCAATGGAGTCAAGAGGATGCAAGTGGCAGTAGAGCTCGTTCAAAGATTTACCCCACTCACTACGCACAATCCTAATAGCAGCAAGATTAGCTGCACACCTGTCACTCATTGTGTTTGAAATGTTGTTGATTATCTTTTGTTTGGTATCTTGAAAATTTGCTTGCTCATTGAAATAAGTGTAAGTTTTACACAAATTGTCAACTGTTTCGCAAATATGTTGTGCATAGTCCTCAGCAGTCCCACCAGCCAATTAATTGACTGCTGCAGAGAGACATTTGTTTGTGGTGGTGAAATGAATACTGTTAATGTGGGTCTCTTCCTTGGTGGTTGCATCAAAACCTACAGTCAAACCCTTTGTTGCTAGGATCATCTCTGCTGTTTGCAACTCAGCAATAGCTCCCAATTCTTGGGCCATAACTTCAACTGCACTGCGTCGAGGAACATAATCCAGATGAAGTCCACTCCGCTTGTAGAACTGGCTTATCAGGTTTAGAATGTTTGCTGTGGGAGCTCTGTTTACAATCCAGTCAAACACATGCATCCTTGTTGTTGAGGAGTAAGTTTTCTGGCCCACCTTTGCCTTGACAATACTGGCAGCCTGCAGAGTTTTGATTGTTTCTTTGAGGACAAGATTGTCAAATTCGAGGCGTCTCACATCCTCTTCCCTGTCCTTTAAATTTTCATGAGCTTTTCTGAGCTGGTGAATTGAAACGGGTTTCCTCTTTTTCTTACTGCCACGAAACATCAGCAATTGTCTGAGAGTTTTTTTTAAGTCTCAAAAGCTCTGTCTTGGTTTCAGCAAGCTGAAGTGCCAAAGTATTCCCACGTAATTTGGTTTTGAGTTCCTGAATCTTTCTGTCCTTTAATTCTATTTGGTTTTGCTTTCTTTTAAGGCTTGATTAACTACATGTTTGGGAGTTTTCAACCGTGCCCTAAGTTCACTGATCTTTGTGTAATACTTTATTGTAAGAGCAGCCCTGGATTCGGACAGAAAGTTTAGTCTTTTCTTCAATTTCTGTTTCCTTGGTGAAAGACTGAGAAATTCTCTGCTACATCTTGTTGAAACACTAGATGTCGATGGCATTGGTTCAGGTGAGGCAGCAGCTGTCGGTGGCGTTGCTAGAATCAGTGGAGGATGCAGACTATGACTGTCATCGCCCATGTCCTCAGTGTCTTGAAATATGGGCTTTCGGCAGATGTCAAGGATTCAGGATCTTGAGCACTAGGCTGTGGAATGTCATCTAAAGCAATGTGTTGACTGCCTTCTGGAAGTTTAAAAGTTTCATCACAAATTTCCATAAATGCTCCAAGTTCCTTGGGATTGGTGAGTTTTTTAAACTTAAGCAAAGTCCGGTAAACGAGAGACTTCACTCTTAACTTAACAGTACCAAATGAATAGCCTTCTTCATCCGACAAAGAGAAATGTGAACTCAGCAATTTCTCTGTTTCAGACAGACTTTTTCCAAACAAGGTATACAAGTACAAGATGTGTCCATTTTTAAGATCCCTCTTAGACTCGGGCATGACAGAGAAATTCACTTCAAGTTGAACTCTAGCTATGCCTGTCTGGGCTTTTGTATTGACATTTTGCATTTCTTCTTTGGAGACATCTGTTTATAATGTAAATTTTTTTAAATGGTAGAAATTATAAAGTTAGACGCTAAAACAAATAGTAAATACTCAACAAGAAATTCATATTCATCAGTTTCATCTAAATTCAATTACTAGATCTAAACATCTATCTATTTCTTAAGAAAAGGTTAACATTTTAAAATAGCCTAAGTGTCCATATAACATTCACACAGGAATTCACAATATAACATGATTTTTAAATCTCATTGTCATGAATTTATAGCCCAAATGGAAGGAATTTAGTGTTTAATTCCCGTAAATTAATGGCCATTTAAATCATCTTGCGAGTGGGATTTTGTGGAACGCGATCGATTGGAACGTTGCAGTTCGCCGTGAATTTAAACCCTATGTTGGCAGGAAAAACGCTGCCGGTTCGTATGGGGCCTAAATCACCTTCTCGCAACGTAAAATTTGGATTAAAGTAATGCTAAAAAGCAAGTTTATATGTACAATAAAAGGCTTACCTTTATTTGTCCCATACGTGAGATCCGTCCCGTTGACGGCGTTAGAAGTCGATTTTTATATTACTGCAGGGATTAAATTATCCAGCAATGTTTTTTAAAAACTTCATAGAACGGATGTCAGAGCGATTTCTCTGCAGCAGCTGAACAGGCCTGAGAACGATCGACTCCGACAGGCAGAAGAAAAGGGATTTTAATCCTGCCCTCCTCTCAAAGGCGCCAAAGTCGTGCACACGGCCAATGGCAGAACTGCAGCGCCACTGAAGGTACGTTTTGTAACGTACCTACCATGTGGACTTATTTTGGGTACTCCAGTTTCCTTCCACATCCCAAGGGATTATAGATTCATTTGCGGGCGCTAGAATTGGTGGATCATTGGGGAGACTGGGTCACAGGGAAAATTAGTGGAGCAATGGAATTGCTCTGAGCCAGCATAAAGCCAAAGGTTGAATTGCCTCCTTCCATGTCAGAAGTGATGCAGAATGTAGCTAATATATGTCCTCCAACAGATTACAAGGATGGCTGAGGGGATAATCAAACGGAGAAGCAGTTGGTCCATGGAAAACTATCCCGTTTTCTGTCAAGATGACGACATTCCTGTCAGCTAGCCACCCATGAGTATTACTGTTCATGGTGACACAGTCCTGTTTGAAAGTAGTCATTCGAGATCATCCTCCATGGGCTTTTTGAAGTCCAAGTGCTAATGAACATAGAACATCAAACAAGACACTAGAGTAATAGGCCCTTCAGTCCATGCTGAATGTGATGCCAAGATAAACCATTTTTTTCTGCTTGTCTATCCATTCAGGGAGTGCAACATAGGTTCACAAGGTTAATTCTCGGGATGGCGTGACTGTCATTGTTGATAAAATGGAGCGGCTGGGCTTGTATACTCCGGAATTTAGAAGGATGAGAGGGAATCTTATTGAAATGTATAAGATTATTAAGGGTTTGGACATGCTAGAGGCAGGAAACATGTTCCCAATGTTGGGGGAGTCCAGAACCAGGGGCCACAGTTTAAGAATAATGGGTAAGCCATTTAGAATGGAGATGAGGAAATACATTTTCACACAGTTGTGAGTCTGTGAAATTCTCTGCCTCAGAGGGCAGTGGAGGCCAATTCTCTTGATGCTTTCGAGAGAGAGCTAGATAGAGCCCTTAAAGATAGTGGAGTCAAGGGATATGGGGAGAAGGCAGGAACGGGGTACTGATTGTGGATGATCAGCCATAATCACATTGAAAGGGCCAACTGGCCTACTCCTGCACCTATTGTCTATTGTCATTCCCTGCATGTTCACATTCATATACACATTGTGTTTCTGTGTGTTTGTATTGTGCACTGGAGCCTAGAGCCAAGCAGTAAGAAGATATTGTAACATTTGTTTGTCACTTGGCTCAAAGGTGAAGGGTTCAGTGATGCAGAAAGGATCCATCATGTCTGTTTCTGGTATATCAGGTAATCATGCGTTGCTTGCCATTTGTACTGTGCATTGAGGAACTGGATGCCATTGTTGTTGGCATAATGCTTGGGGTTCATGTGAGTTGCCTTCAAAGCAACATGGGATCCATGGTACCCACACCATCAAGACGCTCACCATCCATTTGAAGCTACTTGCCCATGATGTCTAGTGAGAGGCATGGTAGCATAGTTAACAGAACAGATATTGAGGTGAATTCTGTCCCCTTGGAGAGATGGGAACTACGTCCTCATTAATCTAGAAGGTGCTGCAGACTGCAACATTTGGCCTATGGCATATTTCTGGCAGTGCCCTCTTTCCAAACCAGACTTGGAATTCATATATAGCCCCTAATTAATGTGGACAGAGAAGAACTGTGCTTAGAACAGCTTTGGTGGATATGGAAGCATTCTGAGGGCTCTTTTTGCCATCCTCTTTGCAGTGCTTACCCTGCTCCGTATTGCCCATATAATCCTGCACTCCCAGAGAAATTTCCAACATGGTACCCATACCCTGGAACTGCAGGGGTTTGCTAAAGATTTTAAGTGAAAGGACACAAACCTTGCTTCGTCTACACCATCCCTTATGGACTTGACAGTCTGTAATCAGGAACTGAAGCACCAAGTAGCTGCTTAATCCAAAACTACTGTACAAATCATCTTATTGATGACTGCTTCCTATTACTAAATATTGGATTATCCATTCTACTTAAACACATGTTGTGAGTCAGTTTGTTGAGGTTCAATTTGACACAAATCAGTAATATTCACTAGCTGATGGCACTCTATGCTGAACCTATATATTTTTTATATGTAAAGTTGTCACTCATGCTAATTGCCTTCTTAGTACAATGGACTGTGGAACTTTTGCCACAAGTATATCCTCAGACACTTGCACACTAAGTGGACTGCTGAACCGGTAATCCTTATGGCCTGGTCCTTCTGTTAGCCTGTGAGCATAAATTATGTGCAAGGGCTTGAATTAACAATAGTGATGTTGGCTGCTATTTTTAATAGCTTACAGGATTGTGTGTGGGATGTGACTGTGAAAAGTTGTGGCAGTAGAAAGTGGAGATCTGATCCAAAATGTCAGAAATAACTCCACTGGATTAGCAATGGTTTGTTGACTTAATATATTGAATTGAATTGAATTGAATACTTTATTGTCCCATGTGACAAGTTACAGTGAAATTATTTGCTTGAATCCCTAAGGTATGCAAATAGCTGCAACATAAAGGGCGCTGACAAAGTTACAAGGCCTGCCGCAGCGGTCTCCTGTGAGGCATCAACAAGGACTAGTTTCCCCATCCTCTGCTGGCTACATTACACTCCTGTGCCAATAGAATCACAAATAAATTTTGGAAGATATCACCTAGGGGTGTTTGACTTCTGGAAAGAATAGATGAAATGCTGATTAGTTTGAGCTTTTATGGAGAATGCACAGCTCATGCTAGAAGAATGCAGAACTTGTTGCCATTGAGAGTTCAGGTTGGACTGGCATTGAAGCATTCAAATGGAAGCTGGATGTGCAAATGAAGCTGAAGGATAATTGGACAAGGGAAGTGTGACGTGGTTTTTGGAATTTAGGAGATTAAGAGGGGATCTTATAGAAACTTACAAAATTCTTAAGGGGTTGGACAGGCTAGATGCAGGAAGATTGTTCCCGATGTTGGGGAAGTCCAGGACAAGGGGTCACAGCTTAAGGATAAGGGGGAAATCCTTTAAGACCGAGATGAGAAAGACTTTTTTCACACAGAGAGTGGTGAGTCTCTGGAACTCTCTGCCACAGAGGGTAGTTGAGGCCAGTTCATTGGCTATATTTAAGAGTGAGTTGGATGTGGCCCTTGTGGCTAAGGGGATCAGAGGGTATGGAGAGAAGGCAGGTACGGGATACTGAGTTGGATGATCAGCCATGATCATATTGAATGGCGGTGCAGGCTCGAAGGGCTGAATGGCCTACTCCTGCACCTAATTTCTATGTTTCTATGTTTCTATGTTTGAAGATTAGGTCCCTCACAGAAGACAAGAGAGTGAGAATAAGTGGATCTGTCTCAGACTGTAAGGGTGTAAATAGTGGAGTGACCTCAAAGATTAGTTCAAAAGTTTCCAAGGTCTTTTATTGTCATGTGTATCAATTAAGGTACAGTGATATGCAGATTACCATACAGCCATACTGAAAAAAAGCAACAAGCCACACAGATACATAAAAGTTAATGTAAACATCCACCACATTCCATACATTCCTCACTGTGATGGAAGGCAATAAAGTCCAATTTTTTTCCTCTTTATTCTCCCGCAATAGGTGCAGTTGAACCAACCATTATTCTCCCGCAGCCGGCGATCAAAGCTCCTGCGTCGGGGCGATTGAAGCTCCCGCGTCGGGGCAGTCGAAGTTCCTGCGGCTTGGAACTCCCAAAGTCAGTCTCTAACTAGAGACCCCAAGCTTCACGATGTTAAAGTCTGCACCGAGGTCGATCCCTGCCAAAGGGATCGCAAGCTCCTCGATGGCAAGTCCACAGGCTCCCGCGATTGGAGCTCCCGAAGTCGGCTTCTGGCAAAGGCAGCCAATTCCTCGATGTTAGGCCGCACTGTGGATGGAGATGCAATACAGAAAATAATGCATCTGTCAAGGTGAGAGATTAGAAAAAGTTTCCCCCATCCCCCCCTCCCCCCCCCAACTTATGTCTGATGGGGGAATTCATTGAAACTTTCAGAATAATGAAAAGCATAGATAGAGTGTATGTGGAAAGGATGTTTCTACTGGTGTGAGAGTCTTGGACCAGAGGTCATAGCCTCAGAATGAAAGGGCACACTTTTAGAAAGGAGGAGGAACTTCTTTCGTCAGAGGGTAGCTAATCTGTGGAACTCATTGCCACAGACGGCTTTATGGCAGAGATTGACAAATTATTGTTTGTCAAGGGTTATGGGGAGAAGGCAGGAAAATTGGATAAGGAGGCCAAGATCAGCCATGATTGAATGGTGGAGTAGACATGATGAGCCAAATAGCTTAATTCTACTCCTATAATTCGTGAATGGGTGCACTATTTATCGACCCAGAGCAAAGTATTGGTCAGGATCTGTCATATGTAGAGGCAGATGATTGCTTCATCATTTGAAGTGTTGCTAATGGAACTGAATGGTAATACTCATCGTGGAACCAAGCCCTTAAGCCAAACTTGCCCACGTCGACCAACATGTCCCATCTACACTAGACCCATCTGTCTGTATTTGTCCCATATCCCACTAAACCTATCCTATCCATGTACCTGTCTAAATGTTTCTAAAACGTTGTGATAGTACCTGCCTCAATTACCTCCTCCGGCAGCTCGTTCCAAACACCCACCACCTTCTGTGTGAAAAAGACATCGCAGGTTCCCATTAAATCTTTCCCCCCTCACCTTAAACGTATGTCCTCTGGTTTTCAAATACCTTTCTTTGGGCAAGAAACTCTATGCACCCACCCAATCTATTCCTCATGATTTTATCTTCTCTGCATTCCAGCTTGACAACATCTTTCCTGTAACATGGTGCCTAGAACTGAACACAATAAAATGCAGCCACACCAACATCTTATATAACTGCAACATGACTTTCCAACTTCTACACCATTCTATAAATGGTATTAAATAATCTCTACACATCCTAACCCCTGGATTTATGATGGAGTGAAGTTGGTGCTAAAAGTGTTTGATCATCTTCAGACAATTGGACGTTAACGATCCCTGTGACCATAACCTGTGGCTGAGATCACTGGCAATAAACATTTTTCATTGTGTTCATTATGACCCCAGCCAGGAACAGCTTTTTTTATTGATTCGCACAGAAGCGCTACCCCTGCTTGAAACTGTTGAAAAATGACCAACAAAGTATTTCAGAGCAGCAGATCTTGTGAAAGGGTCTCATCCATAGATTCACTGACAGGTTGTGGTTCAGACAGGGTCAGTGGGCAGTCATTACTCGGGACCTCACATTCTTCCTCTCTGGATAAGTGATGCAGGTTACTGTCTGTGTGCTGAAGACAGGTCTCATTGTGGATAAGTGGTGAACTATCTGGGACAGCAAGTTTAATTCGCAATATGCTTTTATTTAAGATGTCTATTGGGGATTAGAACATTTTCCATCTGCCGACACTTCGATATATATTTCAGACGAACAGCAACTGATATAATTTCCAGTCCTCTACATTAAATTTACACAAAACTTTGTCCCAGAAAAATCATGGAAAGTCACACCATGCAGTCTTTAGTTTCATTTGGGGTGTATGATACAAACAAATAGAGCAGCTGGAACTTTATCTTACTTGATGATACAAATAAGACTTGAGTTATAATCTGCAGAAATTTGCCTGTAGTAAGATATAGCAATTTCTATTAATCCTGTTGATCATGTGTCTGCTAGCTTATGAACACCACTGCACTATTAGAGACCAGCAAGCTCATGTTTCCTAAGTTTACATCAGTTCTGGAAAGGGGAGTGCATAAATATATCCTCTGAAATGTAGGCACTGAAATTTAGCTTCAAACTTTGTAATTACTGTGGAGTTTGCACTTTCTCCCTGTGACTGTGGTCATATGGGTGCTTTGGATTTCTCCTGCATCCCAAAGAGTTATGGATTTGTAGTTTAATTTGCTGCTGTAAATTGTCCTTAGTGTGTAGGGAATGGATGAGAAGGTGGGATAACATAGAACTAGTATGTTTGGCATGGACATAGTGGGCCAAAGTGTTGTTTCCACGCTGTATCTCAAAATACAAATTTTTTGAACTTTTTGTGTTTACTCAGATTTACACAATGTTTAAACAAAATCATGAGAGGCATAGATAAAATGAATGCAAATCAGGGAAGGCAAATCTAAAAACTAGTAGACATAGGTTTATGCTGAGAGAGGAAAGGGACCTGAGGTGCAGGTGACTCTTGTTTTATGTGGTCAGAAAAACTCATTACCTTGAAGACCCTTCTCATTGGACATAAAGTCACTTTATATAGTGATTAAAAAATGGCACGAACAAGCAGAGGCCTCGAGTACGCAGGGACTGCTCTCGAGCACGAATGAGAGTTACAAAGACCTCCTAGGACCTCGTGTCGACCATGCTGCGAGTATGAGTTGAGGGCAAACTCTTCTAAACTCTCCAAAAAGGTTGCCACAGTGGGACAGCCCCTTTACTTGCAGCAGCACAACAGACAAATAAATACAGTACTTTGTAACACCACAATAAACAACAAAAATGGATGTTAAATATGCATATAAAATAAACAAACAAACACTAATAGTGAGATTCAGGATAGGAAGCTTATTTTCCTTTCTACCTCCATTTCCTCCTTTAAGGACTTTATCGAAAACCAACCTCAATGAGTAGACTTTTAATCACTGTTTCTGTCTTCTTGACTATAATGCTTTAAAAAAAAAAAAATCACTTATGCTGTTAAAAGTGCTTTACATGTTTTCTTTCTTTCAAAATCTTTTTATTGAGTTTTTTCCAAAAAAACAAAAATAAAACATAAAAAACAAAGCAAAGAGAATAATGATAAATATAACAATGATATTGATACATAGGGATCAGCATTACATTAATAACAGGTATAACCTAATATGAGACCAGTGTCAAAATACACATTGAATATAGACCTCCCGGTCTCTATGTAAATATAGTTAAATCTTTAAAAGAAAACTTATAAATGTAGAAAAAAAAACACACACAAAAACACAAAAATAAAAAGACAAAAAAAAAGGAAAAAGGAAAAAAAACAACCCCTAAACTAAAAAAAAATCAACAATAACAAAATAAGAATACAAATTAAATAAATAAATAAAAACTAAACAAAGCAAAACTTAATCTGAACTAAAAATTTCAACAATCTGGTTGTCGTCAAGTCCGTTCCACCCTATAAAGGTAAAATAGTTTTTATAACGGTTAAAGAGGAAGCAATTTATGTTGTATGAAAGTGTTCAATAAATTTTCCCCAAGTCTTATCAAATTTAACCAAGGGTTCAACAATGTCACTCCTAATTTTCTCTAAATTTAAACATGATATTGTTTCAGAATACCACTGGAGTGTGGTTGGAGGGTTGGAGTATTTCTATTTAAATAAAATAGATTTTCAGGCGATTAATGTGGTAAAAGCAATCAACCGATGGGCGGAGCGCAACAAATGAATAAAATCTAACATTAGTAGCCCAAAAATTGCAGTAAGTAGGATGAGGTTGTAAATCAATACCTAAGACTACAGAAATAGTATCAAAAATTTATTTCCAATATTTTTTTAAAGTGGGCAAGACCAAAACATATGGGTCAGAGAGGCCACTTCAGAGTTACATCTGTCACAGGTAGGATTTATATGACCATAAAAATGAGCCAACTTATCTTTTGACATACGACCTCTGTGAACTACCTTGAATTGTATAAAAGCGTGTATTGCACACATTGAAGAGGTATTGACTAATTGAAGAATCCTCTTCCATTTCTCTGTAGATAAAGAAGTTTGGAGTTCTCTTTCCCAGTCATTCTTAATTTTATCAAATATCTATTTGTAATTTCAAAATCAACTCATAAATAGTCATTATTAATCCCTTTTGATACTGTAACAAAATTTCCAAAATTTCAGTTTGATGTGGTAGCGGAAAAAGGGATAGCCTTCAAAAAATGTCTAATTTGTAAATACCTAAAAAAGTGTGAATTAGGTAAGTTATATTTATTGGAGAGTTGTTCGAAAGACATAAAACAACCCTCCAAAAACAAATCACGAAAAGCTACTAATCCCTTCCTCTTCCATAACAAAAATACTTGATCAGTACTAGATGGTTGGAAGAGAAAATTGGATAAAATAGGACTCGATAAGATAAAATCATTTAGTCCAAAAAACTTACGAAATTGAAACCATATTCGGAGCGTATGTTTTATTATTGGGTTAGTCGTATATATATTCAATCTCGTAATTGTGAAAGGTAACAAGGTCCCTAGAATAGAGGCCAACGATAGCCCTGTAAGGAATCACGTTCAAGGTTTATCCATCCTGGGCATTGGGTATCTTCTAAATCTTTTGTCCAAAATGTTAAATAACGAACACCGACTGCCCAATAGTAAAATCTAAGGTTCGGCAATGCCAAACCACCATCTTTTTTAAATTTCTGTACGTATTTTTTACTTAGTCTGGGATTTTATTCTGCCATATACATGAAGACATATGTCGAAGAAAGATTTGGCAATAAAAATTGGTATCGTCTGAAATAAACACAGAAATTTAGGTAAAATGAACATTTTAATAGCATTGATTCGGCCAATTAAGGATAAGGACATTGGTGACCATTTAGTAAACTGATGTTTAATATGGTCAATTAAAGACATAAAATTAGCTTTAAATAAATCCTTGTGTTTTGTGGTGATCTTAATACCTAAATAAGTAAAACTTTCGGTAGTCAATCTAAATGGAAACTGTCCATAATTCAAAACACGATTATTTAATGGGAAAAGCTCTCTCTTACTAAGACCTAGTTAATAACCAGAAAAACTACTAAATTGATTAAGTAATGCTACTATTGCCAGAAATAGATTTCTCAGGGTTAGAAATAAATAATAATAGATCATCTGCATAAAGAGATAGCTTATGTGACTTATTCCCATGGACAATACCAAAAATATTAGGGGATTCCCTAATAGCGGTGGCTAAAGGTTCCAAAGCAATATTCCCATTCTACTCTATCAAACTCTATCAAACGCCTTCTCGGCATCGAGTGAGATGACACATTCTGGGGTTTTATTAGATGCTGTATATACAATATTCATTAATCTCCTAGTGGCAGGATGCTATAACGTTGCAAATGCGTTTGCTCCCTTAACTTTTAACTTCCACTTACCACTCTTTCAATGTTACTTGTGACTATGACTTTAAGACTTTGACATGGTCTAACTTTTCATAAAGTGTTGACAACACTTTTACATGCCTTAATTGTCTGAAGGATGGAGACAAGAAGAAAGGGAGGCTCCCCAAGGAAGGAACGGGGGAAAGCCACAATCACAGTTGCAGCTTCTGACTCCAGTATCATAGAAGCAATATCGAAAATGAACGATGAATTGAAAAATGAGCTGAAAAATGAAATGAAAACAAGATTTGGCAGTTTGGAAGAAATGGTGAAAGGAGTTTCGACCAAACTGAAGGAAGTCCAAGGAAAACTGTCTTTGTTACAAGATGAACTTCGTGAACAAAAGGATGAAATTGATATCTTGCGAACCCTGGGACCCGAGAGAGATTTGAAGATTGAAAAACTGGAACGGAGAATGAATGAAAACACTCGAGCACTTCAGCAATACAAAGCTAAAAACATGGACCTAGAAAACAGAAACCATCGTTTGAATTTACAGTGGCTTGCAAAAGTATTCATACCCCTTGAACCTTTCCACATTTTGTCACGTTACAACCACAAACGTAAATATATTTTATTGGGATTGTATGTGATAGACCAACACACAGTGGTGCATAATTATGAAGTGGAAGGAAAATTATACACGGTTTCCAAATGTTATTACAAATAAAAAACTGAAAAGTGTGGTGTGCAAAAGTATTCAGCTCAACGGAGTGAATACTTTGTAGAACCATCTTTCGATGCAATTACAGCTGCAAGTCTTTAGCAGTATGTCTCTACCAGCTTTGCACATCTAGAGTCTGAAATTTTTGCCCATTCTTCTGTGCAAAATAGCTCAAGCTCAGTCAGATTGGATGGAGAGCATCTGTGAACAGCAATTTTCAAGTCTTGCCAGAGATTCTCAATTGGATTTAGGTCTGGACTGACTGGGCCATTCTAACACATGAATATGCTTTGATCTAAACCATTCCATTGTAGCTCTGGCTGTATGTTTAGGGTCGTTGTCCTGCTGGAAGGTGAACGTCCGACCCAGTCTCAAGTCTTTTGCAGATTCTAACAGGTTTTCTTCCAAATTTGCCCTGTATTTGGCTCCATCCATCTTCCCATCAACTCTGACCAACTTCCCTGTCCCTGCTGAAGAAAAGCATCCCCACAGCATGATGCTGCCACCACCACGTTTCACAGTGGGGGTGATGTGTTCAGGGTGATGTGCAGTGTTAGTTTTACGCCACACATAGCGTTTTACATTTAGGCCAAAAACTTCAATTTTGGTCTCATCAGACCAGAGCACCTTCCTCCACATGTTTGCTGTGTCCCCCACATGGCTTGTGGCAAACTGCAAACAGGACATCTTATGGCTTTGGTTCAACAATGGCTTTCTTCTTGCCACTTTCATAAAAGGCCCGATTTGTGGAGTGCACGACTAATAGTTGTCCTGTGGACAGATCCTCCCACCTGAGCTCTGGATCTCTGCAGCTCCTCCAGAGTTACCATGGGCCTCTTGGCTGCTTCTCTGATCAATGCTCTCCTTGCCCGACCTGTCAGTTTAGGTGGACGGCCATGTCTTGGCAGGTTTGCAGTTGTGCCATACTCTTTCCATTTTCGGATGATGGATTGAACAGTGCTCCGTGAGATGTTCAAAGCTTGGGATATTTTTTTATAACCTAACCCTGCTTTAAACCTCTCCACAACTTTATCCCTGACCTGTCTGATGTGTTCCTTGGGCTTCATGATGCCTTTCCTGGAGACTGGCCTGGAGCTTCAAGCCGCAAGCGCGGCGCGGACTTTCCATCTGGGAGCGTGTGATCCTTGGCTGAGGATCGCTGTGGAAGTGCTCCAACCGCGGGGCCTGTGGACTTTAACACCATGAAGCCCTTGGTCTCGATAAGAAACAGCCGACTCAGGAGCTCCATGCCGCGGAGTGTTCTGATCCGTCCCAATCCATCTCGACGCCGGAGTTTCCATCATCCTGATGAAAGGGCTTGATCAGCGGACCGTCGGCAATGCCCCGTTTAAAGGCCCTGACCATGGGTGAGCAAAGGAGGAAGATGACTGAACTTTACTGTCTTCCATCAAAGTGAGGAAAGTTGATTCCACTGTGGTGGATGGTTTATGTTAAATTTATTGTGTATTGCATTCTTTTTACTTTATGGCTGTATGATAACTCAAATATCACTGTACCTTAATTGGTGCATGCAACAATAAATGTGAACTTAAACTTGAACTTGACCAAAGAAGAACCATGAAATGGATAATAGTCCAGCTGTACACAGGTACATTCCCTGGCATCTCAGCTACAGAAAAATTAGCCTTTATTGGTCAATTCCCCCCCCCCCATTAATATAAGACCTACTTTCAGTCCAGATAGATGACTGGCCTGTAACAGTAACTTTCTTTCATTCTGACACGTGTTGAACATGGTCCATCACAGTGTAGCCCCTCCCATCATCGAACGTATCCACATTGGTTGCTGTTTCAAGAGGGTGGCATCTTTAAGATTCCTTTAAAAGAAAAAAAGGCCCAATTACTCTTTAGCGGTAACACAAAACATGAATCAAGAGAAAGGAAAATCCATCCAGATATAAAATAGCCATACAATTCGCTGCTGCTCCTTTCTTTCTGACACATGTTGAGCACGGTCCATCACAGTGTAGCCCTTCCCATCTTCGAACGTATCTACATTGGTTGCTGCCTCAAGGGGGTGGCATCTTTCATCAAAGAGCCCAAACCTTCAGCTTAGGCCATCTTCTTGTTCCTACAGTCAGGTTGGAGGGAGTGTGGTGTGGGACTTCAGGCTGCTGATTCAAAAATAGCTGATTTACTGCAACCATCATGTTCTAGAACTGAAGATAGACACAACATGCTGGAGTAACTCAGCGGATCAGGCAATATCGCTGGAAAAAATAGATGACATTTTGATTCGAGACCCTTCATCAGACTCATGTCTTGAATCTGAAGAAGGGTCTCGACCTGAAACATCTATTCCTTTTCTCCAGAGATGCTGCCTGACCCCAGCGTTTTGAGTCTACCTTCGGTGCAAACTAGCATCCGCAGTTCCTTCTTGCACATGTTCTTGAACTATCCTGCACAACGCTAATCCTACCTAAGTAATATAAGGTAGCTCTGTTGGACCACCTCTTGCATTACCATGGATTTATTGTCTTGTCTTGTTGAATTTATGTGCAATCTATGTTTTGTAACTTGTGTCTTTAATGTTGTCTAGTTTACGTGCCTATGATGCTACTGCAGGAATGATTTCAATAGTACCTGTATCTCATCGTACATGTGTATATGACAGTGAACTAGACCGATTTGACTAACTTGCTGATTTTATGAGAAACATCCCAAAACTCAAATGCAGAGCATGACATACAAATAAAAATACAAGGAGAAACAAGGAATTGCAGATGCTCATTTAAAAAATAAGAGACAAAGTGTGGGAGTAACTCAGTGTTTCAGGTAGCATCCATGGAGAACATGGATAGGTGACATTTCATGAGACCATAAGACCGTAAGACATAAGAGTAAAATTAGGTCATTCAGTCCACCGTGTCCACTCCACCATTCGATCATGACTGATCTATTTATTTCCTCTCCTGCCTTCTCTCCATAATCTTTGCACCCGTTTTGGGTTGGGGCCCATTTTCAGTCTAGTACTAGAATGTGCTGATGGCTAATTGGAGGAACCCGCAATCCATGTTAGTAAGATTTTGAATGGTGATAACGTTTCAAGATTTTTCCCAGTAGGAAAGATTATCTTGGTCGATTGAGAAGAGCAGGAGGTAGTGATGGAAGCTGCACACTAGAAAACAATGGTAAGACAGCATTAGTTAGCAGTGAAAAGCACAGAGCCAAACTTGACGATTCTTTTAACAGAAATGCCCAATTAGGATTTAGCGGTAGCACAAAACATGAGAAGTGAATCAAGAGAAAGGAAAAACCATCCAGATATAAAATAGCCATACAATTCGCTACTGCTCCTTTCTGCATTGCCAACAAAATACAAATTCACCCTCTAGGTCTTTGAAGAATATTGATTCATCCTTTAGATTTACTTCTACATTTTATTTTCTTTGCTTGCCACTTGGGATGTGTTTTTATATGGATCTGCAATTTATATTCAACAGTAATGATGAAAAATAGGACATGTGACAGCATCATACCATTACAAACTCATTTAAATATGCCTGCACATTTTTGTCATAAAGAATAGATGAGAGGACAAAGAATTAAATACTATAAGACTGCCAAACTGGCAGGTTTCAGCTCCAATGTGCAAAGTATAGTCTGAATAAAATTGGTGTGCTGTGGGTTTGCAACATAGGTGTGATACACAACGTAAATGGGGAAATGGCTTCAAGTGGACCAGGGCTGCAAGCTAAACATTCCTTATCACAACATGTCTGGTACAGATAGAAATATTGATTAGTTATCACAGTTTATACAGTGCCCTCCATAAAGTTTGGGACAAAGACCTATCATTTATTTATTTGCCTCTGTACTCCACAATTTGAGATTTGTAATAGAAAAAAATCACATGCGCGTAAAGTGCAAATTGTCAGATTTTAATAATGGCCATTTTTATACATTTTGGTTTCACCATGTAGAAATTACAGCTGGGTTTATACATAGTCACCCCATTTCAGGGCACCATAATGTTTGGGATACAGCAATGTAATGTAAATGAAAATAGTAATGTTTAGTATTTTGTTGCATATATTTTGCATGCAATGACTGCTTGAAGTCTGCGATTCATAGACATCACCAGTTGCTGGGTGTCTTCCTGGTAATGCTGGGCCAGGCTTGTATTGCAGCCATCTTTAGCTTATGCTTGTTTTGGGGGCTAGTCCCCTTCAGTTTTCTCTTCAGCATATAAAAGACATGCTCAATCAATCAATCAATCAGATTTATTCAACACATACATGATAAAGTGCAGTACTGACTCCTGAAGAGAGTTTCTGATCGGTCGGACAGGTGTTTGGGGATTTTTCTTTATTATCGAGAGAATTCTTCTGTCATCAGCTGTCGAGGTTTGCCTTGGCCTGCCAGTCCCTTTGCGATTAGTAATCTCACCAGTGCTCTTTCTTCTTAATGATGTTCCAAAAAGTTGATTTTGGTAAGCCTAAGGTTTGGCCGATGTCTCTAACAGTTTTATTCTTGTTTCTCAGTCTCATAATGGCTTATTAGACTTTCATTGGCACAACTTTGTTCCTCATGTTGATAAACAGCAGTAAAAGTTTCCAAAAGTGATGGAAAGACTGGGTGCTGAGAGCTCTCTTGTACCTGCATCAAGGAGGCATTTGGTGAATCCAAAATGTAGAAAATACCCTATAATAAAATCTGACAATGTGCACTTTAACCACGTGATTTTTTTTTTTTACAAATCTCAAATTGTGTAATACAGAGGCAAATAAATAAATGGTGGGTCTTTGTCCCAAACATTATGGAGGGCACTAAGAGGCTAAACTGATTCAGCAGACACTTAGATATTTCTCTCCACTTTTCTTCCCCCGTTTCAATAGAAATTAACTCATTAGAGAAGAATACTCAAACTGGATAGTACTCTGGAAATGTGGACAAGAGCAAGACTACATAATTAATCTAATTGTTACGTTAATTTTTTTAAATGAATGTTTTTAATTAATGTTTAATCTTTGTTTCTTTGCTTCCAAGTTTTCACCCCACTTCCCTATTACTATCATTTTAAATAGGGTCCCGACCCAAAACATCACCCATCCATTTTCTCCAGAAATAGTGCCTTGCTCCAGCATTTTGTGTCTATCTTTGGTAAAAACCAGGGTCTGCAGTTCATTTTTATTACATTTTAATTAATCTTCTATTCCATATAGCACTTGAATGAGAAAGATTGTGTAAGGGATGTCAGAATTTCAGGTTAAGCTTTAAGAAGGTAATTACTGTTCTGAAGGGAGTTTAATACAGACAGTCAAAAAAGATAGAAAAGATGGAGAAAATGTTATATCTTCCAGAGAAAATATTGGCAGGTTAGAAAAAGAGCAATGACCGGCATGTGAATAATTGATTACTGTAATCATGCAGAGGTACGCAGTCAGAAAAGACAAACAGCTTCCACATTGGGTTGGAAACTGCTATGGCCTGTTTTATATTGGGCAAAATATTACTCATTCAAAAGGCTGCACAAAATTAGCCTTGGAGAGTCATTGACATTTCTTGCACTGACTGCTGGATTAATCCTGCCTTCTCGGGCAGCTTGAATGTTTGTTAAGTAGATTAAGCTTCTTAAAGCTTACCACACTGACAAAAGTGTAGGTAAGTCCCAGGAAGGGTTTTCTTCTTCTTTCGTGTGGCGTGCACAGCCTAAAGTTGTGGGACAACGTGTTCTATTTAATCTTCCGTTTGTGCACGTTGAGTTGATTGCATTAGTCGAAACAGAGCGGACCATGTGAAGTTTGCAATCTTCGACCCCAGGAAGGGTTTTGAAGTTGTACAAATGGTACAGCTTCAGAACACAACATGTGATGGTAAGGCCATGAAGTATATATTGAGTGCACATGTACCTTTTAGGGCCATGTAAGGACTTTAGTAACATTTGGCAAGGTGCCGCATGATAGGCTGCTCTGGAAGGTTAGATCTCATAGGATCCAAGGAGAGGTAGCTGAATGGATATCAAATTGGCTCCAAGGAAGGAAGCAGTGGGTGATGGTGGAAGGTTGCTTCTCAGAATGGAGGCCTGTGACTAGTGGTGTGCCACAGGGATCGGTGCTGGGCCCGTTACTGTTTGTCATCTACATCAATGATTTGGATGAGAACATACAAGGCAAGATTAGTGTTGAGTAAATCACACATACTCACGGATCTGGTATAACAGTATTTATTGAGTAATGTATACTACACACTGCACCATGTTGATCCTACCATGCAGCCGTCCCAACGAACAGCACATGTCGGGTTGCGATAATATGAATGGTGTGGTAATAGTTTAGCTTATAATAATAAAGCACTACATTGGTTTGTAAGTAAAGTAACCAATCTACATCTTTCCTTGTAAGAATAAATAGTGAAAAACATCTACAATAAAGTGATATATATGTATAAGCATGTTACTAGGTGCTGACTGATTAATAATGTGACCAAAACACTAATAGCACATACAGGGAAGTACAAATGGTTCAACAAAGTCCCCATATCTAAGGGGCTGCCTACAAACCCATCCCGCGCACATATGATACAGATCCGCATCCCCTCCCTTCATCGGGGAGAATGCCGGGGTCCTGGGCGGCGGGAGCACTAGGGACCCGGGGGACAAACAGGGTGAGGCAGGCAAGTGGGGCACCGAGCGTGGTAGTGAGGGAGGTGGCGACACAACCAGAGGTGGGTCTGCAGCTGCAGGACGTGTGGGAAGAGAAAGTCCGTCAGTAGATAGGTATATCGGACGCGGAGCATAAGGATATGAGACAGCAGGATGAGGTTCCTTCACAGGAAGGAGATGTTGATGGTTGCATCTGTAGATCCCGACATCTGCACTCACCATGTATGAGTGTGGTTCTTTTGCGGGACTGTGGATGAAACCCAAACCACCATAGCCCTTGATGGTTTGAAGGCGAACAACAGCCACTGGAGAGAGAGAGAGGTGTAAGTGGTTTGCTGGACTTATCAAAAAATCACTTTTGGATATCGCATTTCATTTGGAGTTGTTTCTGGACAGCAAATGGTGAATGAACCTGTGGCTGCTGTAGTTGTTGGGGCACAGGCAGTGCGGCACGTGTCTGTTGGGACATCAGGCGTTGGGCAGGATACCCCAGTGTTGGGTCACAGGCGATGTTTCTCAGGTTGAGCAGTTCCAAGTAGATATCGGGTTTAGCAAGGTCTGGTGCTCCATCATTTGCTTAGCGCTCCGGACAGCCTGTTCTGCAAGTCCGTTTGATTGTGGAGAATTCTGGACTACTGGTGACGTAGCAAAAATCCCATCATTGAGCAAAGTTTTTAAAACACTAGTTTTAAAAGCTGGTGAACTGGCTGCTGTTATCTGAAACGAGGCGTGCGGGGGCTACCATGTATGGCAAAATGGCGTGCCAACCTTTGGGTTACCACGGCAGATGTTGGGATTTGGAGCAGGTCGCTTTCGAAGAAGCCCGAATACAAGTCAATGAGAACCAGATACTGTTTGCCATGCCACTCAAATATGTCAGTAGCAAGCATGGTCCAAGGCAGAGGAGGAACAGGGGGTGAGAGCAGGGTCTGCTTCTGTTTGTGTGGCATCAGGCTGTTGCAGATAGCACAGGCTTCATCTTTCTCACGTACAAATTTGGTCATTCCAGGGCAGAAAAATATGCTCTTTGCTCGGACATCATCAAAATATTTGTCCTGTAGGGCGGTTGGGATGACTGCCTTGTGACCCTTGATTATTACACCATCCTGCAGCACCAGTTCATCGCGGACCAGGTAGTATGGGTGAATAGGAAGTTGCTGCTCAACTTGGAAGTGCCTCTGTGTTTTCTGTTCTGGATGCCAAAAGCTCATTCTGGCAGATCCCGCTGGACCTTGAATCATCCAATCTCACCATGTTCGGAACCCCTTTTGACCGTTACAAGTTCCTGTGGATGCCCTTTGGCATGAACACTGCTAGTGGAGTATTCCAGCATACAATGGAACAATTATTTGCAGGTTATCCTTGTGAGATCATTGTCGATGACATTCTCATTGCTGGATGCAACATGGCAGAACATGATGCAAGTTTAAGAAAAGTACTGGGCCGTGCCAAAAGACATCCTCCTCAAACGCAACCATCTGAAGTGCAAATTTTGCATCAAGTAAGTCCAGTATGCCGAACATGTATTCACCAGTGATGGCCTCAGACCTGACCCCTCCAAGACCATTGCCATCAACAAGATGCCAGTTCCCACTGATGTGACAAGTTTGAAGAGATTCCTGGGAATGGTTAACCATTTGGGGAAATTAATTCCCAAACTCAGCAAAATATCTGCCCCCCTGCGACATCTGACTCACAAAGACATTGCATGGTCTTGGTACCCGCAACACCAGAGGGCCTTCAAAATCCTTAAATTACAGTTGTCCAGTGCTCCTACCCTCTCTTATTTCAATTAAAAACAACCGGTGACACTTACGTGTGATGTCTCCCAATATGGACTTGGAGCTGCTTGCCTCCAAAATTCCATCGAGGGAGACTGCAGACCTGTTGCTTATGCCTCCCGTACCTTGTCTGAGACAGAACAGCGATAAGCCCAGATCGAAAATGAATTACTGGCCATGGTTTTTGCCTGCACAAAATTCAAGGACTATTTTTTGGGAAATTCATGGTTGTTGAAACAGACCACCAACCTTTTGTCACTACTCTGAACAAACCCATTCATGCTGCTCCTGCTCATCTGCAATGCATGATGATGCAGCTACAGAGTTTCGATTTCACCCCAGTCTACAAAATGAGCAAGGACATGCATCTGGCTGACATGGTCTCCAATTGGAGGCGTGGGTTCGAATCCCACTTCTGACACCATGTTGAGTAAATCACACATACTCACGGATCTGGTAGAACAGTATTTATTGAGTAACGTTTACAACACACAGCATCATGTTAATCCTACCATGCAGCAGTATCAACTAACAGTACATGTTGGGTTGCGATAATATGAATGATGTGGTATTAGGTGGAGCTTATAATAATAATGCACTACGTTGGTTAGTAAGTAAATTAACCAATCTACAATTAGCAAGTTTGCTGATTATACAAAAGTTAGTGGTTTTGCAGATAGTGAAGATGATTGTGAATGATTGCAGCAGGATCTGGGTAGATTGGCCAGGTGGGCAGAGGAATGGTTGATGGGATTTAATACAGAGAAGTGTGAGGTGTTGCATTTTGGGACGTCAAACAAGTATATGTATATACACAGTATATGGTAGGCCTCTGGGTAGTGTTGTAGAGCATAGGGATCTAGGCATACAAGTGCATGGTTCCTTGAAGGTTGAGTCACAGGTAGATAAAGTGGTCATAAAGGTTTTTGGCACTGTGGCCTTTGTCAGTCAGAGTATTGAGTATAGATGTTGGGAGGTCATATTGCAGTTGTATAAGACGTTGGTGAGACCACATTTAGAATATTGTGTTCAGTTCTGGGCACCATGTTCTAGGAAAGATATTGTCAAGCTTAAAAGGGTTCTGAAAAGATTTATGAGGATGTTGCCAGAACTAGAGGGTGTGAGCTATCGGGAGAGGTTGAATAGGCTGGATCACTATTCCATGGAGCATTGGAGGATGAGGGGAGATTTTATTGAGGTATACTAAATCATGAGAGAAATAGATGGGGTAGATGTACAGAGTCTTTTACCCAGAGTAGGGGAATCGAGGACCAGGGGCCATAGTTTCAAGGTGATGGAGAAAAGATTTAATAGGAATCCAAGGGGTTACTTTTTCACACAGAGGATGGTGGGTATATGGAACAAGCTGCCAGAGGAGGTAGTTGAGGCTGTGACCATCCCATCATTTAAGAAGCAGTTGGACAGGTACATGAATAGGACAGGTTTGGAGGGTTATGGACCAAGTTGGAACTAGGGTAGCTGGGACATTGTAGGCCGGTGTGGGTGAGTTGGGCCAAAAGACCTGCTTCCACACTGTATCACTCTATGACTCTATCTATTTCTACTGTTTGGATTCAAATCCGATACATTGTTGTACCAGCCACTGCTGATAGATGGATGTGTTTAGCCGCTTGTAAATGTATGCTTGGTGAAATGATCGATTCTCTATATTTGCCTTCCTAATATAAAGACAAGTCTATAGAAGCTACACTGAGGAGAGTGAAATATTTCTGTTGAAGGCACAGCAGGGAAATAAACAAATGCGAGGAAAAGGCAGGCTGTGGATGTGACAGATATTTTAGCTGAGAAAGATGGCAGTATATAGCCATTTTCTCTGTTCTTGGAATGAATGCAGATCATCTAGAGATCAAATAGTGTTGTTGAGGTCCTGACGCAATATAGGGATCAATGCAGCATATCCATATGTCTAAAGTAGACGGCAAAATCACCGCTAATAATGAATAATCACCATTATTAAGTAGGGGATTTTAAATTTCCCAATATAGGTTAGGTCTGCCATAATGCCAGGGATCAGATGGGGTGGAATTTCTCAGATGGGTTCAGGAAATATCTCGAGCGCCCAACAAGGAAAAGGGCAAAATTTGATCTACTCTTTGGGAATTGAGCAGGGCCAATCCGTGAAGTGTCAGTGGAGGGCCTTTAAGGACCAACAACCACAGTTCAATTATCTTTAAAATAGTTATGGATAAGGACAGAGCTGGTCCACAAGTTAAAGTCAAAGTTCTAAATTGAAGCACGGCCAACGTTTGGACAAGTACTTAAAATAGTAATTTGTTTGCAAGCAAAGGGATGTCTGGAAAGTGGGATGCTGTTAAAAGTGTGATCGTGAGAGTTCAAGGTATGCATGTTCTCGTTAGAGTGAAGGACGGTGCAGTACTAAGTGTGACAAAATACTAGTGGGAGAGTCCAGCACCTGAGGTCATAGCCTCAGAATTAAAGGACATTCCTTTAGGAAGGAGATGGATTAATTTCTTTAGTCAGATGCTGGTAAATCTTAAAATTCTTTGCCACAAAAGGCTGTGGAGGCCAAGTCAATGGATACTTTTAAGGCAGATAGATTTTTTTATTAGTATGGGTGTCAAGGATAATGGGAAGAAGACAGGAGAATGGGGTTTGGAGGGAGAGATAGATCAGCCAAGATTGAATTGGCAGAGTAGACTTGATGGGCCAAATGGCCTAATTCTGCTCGTTTAACTTATGACCTTATGAATATCATGAGAGCAATCTTGCATTTCCTATTTTAACAGAAGGATTTTGCTTGAAGAACCAGTAATTGCTAAAGGAAATCAAAATAATTTTGGCTCTGCTCCCCATGCTACTCAAACAAAGTCAATTTCTGTACACGGAAAAAAACAAGCCATTTATCGGGGAAAAAAAAGTGGCTTCACTCCATAAATTAAATTAAATTCCTAATGCATTGGGAAGAGAAACTACGATAGAATTACCATAAAATATGAGGTAAAGCTTAAGGGACAGAATGATTAAATAAACTTTCGCAATGTTCTAAGACAATCCGAGATACTATTAAGGAGTTGTGGGGGGAAATGTGGTTCCTGCTTATTCCCCATATCCTTTGATTCCTTTAGTCCAAAGAGCTAAATCTAACTCTATCTTGAAAACATAGAAACATAGAAACATAGAAAAATAGGGCAGGAGTAGGCCATTCAGCCCTTCGAGCCTGCACGGCCATTCAATATAATCATGGCTGATCATCCAACTCAGTATCCCGTACCTGCCTTCTCTCCATATCCCTGATCCCTTTAGCCACAAGAGCCACATCCAACTCCCTCTTGAATATAGCCAATGAACTGGCCTCAACGACTTTCTGTGGCAGAGAATTCCAGAGACTCACCACTCTCTGTGTAAAGAATGTTTTCCTCATCTCGGTCCTAAAGGAATTCCCCCTTATCCTTAGACTGTGACCCCATGTTCTGGACTCACCCAACATCGGCAACAATCTTCCTGCAACTAGCTTGTCCAACCCCTTAAGAATTTTGTACGTTTCTATAAGATCCCCCCTCAATCTTCTAAATTCCAGTGAGTACAAGCCGAGTCTATCCAGTCTTTCTTCATGAAAGTCCCGACATCCGAGGAATCAGTCTGGAGAACCTTCTCTGAATTCTCTCTATGGCAAGAATGTCTTTCCTCAGATTTTGAGGCCAAAACTGTACGCAATACTCCAGGTGTGGTCTCGCCAAAACCCTGTACAACTGCAGTAGAACCTCCCTGCTACTATACTCAAATCCTTATGCTATGAATGCTAACATACCATTTGCTTTCTTCACTGCCTGCTGCACATGCATGCCTACTTTCAATAACTGGTGTACCATGACACCCAGATCTCGTTGCATCTCCCCTTTTCCTAATCTGCCATCATTCAGATAATAGTCCTCATGTTTTTGCCACCAAAGTGGATAACCTCACATTTATCCACGTTATACTGCATCTGCCATGCATCTGCCCACACACTCAGCCTATCCAAGTCACCTTGCAGCCTCCTAACATCCTCCTCACACCTAACTATACCCCCCAGCTTGGCGTCATCTGCAAATTTGGAGATGTTACATTCAATTCCCTCGTCCAAATCATTAATGTATATTGTAAATAGCTGAGGTCCCAGCACTGAGCCTTGCGATACCCCACTAGTCACTGCCTGCCATTCTGAAAAGGACCTGTTATCTCCTACCCTTTGCTTCCTGTCTGCCAGCCAGTTCTCTATCCACATCATTATTGAACCATCAATACCATGTGCTTTAAGTTTATATACTAATCTCTTATGTAAGACCTTGTCGAAAGCCTTCTGAAAGTCCAGATATAACACATCCACTGGTTCTCCCTTATCCACTCTACTAGTTACATCCTCGAAAAATTCTATAAGATTCGTCAGACATGATTTACCTTTTGTAAATCCATGCTGACTTTGTCCAATGATTTCACCACTTTCCAAATGCGCTGCTATCCCATCTTTAATAATTGACTCTAGCAGTTCCCCCACTACCAATGTTAGACTAACTGGTCTGTAATTCCCCGCTTTCTCGCTCCCTCCTTTTTTAAAACGCGGGGTTCCAATCCTCAGGAACTACTCCAGAATCCAAGGAGTTTTGAAAAATTATCACTAATGCATCCACTATTTCCGTGGCTACCTCCTTGAGCACTCGGGGATGCAGACCATCTGGCCCTGGGGATTTATCGGCCTTTAATCCGTTCAATTTACCCAACACCACTTCCCGGCTAACCTGGATTTCACTCAGTTCCGCCATCTTATTTGACATCCGGTCCACTGCTATTTCCGGCAGATTATTTATGTCTTCCTTAGTGAAGACAGAAAGAAAGTAGTTATTCAATTGGTCTGCCATGTCCTTCTTCCCCATGATCAATTCACCTGCTTCTGACTGCAAGGGACCAACATTTGTTCTAACTAGTCTCTTTCTCTTCACATATCTATAAAAACCTTTGCAGTCAGTTTTTATGTTCCCTGCCAGTTTCCTTTCGTAATCTATTTTCCCTTTCCTAATTAAGCCCTTTGTCCTTCTCTGCTGGATTCTGAATTTCTCCCAGTCCTCTGCTAGGCTGCTTTTTTTGGCCAATTTGTATTCCTCATCTTTAGTTTTTATACTACCCCTGATTTCCCTCGTTATCCACAGATGCACCACCTTCCCTGATTTATTCTTTTGCCAAACTGGTATGAACAATTTTTGTACTTCATCCATGCATTCTTTAAATACCTTCCATTGCACATCCACTGTCAACACTTTAAGACTCACCTGCCTAGTCTATCTTGGCCAATTCACGACTCATACCTTCAAAGTTACCTTTGTTTAAGTTCAGAACCCTTGTTTCTGACTTAGTTATGTCACTCTCCATCCTAATGAAGAACGCAATCATATTATGGTCACTCTTGCCCAAGGGGCCACGCACAACAAGACTGCTAACTAACCCTTCCTCATTACTCAATACTGAGTCTAGAATAGCCTGCTCTCTCGTTGGTTCCTCCACATGCTGGTTTAGAAAACTATCCCGCATACATTCCAAGAAATCGTCTTCATCGGCACCCCTGCCAATTTGATTCACCCAATCTATATGCAGATTGAAGTCACCCATTATAACTGTGTTACCCTTGTTGCACGCACTTCTAATTTCCTGTTTGATGCCATCCCCAACTCCAATACTACTGTTAGGTGGCCTGTACACAACTCCCACTAGCATTTTCTGCCCCTTAGAGTTACGCAGCTCTACCCATATCGATTCCATATCCTCCATGCTAATGTCCTTCCTTTCTATTGCATTAATCTCCTATGAATTCCTATTATCTCCTATCTCATAAAACATCCAGTGAATTGGCCTCCACTGCCTCTGTGGCAGAGAATTTCACAGATTTACAACTCTCTGGGTGAAAAAGCTTCTCCTCATCTCAGTCCTGAATAGCCAACCCCTTATTCTTAAATTTTGACCCCTGGTTCTGGACTCCCTCAACATCTGGAACATTATATTGAAGTATATAAAATTCTGAGGCATGGATAGGATAGACTATCCCAGATTAAAATGTAAATTATTGGCAGGGAATACATTTGGGATGAGAGGGGCAAGGTTTGGAGGAGATGTGCTGGGCAAGTTCTTTGCACAGAGAGTTGTGAGTGAGTGTAGTGTAGTGTATGGAGTGGTGGTGGAGGCGGATACGATTGTGACATCTGAGAGATTTTTGGATAGGCATGTGGATATGTAGGAAATGGAGGGATGTGGATTATGTGCAGGCAGATAAGGGTTAGATTTGACATCATGTTTGGCACTTACATTGCGGGCCGAAAGGCCTGAGTGTTCCTGTGCTGTATTGTTATATGTTTTATGTTCCATTAGAAAATAAAATACAGAGCTGCATAAGATAATATAGAGCAAATGAACAAAAGCTTGGTAAAAGAGGTTGGTTTCCCAATACCTTGTGGAAGGAGAGAGGGCTGAAGATGCAGAGAGATTTAGGGAATGAACTCTAATGCCTTTGGTCCAGAATGCTGAAGACAAAACCTCCAAAGGTGGAGCAATTAAAATCAGGGATTCACAAGAAGCCAGACCTAGAGGAGTTTATAAATGCCAGAAGATTGTAGGGCTGGAGGAGAAAGTAGAGATAGTGTGAAATAATGGTGGGATTTGAAAAAAGGGATAGAAATTTTAAATTCAATCTGTTACTCCGCTGAGAACCAATGTAGGGCAACTTGCACTGGAATGAAGAGTTACGCAAGCCTACAAAGTTGAAAGAGATAGTCAAAGATCGGGGAGGGTTGATGAGAGATGAAATCTGAAGTATCTGTGACTGGCATGCTTTGTAGCTACTCTTGGGCAGCAGCATAAGAAATGTGGCAGCTATCTTGTTCAAAACAAAATCCCACAAACAGCTGTATGATAAACAGCTGGGGAATCTGTAGTATGTTTTGATTGAAAGATAATAATGTCAAGGATATGGGAGAAACCGCTCCTATGTTTCTTTGAACTTTTCCATGGATCTTTTGCTCACTCCAGACAAGCCACTCAGCACCTTAATACAATCCCACATCAAAAAAACCATGAGACCTCTCTCAGCACTGGATGGAATTGTCAGAATAAATCGTGTGGTGAGTATGATATTATTCCTCAACTTGCATACTTGTATCGCTGTCATAAAAGATCCACCATGACCCAAAGCCTAACTATCTGAGAGTTTACAAGTTTGATGGGTGAATTAAATAGTAAGAGTAAATGAGAACTTACCAGTTTGAAGTTTGATCTTGATTTTGAGGATTTACGTTGGTGATTACATGAAGAAGCCCAGCCAGGCCGCATGCACGTCAATGTTCAAAGCAACAGTATGAAATCACAAATAACAATTACCGAAGTGACATAGTAAGATGCGTGACTCGAGAACAAACAGATGACCTTTATGAGAGAGGGTTGGGCGTAGAGGGCACGTAATCACCAACGCAACTCCTCATAAAATCACGATCAAACTTCAAACTCGTAAGTTCTTGTTTAATCTTACTATTTTACTTCGGAGTCCCATGAGTGATTCTGTGAAGGGTTCGAAGCTTGTGATTTCATGCCGCAGATCCAAATCTCGGCGTCTCACTGCATTGACTGACTCAGGATGAGTGAATAATCAAAAAATGCATTGAACATGATATTGATTCAAATGTATTAATGGTTTACGTTAATAAAGAAATCAAAAGCAACCCCTGTATCTCAGGGGAGGCTAATGTGGACGCAAAACAGAATGGGCAAAACCCCGGGTCAGTAACCGGCCTATGGTAAAAAAAAATTAAATCAATTCAGTTGACCATCCTGCGGTCGCGAGGCTATTGTGGGTGGGAATGTCCATTGCCCTGGTCGCTGACGTTGAAATAGTCTGAACTGACCTTCCCTTGTGTAGTTGTTTGTCGATTAATAAACAATGCTGATTCCACACTTCTTAGGTTTCTGGTGGCCTTGATATAATATAGCAAGCCTGCCCTCCCACATAGATGTGAGACCGTGGGGTATCCGAAAATGATCTTAAATACTGCCACCCCTAATCTGCTCTGCTTGTGTAGATCAGAATATAAAATGTAATGGCACCTGCAGCCAATTCCATCCTATCTAGCCACAGCGTTTGCAATGTTTGCCCTTGTTGTGCTGATATTAGTGTCATGACTAAGGATGTAGCTGGAACCCCCTGGTGAAGTAATGTTAAAACAATTTCAATAACCAAACTGCATATTCTTGTAGTGGGAGAACTTGTGTCAAGATCTCTTTAACAACTCGATACCTGGGTTGAACCCAACAGAGTGTTTCCCATTTGTTGCAGCTGTAGTGTCTCTATAACTGAATTATTGTCAAATACCATTTAAGAATGAACTGGAAGATGTCAGTAATCTGTACCGTATTAAATGTAACATTAACATTTAAACAAAACCACTTCCGATACCCTCAATAGGAATGTACTGTTTTTTTGGATGCTATCCCTGCACTCTGTAGTGAGCACATCCATGGCTTGATATGACAACCTCAGACGTAAGTCAATCCATTCAGAATGTGTGTCAATAATTGTTTTATTATGCAGAGGCCGGTTTCCTGAACCACCGTTGAACCACAAGTTTGTTTTTTGGAATAACCGTAAACCGTTGTATTATTATGCCTGATGAAGCAGGCAACATGGCTGCTTAGCCAGTCCGACAGAACGAACCCAAAGCGAAGTCTTGCTGACTGTTTTAAGACCCAGCTAATGAGGCAAAAATGGAGGAAGACATAAAAGAACATTCCTCCTTTTGTAGCGAGAATGTATTTCTCCGCACTGTTCTGCCACATATTTTTGCATTCAGTGAATAAACATGAACCAACATGTCGATATTCGATGTAGTATTGAACCATACTTTCATAATACTTTGAGATCGAATACCTATTCTGTGTTGTCATCGATCTGAACTGGATGATACACCAGTGGCAAAGGAGATTAGGTAAATTATTACAGGATACATTTAGTTGATTGCCATGTGACTAACAAAAGTCACCACTATAGTGTAGCAACTTGAAGTTGAGCATGTAGAATATGTATATTCACTCAATAGCCACTTACCCATGGGGTGCATCTAGTGCATATATTGAGTTGATATCAACAAATGAAGAATTGGTAACTCATGCAAATCTCCACTACCTCCAACTAGAGATGATATTCAGAACTTCTCACCTTAGAGTCCTTAGCATCAGTTTGTAATAACTGAATTTGACTGACCAAACTACTGGAGCAATGCTGAATACTGTTTTTTCATCATTGTGACTGAGGTAGCTTCAGCTGATAATAGCATAAGGTTGTTAACAATGGTCTACATGTCCTTTGAGAGGTCGCTACTTTGTACGATAATAGTTCCTTGATTTGCTCAGCTGAACACAGCAACTATATTGCCAATTACTCTTCATGGAATAAAAGTCAGTTTTATAACAGGTTGATATTAACTCCAATCTCTTGCCACAGGGTAGAGTCATAGGCTAATTAATAGTTAAAGGTAAATCCCAATGACCAACAAACAGTTTATCCCATTCTGCAATGTTTTACTGTTAGTACAGTTATATTGTCTTTGATAACCTCTGTAATGGGAACTGCATAGAATGGATCTTTGAGACACTTATGAATCTGTTGTTAGTCAGGAAAATAAGTTTTCGTATTCGGAAAGTTCATATTCCCGACACTCTCCATTTTTCATAATAAACATGTCACTCCTGCCTTATTCCATGGGTGTTTTGCATGTGAACTTTGGCCCGATTTCCGAACCTTATCTTCAAAGATAACCCTGGCCATAATCCAAACTTGCTTGGAATGCTAATACTGTGCCTCAACCAGGTGTTTTTATCCTTTGTGTGTTGTACAAACAAATGTAAATATTACAACTTGTGAACAGTGCACTTACCCATGGTTTGGAAGTGCCAGACCCACTTTGTTGAGTAGGGTTGGTAAGGTGCATGGAATTTCTGAGCTATCATGCTGCCCCCAGCTCCAGTGAACTGCCTACTGCCGATGAGCGCCTGGGGTGCGTTCTGAAACGATGACCTTTGCCCACCGTTGGCCTTAATTGATTAGTCTGCCAGGTTTTCTTCCCCTGTTGAATAGGCCTACCTGAATAACAGATTCGGCGGCTGGCTCTCACATCCCCCTGTTGGCGCTGTTCACTGCCGGCACATATGTGCTTCAGTATGTTCTATCGACTTATTTAGAGCCTGGAGTCAGTTATATCTTGACCTTCCGCTTTCCCCTCCTCAGACCGCAGGATACCTATACTGATATGAACCTATTGGACCTATACCCGAATAGAACATTCTGCTGTGATGGCAACTTTGTTGTCAGGAAAAGGTACCTCTGACACGTGCCCTTCATCCCTAGGGATATGCCCCACAGCCATACCCTGGGACACAGCGTCAGCAGGATACTGACCCATCTTGGTCTCTGCCTCCAAGAGGGAGACCTGTAGCAGCTCTGTCAACTGGCGCGGCCTGCAGAGGTGGAACATCTGGCTCAACCTTACCATCAGAGTCGGGGTCAGAACTAAGATGACCCATGGCTCGCGCCTCCTCATCCATGAAGGTGTTATTAAACATTTCTCTACTAGATGCTGCTGCTGCCTTTTTGTTTAGGGTGACGCTGACACTCCTCCTGCTGGCGTGTGCCCTGCTGTAGCACTGTATGCAACAGTTGCTGCATTTGGGATTGTAGTTTCAAACGCACTATCCAGCCCTGGTGAGGAATCATCCCCTGACTCCATGGGCTATTATTTTGCTATACAGCCCCGGCAGGGAATCTTCCCCCAATTCCGTGGGCCTAGCAGACTTATGTGTTACTTTGAACAACCCTGACCCAGGCGTTGCCGACGCCGCCTCTCGCAGAGGCCAGCGCTTTTTGACATGAAACAGCCCTGTACCAGGCACTGTTGGCACGGCTCTCCCGTAGGCCGGCAATGTCACAAATGAAACAGCCCTGTCCCAGGCGTTGCTGGTGCGGCTCTCCCATAGGCCAGTGCTTTCATACATGAAGCAGCCCTGTCAGGCGCTGCTGGTGTGGCCTGTCCCATAGGCCCGTGCTATTACAGTGTAGTCTCACTAAATCAAATTTTTAGTGTTTAGCTTTAGCTGTGAAGGGTTAAAGCAATTTTTAACCCTTCATAGCAATTTGTGCGAAACAAGAAATTTCATTGTCAGGGACACATGACAATAACTTTTTTTACTTTTAACTTTGCCTTTAACTTTTAACTTTAAGAAAAACACTATAACATACATGTAAACTTTATTATAAGAGAAACACCCTAGTAGCCCGACTCACCCGAGTCCAATCGAGCTTAACTAGTCCTTTCTCCCCAATTTTATTCCCTGCCTGGGGACTGACGTCTGTGAGCCGCTGACCGCACTGTCAGCGACTCTGCCGTTATTTCCTTGCCGTTCCATGGCATCCCCACAGGCTGGAAACCTCTGACTGCCTTGTCAGCGGCTCCTTATCTCACAACCTGATGTTTTGCCAGTTACCCGCTTCCGCGGTCAGACCGGGGTTTCCCCATAGTCCATAACCGGCTCACTCATCGGGCTGTGAAACTGACAGGAAACCCTCTGAGAAGAGAGGCTCCTGCTTGAAAAAATCCCTGGTAAGTAAAAACAAACTTACCTTCTAGGTTTTAACTTACCGCTGGCAGGAGCGCTGCCTGCCAGTCTGGTGCTTGCACCAATACGGCTGACGTACTGACGTGCATGCGGCTTGGCTGGGCTTCTTCACGGAATCACTCACGTGACTCCGAAGTAAAATGAGATTTTATGAATGACTGATGGATTCTGCAGAATGAATAAATTGTAGCTTTTTAGTTTTAGTTTTAGTTTTAGAGATACAGCACCGAAACAGGCCCTTTGGCCCACCGAGACTGCACCGACCAGCGATACCTGCACATTAACACTATCCTACATGAGGGACAATTTTTACTTTTCTATACCAAGCCAATTAACCTACAAACCTATACATCTTTGGAGTGTGGGAGAAAATCAAAGTACTTGGAGAAAACCCATACAGGTTATGGTGAGAATATAGAAACTCCAAGTTAGACACAAAATTCTGGTGTAATTCAGCGGGTGAGGCAGCATCTATTCAGAGAAGGAATTGGCGACGTTTCAGGTCGAGACCCTTCTTCAGACCGATGTCGGGGGAGGGGGCAGGATAGAAAGAATGTAGGCGGAGATAGTAAGACTAGTGGGAAAACTGGGAAGGGGGAGGGGATGGAGAGAGAAAGCAAGGGCTACTTGAAGTTAGAGAAGTTAATGTTCATACCACTGGGGTGCTAACCACCCAAGCAGAATATGAGGTGTTGTTCCTCCAATTTGTGCTGGGCCGCAGTCTGACATTGGAGGAGGCCCAGGACAGAAAGGTCAGATTGGGAATGGGGGGCGGAGTTGAAGTGCTGGGCCACCGGGAGATCAGCTTGTTTAATGCAGACTGAGCAGAGGTGTTCAGCGAAACGATCGCCGAGCCTGCACTTGGTCTCACGGATGTGAGAAGTTGACACCTGGAACAGCAGATACAATAGACAAGTTTAAAACCACAGTAAGGCAATTCAGGAGTAAAGTCAGGAGAAAAGCTTCTTCCATGTGGTGTAGATGGAGGCTATTTTGCTCATTGTATCCGCACCATCTTGTAAAACACCAGGATTGACAGTCCCACTTGCCCACTCCTCCCCATAGTCCCGCAAATTTAATTCTGTCTAGAATCTCGTCAATTACCTTTTGATGGCACTGATTAATTCTGCTACTTTTAAAGGCAATAAAATCCAGATCCCATGACAAAGTAAAAGTTTTATTTACATCCTTCCTTAAAGCTTTTACCTAAAATTTAAAGCTGCACTCCGTGAATGGCCCACTGAGGTGGATAAGTTTCCCCTATTTAACTGATGATCTTGTATACAACAATTAAACCTCCTCTAAACTGTCCTCACACCAAGAACACCATCTTTACACAGGGGTTCCCAATTGAAACATTGCATGTTCATTCCCTCCCCTGATGTGCCTGTTCCACTGAATTCCTTCAGACCTTTGTGCTCATGATTCCAGCATCTGCGATTCCTTATGTCCCTTATGTTTCATAAGGGACATAATTCCTTATGTCTCATATAGCCAAATCCTTCATCCTTGGAACTATTCCGCACCCTCACTCAGCCCTCCCCATCCTCTTCATAATGTGTGTCAATTTGTAGTGCTTCAATTGAGTCTTAACAAGAGGTCAGTGCAGATTCAATGTAACTTCTCTGTTTTTATATTCAGTCCCTCTATTTTTAAAACACATTCAAATATTCCATCTCTAACAAACTTTGTCTGCTGAGTAAATTGAATGTTTTTAGATATATCAATAAGTTTTATTTCATTTATGTTGACTAAATATAGCAAGCGATAAAGAACAAAGGCAGCCAAATGGAGTTGTACAGATCGGCATGAAGAAATTCGTCCAGACTTTGCTAATCAGAAGCTCGCCTCTCCCACTTACTGCTTGGATACTTAATTTTCTTATAAGGATATCTGGAAAGAACTTAATGGCCAACAGCCACTCGTCCCTATTGGAAGAAAATGCTCTGTGGTGCTATTGCATGAGGCAGCATAATCAAATCTTCTTTAGGCACCATTAAAATACTCCACCACCCAAACTGCTGAATAAACTGTTGGCAGACGACTATATGGCATGCAGTCTTACTCTTTGTCAAAGCTGTTAATATTTCTCAAAGCAACATTCACAAACTAAAATTGAAATAAATAATTTCATAAAAATAATAGGACTGAGATGAGGAAAAACGTTTTCA
Source organism: Okamejei kenojei (assembly GCA_035221665.1). Taxonomy (NCBI): domain Eukaryota; kingdom Metazoa; phylum Chordata; class Chondrichthyes; order Rajiformes; family Rajidae; genus Okamejei; species Okamejei kenojei. The sequence goes on from CM069131.1 coordinate 78,896,180, forward strand.
CCTAGAGAGTTGTGAATCTGTGGAATTCCCTGCCACAGAAGGCAGTTGAGGCCAACTCACTGGATGTTTTCAAGAGAGAGTTAGATTTAGCTGTTAGGGCTAATGGAATCAAGGGATATGGGGAAAAAACAGGAACGGGGTACTTATTTTGGATGAATAGCCATGATCATATTGAATGGTGGTGCTGGCTTGAGGGGCTGAATGGCTTATTCCTGCACTTATTTTCTATCTTTCTAATTACAAATCTTATGTATTTCATAAATCACAATTATACATAAATCAAAACAATAGAAACAATTATGCAAACAAATATTATTAAAGAATGCCTCATACCTTATTCTTGCAGTTCTTCAGTATTAAAGCAGTATCTCCATTCAATAGGCAATAGAAAATAGGTGCAGGAGTAGGCCATTTGGCCTTTCGAGACAGCACCACCATTGACTATGATCATGGCTGTTCATCCACAATCAGTACCCTGTTCCTGTCTTTTCCCCATATCCCTTGACTGCTATCTTTAAGAGCTCTATCTAATGCCCCTGTCCCACTTAGGAAACCTGAACGGAAACGTCTGGAGATGTTGCGCCCCACCCAAAGTTTCCGTGCGGTTCACGGAGGTTTTTGCCAGCCTCCCTAATGGTCGAAAGTGGTTTCCGCTTCTTCTATGTTCCGGTGATTATTTCAAAAGATTCTACACCGGCCGCGACTAAAAATAGGTTGCCATTTTAAAATGTTTTTAGTCGAAGCCGGTTGCGATGCTAGTTGAAGGTGGTTGCTGGAGGATGCAGGTAGTGGCGGCCGGTTTTTGAATTTTTTGAAATAATCGCCGGAACATAGAAGAAGCGGAAACCACTTTCGACCATTAGGGAGACTGACAAAAACCTCCAGGAACCTCATGGAAACCTTGGGTGGGGAGCAAAGTCTCCAAAGGTTTCCGTTCAGGTTTCCTAAGTGGGACAGGGGCATAACTCTCTCTTGAAAGCATCCACACAATCGTCTTCAACTGTCTTCTGAGGCAGAGAATTCCACAGATTCACAAACCTCTGGGTGAAAAAGCTTTTCCTCATCTCCGTGCTAAATGGCCTACCCCTTATTCTTAAACTGTGACTCCTGGTTCTGGACTCCCCCAACATCGGCATCATGTTTCCTCCCTCTAGCATGTCCAATCCCTTAATAATCTTATATGTTTCAATAAGATCCCCTCTCATCCTTCTAAATTCCGGTGTATACAAGCCCAATCGCTGATTTTTTTCAAAATATGACAGTCCAGCCATCCTGGGAATTAACCTTGTGAACATACGCTGCACTCACTCAATAGCAAGAATGCCCTTCCTCAAATTTTGAGGTCATAATTGCACACAATACTCCAGCTGTGGTCTCACCAGGGCCATGTACAACTGCAGAAGGACCTCTTTACTCCTATACTCAACTCCTCTTGCTACGAAGGCCAACATGCCATTAGCTTTCTTCACTGCCTGCTGTACCTGCAGGCTTACTGTCAGTGAATGATGTACAAGGACTCCCAGATCCCATTGTACTTCCCCTTTTCTTAACTTGACACCATTCAGATAATAATCTGCCTTCCTGTTCTTTCCACCAAAGTGGATAACCTCACATTTATCCACATTAAACTGCATCTGCCCACTCACCCAACCTGTCCAAGTCACCCAGCATCCTCATAGCATCCTCCTCACAGTTCACACTGCCACCCAGCTTTGTGTCATCTGCAAATTTGCTAATGTTACTTTTAATCCCTTCATCTAAATCATTAATGTAGATTGTAAATAGCTGCGGTCCCAGCACCGAGCCTTGCGGTAGCCCACCGGTGACTGTCTGCCATTCTGAGAGGGACCCGTTAATCCCTACTTTTTGATTCCTGTCTGCCAACCAATTTTCTATCCACGTCAGTACCCTACCCCCAATACCATGTACTCTAATTTTACCCACTAATCCCCTGTGGGACTTTATCAAAGGCTTTCTGAAAGTCCAGGTACACTACATCGACTGGCACTCCCTTGTCCATTTTACTTGTAACATCCTCAAAAAATTCCAGAAGATTAGTCAAGCATGATTTCGCCTTTGTAAATCCTTGCTGACTCGGACTGATCCTGTTATTGCTTTCAAAATGTGCCGCTTTTTCATCTTTTATAATTGACTCCAGCATCTTCCCACCACCGATGTCAGGCTAACTGGTCTATAATTCCCTGTTTTCTCTCTTCCTCCTTTCTTAAAAAGTGGGAGAACATTAGCTACCTTCCAATCCACAGGAACTAATCCAGATTCCATAGAACATTGGAAAATGATCACCAATGCGTCCACAAATTCTAGAGCCACCTCCTTATGTACCCTGGGATGCAGACCATCAGGCCAAGGGGATTTATTTGTCTTCAGTCTCATCAGTCTATCCAACACCATTTCCTGCCTAGTGTGAATTCCCTTCAGTTCCTCCGTCACCCTAGGTCCTCTGGCCACTAGTACATCTGGAAGATTGTTTGAGTCTTCCTCAGTGAAGACAGATCCAAGGTATCTGTTCTACCATTTCCTTGTTCCCCGAAATAAATTCACCTGTGTCTGTCTTCAAGAGACCCACATTTGTCTTAACTAGGTTTTTCCTCTTCACATACCTAAAGAAGCTTTTACTATCCACCTTTATATACTTGGCTAGCTTACCTTCGTACCTTATCTTTCATCCCCGTATTGCCTTTTTAGTTATCTTCTGTTACTCTTTAAAAGTTTCCCAATCCTTTGGCTTCCTGCACATCTTTGCTATGTTATATTTCTTCTCTTTTATTTTTATACTGTCCCTGAATTCCCTTGTGAGCCACAGCGGCCTCTTACTCCCCTTAGAATCTTTCTTCCTCTTTGGAATGAACTGATCTGCACCTTCTGGATTATTCCGAGAAATGTCTGCCACTGCTGTGCCACTGTCATCCCTGCTAGGGTCTCTTTCCAGTCAACTTTGGCCAGCTCCTCCCTCATGCCTCCATGGTTCCCTTTGCTCAACTGTGATACTGACAGTTCCGATTTTCCCTTCTGCCTCTCAAATTGTAGATTAAAACTTATATTATGGTCACTATCTCCTAATGGCTCCTTTACCTCAAATTCCCTTATCAAATCCAGTTCATTACACAAATAAATCCAGAATTGCCTTCTCCCTGGTAGGCTCCAGTACAAGCTGCTCTAAGAATCCATCTCGGAGGCACTCTACAAACTCCCTTTCATGGGATCCAGTACCAACCTGATTTTCCCAGTCTACCTGCATATTGAAATCTTCCATAACCACCGTAGCATTTCCTTTGCGACATGCCAATTTTAATTCTTGATTCAACTTGCACCCAATATCCAGGCTACTGTTTGGGGGCCTGTAGATAACTCCCATTAGGGTCTTTTTACCCTTATGATTCCTCAGTTCTATCCATCCTGATTCTACATCTCCTGATTCTATGTCACTCCTTGCAAGTGACTGAATTTCATTCCTTACCAACAGAGCTACCCCACCTCCTCTGCCCACCTGTCTGTCTTTTTGATTGGACGTATACCCCTGAATATTCAATTCCCAGCCCTGGTCCTTTTGCAGCCATGTCTCTGTAATTTCCACAACATCAAACTTGGCCATTTCTAACTGAACCTCAAGCTCATCCACTTTATTTCTTATACTTTGCGCATTCATGGATCATAGATCATGGATCATGGAGACTTTATTGTCATTCAGACCTTTCGGTCTGAACGAAATTCCGTTGCCTTGCAGTCATACATATAGTAAATAACAAAACACACAATAAACACAAATTTAACAACCACCACAGTGAGTTCACCAGACACCTCCTCACTGTGATGGAAGGCAAAATCTTAAGTCTTTGTCTCTTCCCTTCTTGTTCTTCCTCTTCCTCTGCGCTGAGGCGACCCGGGCCTCCGATGTTATGACCCCACCGGGTGATGTAAGTAAGTCCCGCGGCTGAACCGTGCTCCGCGAACGGGCAGGTTCAACTCCCCGGCCCGGGGCGGTCGAAGCTGCCGAAGCTGCCGCCCTCCAGTCCAGCGATCGCAGCTGTTGCCGCGGGTGATCCGGACAAACAAGTGACCAGCCTGTGACCTGCGAGCTCCCGACAATGTCGTCCACTGGGCCTGCGGCTGGGCCGCCAAAGTCGCTGCCGCCACCACCGGAAAACAGCCACATCTCCGAGTCGAGCCGCCGGAACGCCACAGCCCCGAAGTCGGCCAGCCTCGCGCTATTAAGTCCTGGCTGGCTCTGACTCTGGAGCCTCGAGGTCGGTCGCAGTTGGAGGCTGCCAGCTCCGCCATTAGGCCTCAGCGCAGACGGAGACGGAGACGGGGGATACGACAAGAAAAGTCGCGTCCCCCTGAGAGAAGAGACTAAAACGTTTCTCCCAACCCTCCCACACACATACACAACATAATAACTCAAATTAACACGCCATACAAGACAAGAAAACAACAAAAAAAAGAAAAAAACAGACGGACTGCAGGCGAGCCGCAGCTGCCAAGGCAGCGCCGCCACTCCATATACAACACTCAAACTTTTCTTCCCATTAATTCAGGAGTCTTTTGTAACTTTTCATGTACTCACTTCCCCTTTAACTGCATCTTTATACTCCCAATTTGTCAATCACTCCCCCATGCTTTTTAATTTAAACCCTCACATGTCGCACCAGCAAACCTGCCTTGCCAGAATGTTGGTCTCCCTCCAGTGAAGGTGTAACCTATCCCTTTTGTACGGGTCATCCCTACCCAAGGAGAGATGCCAGTGATCTAAGAATCTAAATCCCTGCACCAGCCCCACAGCCACATATTCAGATCCCCGATCTCCCTGTTCCTGCCCGCACCAGCAGAGATAACCACCCTAGAAGTCTTGCGTTTCAGTCTTCTTCCTAACTCTAAACTCGCGTTGCAGAACCTCCTTTTTCTTCTTCCCGACGTCGTTTGTGCCCATGGGCACAACTACTTCCAGCTGCTCACCTTCCCTCTCGAGGATGTTCCAAAGTCGGCGTAGCGGCAGATTTTTATATCGTTCAAGAGATTACTCCCTCAAGCCACTAAAGTAGACTACATGGTTAAGGAGAATGTCGTAATACACATGTGAGCTCTCCGTGAGACCTTCAGAGCTTCCTTACAGATAAATCTTCATAACACAGTCTTTTGATTAATAGTTTCTTTATTGTTGAACAAACACAATAGGATACATCCGACCTTCTTCTCCGACTCATACACTTTAATCTTCGTCAAACTCCAGCATATCGCTTAAACGTTAGGAAACTCCTCGTGTATCGGTTAAACGTCACATGGTCGAAGGGTAAACCTTCCCCATATGAGTCCGAGCTAAACTAAAAACAAAACCTCTGCACAAGAAACCTAGCTCCAAACGCGCACAAGAATACGTCATAAATCCCACCCACATAATAACGGGTAGTCCAAAATTTAAAGGCAAATGCCATAATTAATGACACACAAAACAAGCCAATTGGCCACCACATACCGGCCCCTAATTATTCTGAATATATAACAGGGCAATTATTAATAAACATCAAAAAAGTAGCCATGAAGGCTTAACATATATCAAAAGCAAAAATTCGGGGAATTGAACCCCGGTCTCCCGCGTGACAGGCGGGGCTACTAACCACGATACTAAAGAGAAAAATAGCAGGCACTACAGATCCGCAATCAAAATTCTTAATCGACTCTTCCATCGTCACTTTTGCCTTTGAGAAGCAAGCATAACTTGATATTGATCTTATTAAAATATTGTTTTTAATTTACAGTCGTACTGTGCGCACCAAACCCTTAAAATCAGGCATGATACCCAGTATATAGTCCAAAACATAAAAGTCCAAAGCTTTGATAGTATGAAACTTCTTCCTCCATGTCCGATTAACTCATGGATGGGTTGTAACAACAATGCTGAAGTATGAAAATCTTTCGAGAGAATAACAGGACTTTTAGCAATAACGTTCACCGTTAGGTTTGATTTAATTTCTGGATCATTAGCAGAGATTTCAAATCCCAGGTCAAGCTTTGGCCATTCTCTGTCTGGCTTACAGAGAGACTCTAGTTCATCGATCCATCTCTTATCGTTTAAATAGCGGTTCGCTGTCAGTTCTCTGGAAACTTCATCCGCAGGATTTTCTTTTGTGTTAACATATTTCAATTGATCTTTCCATTGGCAGATTGTCTCTGTCCAAATCCAACTCTCTGTTTTTTTTTGGCTATCATCTGGTGGAATGCTTTCACAATTGTCGCCACTTAGAAAGTGTAAATCCTCCCTTATTATATAACCATATAACCATATAACCATATAACAATTACAGCATGGAAACAGGCCATTTTGGCCCTTCTAGTCCGTGCCAAACACTTACTCTCACCTAGTCCCATCTACGTGCAATCAGACCATAACCCTCCATTCCTTTCCCGTCCATATAGCTATCCAATTTATTTTTAAATGATAAAATCGAACCTTCCTCCACCACTTCCACTGGAAGCTCATTCCTCACAGCTACCACTCTCTGAGTAAAGAAGTTCCCCCTCATGTTACCCCTAAACTATTGTCCCTTAATTCTCAAATCATTTCCTCTTGTTTGAATCTTCCCTACTCTCAATGGAAAAAGCTTATCCACATCAACTCTGTCTATCCCTCTCATAATTTTAAAGACCTCTATCAAGTTCCCCCTTAACCTTCTGTGCTCCAAAGAATAAAGACCTAACTTATTCAACTTTTCTCTGTAAGTTAGGTGCTGAAACCCAGGCAACATTCTAGTAAATCTCCTCTGTACTCTATTTTGTTGACATCTTACCTATAATTTGGTGACCAGAATTGTACACCATATTCCAGAATTGGCCTCACCAATGCTTTGTACAATTTTAACATTACATCCCAACTTCTATACTCAATGCTCTGATTTATAAAGCCAGCACACCAAAAGCTTTCTTTACCACCCTATCTACATGAGATTCCATCTTCAGGTAACTATGCACAGTTATTCCTAGATCCCTCTGTTCTACTGCATTCCTCAATTCGCTACCATTTACCATGTACGTCCTATTTTGATTTGTCCTACCAAGATGTAGCACCTCACACTTTTCAGCATTAAACTCCATCTGCCATCTTTCAGCCTATTCTTCCAAATGGCCTAAATCTCTCTGTAGACTTTGAAAATCTACTTCATTATCCACAACACCACCTACCTTAGTATCATCTGCATACTTACTAATCCAATATACCACACCATCATCCAGATCATTCTGGTTGCATTGCTTCCTGCTCAGTAGACATGGATTTTAAACAATCATCCATGTAGAAATTATTCTTCAAAGAGATTATTACTTCTAGAAATTTAGTATTCTCACCAAACTTGCATTTCAAATTCTGGGTACGTTGCTCTACCATACGAGGATTATTCGGAAGATTAACACTTTCTTGTTTGAAAGGTAAGTCCAGACAATAGTGTCCATCAATCTTTACTGGGTGTTCATAATATCCATTAACTTCAACTCTTCATTTGACATTTCCTCAGATTCCTTATTAGTACTTTCATTGAAGTCATGATTGTACGGTTTCATCACCAGCTTTTCTAATTTATCAGTAGATATTTGATTAACAGCAATGGTAGGATAGCTCTTCTGACTCCCATTTTCATTATTCCTTCTCAAGGAGCCGTAGATAACGCATCCAAGTCGGGTTTTCGCAGCATATGGTCCATCGACTTGTCTACTCACAATCTGTATAGGTGCCAATGTCTTCAAAACATTTGTCCTGCTAAGTAGGTCAACACTAGAATTTATTTCAGATGTATTGACATCCTTCAGGTAAGGCCATTGTTTCAAGTCTTCATGTCTGGGTATATTTTGACGACCAACAGGCATGGTTCCATGTGTAAACATTTCAGATATTGGTATAAAATTATCTTCATCTAGGATATCTCCATACTTAGAAACATAGAAAATAGGTGCAGGAGGAGGCCATTCAGCCCTTCGAACCAGCTCCACAATTCATTGTGATCATGGCTGATCGTCCCAAATCAATAACCCGTGCCTGCCTTCTCCCCATATCCCTTTATTCCACTAGCCCCTAGAGCACTATCTAACTCCCCCTTCAATCCATCCAGTGATTTGGCATCCTGTGGCAGGGAATTCCACAAATTCACAACTCTCTGGGTGAAAATGTTTTTTCTCACCTTAGCCTTAAATTGCCTCCCTTTTATTCTAAGACTGTGGCTCCTGGTTCTGGACTCGCCCAACATTGGGAAATTTTTTCCTGCATCTAGCTTGCCCTGTCCTTTTATAATTTTATATGTTTCTATAAGATTCCCCTTCATCCTAAACTCTAGTGAATACAAGCCTAGTCTTTTCATGTGACAATCTCACCATCCCAGGGATCAATCTCTTGAACCTACTCTGCACTGCCAAGGATGTCCTTCCTCACATTAGGAGACCAAAACTGTACACAATGGTCTTACCAGAACCCTATACTGGTCAGAGAGGAGATTAACGCAATAGAAAGAAAGGACATTAGCTTGGAGGATGTGGAATCGATATGGGTAGAGCTGCAAAACACTAAAGGGCAAAAATCGCAAGTGGGAGTTGTGTACAGGCCACCTAACAGTAGTAGTGGAGTTGGGGATGGCATCCAACAGGAAATCAGAAATGCGTGCAACAAAGGTAAAACAGTTATAATTGGTGACTTCAATCTACATATAGATTGGATGAATCAAACTGGCAGGGGTTCTGAGGAAGAGGATTTCTTGGAATGTATGCGGGACAGTTTTCTAAACCAACATGTAGAGGAACCTACGAGAGAGCAGGCTATTCTAGACTTGGTATTGAGTAATGAGGAAGTGTTAATTAGCAGTCTTATTGTGCGTGGCACCTTGGGCAAGAGTGACCATAATATGGTTGAGTTCTTCATTAGGATGGAGATTGACATAGTTCATTAAGAAACAAGGGTTCTGAACTTAAAGAAAGGTAACTTTGAGGCTATGAGACGTGAATTGGCCAAGATAGACTGGCAATTGATTCTTAAAGGGTTGACGGTGGATATGCAATGGAAGGCATTTAAAGACTGCATGGATGAACTACAACAATTGTTCATCCTAGTCTGGCAAAAAAATAAATCAGGGAAGGTAGTGCATCCATGGATAACAAGGGAAATCAGGGATAGTATCAAAACAAAAGATGAAGCATACAAATTAGCCAGAAAAAGCCACCTACCAGAAGACTGGGAGAAATTCAGAGTCCAGCAGAGGAGGACAAAGGGCTTAATTAGGAAAGGGAAAACAGATTACGAAGGAAAACTGGCAGGGAACATAAAAACTGACTGCAAAAGCTTTTATAGATATGTGAAGAGAAAAAGATTAGTTAAAACAAATGTAGGTCCCTTGCAGTCAGAAGCAGGTGAATTGATCATGGCGAACAAGGACATGGCAGACCAATTGAATAACTACTTTGGTTCTGTCTTCACTAAGGAAGATATAAATAATCTGCCAGAAATAGCAGGGGACCAGGGGTCAAACGAGATGGAGGAACTGAATGAAATCCAAGTTAGTCGGGAAGTGGTGTTAGGTAAATTGAATGGATTAAAGGCCGATAAATCCCCAGGGCCAGATAGGCTGCATCCAAGAGTGCTTAAGGAAGTAGCCCCACAAACAGAGGATGGATTCTTAGATTCTCTTTAGATTCTGGAATAGTTCCTGAGGATTGGAGGATAGCCAATGTAACCCCACATTTAAAAAGGGAGGGAGAGAGAAAACGGGGAATTACAGACCAGTTAGTCTAACATCGGTAGTCAGTTATTAAAGATGGGATAGCAGTACATTTGGAAAGTGGTGAAATCACTGGACAGTCAGCATGGATTTTTTGAAAGGTAAATCATGTCTGACGAAGCTTATAGAATTTTTCGAGGATGTAACTAGTAGAGTGGATAAGGGAGAACCAGTGGATGTGTTATATCTGGACTTTCAGAAGGCTTTCGACAAGGTCCCACTTAAGAGATTAGTATGCAAACTTAAAGCACACGGTATTGGGGGTTCAGTATTGATGAGGATAGAGAACTATCCGGCAGACAGGAAGCAAAGAGTAGGAGTAAACGGATTCTTTTCAGAATTGCAGGCAGTGACTAGTTATTAGCCCAGAGCCCCCAGACCCCAGCTATTAACAATATATTAACAATTATAATAAGCTATTAACAATATATATTAATAATTTGGACGAGGGAAATGAATGCAACATCTCCACGTTTGTGGATGACACAAAGCTGGGGGGGCAGTGTTAGCTGTGATAGCGGTATGTTAGCATTCATAGCAAAAAGATTTGAGTATAGGAGCAGGGAGGTTCTACTGCAGTTGTACAGGGCCTTGGTGAGACCACACCTGGAGTATTGCGTACAGTTTTGGTCTCCTAATCTGAGGAAAGACATTCTTGCCATAGAGAGAGTACAGAGAAGGTTCACCAGACTGATTCCTGGGATGTCAGGACTTTCATATGAAGAAAGACTGGATAGACTAGGCTTGTACTCGCTAGAATTTAGAAGATTGAGGGGGGATCTTATAGAAACTTACAAAATTCGTAAGGGGTTGGACAGGCTAGATGCAAGAAGATTGTTCCCGATGTTGGGGAAGTCCAGAACAAGGGGTCGCAGTTTAAGGATAAGGGGGAAATCTTTTAGGACAGAAATGAGAAAAAAGAAAATTCACACAGAGAATTATCTGCCACAGTAAATAGTTGAGGCCAGTTCATTGGCTATATTTAAGAGGGAGTTAGATGTAGCCCTTGTGGCTAGAGGGATCAGGGGATATGGAGAGAAGGCAGATACAGGATACTGAGTTGGATGATCAGCCATGATCACAATGAATGGCGGTGAAGGCTCGAAGGGCCGAATGGCCTACTCCTGTACCTATTTTCTATGTTTCTATGTTTCTATACAAGTGCTGAAGAACCTCTTTATTCCTATACTCAAATCGTCTTATTATGAAGGCCAACATTCCATTAGCTTTCATCACTGCCTGCTGTTCCTGCACGCCAACTTTCTGTGACTGATGTACATGGACACCCAGGTCTCGCAGCACCTCCCCCTTACCTAACCTAATCCCATTGAGATAATAATCCGCCCCCTTGTTTTTGCCACCTAAGTGGATAACCTCACATTTATCTATATTGTACTGCATCTGCCATACATCTGCCCACTCACTCAACCTGTCTAGGTCGCCCTGCAACCTTCTAAAATCCTCTTCACAGTTCACACTGCCACCCAGCTTTGTGCCATCCACAAACTTGCTAGTGGTTGTTCCTAATTCTCTCTTCCAAATCATTAATATATATGGTAAGCAGTTACGACCCCAACACCGAGCCTTGCGGCACTCCACTCGCCACTGCCTGCCATTCTGAAAAGGACCCGTTCACTCCTACTCTTTGCTTCCTGTCTGCCAACCAATTTTCTATCCATGTCAACACCCTACCCCCAATACCATGTGCTCTAATTTTAGTCACCAGTCTCCCGTGTGGGACCTTACCAAAGGTTTTCTGAAAGTATAGATACACTACATCTACTGGTTCCCCTTCAACCATTTTACTTGTCACATCTACAAAAAATTCCAGAAGATTATCCAAGCATGATTTCCCTTTCATAAATCCATATTGACTTGGACTTATCCTTTTACTGCTATCCAAATGCCCCATTATTACTTCTTTAATAATTTATTCCAGCATCTTTCCCACCACCAAAGTCAGGCTAACTGGTCTGTAATTCTCCGTTTTCTCTCTCGCTCCTTTCTTGAAAAGTGGGATAACATTAGCTATCCTCCAATCCACAGGAACTGTTCCTGAATCTATTGAACATTGGAAAATGATCACCAATGCTTCCACTATTTCTAAAGCCACCTCCCTGAGGACCCTGGGATGCAGACCATCCGGCCCAGGGAATTTATCATCCTTCAGTCCCACTAGCTTACCCAATACTATTTCTCGCCTTATGAAAATTTATTTCAGTAACCCCTTAGATCCTCTGTCCTCCAGTACGTCTGGGAGATTGTTTGTGTCTTCCTTCGCGAAGACAGATCCGAAGTACCTGTTCAACTCTTCTGCTATTTCCTTGTTGCCCATAATAATTTCAATCGTGTCTGCCTTCAAGGGACCCACATTTGAATTTGCTACTCTTTTTCCCTTAACATATCTAAAGAAGCTTTTACTGTCCTTCTTTATATTCCTGGCCAGCTTCCCTTCGTACTTCATCTTTTCAGCCCGCATTGCCTGTTTTCTTTCCTTCTGTTGTCCTATGAAAGTTTCCCAATCCTCTGGCTTCCGGCTACTCTATGCTGTGTTATACATCTTTTTTTTTAGTTTTATTCTATCCCTCTCTTGTCAGCCACGGTTACATTGTAATGTAATGACTCATGCTCTCTTTATCTTCATTCATGGTACGCAATCGAATCTAAGTTTTTTCTCCTGTGATGGTCAGCTTTGTCGTAAGGTTTTCTGTGCAAAAGGTAGTCGAACTTCAGTGATCCAAAAAAGCATATGTTTGCAACACTGTATTTGTCTTGCTATTCCTTATCTTTACTGGTAAGATAGAAAAAATACAGGCTTCAACCCCGGCCCCAATATGAGCAGTTACTTGAGGCTAGGTGATAGCATCATTAGTAGCTGGCTTCTCCTTCTGTCCCGTTTGCTGCGTTTCATCCTCTTCGATTTGCTCTGATAGCTCTTTTTCCATTTGTTCCGGTTCTTCCTCTTCTATTTGATCTCGTGGCTTCTTTACAGTATGAAGTGCTTCAGGATGATATTGCCTGCACTTATGACAAATTATAGGATTCCTGCAGTCTCTCACCATATGTCCTTTTTTCAAACATCCAAAACAGATTCCCTTCTCTTTCAAGAAGTCCACCTTTTCTTCATATTCTTTCTTCTTGAATCTTCAACATCATCTTATGATGTGACCAACTTCATCACATAACAAACAAAATCCTATTTGCTTGATACTAGATACATCTCCTTTCATTCCATCTGTCGTTTCCACAGGTATTATAGTGGTAGCAAAACTACTTCTCCTAGGTTCTGATCTTTCTTCAGTTTTGGTAACGGTAGAACCTTTGTTAGTTGCAATTGGTTTTCAATAGTCCTGTGGTGTGGCTCTAACATGTACCGTACTTCCCTGTCCAAGAATTTCACCAGGTCTGGTGGCTTGGCTACTCGCTTCTTCTTATCCAATATTCTGCCTGCTTTATCTCTCCACCTTTCTCTCAGTCTTCTGGGCAGCTTACTAGTGATGACTCTAGTATTACTTGCAAGATTCATTTCTTCCATGTCGCCGAGATTTTTAATAGAGCTGCAACAACTCTAAGAAATATTGCATAATTACTCAATGCCTCCCTATCTTCTGGCTTGATTTATTTCCAAGCATGGGCCTTCTCCATGTATGCATTAGCAATCCTCTGTTCATTACCATAACATTCTTTAAGTAATCTTCTCGCCTCTTTATAGCCATGGCTGTCTGGCTCATTTTGACAACTCTCCGCTTATGTACTTTACCAGAAATTGTAAGCGTCCATTTCATCCATAATTTTCATTTCTAATACTTCTTCTACTAATGCCCTTATGAAAGCTTCATACCGCAAAGGATCTCCATCATATGTAGGAATTTCTGCTGGTGGTAGAATGAGAGAGGTATTTTGTTGAGCTATGATCTGGTTGAATTCAGCTTGCCTATTCGCACATGCAAATAATCCATCCTGATAATCTTGGCTTGGCTCCAATGGATGATAGACAGTTCTTGGCTCAAACTGGCTTGCTCGAGCCTGTGCACCAGGCCTTGGAAAAGCATAGTCCGCTATTGGTTTGTCCAGAGCATCTACAGACGCTCCATAATTAGTTTGTTTCAATCTAGCACTCATTTACTGAGGTGAAGTTTTACCCATCTTCCTCTGTTCCAATGGGTGTTCAAAGCCATGAAATCCGGTGGACCTTAATTGTGGAATTGATCCAACTGTTGACACACTTGGAGCAGTTTTTTCTCTTGGTCTAGATGTTCTGGAGCTGCATCTTGAACCCTCACTTTCCAATATCTCCTTATTTGATTTGGCCACCGCCATCTTCGTGGCTAATTCCAGTTGTTCTTTTCGTTGCCTAAACTCTTCTTTCATCTGTTCTTGTCGCTCAATCTCATGTTTCTTCTTCAAGGCATCTGCTTCTATTGAGAGAGCGGCTAGATTAGCTTCAACTCCCAATTGAGCAGAAACCCTTCGAGATCCTAACCTAATCTTCTGTCCCACTCTCTGGGACTGGCTTTCACCCCACCAACTTGCCTACCATTTCTTCAGTGGGCAAAAATCACAAATCACAAATTTTGATCAAGCCTTCTTGCCTCAGCCTCCTCGCCGAAGACTCGTGTGCCAAAGATTCACACTTTACTCACCAAGGCATTTGAGCCAAAGACTCACACTAATCACCAAGGGACTTCACCTCAACAAGGCCGCTACCCCTAGAGAAAGTCCTACACTTATTTGTTGCTCAAGACTTTAACTTCTGTAGCCCATCCACTACACTCGCTCCTTCAGCTGCCGCTCCTCTGCCGACCTTGAAGGTGTGTGTTGCTGGTTGTCACCGACCGGTTTTTAAATGACCCGCTCTTGAAAATTCACCAAGGTTTTAACTTCATGAAGTCACATTTCAAATGACTGGGCCTGCAAACAGATTCCCTACCATAAGTGCTGTATCCAGTATCAGAGCATAGAGATAGATTTGTCAACGAGAACGTGTCAACAGGTTTAGGATTTCATACTTTATGGAGACATTGTGGCGTCAGCCTAAACTCGGGCCACTTATGCTCGAACCCTCGTCAGGAGATACGAGGGTGGGCACGTGACGTCATGGGCTAGAGGGTGTGTCCTGGTACTTAAGGTCTCTTACCTCGAGACCTAGTAGAGTCAACAGATAGCTGAGCCCAAGAGTACAACCTCACTCAGCTACAGCAACATTGTAATATGGTTAGCGCACCAACCTAACGTGTCACCACTGAATAAACAACACTTTGAACCTGCCTGAAGTCTCACCTTTATTCACCACGTATGGTGCCGCTACATTGGTGACCCCCGACTGTCCGAATTGAAATTTGGACTCACCTGAAGCACGCAGCCTTGGGAGACATGATGTCTGCAGATGGCTGCCCAGCCCTGCAGAACAACGCTGCTGCCAACCTGGCCCCGCTGTGAGGTATGTCGCCTCTTCCCCACCAGCTGCAGCTCACCGGAGCTGAGAAGCCGCGGCTACTGCCGCCCTCCCGCTCCCGGCAACGGGGCAGGCCCCGCTTCCAACCCCCACACCACTCCAGGCCTTGTGTGACGGCTGGCGAGCTCCCCTGTATGACCTGCCAGGAGCAGACCACCGGAGTGGAGAGGTTTAGCAGCCGCCGCTGCCCCACCAGCTGCAGCAGGAGCTGCGAGCCTAGCAGCCTCCTGCCCACGGCAACCCCGATACACGCCCGACGTCTCTGGGAGCAGAGAGCGAGTACCTGCCACTCTCCCGCTCCGACAACGGACTCCGGATCCGGGCCTTGCACCGCGAACATGGCTCCAGGCCCTGCACTGCACCGGCCTCACCTCACCCGGGCTCACCACTCCAGACCCGGCACTGCAACAGGCCTCACCGTGGCCATGGCTCCACGTCCTGCCCTGCACCATGCCTGGCCCCACCGACCGCTGCCCAGGGCCTAGCCACCCAATAGGGCGGGCTTACCCGAGGCGACCGCTGAAGACGCCCTTCTGCTCCTCACCGGTCTTCAATCACTGGTGAATTCGCTTCAGCCGACCGACAAGATGGCCGCCGCACCATCTTTAAACAAGCGAATGCCGACTACAAAAATGGCCGCCGCGGGCGGCCGGAAGTGAAGTATGAACTTACCTGACCGCTGTCTACAGCGCCACCTTCCGGCCGGATGCTGTCCCTGCAGCTTGACCGTCAGATCGGATGCCGTCACTGCAGCCTCACCGCCGACCACAGCACCACCTTACGGCCGGATGCCGTCACTGCAACCTGACTACCGGCAACAGCGCCGCCGTCAGACCGGATGCCGTCACTGCAGCCTCACCGCCGACCACAGCGCCACATTCAGACCGGAGGCTGTCCCTGCAGCACTATCCTGCACTATGAACACTGGACAATTTGAACTTTGGACACTGATTGCACTGTGATTTGTCTTTTTAGTTCATTATTGTGTTCACTGCATTTCCATGCTCGGTTCAGAAATTAGTTTGTTTATTTGATTTAGTTTTTCGCCCATCGTTGTTGGGGGCCGTATTTCACAGGACACTCTCCCTTAGCTGGTCAAGGAGATGCGACTGTGTCTCTTCGGTCTCCTCGCACCCCTCGGTACATCGGGATCGCCCACGCAGAGTGTCACTGCGCCCGTGGAGCCCTCCATCCCGACCCATGCCCGGGGTGTCCCAGACCACTTCTGTCCGGCGGCTTCTGCATCAGTCTCCTCGCACCCCTCGGTACTTCGAGATCGCCCACGCAGAGCGTCACTGCGCCCGTGGAGCCCTCCGTCCCAACCCACGTCCGGGGTGTCGCAGACCTACATGCAGGAGCCTCCCTCGACCATGCTATTCCTTCCTCCCGTTCTGGGGTTGGGGGGGGGGTCCTGTGGCGTCAGCCTAAACTTGGGCCACTTATGCTCGAACCCTCGTCAGGAGATACGAGGGTGGGCACGTGACGTCATGGGCTAGAGGGTGTGTCCTGGTACTTAAGGTTTCTTACCTCGAGACCTAGTAGAGTCAACAGGTAGCTGAGCCCAAGAGTACAACCTCGCTCAGCTACAGCAACATTGTAATATGGTTAGCGCACCAACTTAACATGTCACCACTGAATAAACAACAATTTGAACCTGCCTGAAGTCTCACCTTTATTCACCATGTATGGTGCCGCTACAACATAATTTTTTTGTTTAGTTTAGAGATACAGTGCAGAAACAGGCCTTTCGGCCCACCGAGTCTGTACCGACCAGTAATCGCTGCACACTAATACTATCATATACACACACTAGGGCCAATCTACAATTTATTCTAAGACAATTAGCCTACAAACCTGAACATCTTTGGAGTGCAGGAGGAAACCAGAGATCCCAAAGAAAACCCATGCAGGTCATGGGAAGAACGTCCAAACTCCATACAGACAAGCACCCGTAATCAGGATCAAACCTGGATCTCTGGCTCTGTAAGGCAGCAACTCTGCCACCGTGCCACCCCATATGTATTGAAAATCTGAACATGCTGGTATTTATATGGATAAATTCCTGGCAAAACGTGACAGAGTGCTCCCAAAAAAACTGCCAAAACTGGACCACTAGATTGTGAAATCAGCTCAAGTGCTACTAATTCTTGTCCCCGCATTCATTTAATTACCCAAGTGTTACTTAAGTTTCTGATATCTAACTGTGCGGAATATACAATAGCCAGCTAATTTATCGACTTTAAGTAGTCTATAATCAGAATATGGTTTGACTCTTTCAGAGCATTGGAGCAGCAACCACTTAATACTTTCCAACTTGCATGAGATAAGACAGTCATATGGCTGCTAAAGTCAGTTCTTCTCTCATTATCATTTCATTGTGTCTGCTCCATCATGAGAAAAAGAGTAGCTATTCTAATTTGATAAGCTTCAGTTATTTTTGGGCAAACAAAAGACAATACTCTTGCGAATAGTTTTAAGATAACATCTTCATATTAGACTGGATTTTATGTTCTGTAAAAACATTGAAAAAAAATCAATCCTTGCTTTTAAATGGTCCAATAAGTTGCTACTGCTCTCTATTATATGAAGAATACGTTTGCTTGGATGGGTGTTTTCAGTTTTGAGTGAAGCCAAACTACTAAATCCACTTTTATATATTAGAATAATTCCCATTATTTTCCCAACTTCATACCAAAATTTGTTGACCTTGTGATTCAGCCATGTCAATACAAGTGGATAGGAAAGGTGGTCAGTGATAGGATGGCATTACGACTGTATCTGATCCTGTGTCTGCTCAATGTCCATATGCATGCACATACTCAAGTTAAAGGGAAATGTGCTGGGCAAATGTTTTAAATTTAGAATGGTTGATGTCCGCAGTGCCAGGGGTGGTGATTGAAGCAAATGTAATTGTGGCTTATAGATAGGTTCATGATTATGCAGGAAGTGATGGGATATGGATCATTGTGTCGGAAAGAACTGCAGATGCTGATGCAGAAATTGAAGGTAGACATAAAATGCTGGAGTAACTCAACGGGACATGCAGCATATCTGGAGAGGAATGGGTGATGTTTCGGGTTGAGAACCTTCTTCAGACTGATGTCAGGGGAGTGGGTGGTGCAGAGGTAAAATGTAGTTGCAGACAGTAAGACTGGTGGAAGAACTACGAAGGGGAAGGGGATGGAGAGAGAGGGAAAGCAAGGACTACTTGAAGTTGGAGAAGTCAATGTTCATACCACTGGGGTGTAAACTACCTACATGAAATATGAGGTGTTGTTCCTCCAATTTGCACTGGGGCTCACTCTGACAATGGAGGAGGCCCAGGACTGAAAGGTCAGATTGGGAGTGGGAGAGGGAATTAAAGTGTTTAGAAAACCGGAAAATCAGGTAGGTTTAGGCAGACTGAGCGGAGGTGTTCAGCGAAATGATCGCCGAGTCTGCACTTGGTCTTGACAATATACAGGAGTTGACACCTGGAACAGCGGGTACAGTAGATGAGGTTGGTGGAGGTGGAAGTGAACCTCTGCCTCACATGAAAAGACTGTTGGGGGCCTTGGACAGAGTCGAGGGGGGAGGTAAATGAACAGGTGTTCCATCTACTGCAGTTGCAGGGGAAAGTACCTGGGGAGGGGGTGGTTTGGGTGGGAAAGGACGAGTTAACCAGGGAGTTGCGGAGGGAATTGGCTCTGCGGAAAGCAGAAAGGGGTGGAGATAGGAAGATGTGGCCAGTTGTGGGATCCTGTTGGAGGTGGCAAAAAAGTCGGAGGATTATATGCTGTTTGCGACGGCTGATGGGGTGGAAGATGAGGACAAGGGGGACTCTGTCCTTGTTACGAATGCGGGGAGGGAGAGCAAGAGTGGAGCTGTGGGATATCAAGGGATATGGATCATGTGCAGGTCGCAGGGATGAGATTAACTTGTCTTTATGTTTGGCAGACACATTGTGGGCTGAAGGGCCTGCTCCTGTGCTGCACTCTATGATCTATGTTACCTCATCAGAGTTAGTTTTCTTTCCCCTGACCATGAGCAGTGTGGCCACTTACAGTTATCAACTGTGATCAACTCATGATCCTTTAAACAGCAGGAAGTTTTAGGAAATGATGTGCCCACAGAATGCACCAAAATGTGCAAATAATTTTCCGTTGACATTTCCAGTTGCTAAAATTTGTTTTCCTTTCACGTGATTCTTACCACTTCCCAATTTCCTTTTTACTAGTTTAAGTTGATGTAGTCTATTTTTAAATAATATCCTGGAGTGATTTTTTTAAAACACTCTAATAGGCCAAGGTGAGATATTAACATAAAAAGAACAATTGAGCTTGAATTTAGATCATCTGGAAAAGGAGTAAACAACCACATGCAGACATTAAAAATAGGAATGAGACAAGAGAGTCAAGAGTGTTTAATGATCATATGTACTGAAAACAGAACAATGAAACTCTTACTTGCAAAAACATAAGAAATTCACATTCAAGAAAATGGGGTAAGTAATAGAAGAGCCTCAGCCAAAGTGTGGGCATGTTTTAAATCAGTACCATCTAACTTCAGCAGGAATTAACTGTAATGAGACGGAAATTACACTCTGTGGATGTATATTAAGGATAGCACCAATATAACAGGACTTGGTTGGACACTGTAATTATGTTAGTGATTCTGCAGCACAAATATTTTGAAATCCTTCTTGCAGTTTAACCCAGAATCGTTTGAGCTGCAACAGAGATCGGGTTCAGGTCCGACGGGACACCTCTGCAGCCTGATGAAGGATCCCAAACTGAAATGTCACCTGTCCATGCTTTCCAGAGATGCTGCCTGACCCACTGAGTTACTCAAGCACTAAAATAAGATTCAATGATGATTGCCATCAAAATGGATGTTTTTTAGTTCTCTTTATTCTACCCCCACCCCTCCCCCTGTGACTTTATACATATTATTCACCTAACAGAATAATTATTTCTTCTCTAAATCAACAAAGGAATCTAACAGGTTGGCTACTGAAATGTGGACTGCAGTCTCCTGTCCTGTTTATTTAGGTCATGCTGACTATCTCAGATTCCCTCCAAAGCCCTGACTTAGGTGTTTTGCAATTAGAAGCATTTTTTAAGCTGATTTATCAATAATCATCTTAAAGGCCTTCGACTAGAGATAGTTCAGATCCTATTGCCCGTGTAGGTGTTCCTGATGAGAGGTTACACATCCATTTCCAAAGGTGGGTAGAGAGCGCTGTGCAGAGAACAATGTTCAGGCTAGAATTTCCATTGAGTAGTGCACAGTGACGTCCTGTAAATAAATATAAATATACCAAATCAAGCTTATAAATGAAATAGAGTGTATTCATAATCATAATAGTACTTTATTAGCCAAGTATGTTTTGCAATATACAGGAATGTTTTGCAACATACAAATCCAAATAGAAATATAAGAACATAAGCGCAGGAGCAGGTCATCTGACCCTCTGAACTAGTTAAACGTTTTATTTGAGGGAGAGCTTGGAACCAAGCTCATCAGAGCACTGAGTACTCACCAACCATTGATCACCTGTTTATCAACATTATAGCTAATGTTTGCCTTCATCTCCATGTTTCTTATTTCCCTTATCTCTTGATATCCCAAGTTTAAAAAAATATATCTATTATGAAGGAACTCAATCACTGCTTTGTAAATTAGAAAATTCTACTGGGCCACTTTGCTCTGTGTTAAAATTCTCCTGCTCTCTATCCTTAATCTGAGTTAGACACAAAAATCTAAAGTAACTCACTGGGTCAGACAGCATCTCTGGAGAAAAGGAAGGCAACATTTCGAGACTGTTCTTCAGAGATGCTGCCTGACACACTGAGTTACTCCAGTTTCTTGTGTCTATCTTCAGTTTAAAGTATAATCTACAGTTCCTTCCTACACCTTAATCTGAGTTCTTGACTTCCAGTTCTAGGTTCCTGATACAGAACATAAAAATATCCCATAAGAAATGCTGGGATTCTTGCAAGCCATATCTTCTAAAAAGTATAACACCCTGTTATTAATATAATTTTAGTCCTCCTTCTACCACAGGAATGATTGGCCTAAACCTTATGGCGAAATGTAAGTTCATGCTGCATTGCTCAGAAGACTTTGAAGGCCTAGTAAAAGGTTATTGACCGAAATATTTGGTCTGTTTTTCCTTGCCATCAATGCGGCCTGATCTGTCAACCATTTATAGCAAAATCAAAGTCGAGAGTCAAGTGTGTTCAATTATTATATGTACAGGAAATGGAACGGTGAAACTCTTACTTGCTGCAGCCTTAAGCCTGTGAACGCAGTAAAATAACAATAAATGTACAATACACACGATGCAATAAATTAACTATCTGTAATACCAGGGAAACAGACTATAATAGTGCAAAACCAAAGTCCATAATGCAACAATGAACAGTCCATAGTAGATTGTCGGGCTGTGGTTAGGGGTTTGTAGTGTGGTTCAAGAGCCTGGCGGTTCCTGGTAAGAAGCTGTTCCTGAACCCGGAGGTCACGGTTCTCAGGTTCCTGATGGTAGCAGCGAGATAACAGCCTTGCCAAACTGGTTTGAGAACTTGATACTATTAAGGGCCTGTCCCACTTGGGCGACCTAATCCGCGAGTCCAGAAGAGTGCTTTCGGCCTTCAAGCTTGAGGGCACTCGCTTGGAAAGCCTCGAGCTGGATCGACCGGCCGCGTTGAAACCGCGAGCTGGATCGACTGAACAGCAAGTTGCATTTACCAGCCACACACACACACACACACACACACACACATCGTGAAGGTGAGGGCCAGGGACAGCAGAGGAACGCTGTCTGCGCGATGAAGAGGAAGGTAAACGGCTGCCACAGAGTACCGTAAGTCCTTTAGAGAGTGCGGGGGGGGGGGGGGGGGGGGGGGGAGAGAAGGGGAAAGAAGGAGAGAGAAGGGAGCAGGAGACAGAAGGGGAGAGAAGGGGGAGAGAAGGGGGGGAAAAGGGGAAGAGAAGGGGAGAGAAGGGGGGAGAAGGAGTGGAGACACTTTTAAGAAGTATAATAAAGTTTAGCGGGCATTTTACCTACCAGTAGGTCTTCCTAGGTCGTGAAACTCTAATGAGCCAATCAAAATGGCCGGTCAGCGAAGGAGATAGCCTACGGCTGACCTCGAGTGCCTGTAAGTAAATAACGACCCCACTCCACTGCACTACGAGTGAAAAAGACCTATGCCGACCACATTTTGCTCACGGAAAATTTTTCAATAAGCTGAAAAAATTTCTGCGACCTAGCTGAGGCCGCGAGTAGGCGGGAGCCTCCCTCGAGCATGAAGGAGAGTTCCAGCCATGTCATACGACCTCCTAGGACCACGTGTCGACCATGCTGCGAGTTTGAGTCCAGGGCAAACACTTCTAAACTCGCAGCTTAGGTCGCCCAAGTGGGACAGCCCCTTTAGCTGCCTTTTTGAGACAGTGCTTCCTGTAGATTCCTTTGATGGTGGGGAGGTCAATATCCATGATGTTAGGTAGCAGTCGATGTGCATCAACCAACTTCTCACATTTCACGTTTCAATTCAAGTTTACATTTATTGTCACATGCACCAATTGGTACAGTCAAATTTGAGTTACCATACAGCCATACAAATATAAAAGAATACAACACACGATAGAATTTAACATGAGCATCCTTTCACAGCGGAATCAATGTTTCCCACTGTGAGGGAAGGCAATAAAGTTCAGTCATCCTCCTCTTTGTTGTTCACCTGTGGTCAAAGCCTTTTGAATCCTCCGCAGTCGCCGCTAAGGCGGCCCAATGTTCAAGCCCTCTCTCCAGGATGATCGGAACTCCGACGTCGGAACGGAAGATCATTCTCAGCGGCTTGGTGTTTCCGAATCGGACACTTCATACCGGAGACGCGGCTCCCGAAGTCTACAGGCCGAACTGGGCGGATATTCAACACTGGCGGCCCTAGGCAAAGGGATCCCAGGACTCCACGATGTTAAAGTCAGTGCCGCCCACGGCTAGAAGCTCTGCAACCACAGCTCCACGATGTTAAAGTGGCCCAACACTCGGAGCTTCAACACAGCGATCCCCGGTAAGGCATCGCCCGCTCCGCGATGGTAAATCAGTGTTGCGCCGCTGATGAAGCTCTGGTCGGTCTCCGGCAGGAAAGGCCGCGTCAATCCAGATGGTAGGCGGAGGAGGAGGGGGGGGGGGGAAGACGCGACTCGGAAAATTGTCGCATCCTTGACCAGGAATTGACTGAGAAATGGTTTCCCCCTTACCCTCCCCACCTCCCCCACATAAAAAGACTAAATGGATGTGAGTGCCACTGATTGGTGGCCATTGAGGTATGTTGTTTTGCTATTCGTGGACACCAGCATTAAGGATATTCTTTTAAAGCAGGTGCGGACCTTGGTGCTTTGTAGTAAATGGTTGAAGAAGTCTGCAAAAATTTCAGCTAGTTGGTCAGAGTAGATTTTAAAGATGCAGCCAGGACACCATCAGGAACATGTGCTTTCCAAAGGTTTACCCTCGTGAAGGACTTTCTGACATCCAACATCACAGTATTGTCAAGGGGTTCGAGAAGATACATTAGATTTCTCCGTTGCAATTTCAAGTTTATAAATGCCAACAATGTTTAGGGCTTGAACTGCACTAAATATTGGAAGGTTGTCCACCCCGAAGCAGGCAAATTGCAGGCTGCTGTAAACTTCAAGCTTAGAAAGGCGAACAATACTTTGCAAAGGCATTGAAATTTTGCTGAATATAACACTGAAAGCGACAATATATTACTGAAAGCGAGAAACAGTGTCTGAACATGTTAGTGAGTGACATATCAGCAGTGTTGTGCAAATAGAACAATCAGTTTATTTGCTGGATTTCCCCCCATTCAGTTACATTAAATAGAAAGGGCCTTTCTGACCTGGAGCATAGAACGTTTTTCTCTAGTAAGTTTTTCTGATTACTCTTTTATTTAAGATTTCTAGCATCTGCAATATTTTGCTTTACAAAAATGTTTGAGTACCATTCCTTTGGCTGAGATCCAGGTGACCTATTTTGAAAAATGGGTCTACGCTGTTGCTGTTGGGAAAGAGACTTAATCCTTGCTATCATGCTACGGCAGAACAAATTGCACTTCCTGCCGAGCTTCAGGCAAGTCGATGGGGTGTCAAGGCAAGACGCACTGGGTTGCAGATGCCCATAGAAATGTGTAGGCCAGGACAGCAACTTTAGGGGAGAAGGAGGGAAGATTATTATCAAAGTTAAAGATTGCAAGTTAAAATAAATGGTAAATATTAGACACAAAATGCTTGAGTAACACAGCGGGTCAGGCAGCAATTCTGGAGAAAAGGAACAGGTGACTCTTTGGTTCAAGATCCTTCTTCAGACTAAAATGCTCAGCCTGAAGAATGGTCTCGAGCCAAAACACTACCTCTTCCTTTTCTCCAGAGATGCAGCCTGACCTGCTAAGTTACTCTAGCATTTTGTGGCTATCTTTGGTGTAAACCAACATCTGCTGTTCCTTCCTGTACAAATGGTAAATATTGTTATTCTCGCAATTAATTTGAAATGTTTCATATAATGATAAAATGTGTTGTATCCAGCAATCTTGTGCTTGACTATTGATTTTTAACTCAAGGTCCTTACTTAAACATGTTGGGATTCCAAGATTAAGAAATATGGTGGTAATAGAAAGATTAAACGAGAACTTACCATTTGAAGTTTGATCTTTATTTTGTGAGAAGTTGATGAGACCAAGAACCCGTCATGCATGTCAATCTTCAAAGCAACTGTATGAAACCACAGACCACTTGCACACTTAAACCATAGAAAGATTAATAACGCATGACTTACCAAATGATGTTTATGAGATTCAGGGTTGGGAGTGGAGGGCACATAGTCTCTCACTACAACTTCTCATAAAATAAAGATCAAACTTACAAACGGTAATTTCTCATTTAACCTTTCTATTTTATATCGAAGTCTCGTGATGAGACTGTGTGAAGCCTTCGAAGCCCGGTGGTTTCATGCAGTAAACCAATCTGTATGCAAAAACACTAAACAGATAAACCATAAATGGTAGAAAAGACATGGGCTATTAACAACATGATGCTAACTTTACATATATGTACATTGCCCTTAATCGGACCACAGTCCCAATTGCCTTTGGGTTAGACAATAGCTCATGCAACACTGTTCAGAATTCTCTGCAACCATCCAGACATATTCAACAAAATTTATTACTTCTGAAAGTGCAGTTATCTGATCCTCCTGCTGTTGCAAGAAGATGATCAAAGGGGAAAATCCATTCTATTGGCTGCTAACGAGCCAGACACCTTGTAGGGTAAAGGGCCTGTCCCACCAGAATGCGACTGCATGCGGCGAGCACGACCTAACGTGGTTGCTTGAGCTGTACGGCCTCGCAGGGCTGGTCCCACATCGATCGCCAGAGCCATATGGAGTTGTGCGGGGCTGGTCCCGACATCGCGCGGGGCTCCGAAATACTGACACTGTCCAAAAATCCCGCACGCCAATGGCCTGTTGGCCCGGAGCTGGCTTGAGGATGTACGCAGCATCTCGACGTCGTGCGCAGCATTTAGACGTCGTGCGCAGCGTCTCGACGTCGTACTCAGCATCTCGATGGCGTACGCCTAGCGCGTGGCTTTGCGCGATTACATCTCCACCCGGCGTGCCATTGCATGATGACGTCACCGCCCAACGCCATGCGATGTCCAAATTCAGTCAGTCCGCCTCCTGCCCAGCTGATTGGTGAGTATGATGTAGGGACCAGCCCCGCACAACTCCATATGCCTCTGCGGTTCGAAGTGGAACCAGCCCCGCGATAAAAGACCCATCCATAACCTTAGTCAACAGTGGGTGAATAACCAATCATTTATTGTCCCACTTATAGTGCTGGATACAACAACAAAGCAGCACAAGCAGTGTTAATTGCGCTATAACATAGTCGCTTCTCTTAACCCCAAACTGAAAGATGCCACAAACCTCTTCCAGTTTTGTTTAAAAGTAGTTCACATTGTGTCTCTTCACAAAACTTCCATACAACCATGCAGTGATAGATGCATGAGAAATAGGCTGAACTTGCCACCGCTCGTATCTTCGAGCAATTATCGGAGCTTCTTTCAGCAGACATATTTACAGCATAAGCCCTGGTTTAGTAGGCCAATATAATCATGTTGCCTCATCTTGAATTATGATAGGGGGCAAGTTCTCTATCCGTAATAAAACCCTGATTCTTAACTGTGGGTAGCGTCCAAGACCAATGTAATAGATAATGTCAGCTCCAGAATGGACTTACTGGATGATTAACAAAACCTAGAAATTCTAGGAGAGCCTTGGTTGCTGAAACAGTTAACTCTGAGCCACCTGATCTCCATCCTTCCATAATCATGTTTTCTATAAACTCCATAACAAAATGCCCTTTAGATCAGAGTAGGGAAGCATTCACTCTCATATATTGATATGGAAAAGAATGCTTAAAGATCAATTGAGGCCCTAAATCCTCTGTAATCAGCTAAATTGCTGAATGACAATTATCCATCTTAAACTGGTTATCCTAAGCACATGATCAAACTAGCCAAATGCTAGACTGATGTGGCATCCTCCACTCCCTTCAACATTGAGAAAATATTAGAAATATACCCCTCTTGTACTTGGGCAGATTGCTCATCCTTTGTGAGATGTTCTTGTTTCAACTTGGATAGCCATAGTTTCCTCTTTTAACCATAAGTACGGAAATCTTGGCTTCTCTACCATGGAGGAAATAATCAGCCAGAAACTGAATCTTGTAACAGTTTACGATTTTGTAAAATTGAAAAATCGGAGGTTATCTGTCCCCACCTGTTTGTCGAACCGTCTCACCTATCTCCTGCTTGAATATCGATAGCACCTCTCATGCGACTGATTTGTATAACATTTTTGAATAACATTTGCATATCTCAACCTCCTCCACCTCATTGTCGCTTAGCTGTCCATGACGAGACAGACGGTGACTGTAGATGTGATCAAGGCAGTTTCTGAGAAAGTAGTTACTATGAACCATCAAGGATGCCAATAAAATAATAGACAAAAGGTGATTATCACCCCCCGCCACCAAGATCCAGCAATCGCTAATACTGACACCACCAAAAATGGCCTCAGACAGATGACTAATAGTCAACTGATTCTAGACTTTGCCCTGTCCCTTTGCTCAGGCATCATGGCCAGCTGCGGATGATAGTACTATATGGAGAACGCTGCAACCATGTTGAGCGCTGAATAAGAAGCCCTCTGGCTTGGTTAATTGTGTAGGTCTGGTGCTCCAACCGGCCTCTGTGTAGCAGTATCTGCCACTCAATTGGTAGAGATGATATGTATGCAGATAAACAGGAGTCTTACCCACAAAGGGTGTATTTACCATACCTACCGCAGCCTTGCGAGTCTTAACTTGCTAGCCCACGTCTTCTCTAAAAAGATACTAGCAGACTGCATATGCTAACCTAGCACAAAATTAGCATAAATTGGATTGATCTCAGGCCTATACCCTCCTAACACAATTCAGTTTAGGCTGCGCATTACACAAAAGTACTCAGGCATCTACTGAAATTCAGTCAGCTGAATTCCCTCTACTGACCTTGCAAAGCCGAATCCTTCCCTGAGAATTTCTGACTTTCTGGGGTTAAAGCCCTTTGACTTTTATTTGCCCTTCATATAGCCTTAACTGGCATTAACCTCCAGTGTCTGGCAGAATCAGAACATACATAATACCCAGCAGTGCCCTGCATAATCTTTTCAATCAACTGAAGAAAAGTCAAATAACCAATGCTACTTGCCATTTTTATCTCTAACAATTTTCCTACCCCTGAAGGGATAACAAATTAGTCACAAGTGCCAACAGATCCCTTACGGCACCTTTTCTTCTATTATTTATAAGAAAATACTAGACTAAGTGGGACCCGTTGGTGGCCAGTGGTGGGGGGGACTTTCTGGAGCGCTGGTATGGGTGCAAGACCACAAAATTCAAGTGCAGTTTCATACCACTTCAAGCAGGGTGCAAGGCCACCAAATTCAAGTGCAGTTTAATACCATTTCAAGGAGGGTGCAACAACACCACATTCATATGCAGTTTCATACCATTTCATGCAGGGTGCAAGGCCACCACATTCAAATGCAGTTTCATACCATTTCAAGCAGGGTGAAACCATCATAAACCATCATAAAACCACACAAAATATCATACTCACAGTTCAGTAGACATTAAGTATGTTCAGTTGATTCACAGCTCAGACAGAGTTGTGACCTCTCCCACCCCCATCATGCAGAGACTGAACCACACCCACACTTCCTGGTTTTATAATACCTCCCCCTCCCACCGGAAAAGGTGTGGCGTGATTGACAAGAGAGAGATTCTCAACATTTTTTAAACACTAATATTTATTTTTCATTGATGGGAAGAATCCTCTGCACCTGATGAGCAGAGGGGGGCTGAGTAAGACGGCTAAAATTCACAGCCATAAGTGGTAGCATTTAATCTAAAATCAATATAGTGCAAACAGGAAGTTGTCAAGTTTAGCCAAACAACCCTTTGCACTGCCTTTTTACTTCAACCCAAAACCCTCCAAGCCCCCCCCCCCCAACAACCATTTGTAATGCCTTTTTACTTCAACCCAACCCCCCCCCCCCCCCCCCCCAACAACCATTTGCACTGTCTTTTTACTTCAACCAAAAATCCACCCAAACAACCATTTGGACTACCTTTTTACTTCAACCCAAAAATCCCCTAAACAACCATTTGCAGTGCCTTTTTACTTCAACCCAACCCCCACCCCCCACCCCAAACAACCATTTGCACTGCCTTTTTACTTCAACCCAAAAAGCCCCCAAACAACCATTTGCACTGACTTTTTATTTCAACCCAAGCCCCCACCCACCCAAACAACCATTTGCACTGCCTTTTTACTTCAACCCAAAAAACCCCCAAACAACCATTTGCACTGCCTTTTTACTTCAAACCAACCATATTTTCATTTTCAAACCACATTAAGGCCACTCACAGTTGAGTAGACATGTGTTCAGTGTTATTCAGAGATCAGAGAGCCGTGAACCTCTCGCTTCCTCCGTCTTGCCGAGACTGAGTGAGGCACACCACTTCCGGGTTTTATAGTCCATCCCCTCTCCCACCAGCAGGGGCAGCAGAGAGAATGGCAACATTTTTTAAAGCATTAATATATCCCTGATTTCTCATCGATGGGAAAAATCCTCCAGTCCAGGTAGGCGGAGGTGGGCTCTGAGGGAGGTGGCCAAAAATGACAGCCGTAGGTGGCGGCATTCTCTCGAAAATCACAACTCAGTGAGCCAAAAGCGGTCAAGATCTTACTTTTATTAATATAGATAGTTA
Source organism: Okamejei kenojei (assembly GCA_035221665.1). Classification (NCBI taxonomy): domain Eukaryota; kingdom Metazoa; phylum Chordata; class Chondrichthyes; order Rajiformes; family Rajidae; genus Okamejei; species Okamejei kenojei. Next base: position 78,925,759 of record CM069131.1, read on the forward strand.
TATATTTAAAGGGGAAAAAAAAATATATATATATATATATATATATATTATATATTTTCCCTTTTATAACCTGAACCTGCAAGTCAGGTAAAAAGTGCTACATGCCCGATCGGCCTTTTGCTAGTTAGGTACCTATCCCCCAGAGGATGGAAAATGATGTTCCCGCAAGCTGGCAACTCTTTAGCCGATGTGAAAGAATAACCATGTGTTGAGGGAATCCTCAAACCTCACTCTACTGGGCAGCCTGATAACCACAATCATAGATGTTGAGGCAGTGCTTCCCTGGCCAATATGATCTAATGGATGGCCAGTTTCACGTTTGCATACCCTGAACCATGGCAGACAAGCTGTTCCTTCTTGGAACTTACAGAGGTTACTGTGCAGGGCTTGCGAGTGTCTCTGCATCAACCTGTTCTTCTCCAGAGGAAGTGAAGGGTACTAGACAGACTATGCTGCCAGTATTTCCAAACCCGGGTTGACAGGCTGCTCCATTTCAGAGCTTTTATGGAGGTTAGTAAGGAGACCTTACCTGCCAGCGTCTCCGAGCCCAGGTGAACCTCCTTGTTGGAGCTTCAGCGAAGTTCCTTTTCAGGCCGTGTCTGACCATATCTTCAGCCCCATGCATGCCAAAATGCTCCCTTTTGGAGCTCTAAAAAGACATCGCTGTGCAAGGCACGCTTGCCAGCATCTCTGAGCCCAGTGGGACAGATCACTCCTTCGAGCCTTCTGCCTCTTCCGAGCCTTGATGGAGTTTACTGTGCAGATTACGCTGCCAGTTACTCCCAGCCTGGTTTGACAGGCCGCTCCTTCGGCCCCTTCTGCTCCTTCGGAGTCTTAGCGGAGCTCACTGAACAGGCCACGGCGGCCAGTACTCCGAGCCTGATTCGACAGGTTGCTCCTGCGGCCCTTCTGCTCCTTCGGAGCCTTAGATGAGTTCACTGAACAGGCCATGCCTGCCAGTACTGCTAGCCTGATTCGACAGGCTGCTCCTGCAGGCCTTCTGCCTTTTTGGAGCCTTGCTGGAGCTTACTGTGCAGATCGCGCTACCAGTTTCTCCCAGCCTGGATGGACAGGCTGCTCCTTTGGGCCAGCTGATCCTTCAGAGCCTTAGTGGAGCTCACTGGACAGGTCACGCCTGCCAGTATGCAAGCCTGGTTCGACAGGCTGCTCCTGCGGGGCCAGCTAGTGACTCCCGCCCACCTGCTCCCTTTCGGAGCCTCAACGGCGGTAGCTTCACAAGCCGCGCCAGTCAGCTTCTTGGAGACCGGCAGCCTGCTCCCTTCTGGAGCATCAAAGGCGGTAGCTGCTCGGGCTGCTCCCTTCAGCTTCTCCGAGTCTGGCTGCCTGCTCCCTTTCGGAGCCTCAACGGCGGTAGCTGCACAGGCCGCACCTGTCAGCTTCTCCAAGTCCAGCCGCCAGCTCCCTTTCAGACCCTCAACTGTGGTAGCTGTGTGGGTCGCACTCGCCAGCTTCTCCGAGCCCGCTACACCTATTTTCGGAGCAGCTCCTGTTCACTTGTGTTTTAAAACTCACTAAGTGCCATCCAATTTACCTAACCAATAGATCCAATCAATGGTGCACCTTTGGTGCAGCATACTTTGGTGCAACATACTTTGGTGCTTTCAGCGCGGACAAAGGCCCTTCGGCCCACCGAGTCCATGCCAACCAGTGATCCCTGCACATTAACACCATCCTACACACCCTAGGTACAATTTACAATTGCAAACCTGTACATCTTCGGAGTGTGGGGAGAAACCAGAGCACCCGGAGAAACAAACGTAGGTCATGGGGAGAAAGTACAAACTCCATACAGACAGCACCTGTAGGCAGGAGCAAACCCAGGTCTCTGGTGCTGTAAGGCAGCAACTCCACCACTGTGCCACCATGCCGCTTGATGTACCCAGTGATGGTGCAACTTTGGAAGGTCCATCAGATTCTGTGTCCTTTTGTGGAAAAGGAATATTATTTGAGAACGAGACTTGCACGAGAATAGCATGAGTGCATTGTTAACATCCTGAAGTCCATTAAAGGATAAATTTGTTTGTAGGAGATCCAGGTCAGAAAAGTTCTCTTTATTTACTGTAACTGAATGGGGGGAAATCCAGAAAATAAACTGAAAGTTCTATTTGCACAACACTTACAGATACATCACTCACTAACATGCTCAGACATGGTATACTTACTTTTAGTATTATATTTGGGGCTTTGTTTTTCACTGTTCAGTAAAATTGCAATGCCTTTGCAAAGAAGTATTGTTGGCCTTGAAGTTTGCAGCAGCCTGCAAATTTGCCTGCTTCCTGGTGGACAACCTTTCAATATTTAGTGCCGTTCAAGCCCCAAGTTTGTCCATATTGTGCAAATTGTACTGATGCCAGAAACTCCCATGGGTTCAGAACAGGTTCAGATCGGCAGCTGATATTCCTGTCATGCCTGACACCTGCTTGCATTGCACAAGCTGTTGAACCTTCTCTCCTCTCGTTATTCATGAATTCGTTGGTAGCTCCATGAAAATCATCACCAATCTTCATTCAGTTGTACTATACCACAGAGAAAAGACAAGCATTTGCGTTTTTTTTTAAAACATTTAGTTGCATTGCCCTTTAAGCAATATTTTAAGTCATTTATTTTTTGGATGTGAAAACAAAAAAGACCACAATACAATTGTTTTACAGTAACTATTTAATTCCACGAGCTGCCATACATTCCAGATGGAGATAATGGACCTTAAATTTAACAATGTCAGTCTCCCTGATAACTTGAATGTGGATAACCATGTGCCAGTTGGCATGTTCGACCTCCAGCTGGTCGCAATCCAAATATTTTGAAAGGAATTGCAAGCATAAGGTTGGCTTTCTGTCGAGATGGTTGAATAGACTGCCTTAGAATGGTCTTCAATAGACTAGTACAAAAATCCAACCTTACTCCGGGCTTACAGCAAGCAGATCAGATCTAATGCAATAGGGCTGTGCATGCCATCCAAACAACGACACGCTGGTGCTGATTCAAACCCTTAGTTTTATACACAAATTTTTGATGTTTTCTGTAAAGTAGAAGCATTTTGGCAGGTGGTAATGATCAGGCAGAAAAGGGAATGTGGAAACCATGGGAGGTTAATATGAAAAAAAAAATCTATCGTCAGTCAACAGAAGATTAACACCAGGCTATAGTGAAAGGCTCCAAATGTTTCAAAATAATAGGCTAGTAAAAGTTCAACTAACTAACCCATACTATTACGGCAAACATGGTGACCCCCATTTTCTAATCCTCCAACACATTCCCCCTCCATCATTCAGCCATGGTTCTTGGCTGCACTTGGCTCAAACGCAAAGTCTAAACCAAAAATTGCTGCATGGAGCAAATAAATGCAGAGAGAGTTAATTCAGTGATAGTGATGAAGTTCCACGGGACCAGAGTAACTTGGCACACGCCCCAAATACTTCAGCTACCTTTGACGTGTTCTGATGCCATCTTCAATCAGAAACGTTCCCCACTCTCTTTTGATCATTGGAAAATGTCCATTCTTACTCTATGTACTGGCAATTCATTCCATTGATCAGGAATTCTCTGTGCAAAGAAATAGTTCTTTCCAACTAACCAATTCCACTTTACATTATATTTATGTCCCCTGATTCTTACTAAACTGTAAAATTCAGATGGGTGGATCAAAAAACACACCTTCATCATTTTAAGGACATCAATCACATATCTTAAATGGCAACAGTTTTCAAGATAAATGCTTGTCTCAGATTGTGGTAATTTTTGTCTTTAAATTAGTTATCAATCAAGTGGCTTTCTGTGATTCATTTGATGCGGCCTGCCTAAGTTTGATTGATTGAAAGTTACAGCATGGAAACAGGCCCTTTGGCCCACGAGTCCTTGCCGACCATCGATGATGTTCACACTGGTTCTATACTATCTCATTTTCACATCCACTTCCTGTACTCTAGGAGCAATTTACATAGGCCAATTAACCTACAAACCAACAACTTTTTGGTGTGTGGGAGGAAACCGGAGCACCTGGAGGAAACCCATGTGGTCACAGGGAGAATGTGCAGACTCCACATAGACAACACCCAAGGTCAGGATCGAACCTGGGTCTATGGTGCTGAGGTGGCTGTACCATGATCTTATATAAGAACAGCATACTTTTGGTTTATGTATTGTTTCTTCTGGCAATACACCCAAGTACTAATTGCATCAGATATTTAGATGTGGTTTTATTTTCATCTATTACACTAAACTAAATTTCCATTCCAACATAAGAAATCTACTTGCTGCAACTGCTGGCAATTTATTTCATTGATCAGGAATCGACACGGTGGCGCACCAATAGAGTTGCAGCCTTACAGCGCTTGCCGTGCCGGAGACCTGGGTTCGATCCCGACTACGGATGCTGTCCGTACAGAGTTTGGACATTCTCCCTGTGACCACATGGGTTTTCTCCCACACTCAAAAGATGTGCAGGTTTGTTGGATATTTGACTTGGTATTTAAGTGCAAATTGTCCCTAGTGTGAGTAGGATAATGTAAGTGTGCAGGGATCGCTGGTCGGTGCGAACTCGGAGGGCCGAATGGCCTGTTTCCGTGTTATATCACTAAACTAAAATAAACCAAATACATTGATAAGAAAGAAGGGCCGCAACCCAAAATGTCACCTATCGATGCTCTCCAGAGATGTTGCCTGAGAAGCTCAGTTACAACTGCACTATGTGTCTTTTTAGTAAATCAACATCTGCAGTCCCTTGTATCCATAATAATTCTACTATCATTTGGCAGATGATGTATAACCCAGGCAAATGTGAGTATAGTTAATGGCGAGTCCCTTAACTGCATTGATATGCAGAGGGTTCTTGGAGTCCAACTTCATGGTTCACTGAAAGTGTCAGCTGAAGCAGATAGGATGAAAAAAAAGGCGTATGGTATGCTTGCCCTCATTGCTAGGGGCATTGAATAAAGGAGTCATGATACAGCCCTATAAGACTTTAGTTAAGCCACAATTAAATCGCCCCATTACACAAAAGATGTGGAAGCTTTCAAGAGGGTGCAGAGGAATTTTACCATAATACTGCCTGGATTACAGGGATTAAGTTACACAGAGAGGGTGGATAGACTTGTATTGTTTTCTCTGGAATGTCGGAGGTTTAGGGAAGACATGATAGAAGTATATAAAATTATGAGAGGCATAGTTAGGGTAGACAGTCAGAACCTTTTTTTCCCCTGGATGGAAATGTCCAGCACTAGAGGGCATAGATTTAAGTTAATGGGGAAAGTATAATGGAGATGTGTGAGGCAAGTGGTGCCTGTCTATCTGTCTGTCCCTTCCTTCTTTGTGTTTAGATAGTATGTGTTAAATGTATGTTTTTAGTGTTCTTTAGCTTGTTTTATGGAGGAGGTGGGGATTGGGGGAACTTTTTGAATATCTTACCTCGACGGAGATACAATTTATTTCCATATTGGGATTGACCTCGGACCTCCAACCATGGGTGCTTGTGGCTTAACATCACGGAGCACGCGGTCTCCAGTTAGAGATCGACTTTGGGAACACCAAGCCGCAGGAGTTTCGACCGCCCCGACGCGAGAGTTTCGATCGCCCCGATGCAGAAGCTTCGACCTCCAGCTGCGGGAGCTTCGATCACCCCGACAAATGGTTCGACTGCCCTGACCATGGGAGAATAAAGAGGAAGAAGATTGGACATTTTTGCCTTCCATCACAGTTACGAATGTGGGGAATCCACTGTAGTGGATGTTTATGCTAACTTTTATGTAATTGTGTGCCTTGTTCTTTTTTTCATATGGCTGTATGATAATTCACATATCACTGTACCTTAATTGGTACGTGACAATAAAATACTTTTGAAATCTTTGAAATATTGAAACAAAATATGGATCTCAATAGATGAGACTACCGATGCTGTGGTGGAGAGATATGTTGCCAATGTGGTCATCGGTGCACTAGAGGCAGGTCAACCATCAAAGGAGCATTTGTTGACATTGGAAGTATTGGAGAAGTCAAACAGCTCAACTATTGCTCAGTTGTTTACATCTTCACTTGCTGTACTTTGGCCAGAAGGTATAAAACACGAGAATGTTCTTCTGTTTGTGACTGAAGCTCCGTACCTGAAAAAAGCTGCTCATGCACTTAAAGTTTTATTCCCCAAAATGTTGCATTTGACATGCTCAGCTCAAGGACTTCATAGAATTGCCAAGCACATATGTAGCTTGTTTCCAAATGTCAATCGCCTAGTTTCTAATGTCAAGAAAATCTTCCTCAAAGCACTGTCACATGAGCAGTTGTTCAAGGAAAGGGCACCTGAGATTCCGCTACATCCTCAGCCCGTTTTGACTAGGTGGGGTACATGGCTCTCTGCTGTACTCTACTATGCTAAACATTTTGTAAAGATAACATTAAAACCATCAACTGTTTTGAAGAAGAAGAATCTGCTGCAGTCAGGAACGTCAGTGAAATCATGCAGAAAAAGTCCCTCCACCACGATTTTGTGTTTATTGGTTCCAATTTTGCAAACTTCCCACAAGCTATCACTTCCCTTGAGAAATGTACCAAAACATTAGTGAATAACTTTCATGTTTTCAACAAAGTAATTGACGATATTTCGTAAAGTTCCTGGCGATGTAGGTAAAGACATACAAGGAAAATGTGAGAGAGTGATTTTAGGTAACAAAGATCTTGAAGAAATACTAAACATAGCTAAAGTTCTCAAAGGTAGTTGTAATGCACAAGATATCAACATGAATATTGAGTCTGTAGCTTGTATTGGGTATCCATCAGTGACCTCTGCTGAGGTAGAAAGAGTTTTTCACAACTGAAGCATATTCTGTCTGACAGACGGCATAGTTTAACACCAGAAAATTTGAAGAAATGCTAGTAATTATGTGCAACCAGGCTATTTTGGTCATTTAATGTAGTATACCTTTATATTATCATTTTAAACCATATTTTGATGGTCGAAATACATGCCTTTTTATGCCTTTTTTGTCAATAAATGCCTTTTTCGTGCCTTTTTTTGAATTTTATTATGCCTTTTTGCCTGCCTATTTCTGAGTTTTTTTAGTGCCTAAACATCCTGGCTCTATTGATCAGATACAGGCAAATTAGATCAGTTTAACTTGACACCAAGTTCAGCACAGGCATCCTGTGCTGTATGCACTATGTTCTTCTATATTCTATTTCTTCATTAATGGCTAAACAATATGTCACATTCCTGGAGACAGTTCAACACTACGCTGTTGGAAAATCAACAGAAATTTAAGGTCATATTTCAAAGTATAACTGGCAACAACTTAATCAACTGCATCAAGATTGGATGTAAAAAGTCTTATTTTCCTTTCTGCTGCTCATATTGACACAATTAACAACCCCAATTCTCTGTATGGGGATATTTAAGCATAATCCCAATTCCTAACACTCCATCACACAGCATGTTATCACAACAAAGACCTAAACCACTGATGCACTGCAACTTTATTTTAAATATTGTAATAAGAATATGGAGAATGGGCCAGGGTACAGGTGGGTGGAATAGATTAAACGACTATCTGATCTACTGCACTATGAATTCAATTCAGCCTCAGGGATTGATGTTTGCTTTAAAGCTTGCAGCAAAAATTACATTCGGGAATCATAGGCATTTGTATAGAGCATCAAACAGTTGATATTTCAATACTAATTGATGTTACATTTGTCCTTTTCCTCAAACAGCTTGTTTGAAGAGATGATTTAAGAAAACAATGATGGTTGGTGTCGTCTCGGTGGTCTGAAGGGCCTGTTTCTTGTCAATAAGTTCATAAGTTTTAGGAGCAGAATTAGGCCATTCAGCCCATCAAGCCTATTCTGCTGTTCAATCATGTCTATCTTTTCCTCTCATCCCCATAACCCCTGACACACTTACTAATCAAGAATCTGTCAAATTCCACCTTAAAAATATCCATTGACGGTCTCCATGGCCGTTTGTGGCAATGAATTCCATGGCAATGTGTTTCCAGACTGTATCGCTAAACTAAACTGCTTCTGAAGTTGCACACAGTCCCATTGTTGGGATAGAGGAAAAAAAGCTTTGACCTTTACCAAGCCTGTGTTATATTGAATCTGGAAGTTCCTGATATGGACACAAAAAGGGAACAGTGCTTTGTACCCAGAAACTGACATCACTAACCAAGGCACAAGAGACTGCAAATGCTGGAGTCTTGAGCAAAAAACATAGCTCTGGAGGCACACAGTTGGTCAGGCAGCATCTGTGGAGGGAATGTGCAGATGGTGTTTTGTGTTGGGACTCTTTTTCAGACCAATGGAGCGGCTGGGGGAGCAGGGGCGGGTTGTCACGTGACAAAACATGACACGCAATAGGTTGATACAGGTGAAGGGGTATGATTGGAAGATGGAGATGGGGAAGGAGCAGGGTGAAGGGGTGGTAAGGGATGGTGGAAGTAAGGTGTGCATACTATGTTGAGGGGAGCGAGGGAGGAAAGAGATAAAAGACAAACGCAATAATGTAGAACATTAATTACTTCTTAGACATATCTTTGTAGTTCAGGATATCTTGCTTTCATCACAGGGCTGCGGGTTCTGATAAGGAATAGTAAGGAGCCAAGGTCTGAACCCTTAGGGAATTGCAGAGGCAAAATTGTGCAGGGAAGAGAAATTATTAATGCAACTGGTTTGGGCACTATATCAGACAGAACCAAATATGTGCGGGAAATGCAAGATAATACAGACTATTGCGATTAAGGCTGTTCTAAAGTTGACAAGGACAAGGAGGGAAAGTGTACCAGAGTTAGGCATTTCCATTTGTGACTGTTATTAGGGTTCTGAAGCGGTTGATCAATCCCATCTTGAATCTGCAGAGTGAAACTTGACATGGTATGGGAGGTGGGGATGTAAATCACTTATCTAGATTGGTATATGCCCCTTCTGCTCTTTTGCCCTTCGTCCTTTGCCTCCACATGTATCATTTTGAAACACCTAAATTCTTGGTGGTTTCCCACATTTCGTTTATGAAGGGCTTTCATTTCTTTAACCAGGACTGGCCTTAAGCCTACATTGCTAACTCAAAAAAAATCTCTTTTTAACCCTCTCTGCCATCCATTTACCCACAAGGCCAGATGATCTGCTGGGTAGCTATTATCCTAATGTACTTTCAAATGTTATATGTGGACTATTTTTGGGTGTTCATAAAATTATTTTTGTTTCAAACAGATACCCAATGCACCAAAAGGTTATAAAAGTAGACTGTTTTTTTTTTTAACTAGACTAGAGCACCCAGAGGAAGCCTACGCAGTTCCAGGGAGAACATGCACACTCTACATAGACAGCACCTGAGGCCAGGATTGAACTTGGGTTGACACAAAATGCTGGAGTTGTGAATATGCAGGGGTTTGGGTACTGGGGAACATGGAAGATGTCTGTGAAGATGCCCATGAAACCTGCTTCGCTAAGGGTGACATCACTTGCAGGAAGCTGGAGACCCATGTGACATAGATGGCCAGGGAGTCTGAAGCTTGGGAAGAGGTTGCAGAATGTTTCTGTCCAGATGGCCTGCAAGTTGCCAAAATGTCTGAGATTTTGCAGGTGCAGCTATGCCCTGATGCTAAAGGCATGCTTGTGATTGGTTGTCTCAACTATGTTCCAGTACCTTCCAGTACTTGTGATTAGTCCAGAAGAGTGGTCTCACCAAAGATGTTTCTTTATCTAATGGTAATGTTTCCTTACTTAATAGAAGGGTTTCTCCCAAAGAGCCATGTGTTGAAACTATTTTATGTACTGTTATATGATTGGGCCAAAGAGTTGTCATTCTATGTATTTTGCAGCCGGTATCAGTAATTGGCTTGTAGGGGTTGCCTCCGCCAAGTACTTTTGCGCCCTTTGTTTGGATGGGGTATAAAGGGGTGGGGAGCACATTGGGCTGTGCCAATTGTCTTTAGTCTGTTCTATTTGCACAAGGCTGTATTGGGCTCGAGTAAGTGGTACCGAGGATCGGTCCCGCGTTAATGTATACAATAAAATAGAGTTGGAATTCCAGTGCTCATATTCGGTGTTAGACTGAACCAGACTAGGGAGGTAAGTTTAGATCCAGAATTAACAGAGTAACTCAGTGGGACAGGCAGCATCTCTGGAGAGAAGGAATGGGTGACGTTTCTGGTCGAGATCCTTTTTCAGAATGATGTCAGGGGAGTGGGCGGGACAGAGATAGAATGTAGTCTGAGACAGTGACTGGTGGGAGAACAAGGAAGGGGGAGGGGATGGAGAGAGAGAGAAATCAAGGGCTATTTGAAGTCAGAGATGTCTATGTTCATATAGGTGTAAGCTATCTAAGCGGAATGTGAGGTGCTGTTCCTCCAATTTGCGCTGGACCTCACTCTGACAATGGAAGAGGCCCAGGACAGAAAGGTCAGATTGGGAATGAGAGGCAGAATTAAAGTGTTGAGCAACCGGTGGATCAGATAGGTTAAGGCAGACTGAGCGGAGGTGTTCAGCGAAACGATCGCCAAGCCTGCGCTTGGTCTTGCCGATGTACAGGATTTGACACCTGGAACAGTGGATACAGTGGATGTGAGGTTTGGAGGAGGATTGTGAACCTTTGCCTCACCTGGAAAGACTGTTGGGGTCCTTGAATGAAGTGGAGGGGGGAGGTAGAGGGACAGATGTTGCATCTCCTGCTGTTGCAGGGGAAAGTACCTGGGGAGGGGGTGGTTTTGGTGGGAAGGGATGTGGACCAGGAAGCAGAAAGGGGTGGAGATGGGAAGATTTGGCCAGTAGGGGGATCCCGTTGGAGGTGGCGAAAATGTTAAAGGATTATATGCTGTATGTGATGGCTGATGGGGTGGAAGGTGAGGACAAGGTGAGGACTATGTTCTTGTTACGATGGGGGGAGGGGGAGCAAGAGTAGAGCTGTGGAGACCCTAGTGACAGCTTTATCTATAATGGAAGTGGGGAACCCCCGTTTGCTAATGAATGAGGACATCTCTGATGACCTGGTATGGAAAACCTAATCCTGGGCGCAGATGTGGCATAGACAGAAGAATTGGGAATAGGGGATAGAGTCTTTACAGGAAGCAGGGCGGGAAGAAATGTAGTCCAGATAGCTATGGGAGTCAGTGTGTTTGTAATAGATGTCGGTCAATAATCTGTCTCCTGTGATGGAGACAGTGAGATCTAGAAATGGTAGGGTGATGTCGAAGATGGTCCAAGTTAATTTGAGTGCAGGATGGAAATTAGTCAATTCAACTTGGGTTGCTGGGGCTTGGAGGTAGCAGTTCTATTAGGTATGCCATTGTCAGCCCAAGGATTTGCATAAGAAGACTACTTTGCATTGACTTTGCAGCAGTCTCGTTTCTAACTGTCTTGAACCTCTTGCCATTAAACCAACACTGCACTCTTCAAGTGCATGTGGTCACCAGTGTACAATGACAACCACATCGTAAAAGGACTCATGCATCGGCAACTTCACTCATCACAACTGAAGAGACATAGCAAAGTAATAGAGCTGGTGAAAACTGTTCACATTTGCACAATAATCTATCAAGGAGTTCACGTTGATAAGGAATAGTAAGGAGCCAAGGTCTGAACCCTTAGGGAATTGCAGAGGCAAAATTGTGCAGGGAAGAGAAATCATTGATGCAACTGGTTTGGGCACTATGTCAGACAGAACCAAATATGTGCAGGAAATGCAAGATTATACAGACTATTGCGATTAAGGCTGTTCTAAAGTTGACAAGACAAGGAGGGACAGTGTACCAGAGTTAGGCATTTCCATTTGTGACTGTTATTAGGGCATTCACAATGATGTGGCAAATGTAACTTTAGTGGACTAAATTAACTCATTGTCAGATAAGCACCTATTGAACTTGAGTGAGCAAAATTAGAATTGATACCAAAAGGAATAAACAATACAACAGTGGCATAGAAACATGGAATGGAAGAGGAAAGAGATTATGGTAGAATTCAAGTTGATAACCTTATGTTCTCAGCCAAATGCCCTGCGTTACCACCTGTCATCCCAATTTCTGTTTCCACATTCACGTTCCCATCACACAACCCTTCACTGCTAGCCTTTGTACCAATGCGCAAGGACAGCACAGTGGTGCATCTGGAAGAACCGCTGCCTCACAACGCCAGACATATGGGTTTGATCCTGACCTCAAGTGCTGTCTCTGTGCAGTTTGCACGCTCTTCCTGTGACCGCATAGGTTACCCCCAGCTGTCCCAGTTTCCTCTCACATCCCAAAGATGTTTCAATGTTTCAAGGTCAGTTTATTGTCACATGCACCAACTAAGGTACAGCGAAATTTGAGTAACCATACAGCCACACTACGTGAAAAGCAACAAGACCCATAGCCACATAAAGTAAAAGTTAACATAAACATCCACCACAGCGGCTCCCCACATTCCTCACTGTGATGGAAGGTAATAAAGTCCAATCTTTTCCCTCTTTATTGCCAGTTTGCTGATTAATCGGCCTCTGTAAATTGCCACAAGTGTATAGGGAGTGGATGCAAAAGAGGCATAACATAGAACTAGTGTGAATGGGAAATCGATGGTCGGAGTGGACTCTATGGGCCAAGGGCCTGTTTCCATGCTGTATCTCTAAACTAAACTAGACTTTTACATCATTTTCTTTTTTAAATAAATCTGCTGCATTTGCAGTCCTTCTCATCTATTTCATGCCCTCACGTGGACCTCTGCTTAAAATATATTATGGCTGATATATTTTAGTCCTTTAAAGTTTTAATTGGCCTCATTGCGATGACCTCATAATAACTAATGGTTTTCTGACTGCATGTAGTTTCAGTTAAGTTCTTCACAATCAATTTTGTGAATTTAGATCCCTCTGCGATCACCGATACAAACCTTCCACTTAAAGCCTTAATTTTCCCTTGGAACTGCAAGCATTTGCCGGTACTACCATGTAGAAATTCTGGACTCTTGCAGAAAAGCGGAGATCTCTTCACCCGATTGCCGCTGAAAGAATCATTGCATTCCTCATGTAGAGTGCCAACTGCTAGAGAGAATGATAATTCACTGAATTCACTTGGTTTGGAAGTACGTAATTGCTTTGAATATTTTTTTACTGTTTTTAGTTATAAGATCTTTTTTTCAATTAAAAAAAAAGATAAATTATCTTGAAGATAGACACAAAAAGCTGGAGTAACTCATCAGGACAGGCAGCATCTCTGGAGAGAAGGAATGGGTGACGTTTCGGGTCGAGACCCAAAACGTCACCCATTCCTTCTCTTCAGAGATGCTGCCTGGCCCGCTGAGTTACCCCAGCTTTTTGTGGCTATCTTCAGTTTAAACCAGCATCTGCAGTTCCTTCTTACACAGATAAATTATCTTGGTCGTATGTCATAGATTCATAGAGTGATACAGCATGGAAACAGGCCCTTCTGCCCAACGTCCACACCAGCCAACATGTCCCAGCTGCACTAAGTCCCACCTGCCAGTGCATGGTACATATCCCTCCAAACCTGTCCTATCCATGTACCTGTCTAACTGTTTCTTAAATGGTGGGATAGTCCCTGCCTCAACTACCTCCTCTGGCAACTTGTTCCATACTTGTTCCATACACCCACCACCCTTTGTGTGAAAAAAGTTACTCATCAGATTTCTATTAAATCTTCAATTCCTATGAAATTATTAATTCCTATTAAACCCCCTTCACCGTAAACTTATGTCCTTTGATCCTCGATTCATCTACTATGGGCAAGAGACTATGCATCTACCTGATCTATCCCTCAATAAGTTCACCCCTCATCCTCCTCCATTCCAAGGAATAGAGTTTCAGCCTACTTAACCTCTCCCTATAGCTCAGATCCTTTCGCCCTGGCAAAATTCTTGTAAATATTCTGTGTACCCTTTCCAGCTTGACAACATCTTTCTTATAACATGGTGCCCAGAACTGAACATAATACTCTAAATGCGGCCTCACCAAAGTCTTATACAACTGCAACATGACCTCCCAACTTCCATACTCATGTTTTTTATTTTTAATCTTTTTTAAGTGAATTCAAATGTCAATGTCATTGAACTGCTTTGATAGTTTTGACTACTGTTGAATTTAGAGGTGGGCCTGAACTGGCTGTCAAACCAACCATGCATGCAGGGCTTTTTCAGACTCAGCCACAGGTAATAATGAGTTTAACAGGTATGCGACTGGTAAGCTTTTGCATCACTGCACATGTTAAGCTGCTCTATGTGTATACTGTACGTCATATGCTTAGAGGATCACATTTCGGGAAGAACTCTGTTAATATGTTAGAGGCAATAGAGGTTGCAAATGTTGGATTCTTGAGCAAAGCACAAATTGATAGTGGAAATTAGCGGGTCAGGTCACATCTGGAGAGGGAATTAACAGTCTGAAGAAGGGTCTCGACCCAAAATGTCACTTGTCCATTCCCTCATCAGAGGTTGTCTGTTCTGTTGTTCCTCTAGCACTTTGGTTATTCCTCTGCTAACTCATTAAATATTTCTGATAACATTCTTTCAAAAAGCACATTAAAAAATTGGGCTGCATGACAGAATTTGTAAGTCAATGCCTGAAGTAAGATGTGATTTTATACTTGTACCAAAGTATAAGAAATTACTTTCAGGCTTGCTTATTTAAAAGTTTACAGTAATCATAAAATGTAATAAACATTACCAGCTGAAACTGGATCAGAAAAAAATCACAGAGTTCTTTCAGTGAACAGGACATAAATTCATACCAACCAAGAACATTCGTGGTTCAGTTACTGCATGTGAGTTTGATGTTCATCAATAAATATGGTATAATTATATACAGGTCCTTATAGAACATGTATTCTGAGTTTCCAACTTGCCAGAAGTACTTGGGCAGCACAGTGGTGTAAGTTGGTGAAGCTGCAGCCTCACAGAGTCAGAGGCACGAGTTCAATCCTGACCTCAGGTACTGTCTGTGTGGATTCTGTACGTTCTCCCTATGACCGTTTTTGTTTCCTCTGGATATTCCGGTTTCCTCCGTTATCAAAAAGATGTGAGATCACAAAGACAATGAAATAGGGTGGTCACAGTTACTGCCAAAGTTTGCATAGAGCAATGGCCTTTCGAAATTATCCAAGCGTAAAAAGAGCCTATTGAAAAGGTGTAAGACAGAAAATCCACAAAGAAAGCTGCCAAAAACAAGAAAAGAAAATAATACCAAAGTACTATAATTAAACGCATCAGAGTAAATAAAAAACAAAACTTTACATTTTAAAACACTTTGTTAATATAATTATGAAACCACCCCCTCAATTATTTTTATAGAAACATTCACTGTGAATAAATCGCTTCCCTCAAAAATATCAGGGAAGAGCAGAGGAATGGGATAGAATAGATGGATCATCCATTAAAAGTCAGTATGGACTGAATAGGCCCAATGGCCATGTTCTATGTACTAATATTGCAATGACTCTAAATGAGCTTCCATCTTACAATTGTTGGAAACCAGTTTGCAAAATGGTAACATTGACTTGCTTAACTCTAATCGTGGTGATTTAATAAATGAATAGAAAGCAAGGGTCAGCAATCAAATATTGTATATTGAGCTCCCTGTTACACTGTTTGTTTTTTTTTAACCTAAAATTAAATATCTAACTCTGTATCGCTCACTTGGTCTTTAGTTCTAATTCTCCATTCAAATCTTTTGTTCACAGAAATTTATGAATTAATGGATTATTTTTTTCCCATCAATTACTGTTTTAGAATGTATCATGCTAGTATTCAGTCAGACATTGCAAGTCGTAATGTTTTACCCTTGGAGTTGTTATTTGTGACAATTAGGGAATTAATATATGGCAGCCGTCCAATAAAGGTTTACACCCATTATTAATATTCATAACAGTAAAGCTCAAATAGCTAATAAATTAAGGCTAGAAATCGGTTCGATTTTTGTAAACAAGCAGCCTTGCTTAATTTTGTTTAGATCTCTGCACCAATAGAGTTTACCACTTTAGATAGATGGCAGTGCATTTTTTCACTGTTGACATAGAATAGGTCTATGTTGAAACATTGATAATTGGCAATGAATGTTTAATTAACAGTTAAAAAATCTGTTCTGAAATGAAAACATATAATTGGGTATATAGGAGATCAGAAAGTATGTGCAACTGTATGTATTTGTTTCCACTGATACTATTAGTTTCTCATCATTTGCTTTGGCTTATAGGCCATTTTCTAACTTTTTCTAATAAATGTATCACATTCATATTATAGATAAATAAGCCTTTGATTTATACTGAGCAAATACATTTGCTTGACAGTGTTATACACCTTAAATACACCAAAATATATAGAGATCAGGGCAGATCTGGGATAAAGGGGCAACAAAGGACTTCCAAGGTGGAAGATCAGAGAAGACCCTGAAACATAATGGAAACATTCAAAGCAGAAAAGGAAATATTGCCTTGTGTCCCAGCCAATATGTATTTCTCAAGAAATGTCATCAAAAACGACCTGGCAACTTATTAATTGAATGGTTGCTTGTGGCATTTTACCGTTTTTTAAATTAGTTGCTGCATTAGATGTAAAAATACAAAATTCATTGGATTGGATGCAAAAGCATTCTGAGATGTTTAAATTTATACATAATCTTTTTACATAAGCAACATTGATATAATTCAAAGCAATTTACGGTCGCTGTCCAATGAGAATAAATACGAGCATTCAAAGAGTTTAGTTTAGTTAACTTTAGTTTATTGTCATGAGGTACAGTGAAAAGCTTTTTGTTGCATGCTATGCTGTCAGCGGAAAGACTGTACATGATTATAATTGAGCCGTCCACAGTATACAGGTAAAGGATAAAGGGAATAACATTTAGTGCAAGATAAAGTCCAGTAAAATCAGATTAATAATAGTCCAAGAGTCTCCAATGAGGTAGATGGTGGCTCAGGATGGCTCTCTAGTTGTTGATAGGATGGTTCAGTTGCCTGATGACATCAGGGAAGAAGCTGTCCCTGAATCTGGAGCTATGCATTTTCACACTTCTGTTCCTATTGCCTGATGGGAGAAGGTAGAAAAGAGAGTGAGCAGGGCGAGACTCTTCTTTGATTATGCTGGTGGTCTTCTCGAGACTGCGTGAAATGTAGATGGAGTCAATGGAAGGGAGATTGGTTTGTGTGATCATCTGGGCTGCATTCACAATTCTCGGCAGTGGGTTTCTTCTGTGAACATAGGATGGGCATCAAATAGAGTGAAATGAAACTCTCAAGTCCCCACATTTTTAATAAAGGTCTATAGCACGTTTGAGGATTGAGATAAATTTGAAATATCTGCAATGGGGCAAATGCACCTATTAAACCTGCTGCCTCATAAAGTTTGAAGGCAATCTTGGTTCAATCCTGACCTTTAGTCATAGAGTCATAGAGTAATGGAGTGTGGAAACAGGCCATTCGGCCCATCTTGCCCACACCTGCCAACAATGCCGCAGCTACATTAGTCCCACTTGCCTGCGCTTGGTTCATATCCCTCCAAACCTGTCCTATCCATGTACCTGTCTAACTGTTTCTTAAATGATGAGATAATCCCAGCCTCAACTACCTCCTCTGGCAGCTTGTTCCATACACCCGCCACCCTTTGTGCAAAAAAATTACCCCTCGGATTTCCCTTCACGTTGAACCTATGTCCTCTTGTCCTCGATTCCCCTACTCTGGGCAAAAGACTCTATGCATCTACCCGATCTATTCCTCTCATGATTTTGTACACCTCCATAAGATCATCCCTCAACCTCCTGCACTCCATGGAGTAGAGATCCAGCCTACTCAACCTCTCCTTAAAGCTCACACTCTCTAGTCCTGGCAACATCCTCGTAAATCTTTTCTGAGCCCTTTCAACCTTGACAATATCTTTCCAATAACATGGTGCCCAGAGCTGAACACGTTTGGTGCTGTATGAGTGCTCTGTTTCCACCCAATTTCAAAAGACATGTTGGGGAGATGTTAACATACCTCAGTAAACTGTTCCTAGTGTGTTGATATGTGTAAGAATCTGAATGGAGTTTGTGGGCATGAGTGGATAAAATGGAATAGTGTAACATTAGTGTTATGTGGGTGCTTGATAGTTCTAATTCAGTGGGCTGAAGGACCTGTTTCATGCTAGATGATTCAAACTAGCTCATACCTATACTTAACCCTAATATTTTATTTGCATTTGCTCCAGCCATAGAACCTCTGCAAATGGCTGTGTAAACAAGAGAATCAACACTTAAAACTTTGTAGTTGAAGAAATGTCCCAAGTTGAAACATTGCCTTTCCATGTCTTCCTCAGATGCTGCCTGAATCACCGAGTTACTCCAGCACTTTGCATTTTACTGAAAATGCAGTGTTTAATTAAAGTTGAATTATGAATGTTACCAATCTTATTATCCTTTCATTATCAGCTTATAAAATATCGAAAAGTTTGGGTAGCACACAGAGTGCAAAATCAAAGCAAACCTATTTGGTCTCATATATTGTTTTTTGATCAAACTTTTCCTCGTACATTGTTAGTTTAAATTTCCCTTGCTAATATTGCCGCTGCCAATTCTCACGAATTCTCTATGCTATGGGTATATTTTAAATGACTTTTCACTTTTACATGTAAATTAGAAAATCTAATACACTTGGCCCTACAGGATTCTTGTCTGCTTCCAAGTCCCTTGTCCTATTAAAAGTGTTTCCTAGTCACCTCTCACTCAGCCTGCCATTACAAGCTATTTCCATTTCTTTTACTTGACAGAAACTCAGTGAATACCACTGGAAGGCAAATCTAGCCTAGTTTCCCACTCATTATGAAATCAATCTGTTTGCTATTGTAACATATCAGTCGCAGAGCACAGAAAGCAAAGGTAATTCTGTCCTTCTGTAGCAATCTATGATTTGTTTTACCATGAATAGAACCTGCAGCAGGACATACTGTGAAGCCAGAGGAGTGGGTAGGTGAGAGGGGCAGCTAGAGAAATTATCAAATAATGCATGTGGCCAAGAAATGAGCTACAATGAGCAGGACAGATGAGATTCAAACTGTGGAGTTTCAGACCAAATTAACTGTGGAGTTTCAGACCAAATTAGTTACATAGTAAAAAACAACTTTGACCAATTTCTCAGTGCTTTGTTTCCTGTTACCCTCACTATAAGGATAGTGTAGATTGTATAGACAATGATAATGCAACTAAAGTAACCACTCAATCTGCCAATATTTATTCCAAATATATTTCCTCCGTTACCAAAAATACACCAGCAAATGAACGAGACGGTAGCACAGAGATACAAGACATTGCTGATGCTGCAACTTGAAACAAAAATAAAACTGTTGGTAGAACCCAGCAAGGTCGAGCAGCATCTATGCAGACTAAAGGGACAGTTGAGGTTTTGAGTCCACGCCTTGCATTATGACTGAAAGTGTAGAGGGCAAAGGGCCTTTATAGGTGGTGGGGTGAGATAGACGCTGGCAGAACAGGTGGAAGCCGGTAAGTAGAAATACAATGCAAAGATATGAGGTGGAGGGGTGAGATAGACGCTGGCAGGACAGGTGGAAGCCGGTAAGGAGAAAGACAATGCAAAGATAGAGCCAGGTGAGGAAGGGGTAGGGCTGAAGGTCAGAAGAAGGTGGCTGGTGGGTGATGGGTAGGGATAGATAAGGAGAGAAGGAAAAAAAAAAAAGAAAAGAGCCAAGTGGAGGGGGGGGGGGGGGGGGGGGGGGAGGTGGAGGCAGAGACAGAGGCTAGAAGGTGATAAATACAAACACAAGGCTGAAGATGTTGGAATCTAATAAGTAAGAAAGATGATAGGTGGAATTAGATTACGAAGGGATGATAGGCAGGTGGAACCAGGTTGTGGCGGGAGGTGAAGTGGGGGTTGAAGACAGAAGGAGTGAGAAGGAAGCACATAGTGTGTGAGTTATCTGAACTTGGATAATTCAGTGTTCACACCATTAGGTTGCAAATGTGGTCTGACTGATTTAGAGGAGGCCATGTTGAGAACATCAAATTTAATGGACAAGAATGGAGGAGGTGCATATGCATCTTTGCCTGATCTGGAAGGGCTGTTTAGGTCTCTGGATGTTGGTGAGGGATGCTGTGTACAAGTGTTGAACCCTCTACAGTTGTTGGGGAAAGTGCCATGGGACAGGGAGGGGTGAGTGGGGAGGGATGTGTGGAGAAGAAAGACATTGGGCCCTACCAAAAGCTGAAATGGGTGAGGAGAGGAAGAAATGTCTAGTGGTGGGATCATGTTGCAGCTGGTGGAAATCATGAAGGATAATGTGCTGGATGCAGATGCTGGTAGGTTGAAAAGTGAGACCAAAGGGACTGTATCTCTTTTCGTCTTGAGAAAAGAGGTGTAAGATAAGTCTTGGAAATGGAGGAAATGAGATGGGATCCTAGATGCTGTCTTTTGGTTTTGAGGTAATAGAAAAGGCAGAAGGCTCAGATAGAAATCTGTGAATTTTAAAGTTAGACAAATATTTTCACTTACTGTTACTGGATATTTTTGTGTATGTTATGACTTATCGTATGTAAGTTGTGTAAGAGAAATAAAAACGACATTGATATGCGTCAAGACTTGATTATATTCCAAACCAGTTTACAGTCTATGATGTTGTGTAAAAGTGTAATCACTATTGTAAAGTAGGAACAATGGCAGATAACATGTCGAGGCCCCCGACCGCATGAGAACAAAGGGAAGAGACTTGAACATTACTTCGCCTTCCATTACAGTGAGGATTGTGTAGGAGTCCCTGTGGTGGATGTTTATGTTAAAATGTGTTTTGGGTGTTCTGTTGCTTTTTATTTGTATGACTGACTTGGCAAATTAAATTCCTCGTATGTTGCAAAACATACTTGACAAATAAAGTACTATTCTGATTCTGATACAGTAATCTTCCCAATACTTGGGCTGACAGACCTGTTCCTGTGCTTTATCAAGTTCTAACTGTGATAATGACTTGACAGCCTCTGTTAATGATATCAATTGAGGATTAAGTATAGTATTAGGCATTATTCTTCATACTCCTGATAACACCCGTAGGATCTATTAATTTTAGGAGAAAATATGGTAATATTTCAATATTTCATTTGAGAGATCACACTTCCAAAAACATGGCGCTTCCTCAGAAAACAAAATTGTCTACAAATATGGTACTCTTTGGAAACCCTCTTTAGGATGTTTCAAAGCTGTTTGCAGATAGTGAAGTAGTTTTGAAGTGGAGTCATTGCTCTGACTTAGCAATTATGGTGAAGTTGTACTCAGCCAGCTCCCACAGCCAGCAATATGTTTATGGCCAGATGATCTGTTACAGTGATATTGATAGAGAGATAAAAATTGACCAGGAAAATGGGGATGTCTCCATTTGTTCAACCTTTAAATAGTTTCATGGGATCTTTTAAAGTTTAAACCCACTTGAGTCAGCCAAAAAGGCCTCAGTCTACTTTCTCAGCAGTGAGACAATACGTCTGGTCATACACTACTCCTCAGGGTTGCAATAGGGCCCCATTTTAGATTGCTGTGTTCAAAACTTTAGAGTGGGATTTGAACCTACAGCCTCATAATTCATGGGTAAGAGCACCATAAACTGAGCCATGGCTGATTTTAATGTAACTAAATGTTAGTTATCTTTTACCTATCTGCCGTGGAATAATGACTATCATGTGAATTTTACTCTAACCATACCAGATCCAAAGATCCTGAAAAAGTTGACTTTCTTTTCCAGTGAAAGGCAGCTCAGTGGCACAGCTAGTAGAGCCAGTGCCTCTCAGTGCCAGAGATCAAGGTTCAATCATGCCCTTGGATTCCATCTGCATGTGCTTGCATGTTCTCCCAGAGACTACGTAGGTTTCCTCTGCGTGTTTCAGTTTTTTGCCACATCCCAAACATGTGCAAGTTCGTAGGTAAACTGGTCCACCATATAATTGTCCCCAGTGTGCGAGTGAGTGTTAGGGTGGGGGTGGGGCGATTGGTGGTGGTTGAGGATGTCGGGAGAACAAAATTGGGATTTGTGTAAATGTGTGCTAAACTCTTGGCATGGGATCAATCAATGGGCCAAAAAGCCTACTTCTCTGCTGTAGAAAGGCATGTTTCTATGAAAGCCCTGCCTGTGTATGCCTGCAAACATGGGCAGAACACTGGTCCCATATTTACATACATTCTGTGAGGAGGCGAATATCAACATCTTCAAAGCATTGAAATAAGTTCTGCTTCAGTCTATAAAATGTTAACGAGACCCATGAACTACCAAGTATTTTGTAAATTACTTTTAGCCCTGTACGCAAGCATATGAAGTTTAAAGTGCTAAAGGGTGAATGCATCCCCTTCAACAGAGCCCATATTTTTCATGAATGGAACTGATGAGGCTCTGACACCAAGATCATAATAAAATTTGTGTTTCTGCAAAACAGAAATCTCAAAAAACAGCAATATTTTTACAGCTATTTTGACCTAAGTATAGCAGCATAAATTGCCTTAATATTTGTGAGTTCCAAATAGCACAGTGGTGCACCAGATGCATGTGCCTAACCTTTGGATCAGGGGTTTGCATGTTCTCCCTGGGATTACTCTGGGTGCTCCAGTTCTCTCTACTTTCTGAACAAGTACTGCTTGTAGGTTAATTGGTTACTAAAGGTTACTCCTTGCCGAGCTGAGTGGTAAGAGAGTTGGGGAGAGGGGAGGGGGGAGATTACATGGAATTTGTTGGGCAATTAAGAGATAACAGTTTACAGGGAAATAAGTGGGATGAATAGGAATACGCTGGGAGATTGCATGCACAAAAATGTAAGGAATAAGGGATAAGAAAAACTATCACAGAGAGGCCAACTCTACCTCACTCTGGGCAACGGCTTCATTAGGTTTGTAATTTATCAATATATAGCAAATGACAGAATGCTGCTGAGGACAATTTTGGAATTTGAACTAATTTTTTCGAATTTCTAAAGTACAAAAACTTTAATTAATTTATCTCAAGTCCTTCTCTCTGCTATTTCAGAGCATGTGTTAGCCATTCATCATAAACTGGTTAGTCCCTCAACCACAAATATATGGATGTGGTATTAATTTCAAATAGATGAGTTGCAAGGAAAGCAAGAGGAATTAAATCTGTTTATGCCCGGGGAGGCCGTTGGTGCGAGAGGGTGGAGTTACCTGCGCTGTGAGTATAAATCTGCACCGTTCCATCTTCCAGAGAGGGAATCTGGTGGAAGCCTCTGATTGGACCAGAGGAAGCAGCTGATTGGGTGCAACCCGGGGTTTACATTTTTACAGTTCATTAATACATTAACTGGGAGTTAAGGATTCTAGGAGTTAAGGGTTCAGTATTTATTAGTAAAGTTTAAAGGATAACGTTTTGTGTTTAATAAAAATAAAAAATAAAAAAATACATATATAATACAGATTATATATAGACAGAGGTCCAGGAGCCGTTGCAGTGGGAGGAGCCAAATCCGTAACGTTCCATTCACAGCTCGCAGTTCAAAACTACCAGCTCTCAGTTGAGGAAGCTGCTGATTGGTGGAAGACGACTCGAGGGAGCAGCTGATTGGCAGTCAAATCCCTGCTGATTTCTTTCAGCTAAAATCCTTGCATTGTATTGTACATTGTATTGTATTGTATCCAGGGTAAGGGGGAGGATGAGTGCCAGGGCAGTTTACTGTTCTGGATGTCAGATGTGGGGGGTCATGCAGTCAGATAGCTCTCCAGACGTCCACATCTGCGCCAGGTGCGTCAAGATGGCGCTCCAAATGGACCGTATTCGGTACCTGAAGCAGCAGCTTGATGACCTCTGTCTGGTCAGGGAGAGTGAGGAAGCCATAGAGAGGAGCTACAGACAGGTGGTCACTCCAAAACCACAGGAGGCAGAAAAGTGGGTCACGGTTAGGAGAGGCAAGGGGTAGAGGGCAGGCACTAGAGAGTACCCCGGTGGCTGTACACCTTGGCAATAAGTACTCCTGTTTGAGTACTGTTGGGGGGCACAGCCTACCTGGGGGTAGCAACAACGACCGGGCCTCCAGTACAAAGACCGGCCCTGTTGCTCAGAAGGGTAAGGAAAAGAAGAGGAGGGCACTCTATAGTTAGGGGGTCAGATAGGCGATTCTGTGGGCGCAGTCAGGAGACCCGGATGGTAGTTTGCCTCCCTGGTGCCAGAGTCCGGGATGTGACTGAACGTGTCCAAGATATCTTGAAATGGGAGGAAGAGGAGCCAGAGGTCGTGGTACATATAGGTACCAATGACATAGGTAGAAAAAGAGAGGAGGTCCTGAAAGGAGAATTTAGGGAGTTAGGAAGATTGTTAAGGAGAAGGACCGCAAAGGTAACAATCTCAGGATTACTGCCTGTGCCACGCGACAGTGAGAGTAGGAATGGAGCAGGGTGGAGGATAAATGCGTGGCTAAAGGACTGGTGCAGAGCGCAGAGATTCAAGTTTCTGGATCATTGGGACCTCTTTTGGGGAAGGTGTGACCTGTAGAAAAAGGACGGTTTGCACTTGAACCCGAGGGTAACTAATATCCTGGCGGTGAGATTTGCAAAGGCTACTGGGGAGACTTTAAACTAGATCGGTTGGGGGGAGGGACTCAAATAGAGAAGGCAAGTAGTCCGTTTGTGAGGCAGGAGGCAGAGAAGAGACGCAGTCAGACGCAACACGTAGGGAGGAAAGAGAAAAAAATAACAAACAGAGAATAAGAAGTGGAGAGTTTCTTAAATGTGTGAGCAGAGAGACAGAGGGGTGTAAAATGAGGATAGGAGCAATAGGTAGCGAGATGAAAAGTGGCAGGAAAACAAATCCAGGGCAAAAATCTAAAAGGGCCACTTTTCAACATAATTGTAAAAGGGCCAAGAGTAAAAAACAAGCCTGAAGGCTTTGTGTCTCAATGCAAGGAGTATTCGTAATAAGGTGGATGAGTTGAATGTGCAGATAGCTATTAATAATTATGATATAGTTGGGATCATGGAGATATGGCTCCAGAGTGACCAAGGCTGGGAGCTGAACATCCAGGGATATTCAATATTCAGGAAGGATAGAGAGAGGAAAAGGAGGTGGGGTAGCGCTGCTGGGTTAGAGAGGAGATTAAGGCAATAGAAAGGAATGACATTAGCTTGGAGGATGTGGAATCGATATGGGTGGAGCTGCGAAACACTAAGGGGCAGAAAACGCTAGTGGGTGTTGTGTACAGGCCACCTAACAGTAGTAGTGGAGTTGGGGATGGCATCAAACAGGAAATTAGAAATGCGTGCAACGAAGGTAAAACCGTTATAATGGGTGACTTCAATCTACATATAGATTGGGTGAATCAAATTGGCAGGGGTGCTGAGGAAGAGGATTTCTTGGAATGTATGCGGGATTGTTTTCTAAACCAACATATGGAGGAACCAACGAGAGAGCAGGCTATTCTGGACTGGATATTGAGTAATGAGGAAGGGTTAGTTACCAGCCTTGTTGTACGTGGCCCGTTGGGCAAGAGTGACCATAATATGGTTGAGTTCTTCATTAGGATGGAGAGTGACATTGTTAATTCAGAAACACGGGTCCTGAACTTAAAGAAAGATAACTTTGAGGGTATGAGACGTGAATTGGCCAAGATCAACTAGCAATTGATTCTTGAAGGGTTGACGGTGGATATGCAATGGAAGGCATTTAAAGACTGCATGGATGAACTACAACAATTGTTCATCCCAGTATGGCAAAAGAATAAATCAGGGAAGGTGGCGCATCCGTGGATAACGAGGGAAATCAAGGATAGTATCAAAGAAAAAGATGAAGCGTACAAATTAGCCAGAAAAAGCAGCCTACCAGGAAACTGGGAGAAATTCAGAGACCTACAGAGGACGACAAAGGGCTTAATTAGGAAAGGGAAAATGGAGTATGAAAGAAAACTGGCAGGAAACATAAAAACTGACTGCAAAAGTTTTTATCGATATGTGAAGCGCAAAAGATTAGTTAAATGTAGGTCCCTTGCAGTCAGAAACGGGTGAATTGATCATGGGGAACAAGGACACGGCTGACCAATTGAATAACTACTTTGGTTCTGTCTTCACTAAGGAAGACATAAATAATTTGCCGGAAATAGCAGGGGATCGCGGGTCAAATGAGATGGAGGAAATTAGTGAAATCCAGGTTAGCCGGAAAGTGGTGTTGGGTAAATTGAATGGATTAAAGGCCGATAAATCCCCAGGGCCAGATAGGCTGCATCCCAGGGTACTTAAGGAAGTAGCCCCAGAAATAGCAGATGCCTTAGTGATAATTTGTCAAAACTCTTTAGATTCTGCAGTTCCTGAGGATTGGCGGGTAGCAAATGTAACCCCTCTTTTTAAGAAGGGAGGGAGAGAGAAAACGGGGAATTACAGACCAGTTAGTCTAACATCGGTAGTGGGGAAACTGCTAGAGTCAGTTATTAAAGATGGGATAGCACCACATTTGGAAAGTGGTGAAATCATTGGACAAAGTCAGCATGGATTTACGAAGGGTAAATCATGTCTGACGAATCTTGTGGAATTTTTCGAGGATGTAACTAGTAGAGTGGATAAGGGAGAAGCAGTGGATGTGTTGTATCTGGACTTCCAGAAGGCTGTCGACAAGGTCCCACACAAGAGATTGGTATACAAACTTAAAGCACACGGTATTGGTGGTTCAGTATTGATGTGGATAGAGAACTGGCTGGCAGACAGGAAGCAAAGAGTAGGAGTGAACGGGTCCTTTCCAGGATGGCAGACAGTGACTAGTGGGGTGCCGCAAGGCTCAGTGCTGGGACCCCAGCTATTTACAATATACATTAATGATTTGGACGAGGGAATTAAATGCAACATCTCGAAGTTTGCGGATGACACGAAGCTGGGGGGCAGTGTTAGCTGTGAGGAGGATGCTAGGAGGCTGCAGGATGACTTGGATAGACTGGGTGAGTGGGAAAATGCATGGCTGATGCAGTATAATGTAGATAAATGTGAGGTTATCCACTTTGGTGGCAAAAACAGGAAGGTAGACTATTATTTGAATGGTGACCGATTAGGAAAAGGGGAGATGCAGCGAGACCTGGGTGTCATGGTACATCAGTCATTAAAAGTAGGCATGCAGGTGTGAGGGCTGTGAAGAAAGCAAATGGTATGTTGGCATTCATAGCAAAAGGATTTGAGTACAAGAGCAGAGAGGTTCTACTGCAGTTGTACAGGGTCTTGGTGAGGCTACACCTGGAGTATTGCGTACAGTTTTGGTCTCCTAATCTGAGGAAAGACATTCTTGCCATAGAGGGAGTACAGAGAAGGTTCACCAGACTGATTCCTGGGATGGCCGGCTTCCATATGAAGAAAGACTGGATAGACTTGGCTTGTACTCGCTGGAATTTAGAAGATTGAAGGGTGATCTCTTAGAGACTTACAAAATTCTTAAGGGGTTGGACAGGCTAGATGCAGGAAGATTGTTCCCGATGTTGGGGAAGTCCAGGACAAGGGGTCACAGTTTAAGGATAAGGGGGAAGTCTTTTAGGACCGAGATGAGAAAATCGTTTTTCACACAGAGAGTGGTGAATCTGTGGAATTCTCTGCCACAGAATGTAGTTGAGGCCAGTTCGTTGGCCATATTTAAGAGGGAGTTGGATGTGGCCCTTGTGGCTGAAGAGATCAGGGAGTATGGAGAGAAGGCAGGTACAGGATACTGAGTTGGATGATCAGCAATGATCATATTGAATGGCGGTGCAGGCTCGAAGGGCCGAATGGCCTGCTCCTGCACCTAATTTCTATGTTCTATGTTTCTATGCCTCTCAGAAATTCATGACTGGAGAAAAATATCTGCATTACTAAAATGTAAACAAAATCTTTGTTCTATTGCATTTGTACTCATGTGCAATTAAACAGGGTTGGGAACAGCACGGTTTATTTTTTCCAAATAAACTGTTCTTTTTTGCTGAAAATGGGCTGCAACTGTTCAACTAACTATGAAATTAGTGTACATTGGTGTGTGAAGATATTCAGGGAGTTGCAAGCCATTTTTAATTCACAGGCCTCTATTTCATGAAATAACTCCACACAATGGTTAAGTACAGTATCCATTCCTAGAGCTTGCACTGTGAATCTATCCACTGAACAGACTTTTTTTCCTTTCACAGGACTCACATGATCAGTGGTAACAAGTACAAGAGCTGAGAGTGAAGAAAATAAAAGGAATTTTAAAAGGCGTTTGATCTGCATGCTGATGCTTTACGTCTGTACATCATTGAGACTGAACATCATTACTGACAAATCCTCTGATATTTCCTGTCCTTTGAATCTTATAAACTTGTTTTAAGAAGACTATCCAAGTCAAAAAGCTATTTCTAGAATTTGGTCAAATAGTTTGTTGTAAACGGTGGAAGGGACAAATCAGTTTTAAAGGTCATATAATAACAGCTTGGGTCAGCAATTCATAGCCACCAGTGGCAATTGTTTACATTTTAACTTCCCCCTAACTGCCTGTTTCACTTTCCTCTCTGACTCAAGATTCCCAGTCACCAATGCATGCATCAGCTTCATCCCTTTGCAGTCGCTACCCGATGAACTTCAATGCTGGCATGCAACTGTGCGTTTCTTCTCTCCCTTTTGCCTTAGTGTTTACTTTCCTGGCTGTGTGTATTCCCCTTCCACAGTAGACCCTTTATCCTCTCATAATTTTAATTCTACCTGGATCGCCCACCCCTCCCACCCTCCCCAAAGCTCATCTTTTACTGTGTTCAGTTCAGCAAAATATCCTATCCTGCTAGAGGAAGGATGTTAGACCAAAGATAGACACAACATGCTGGAGTAACTCAGCGAGACAGGCAACATCTCTGGAGAGAAGGAATGGGTGAGGTTTCAGGTTGAGACTTCTTCAGACGAGTCAGGGAAAAGAGAAACAAGAGATATAGACAGTCATGTTGGGAGATAGAGAACAAATGAATGAAAGATATGAAAAAAAAAAATGATGATGAAAGAAACAGGCCATTGTTAGCTGTTTGCTAGGTGAGAACGGGAACCTGGCACGACTTGGGTGGGGTAGGGATGGAGAGAGAGGGAGTGCAGGGGTTACTTGAAGTTAGAGCATTCAATATTCATACCACTGGGCTGTAAGCTGCCCAATCAAAATAAGAGATGCTGTTCCTCCAATTTGTGATTAGCCCCACTGTGACAATAGAGGAGGCCTAGGACAGAAAGGTCAGTATGGGAGTGGGAAAGGGCATCCAAGATGTTCTCATTCTTTAGGGAAAGGGGTTCCCCTCTTCCATCATAGATGAGGCCCTCACACATGTCTCCTCAGTACCCCACAGCTCCACCGTTGCTCCCACTCCCCCTAGTTGCAACTGGGACAGAAAGGTCACCCCATCAGTCGTCAGATGCAACCAATAATCGACCGACATTTTCGCCAACTCCAACGGGATCCCACAACTAGTTACATCTTCCCATCTCCACCACTTTCTGCCTTCCACAGAGACCGTTCCCTCAGCACTTCCCTCCACACCTTCCTACCCAAACCATCACCTCTCCAGGTCCCTTCCTCTTCAACCCCAGGAGATGCAACACCTATCCCTATACCTTCTCCCTCGACACTGTCCAGGGACCCCAACAGTCCTTTCAGGGTAGGCAGAGGTTAGGCTAACAATGCCCGTTTCCTTTTTCATCGTTACTTTTTTGCATATCTTTCATTCATTTGTTCTATATCGCTCTACATTACTGTCTATATCTCTAAATTCCCTTTCTGAAGAAGGGTCTCGACCCAAATTGTCACCCATTCCTTCTTCCAGGGAAAAGATTTAACAAGAACCTGAGGGGCAACTTTTGCACCCAGAGGGTGGTGGATATATGGAAAGAGGTAGTTGGGGCAGGTACTATAAGGACATTCAAAAGATCTTTGGGCAGGTATATGGATAGGAAAGATTTAAAGAGAGATGGACCTAAATGCGGGCAGATGGAACTAGTGTTGATGATGCATCTTGGTCAACATGGGCAAGTTTGGCCAAAGCATCTGTTTCCATGCTGTATGTCTCTATGACTCTAGCATTCTCTAGATCTTTCCATTGCCAATTGCTGACATCACAAGACCATCTCAATTTTTATTTTCTGTTTCACTCACTCTGGCCATTTAATTTTCAGTGTCCATCCTCTCTGAGCCAACTTGGAATTGGTATCGAACTTGTTGACAAGAATGGCACAATGGCCATATTTATGAATTGATGCGACGCATCCTCACCCACCTGCCTAAGGCCATGCCACTACTACCCCTATTTGAATTCTTACTCCAACCTTGAATAGTCTACTCCTATTGCCTTCCCAGATTCACAAACAGGACCACTTCTATTATTTTAATTTGCCTCCTGGTCTCAAGGAGTTAATTCTTCCTAACTTAATTCTATTTCTTCCCCATGCATCTATTTCAGTGATCCTTCCAATGTCATCTGCTGCTTTAACAATTTCTTAACCTTGCGTTCACACAACTCTGACTGTTTGCTTCTTCACCTCTTTCTCCATATTTGAACATTGATGATTGATCAGTTTCCACTATGAGCCCACAAACTCCCCACCTACCTTCACTAAACTTCCTATTCTGCCTATTGTAAGCACTCAATTTCATTCTGCCAGATTGAATCTATCTGATAATAATTTTTCCTCAAGCTTCTATTGATTTTATCTTGA
Organism: Okamejei kenojei; assembly: GCA_035221665.1. Taxonomy (NCBI): domain Eukaryota; kingdom Metazoa; phylum Chordata; class Chondrichthyes; order Rajiformes; family Rajidae; genus Okamejei; species Okamejei kenojei. The sequence continues at coordinate 78,956,358 of CM069131.1, forward strand.
ATCAAAGATTGACATTCACTGTGGCGAACTGTATCCCTGAATATATGTTCCACACTTCTTGTCTGGTTCTTCAAAGAACTACAATATGCTTCCTCCTGTCCTCACCTTCCATTCCACCAGAATTCATCTTCTTCAGATTTTCCTCTACAATATTTCTGCCACATCCAGTGGATTATTTCCCCCAAATATCTTCAACATCTTTCCCTTCCAGGATTATATTAAAAAAAACATTTCCTTGGACCCAATGCCTCACCTTCTCAGTCTCAACTTCCTTTCCTGTTCTTGTGACAAATGTCCATGCACAGCAGATACAACAGATGACCTTTTAGCTCCTGACAATTTTGGATCACAGACCTCTCTCTTTCAGCTCTGCCTGCTCATAAGGAGGCAAATGCAAGTTTGGCCGATGACACATGAAACATCTCCATTCACTCCATTCACAACCATGACTGCTCACTTTAATTTTCCACTCCATTCTCCCTCTGACCTCTGTACCCTCAGCCTCTCACACTGTTACTTGACACAAGCCTGAGGAACAATGTAGTCTCCTGGGCAGAAGGTCACCCAGTCATGCCACGGCCATGCCCGACATCAAGCCTGGCTCATTTGCTGCAGGAACCGATAACCTGCCCACAGAGGGAAGCTGCCGAGTCTGGCCCCTGCTCACCCCGTGGAACAGAGAGGAGGAAATTGGAGTCGGTCAGAGAGAGGACTGGTAAGCAGACCGGCTGTAGGAGGCAGTGTAGTGCCTCGACGGTGAAGTAGGCAGTTGGATGCCCTGCAGCAGCCTGGGGCTCAGTTGGACCGGGTGCCACTCCAAGTGGCCTAGCATATGGACCGGACATGCCCTGCAGCGATACAGAATGATGGAGCAGCGATGGAGGATTCCAATGGCCAGGCTTGGTCAGGTAAACCCTTGCAACACCACCACGACAAGTGGCCTTCATGGTCAGATTAAGAGCTTTTCACCTATAAAAACTAGGACTTAAAGATGATGCCAAATCTGGCGACTATATACAGCCTCAGTTTACTACTACTACTGTACACGTACTATCTAACTGAGATACATATCTAAGATGTATCTAGGTGCTTATATATAGTGATATTTGCACTGAACTGTATACAAAAATGATTTTCACTGCACCTCAGTATATGACAAATAAAGTAACATTGAACCATTAACTCTGTTAATGCTGCTGAGATTAATTCGAAGCTGCTGTTCCCCGACACCACCTCTGGACCTGTATTGTGTTTTTACTGATGCTACCACAACCCTTTTTTGCACTACACCATCCGTTATATGCTGTAATCACACTTGCTTTTTATCCAGTTACAGCCTTCCCCTTTGGCTTAGTCATTTTGAACAACTGAACTTGTGCTGAATTACTATCTACCTCTTTGCTGACCCTCGAACTATCATTTGCTGGATTTACCTTGCATTAAACGTTATTCCCATATCATGTATTTCTATACACTGTAAATGGGTCAACTGTAATCATCTATTGTCTTTCTGCTGACTGGTTAGCACACAACAAAAGCTTTTCACTGTACCTCGGTGTACGTGACAATAAACGGAACTGATTCTGATCCACTGCCCTTTTATTTAGTAAAATCTTAGAGTCATAGATTCACACAGCACAGAAACAGATCCCTCAGCTCAACATGTCCATGCTGACCAAGATGCCGCATCTATGCTCGTCCCATTTCCCCGCTTTTGGCCCGTATCACTTTAAGCTTTTTTTATTCATGCACCTGTCCAAGTGTCTTTTAAATGCTGTTTAAATCTTATTCTGTCTCTAAATTTCTCCAGGTCTAATAAAAGATCTTTGCTAAATAAATTTCTCATGAGAAAGGTATTTCTATCAACACGGATGCTCTCTGGCCTATTGTGTCATTTCACACTTCTATGGCACCATTCGAGACGTAAAAGGTCTAAATATACTAATACAATGGGAATGAGTCTTTAATTGACAAACAAACATTAAAATGTTAAAAGGACTTTTAATAACTGCAATGCTGATTGAATGGAACACATTGTAATTTGCATATTTGCACAGCTCTATCCAAAATACTTAAACTACAAAGCATCATTTTATTACACCATGTTTATACAAATATAGAAAATGCAACTAATTACAAATTATTTTCCTTCAGCAAACTGCCAGAATGCATTGTCAGTATTTCTCAGAATATAATGTACTTTACAGGAAAGTGGATTTTTAAATATTCCCGATCAAGAGAGTTAGGCTTCAATTTATTGCTCTTTAATAATTGTGTGAGTGACTCCGTGATTTAACAGCAATAAAAAATAAGCTGATACCAGTAATAATGTGAAGTACTTAGTTACAGTAGACCCTACCGATTAAGAACATATATCAAGTGATCTTCTAATGATTTGACTCAGTGAGGTGTGACTAAGCTTCTTATTAGATTTACTTGGGATATTAGAGATACCCCAATTTTATATGAACCTTTGGAGAATATAAATTATATTACAGATGGACTAAGAAGGATATATTTAGAAGCAATTTTCTACTCCCTGAGTTAAGAATATAATAATAGGTTGAAATGGTCTTCCGAGATCTAATTAAACGGTGACATGAGTACATGTAGCATCAAATCTCTGACAAGTCTGTGAGCATAATCGTTGAGTTGCCAGATTGTATTGATCTGAATATAAATTTAAATCACAGCATACCAGTTAGAGAATTAAAAATTAAATCATTAACTAAGTCAAACATTAATAAGCTGCGTCACTCATGTAAGTATTAAAAACTTACATCAGTGATGGTGATTGTGAAGCTACTGAATCATTGTATAAAATACAGATGCAACAATATATCCTGGAAGGAAATCTGCCACCCCTCCCTCGTCTGGTGCATGTGTGCAGGCACACCACATTGTGGTTGTACATGAAATGAACTAGGAAGGCACTGAATTTGTGGGCCATTTGGGATGGGCGCAATACCAGCCTCAACAGTGACATCAAGTCCCCATAACTAGATCACATACTTTATATTTATGTACTGTATAAAGATGCAAATAACAATGGAAAGCAAAAAGGAACATTACCATTGACGAATGTTTGATGTGAGCCTGCATAGATAGAAGTACAAATTTAGTCACGATAAATAATTCGGACAAATACAACCGCATACAGATGTTTAGGTTATCAGGGGGTATGAGGAGAAGGCAGGAGAATGGGGTTAGGAGGGAGAGATAGATCAGCCATGATTGAATGGCAGAGTAGACTTGATGGGCCGAATGGCCTAATTCTGCTCCAATCACTTATGACCTCATGTTTAATGATAGGCCTTGATAAAATAAATCATAACTGTTGATGTTTGTACAGTATCTACTTTGAAAACAAGAAAATGGTTATCTGTCTCTTTCTTAAAGTGAACACATTAGTGGACTAGATTTTTTCTTGTTCACAAATGTTACAGCAGAGGTGAAATGCCTGCTGAGGCTGGTTACGGGTGGGTCAGAGGATGTTGCTGCTGAGGACTTTGTGTACCAGAGTACATTCAGAAGACCACAGGATATGTTGATTATTTAGTTCCAGATTGAAACAAAATCTCAAATGTTTCTTTGCATTGGGATACATCCCACTTACTTAAAATCACTGCCTTCCGGTTGCGAGGGGCTAGGTGCACTTCCTCATTCTGGAGCTATTTGGTACATTGGGGTAAGTGGTTTAGTTTAGTTTCGAGATACAGCATGGAAACAGGCCCTTTGGCCCACCGATTCAATGCCAACCATCAATCACTTCGTACACGTGCATTATCCTACACACTAGGGACAATTTACGATTTTATCTAAGCCAATTAACCTATAAACCTGAATGTGTGGGACTGTGGGAGGAAACCGGTGTATCCGGAAAAATCCCATGCAGTCACAGGGGGAATGTACAAACTCCATACAGACAGCACCCATAGTCAGGATCAAACATGGATCTCTGGTGCTGTGAGGCCGCAACTCTAACGCCCTACATTAAATATTTAAGGAACCTGGCTAAAATGAAGGTGGATGATCTGACCCATTTTGTCCCCATGATATTGAGTGTTTCTGATTAGCATCCTTCCTCTCTTCACTATTAACTTATCAGTTTAGCTCCTATTCCAAGCCCTCTCAAGTTCCTGTTGTTATTGAGGTGAATATGTTACATTTGGGGAGGTGTAAGGGTTTGTCTGAGAAAAGGGGAAATAGAAGGTATTTATCTAAAGTTTAGCTGAGTCCTGAAGTGGAGGTAGTATTCACATTGGGTAAGTTGGAAGTTGTTAACTAAATAGGAAGAATATATTAAAGTTTTAAAAAATCTTGGAAGGAGGCAAGGATCAGTAATGGCAGGGGGTTGTGGATTCTACTTCAGCATTTCATAAAAGCAACTGTTTAATTAAAGCAACATAGCATTGAATTGAACACAATTCATAATTAATGATGATTATGATTTTACTCAATTCTAATTGAAAGTGATTTGGGAAAAATAATTGGCCTAAATAAATAACATAAATAAATATGAGATATCCATGTAACAAACACTGCTGCTTTATTTCATAATGTAAGGTCTAGTTACAATATTAGCAGAAAAATCCGTAGTTTACAAAAACTGACAGTATCCAAAAACAAGATAGCATGAATATTCAAATACAAAACTTTCATATATTTATCCCCTTCATGTGGAAAATAAATAAAAAATAAAATAAAATGGAAACACTGTGGGGACTAATAGCAAATATATAAATGCCGCTCTCAGTTTATTGATATACTTGTCACACTCTTGCCATCGGAACAGGTTATTGTCCAGTTGTAGGAAGTGCTTAATGCCACAAACAATAGCAGCAATTGTGCAAAACTTTGTGAATAACATAATTCAATCAAATATTGCACTCTTTGGGGATACAGGTATACTTGGAAAGTATAAACATGGACTATATATATTTATATTTATGGTATTACAATATCACACAGCATGGTTGGGACTTGTTTTCATGAACATAGAAATTAGGCACAGGAGAAGGCCCATCAGCATATCAAGCCTCTGACTATTTGGGTCCGAAGAAGGGTTCCCCACCCAAAGTGTCACCTATTCCTTTTCTCAAGAGATGCTGCCTGACTCGCTGAGTTAATCCAGCATTTTGTGTCTATCTGCCGACCATTAATATGGTCATGCCACATCTGTCCTGGACCATCTCCTCTTCTGTGCCAGTTCCCTGTAGCCATCAATGTTCCCTAAATGACCACCCTCCGATGTTGTAACTATGTTCCCAGGTTTGACAGGTCCACATAAGTGCAAACATCTCCACATCTATCCTGTCATATACCCCTCCAGGATCTTATATGTTGCAATAAGATCACCCCTCGCTCTCCAAAACACCGAAGAATATAGATTTATATATTTTTTCTCACTAAATTAAAAACCAATTATACTGAATTGATCATCCTTACCCCAGCTTTTACTAAACATATTGGTATCTCTGCTAATAGTTCTGTTAGACAACTGAGAAAGCAAAGGTAACTCACGTTGGAAACTGGAGCATAGTTGCCACAATGTAGAAAAATATAGCTAGCTCTGAATGAAGATCGACATACTTACATGTATCTTTACTTATTCTAAGGAAACTCACTTAAATTACCATTCCAGTATAATTTTGTACATTATATATAATTCATTTTAGAAAAAAAAAGATAGCGCTCAGCTGTAACCTGCGCACACATTAATTCAGTGCCAATCGAATGTCCTGCCAACCAAATCGAAGAATTTCTTATTGGGTTCAATGAAGAAGGCGTGCAACTTATTGAGCACAACGGGGTCTACTTGCGGGTGGGGTCTCCCTTTTGACTCGTGCAAGCACTTCTCCTTCTCCCTGTCTCGGAGGCAGTAAAATCCTTTCGTCTTGTTGAAGTAAAAATTGGACGAATTAATCCTCGGCGAGAGCCTCAGGAACTTTTCCACTTTTTCCATTTCTGGGAAAGGGTTTCTGATCAACTTGTCGCCGTCCACAATGTGTATTTGGTTGAGGGGGAAGTATTTCAGCCAGTTTTGCATATGTGTATAATATAAACTGCGGTCAATTGCTTTGTAGTTAACGTTGATCTGGCCATCTCTGATCAGTATCTCCTCCACCGGTCTAAACGGCTTGTGCTTTTGCATCCGGTTATGTAATACCTGAGTGTAGTCCGAAATAACCCTCTCGCTTGGATCCCGCAGGATGAGCAGGAGCCGGATGGACGAGTTCATGTTGTAGATTCTTTCAGGCACTTTGGGTGAAGTGAAATAGGCCGGTGTCTTTTCAACCGTGGTCTGGTTGGGGTAAGAGAATGGCATTTGTGTGCTGTACCACTGGAGACCCTTCTGGTAATTCCCCTCGCAGTCGAAGAAGTGGATCTCGCTCTGGGCAGCGGTGACCTCCGTGTGGACGTTGAGCATCTCCAGCAGCGCCCTGGTGCCACCTTTCCTCACGCCGATGATCACGGTCTGGGGCAGCCGCTGAATGGTACCGTTGGGAAACACCGTCGGCTGGAAGAGGTTACGACTTTGGAATACGTAGCGCGGGGAGTTGGACACCAGATCGCGATTAAAATCAAAAGCTGGCCTGGAAGGTACGACCGCCGGGTGGCACAGGAACAGAAAAAGCCCCAGGCACAACGTAGCCATAACGGACGACTTCAGTCTGGATTTAACACACCAGCGGAGGTAGTGAGGAGTAAGCTCCACATTGGTCTGCACAGATGCTCTTCGCAGTATTCTGGGAATCTTCTGAAGCCAATGCTCACTAAAAAGAGAAACAAATGTTGGTTTAGATGCCTCTTGCAGCTAATGGGAAATATGAACCATTTTAACTGTTCTAGATCGCCTGCAGTTTGCAGCAACCTCGCAACCTTAAATAAAGTAACCCGCTTGCTATTTTTTGCACAAATTTGCTCACGTCCTTTACACCCTGCGTTATTTCCAACCCGCAATTTAACATCTCCGCAGGGCGGAAACAAATTGAACAGCCAAGCACGTGACTCCAAATGTAAAATGAAAGGAGAGAAATGCTGGAGATACAGCGAAACAAAAAACAGCGAGAACGCAAAACAACCCAAACAGTAAGCAAGTGGGCTCGGTCTCTAGACCCTCCCTTGGGCTCAACGACAGCTTGGCCCGGTTGGATACCGAGCGATCCCCTCCAGCCATCTAACATTCCGTTTGCATTTAAAAGCTAAAACGATCTCAGATTTACTTGCTGATGGAATTTATCATTAACATTTGCCTTGAATATTTACCTCGCGTTAAAATTAAGGACCAACCCGGCACAACAATAAGGCTATTGTTCAATGAAAACAAAACATGTTTAAGGTGTGGGGAGTGAGGAAGGAATAAAAGCGCCCGATAACCAAATCTCTCGCGTCTGGTTCTAATCACGTTATGTTCCTGCCAAGGAAAGATAGGTTAAAAAGAACTTGCGTATCGCATCCTCAAGATATTGCAGTCCCGAAACACATCGCCTATCGAAACATCCTTTGCATTTACATTCGCTTGACAATTAGTAAGGAAGTAATTTTTCCCGCAATTACCGCATCCCGATACTTGTTCGTTACATTGAAGGCGTATTACACGTCAAGGGGCGATAAACGGACATCCCGGATTTAAGCACAGACAAAATCTTCAGAAAGAGGCACTATTTACTGATATTTCATTTGGGTTTTTATGATTTTAATAGGACCAGAAATGGGAATTCCCAATACTGAGGTCAAGCAGAAGACATCTCGGGCAACACATCAATGTAACGAGAAAACGGACTGCTCACAAACCTCTTCAGATCTTCATGCCAATTAATGTGCATCTGCCTTCAGCTTTGCTGAATTCAAGACTAGCGATCCGTTGAGAGCCCAAACCTGGAAGGCACATCATGTCACGCTGAGAGCGTTATAAAGTCTGCTGCATGTTAAAAGCCAACGACGACAAAATGTCCATTTAGAACATAAGGGATTTCAAAGTCGAGCTAATGTAGGCGGAAGGGTGACAGACAGACGAGCCGGCCTCCTGGAGAGAAAGACTGGCGAGGTGCACATGGGACTGAAGCGAGGGCGTCCTTTCGCTCGTTGGACTGGAAGTGCCCGTGACTGGTAAACAGTGTGGCATCTCACGAGGTCCTGCGATTCCTGCATGACGGCGAGTGGGCAGACAGTCAGTAACCTCGCAGGTCGGTTGTTTTAAAGTTAGGAGTTCAAACGCTAGATAATTCAAAGCAACTCGCCAAGAGTTGATGCAGCGCAGTTTAATGGTTATTTATGGGTGAAAAGTCCACTGTAATCGAGCCAGGAGTTCCGAGTGTAGCAATTCGATAACTTGACAATGCTTTACAGAGTCTTTGTGTACAGTTGAAAAACTAGATAGCGAGGTCTCAAACGCCGCTCGATACAGTAATCTGACCAAGATCAGCCACTGAGTACAGCACTTGCAACATCGACTGTAACCGTATTTACAGTGCTGAAACGCCTATTGTCAGATAGCGAATGCAGCCTTGTCTTTATTTCAATGTCACATGCATTTCTGCCGTCGATTGGAGCGAGGGGACCGCTGATCCCGTCTTCTCACAGAGTGGTAATGAATGAAACTCGAAGGTGCTGGTGTAACTACTCAGCGAGTCAGGCAGCAGCATCCCCGGAGAGCACGGACGGGCGACGTTGCGGGTCGAGACCCTTCCTTGGTGAGGAAGAAGTGAGTTTCGGCTGCACCGTACCTCTGCACCCGCAGCAAGGCCATTGTGGCCATAGGCGACGGCATACCGCGCAGCCAACTCGGAGATGTGCCATTTCGCAGCTGGAGGATGGACACATCCGGCAAAAGCAAAATAGGAGGAAGTACAAAACGCATCAAGTCAAGTTACCCTCCCTTAAGCTGAAGGGAAACTAAAAGCTAATAGTCTAAAGGTGCTTGCTTAATAAGATTTCAGATAACTTTTCTTGGAGTACTGCAAGCTGCAGTCGATGACCGGAATTGTGACCGCCGTTATCCACAAAAGCGCTGCAGAAGACCCAGTCAATCCCAGAAGCAGAGAAAAAAAATGCTGATTTCTGGACTCCACAAATATCAAAAAAACAACCTTTTCCGAAACAGGGATAGACACCTGTAAAGTATGCAAAACACCTCTGTCGTTTATTTGTCTTTCTACTCTTGTGTCAGTATTCCCAGCATTATCACTGTTTTAAAAAAGGTAATTACACGCATTTCGCTCCGCTTTAATGTGTCACAAAGCCCCATTCTCCTTTAATCCTGTCGCAGAATGCTGCTGCACACTTCAAGCTGTTAAACAAACCACCTTGGTAAGACTCGAATTCATCAAAAAAAAGTTTTGAAATCGATTGTTTAAAGGTTTTCAAAACTGCATTCTATTTTTTAAGGAAATCAAGATATGGAAACCAAGCAACACATTGCACAGCAAACTCCAAACAACTTCTGTTACCTGCTGGCTTGCATTCAACAAATCGTGATACACTCATGTGATACGCTAAAACAAAAATGAAGCAAAAAAAATAACATACACCAGGGAGGCTAGAGAGATATTATTTCGCTGCAACATTACCTGTAACAGAAGTCGACTTCACTCGCCACGGTCCTAAAACCAGTCTCTCATGCCCGCTGGCAGTAAGTCGCGACCCACTCCCGATGTAACTCCCGTGCGATCGTGTATGGTGTTGAAAGCAGAAGTCTTTCTTCTGTTCTCCCTCTCGCTTCCTCTGTTCGGGGGCTGGAGCTGCGCGTTCACCTCCACAACCCGGGCACAGCTGGGACGTACACACTGCAAGCACTCGTTGTAAAGACGGCCAAGACAGTCTGTATTAATAAGACAGGCAGCCGCGCTTGTGCTCCGCTCATTGGCGGCTCGGAGTCTCGCAGCCTGGCTGGTCCCGCCCGTGGATTCTCACCGACACTCCTCCCTTGCGTCAGTCGGCCACCCCTCCCTTCGCTCGCCCCGCTCCGGCTCCCTCCCCCCCTCACCTACCCGCCCCCCGGCACCGAGTGACTTCCCTGCCGTGCACCCTGCTCCCATTGACTGGCGGCCCGCGGCGGCTGGCGAGCGGGAGCGGCGGGTAACTCCAGGCCGGAGCGCTGTGTTTCAAGCACAGCTGGGGGGGGCAGCCCAAACCCGGACACCGTGCTGGAGACGCCCCTTTACCAGTATCCCCCACTTATCGTTTGAACAGATTTCAACCCCGCCCCATCCCCAACTCTTACAACATTTGTGATGCTACTGCTTTAAGGGGACCATGGAAATGCACAAAGGGCCCCTTTACATTGTCAGTAGAACACAAACTGCTGGAGTAACACAACAAGTCAGACAGCATCTCTGGAGATCTTGGGCAGGCGACGTTTCGGATCGGGACCCTTTGGGGTCCTATTTATGCCTTCATTTTTTATTTGTATAATCCATCTATGTCCTCCAGAGATGCTGCTTGGCCGGCTAAGTTACTCCAGCACTGTGTCCGACGCGAGATTCCAGCATTTGCTGTTCCTTGTGTCTCCCTGTGTTTTTGGACTGCTCCCGCAAAATGCTTCCTTTCCCAAAGCTAACCGAGTACAGTTACGAGCAAAGATCATGGAGTATTCTGCTCTATGATCTTTGGTCACGAGACAGTGATTCTGCCCTCCGCCCTGCTCTCTGCTCGCACATTTCGTGGTGGAGATCCCACCATGGGACGTGGAGCGATTCACTCCTCCCCTGTCGACTCGCAGAATTGTTTTCGAGAAGAGGTCAGTGAGCAGTGATTGCAGACAGCACGCTAACTGATTGTTCGCCTCCCGAGACTCGACAGGCAGAAGGCCAAGATAAAACCCAGGCTAAAGAATGGAGATGGGACTTTCTGCGCTGTTAGTGTAGCACTGGCTGTTTTTGTGCCGTGTTCTATTTCTTCCTTGCAATGGTACTTTATCAATGGAATGTTATTTCTTACATGTACTGAGGCACAATGAAAATCATTTTTGCATACAGTTCAGTGCAAGTATCACAACACATAAGCACTTAGATAGATCGTAGATGAGCATCTCAGATACACGGTGGCACGGCAGAGTTGCTGCCTTACAGCGCTGGACACCCGGGTTTGATCCCGATTACGGGTGTTGTCTGTACGGAGTTTGTACGTTCTCCCCATGACCACGTGGGGTTTCTCCGAGATCTTCGGTTTCCGCCCACACTCCAAAGAAGTACAGGTAGACGCACCAGGGGGCGCCGCACGATGGCTGCCATGCCAGCCGTCTGTCTTCGTCTTTTTCATTCTTTGTGTTTTTAGTTTGTTTTAAAATGTATGTTTTAGCTTATCTCTAGTTATTGTATTTGTGGTGGGGGGGGGGGGGAAGATGGGGGAAACTTTTATTAGCTCTTTCCTCGACGGAGATACACCTTTTCCCGTGTCGTATCTCCTCTTGTTTGGGATTTCTAGAGCTCCAACCGCGGAGCCTTCAGACTTTAACATCTTGGAGCGGGCGATCCCTTTGCCAAGGGTCGGCCTTTGGTGCTTCAACCTGCGGGAGCTACGGACTTTAACATCGTGGAGCACACAGTCTCTGGTCAGAGACCGATTTCGGGAACTCCAACCCGATGTGGGAGCTTAGATCACCCCGACGAGGGACCTCGATCGCTGGCTGCAGATGGTTCGACTCCCCCGACCGTGAGAGGGGAGGAGGAAAGAAGATAATACTTTATTGCCTTCCATCACAGTGGGGAAGTGGAGGAGCCGCTGGGGTGGATGTTTATGTCAATTTTTTTCTGTGGTAGTGTGTCTTGTTGCTTTTTTGGTATGACTGTATGGCAAACCAAATTCCTCATATGTTGCAAAATATACATGGCTAATAAATTACAAGTCTGATTATGGTATATAGGTAAACCTGCTTGGTAAATGTAAAAAAATGTCCCTAGTGTGTGTAGGAGAGTGTTAATATGCGGGGATCGCTGGTTGGCGTAGAACCGGTGGGCTGAAGGGCCTGTTTCCGCTCTGCATCTCTAAACTAACCTAAAATTAAGCACCCATACAGATTCCCTTATGCACTGGACAAACACCATCTGATAAAGTCGTTTATATCAACCATTAACTCTGTTACTCTCTCCCCATGTGCTGCCTGATCTGTTTTTGTTTTATCTTGGATTTCCAGTATCTGCAGCTTTGTTTCTGTTTTTCAGTAACTCTACCTTCACCTGAGCCAAAGTAAATCCAAGGCATTTGAAAGCCCTTTGTAAACCATCTCGCACCAGATGGAAGTGGCACATCACAAGTAAAACCAATACATTTTATCTTGGCATAAAGGTGACTATGTACATCAATAAAAAAATAATCTGCATTTATCAACAACAATTTTTCCTCCCTCAGTATATCCCCTACATAAAAGTATAAAATTAATACAGGTTACAAATTAAATTAATTATTAAAATAGTATACAATTTTAGTCTGAAAATCAAGTCTTTATTTTTGTTTAAGGTGCCATTGCACCATAGTGTTATGAAAGTAATGTAAGCTAGGCAAATAGGTGACGTTTCGGGTCGAGACCCTTCTTCAGACTGAAGAAGGGTCTCGGCCCAAACCGTTACCTATTCCTTCGCTCCATAGATGCTGCATCACCCCCTGAGGTTCTCCAGAATTTTTGTCTACCTTCAATTTTTCCAGCATCTGCAGTTCCTTCTTAAACAAACTGAGTATAATGTATCTTTGAAGAGGTCAAAAACAGTTTTACAAAGTGCTCAACCAGTCTGGTTAAGTCGAAGATTCTTTAAAAGAATGTAGGATAGGCTTTTAAATGTTATTAGAAACAGATGCTTTTGCCAATGTTGTTAAGGCGGTGGTTTCTAGGGAGGGAATATATATGGACCTGAGTCTGTGAATATGGGGCTCTTGCTTCCTGAGAAGTGTAAGATTTGTGGCCAGAAGTAGATGATTTTGACCATCAACTGCCACAGAGAGGCAGCTGGTGGAGTTGCTGGCTCACAGTGCCAGACCCCGGGTGTGATCCTGAACTTTAGGTGCTGTCTGTGTGGAGTTTGCACATTCAACCTGTGACTGTGTGGGTTTCTTCTAGGTGCTCCAGTTTCCTCCCACGTCCCAAAGACATGCTAGTTTTTAGGTTAATTGACCCTCTGTAAAATTACCCCCTTGTGAGTAGGGAGTGGATGAGAATTAGTGTGAAAAGGTGAACGATAGTTGGCGTGGACTCGTTGGGCTAAAGGGCCTGTTTCCGTGCTGCACCTCTAAACTATCTCTTAACTAAAAACATATACATAGATACATAGGCAATAGGTGCAGGAGTAGGCCATTTGGTCCTTCGAGCCAGCACTGCCATTCAATGTGATCATGGCCGGTCATCCACAATCAGTACCCTGTTCCTGCCTTCCCCCATAGCCCAAAGAGCTCTGTCTAACTCTGCTGAATGCATCCAGTGAATCGGCCTCTGAGGCAGAGCAATCCACAAATTCACAACTCTCAGGGTGAAAAAGCTTTTCTTCATCTCAGTTCTAAATGGCCTACCCCATGTACTTAAACTGTGGCACCTGGTTCAGGACTCCCCCAATATCATAGAAACATAGAAACATAGAAATTAGGTGCAGGAACAGGCCATTCGGCCCTTCGAGCCTGCACCGCCATTCAATATGATCATGGCTGATCATCCAACTCAGTATCCTGTTCCTGCCTTCTCTCCATACCCCCTGATCCCTTCAGCCACAAGGGCCACATCCAACTCCCTCTTAAATATGGCCAACGAACTGGCCTCAACTACCTTCTATGGCAGAGAATTCCACAGATTCACCACTCTCTGCGTGAAAAAACAATTTTCTCATCTTGGTCCTAAAAGACTTCCCCCTTATCCTTAAACTGTGACCCCTTGTCCTGGACTTCCCCAACATCGGGAACTATCTTCCTGCATCTAGCCTGTCCAACCCCTTAAGAATTTTGTAAGTCTCTATGAGATCACCCTTCAATCTTATAAATTCCAGCGAGTACAAGTCAAGTCTATCCAGTCTTCATATGGAAGTCATGCCATCCCAGGAATCAGTCCGGTGAACCTTCTCTGTACTCCCTCTATGGCAAGAATGTCTTTCCTCAGATTAGGAGACCAAAACTGTACGCAATACTCCAGGTGTGGCCTCGCCAAGACCCTGTACAACTGCAGTAGAACCTCCCTGCTTTTGTACTCAAATCCTTTTGCTATGAATGCCAATATCGGGAACATTTTCCTGCATCTAGCGTGTCCAATCCCTTAAGAATTTTATATGTTTCTATAAGATTCCCTCTCATCCTTCTAAATTCCAGTGAATACAAGCCCAGTCGCTCCCTTCTTTCATCATATGACAGTCCCGCCATCCTGGGAATTAACCTTGTGAACCTACGCTGCACTCCCTCAATAGCAAGAATGTCCTTCCTCAAATTAGGAGACCAAAGCTGCACACAATACTACAGGTGTGGTCTCACCAGGGCCATGTACAACTGCAGAAATACCTCTTTACTCCTATACTCAACTCCTGTCGTTATGAAGGACAACATGCCGTTAGTTTTCTTCACTGTCTGCTGTACCTGCATGATTTTTTTCAGTGACTGATGTACAAAGACACCCAGGTCTCTTTGTACTTCTCCTTTTCCTAACCTGACCATTCAGATACTAATCAAAGTGGATAACCTCTTATCTATCCACATTATACTGCATCTGCCATGCATCTACCCATGCACCCACCAACCTATCCAAGTCACCCTGCATCCTCATAGCATCCTCTTCACAGTTCACACTGCCACCCAGCATTGTGTCATCTGCAAATTTGTTAATGTTACTATTAACCAATCATAATGTTACTAAATCATTAATGTATATTGTAACTAGCTGTGGTCACAGCACCGAGCCATGCGACACCCCACTAGTCACTGCCTGCCATTCTGAAATTAATTCCTACTCTTTGTTTCCTGTCTGCCAACCAATTTTCTATCCATGTCAATACCCTACCCCCAATATCATGTTCTCTAATTTTGCCCACTAATCTCCTGTGCGGGACCATATTAAAGGTTTTCTGAAAGCCCAGGTACACTAAATGCACTGGCTCTCCCTTGTCCATTTTACTTGTTACATCCTCAAAAAATTCCTGCAGATTAATCAAGCATGATTTCCCCTGTGTAATTCCATGCTGACTTGGACCAATCCTGTTACTGCTATCCAAATGTGCCGCTATCACATCTTTAATTATCGACTGAAGCATCTTATAGAGGTATCCAAAATCTTATACAGGTATATAAAATCATGAGAGGAATAGCTCGGGTAGATGCACAGAGTCTTTTGCCCAGAGTAGGAGAATCGAGGACCAGAGGACATAGATTCAAGGTGAAAGGGAAAAGATAGGAATCCAAGGGGTAACTTTTTCACACAAAGGGTGGTGTGTGTATGAAACAATGTGCCAGAGGATGTAGTTGAAGCTGGGAGTATCCCATCGTTTAGAGAACAATTAGACAGGTACATGGATAGGACAGGTATGGAGGGATATGGAGCAAGCACAGGCAAGTGGGACTAGTGTAGCTGGGAAATTGTTAGAGGGTGTGGGCGAGTTGTGCCGAAGGGCCTGTTTCCACACTCTATCACTCTATGACTCTTTGACTCTATCTTCCCCACCACCAATGTCAGGCTAACTGGTCTATAATTCCCTGCGCATTCTCTCTTCCTCCTTTCTTAAAAGGTGAGATAACATTAGCTACCCTCCAATACTACTCTATAGAACATTTGAAAATTATCATCAATGCATCCACGTTTTCTAGAGCCACCTCCTTGAGTACCCTGGGATGCAGACCATCAGGCCCTGGGAAATTATTAGCCTTCATTCCCATCAGTCTACCCAACACCATTTCCTGACTGATGTAAATTGCCTTCAATTCCTCCGTCATCCTAGGTCTTCTGCCCCCTAGTACATCTGGGAGATCATTTGTGTCTTCCATAGTGAAAACAGATCCAAAGTACCTGTTCAACCCGTCTGCCATTTTCTTGTTCCCCTATAATGAATTCACCTGTTTCTGTCTTAACAAATTTTTTCCTCCTCACATTCCTAAAGAAGCTTTTATTATCCTCTTTATATTCTTGGCTAGGCTTACCTTCGTACTTCATTTTTTCTCCGTGTATTGCCTTTTTAGTTACAGGTTTAGTAAATAAAAAGATTTGAAAATCAATCTTTTGTTGATCTTTAAAAGATTCCCAACCCTCTGGCTTCCCATTCATCTTTGCTAAGTTATACGTCTTCTCTTTTATTTTTAAAAGACCGTGGCTTGACTTCCCTTGTCAGCCACGGTCGCCTCTTACTCCCCTTAGAATCTTTCTTCCTCTATATGCTGGCTCACAGTGTATTTCCATTCACCCATCAATTTTCCTTGTTACCTTTTCGCCCCAAATTGGCATCAGATCTTCTCAGATTCTACCATGTACTGACATATTAGAAGTTTGCAAGTTAATTGACTTTGGTAAAATTGTAAATTGCCTCTAGTGTGTAGGATAGAACTAGTGTATGGGGTGATTGCTGGTCAGCGCAGACTCAGTGGGTCGAGGGGCCTATTTCCGTGCTATATCTCTAAAGTTTAAGGTGATCTACCTGCAACTGCACACCTTTGGAATGTGTGAGCAAACAAGAGTAGCTGGAGGAAACATTGTGTTCGTAAGGATTGATTGATTTGATTATTTGAAAGATTCAGCATAGAAATAGGCCCTTTGGATCACTTATGTCCATGCCGACCATCGCTCACACCAGTTCGATGTTATCCACTTTCCTACCCACATCCAACACACCAGGGGCATTATATACAAGCCAATTAACTTGCAAACCACCTTTGGGTTGCGGGTGAGGAATAGAGCACCTGGAAGAAACCCACACGGTCACAGGAAGAACATGCAAACTCCATACAGACAGAACCCAAAGTCAGGAATGAACCCAGGTCTCTGGTGCTGTGAAGCAGCAGCTCTTCTCCACATAGGCAGCATCAGTGGCCAGGATTGAGTTGGTTAGTGGTTTGCTGAAGCTCTGGGGCAGCCGTGTCATTGCACCTACTCTTGGTAAGGGTCAGGTCATTCTGGATGGTGATAGTGGAGCAAATGCACTGAAGCTAGTAAGGGCCATAATGCTATTAACTGTCAATCTGAAGAAGGGTCTCGACCTGAAACGTCACCTATTCCTTTGCACCCGCTGAGTTTCTCCAGCATTTTTGCCTACCTTCGATTTTTCCAGCATCTGTAGTTCTTTCTTAAACAACTGTTAATCTGGGAGGCCACACTTTGGAGACTGATCATTGTGTTGTCAAGTTATTGAAGGTTTTAAAGGGTCATAAACCGCTTTGTGCACTGCATTGATCAGCAGAATACATCTGTGTACTCAGTAGAAATTCTACCAAACACTTCCTGGAATACCAAGGTGCTGGCCAGCAAATTCCAGTTCATAAAACTGAAATTAAAAATGCAATAACTGGAAATTGACATTAAAACAGAAGGAACTGCATAGATACACACATAGACAATAGATGCAGGAATAGGCCATTCGTTTAAACCGAGTAGGCTGGTTGAAACCGAAGATAGACACAAAAAGCTGGAGTAACTCAGCGGGACAGGCAGCAACTCTGGAGGAAAGGAAAGGGTGACGTTTCAGGACAAGGCCCTTCTTCAGAATAGAATTTCAAAATGGAAAATGCTGGAAACGATCAGCAGGTCAGACAGCATATAGGGAGGGAGAAGTGCAATCACTGTTTCGGGTGAGTGAACTTATTTCTGAACAAATGGAAAGTCTCCCTCCTGAAATGTTAATTCTGTTTCTCTCTTTACAGATGTTGCCTGGTCTGCTGTGTCTTGCCAGCATTTTCTGCTCTGATTTCAAGTTCAAATTGCAATGCTGCTCAGTGAAATCTGTGCCAGGAACACAAACAGCTAGAGCACTACACGAACAGCTGGAAGCCACAGAGTGGTGCTCACATCATTTATACCATCAGGATGAAATAGCGCATTGATTACGGTTGGTGATAAGCAAACTGGTGGTTCCAAATTCAGAAAGCTCCATTGTAAATTGTGAAGCACAATTAAACGAATGTGAGAATTTAAACATTCGTGCCAGAAATCTGTATTCGCTGCCAATGATTGGTTGGATAATATCAAACTATTTTATCAACATCCTCTCCGAAGGATAACTGCCATGGCTCTACACGATACAAGCACTATTGGGAAGATGGAATAAACACATACTGTGATGCGTACATAACAACATCAAAAATATATATATTTTAAATCAGAGACATGATCATCACTGAATTCACCAAGATATTCATTTATAAATATCAATCATTATCAATACCAGAAGTGTACTTTCCAAAAGACCATAAGGCATATGAGCAGGATTAGGCCATTCAGCCCAACTCACCATTCAATCATGGCTGATCTGTTTTTCCCCCTGACCAACATTCTTCTGCCTTCTCTCTGTAACCTTTGATGCCATTCCAAAGCAAGAACCTATCAACCTCTGCCTTAAAACTACCTTATTACTTGGCCTCCACAGCCGTCTGTGGCAATGAATTCCACAGATTCACCATCCTCTGACTAAACCAAATACAGGCTATAAATTCTGAAGAAGGGTCTCGACCCGAAACGTCGCCTATCTCCTTCGCTCCTTAGATGCTGCTGCACCCGCTGAGTTTCTCCAGCTTTTTGTGTACCCTCGATTCTCCAGCATCTGCAGTTCCTTCTTTAAAACAGGCTATAAATTATTGCATATCTTCTTGCGAGTGGAAGATGTAGTGTGTACACAACCCACACTAGTTAAATGAAAAGCTTCTTTCTCTGCTGGATAGATTATAACTGAGTATATACATAGGATGAATTTGAGATACTTAATTTTAATAATCTTTAAATAGGGCTCATTTTTGTCTGCATTAACCCTGTTTGAGCACAGTTTTAAGGGAGAGCAGTGTTGCAAAATGAAATGTGTACTGGTGCTTGTCGGTGCTGTTACAATGAAGTTACATTGAGTCACAGTGCGAGGAAATTTCCACTATGGTCAACATGTAAAGAAAACACAAATCCAGTTGTCAAAAATTATCGCTCATAAAGAAAATATTTCCTCGCTTTACCCAGCATCTGGCCTGCTCTGTCGCTGAGTTAGGAGTGCACAGATTGAGAGACTGAAATTGAAAGGTGTGCTACCTCCCAGAACCAATGAATAATGTTATGGAACATTATGTCACATTAGAAATTGCCTCATTTACAAGGTTTTATAAATGCCAAGTCTGGAAGTTAATTGTTTTGCATGACCACATATCTATGGAGTGGAACAATATGGCAGTTGATGGAATCATAAATGGTCAGAGCATGGAACAAAGCTGTTTGGCCCATCTTGCCTGTGCTATTCCACTGGTCTCATTTTTCCCAATGTCTCTGTAAATGTTTTTCCTTCCAATATTATCCTGGTCTCTTTTGAACAGTGTAATTGAATCTGTCTTACTGCTAACCCCAGCAATGATTTCAGATCTAGTCACCAGGGGTGCAGTATGATCGGCAGCCCTGCCAACAGTCTGTTTTTTCGTCTTTTTTTTAATTTATAGTGCGTATTGAAAGTTTGTGTAAATGTTCTCCGGTTTGTTTTATGTGGGGGGTGGGGTCGGGGTCAGGGGGAACTTTTTCAGTTGCTTACCTTGCCGGAGATGTTATTAATTTTCAGATCGCTTTCTCCGATCGTTCTGCGGCCTACCATCTATGTAGCTGGAGGCCTCCTCGGACTGACCTTAGGCCGCACCGCGGGGCGTGGACTTACATCAGAGTCGATCCCTTGGCTGGGATCACTCCAATCGTGACATGCGGTCTTTACACTGGGAGCTCGCAGTCTTGGGAGAGGCTGTGGATGTCGGGAGCTCCAATGTCACGGAAGGTTTGACCAGCCCAAATGCGAGGTTCGATCGACTGGCGAAGGGGAGTTGACATCCCCCCGATGCAGGAGCTGATCGCCTCAATGCGGAGGGCCCGCCGCCGGCTACGGGAATCAAGATCGTCCCGTCAACGGAGGGCTCAAGGCACCGACCGTGGGAGAGCAAAGGGAAGAGATTGAACTTATTTTTGCCTTACATCACAGAGAAGAATGCGGTGGAGTCTCTGTGATGGATGTTTATGTTAAAATGTGTTTTGTGTGATCTGTTGCTTTTTATTTGTAGGACTGACTTGGCAAATGAAACTCCTCATATGTTCCAAAACCTTTTTGACTAATAAAGTAATATTGTGATTGTGATTGTGTAAAAAAAAAATCTTGTATCACTTCTGGGTTCTTTCCCAGTCACCTTTATTCTATGCCCCCTCATTCTCAATCTTTCCTACCGTCAGAACAGTCTCTCACTACTCTGTCTATTGCTTTCATCATTCAAACACCTCTTTCAGAATCTTCTCTGTTCCAAGGAGAATGTTAGGACCAAGATGCCATAGTCAAAGTTATATAGTTTAAGTTTGTAGTAGCCATGAATGCAAGCAAGAATTAAGTTTCCATCAACTATTTAAAATTCTAAACTACGAGAATAATTAGTGCTGGAATGGACAAATTTTTGAAAGCAAAAAGTTCTGTCTACTGACTACTGATCAAAGATTACTGGTTTATAGCATGAGGCTGCTCAAGAGATGTGTAGGAAGGAACTGCATTTGAGGTTTTAAACCAAAGATAGACACAAAAAGCTGGAGTAACTCAGTGGGACAGGCAGCGTCTGGAGAGAAGGAATGGGTGACGTTTTGGTCCTGAAGGAGGGTCTTCTTCAGGAAACCGGAGATCCCAGGGAAATCCCACACAAGTCCTGGGGTAAACAAATAAACCCTGTACAGACAGCTACCGTAGTCAGGGTCGAACCCAGGCAGGTCTAGCTCTGTAAGGCAGCAACTCTACCGCTCTGCCACCGTGACACCCTCAAGTTGCTGCACAACTTTATACCAGGGTATGATCACTACACTTCAGCAGGCTTGGTAGTCACCAGAGATAGGCAGAGGCATAGATAAATTCCGTCAGCAATGTATCATCTATGTCCAACATAACCCAGGCAATGGAATAACACTGCAGATAGTGAATCAGCCATACTCAAAGGGCCACTGGGAGATCATCCAGGTGGACTTTGTGGGGTCACAGCCAAAGAGAAGAGGGGAAAAGCTACTGTAGACCTCGTGGGGTGATGGCAGCCCCAACAAGAGAATGTACCACTGGCACAGTGGTATGAATTCTACCTCCAGAAACCTTTCGCAGGTGGGGAGCTCCAGCCCAGGTTCAGATTAAGTAGCACGTCGACCAGTGAGGAGGATAAAGGAAACCTGCAAGTTGTTAGTGATTTTTCGCCGTAGAAGGTATATTATCAGAATGCATCACAGCATGGTTTGGGAACAGCTCCATCCAAGACCGCAAAAAATTGCAGAGAATTGTGGACGCAGTCCATACCATCACACAAAACAACCTCCCTTCCATTGACTCCATTTACACTTCACGCTGCCTCCGCAAGGCCAGCAGCATTAACAAGGATGAGTCTCACCCTGGACACTACCTGTTCTCCCCTCTCCCATCAGGCAAGAGGTACATAAGTGTGAAAATGGACACCTCCAGGTTCAGGGGCAGTTTTTCCCCAGCTGTTATCAGCAACTGAACCATCCTAACAACAACTAGAGAGCGTCCTGAGCTATAGCTACCTCACTGGAGACCTTCAGATTATCTTTAATTAGACTTTACCCGGTACTAAAAATTATTCCCTTTATCATATATCTGTACACTGTGGATGGCTCGATTGTATTATTTTTCTGCTGACTGTTTAGCGCGCAACAAAAGCTATTTAGTTACCTCAGTATATGTGACAATAAACTAAACAATGATTCCAAATGCCCACCATCGCCAAAGTACAAGAATTGTAGAGAGAAGGAACCGGACAATTAAAACCACATTGGTGTTGGTTTATTATTGTCACATGCATCAAGGTGCAGAGAAAATCTTTGTTTGGCCAGCTATCCCGGCAGATCTTACCATCAGGTAGTACATCAAAAGAGAAAATAAACAGTGTTGCACCAAACAGTAGAGTGTTAAAGCCACAGAGAAAACACAGAAAAAATAAAAGTTCAAGGGCCGCACCAAAGTAGATTGGAGGATTGGGAGTAAATACATCTATAGTTTATCAGATATCCGTTCAAGAGTCTGATAACAGGGAGGAGGCTGTTCTTAAGTCTGGTGATTTTAAGTTTTCAAGCTTCGGTATCTTCTGCCCAACGGGAGAGGGGAGAAGAAAGAATGACTGGGGTGTGAGTGGCCCTCGATAATGTTGGTTGCTAAGCACATCAGCTATGGCCGTCGCAGATAAGAAAAAGCTGGGTTGATGTACTGTTGGTAATCTTGATGAGACTGCGGGTTTTCCCAAGCTGCTCGGTGGCCTTCAGCTCCTATGAGCTACAGACAGTACAGCAATACGACTCCCTTATGCAGTCATTACAGTTGTGATGAACTAGGATAAATCACTTATCAGGATAAAATGACCCAGTACGTGGGGACATTTGTCACGAGTTCAAAATATCAAGGGATCAAGCGAAACAACAGCAATAAATTAATAAGAACACAAAGTGCTGGAGTAACTCAGTGGGTCAAGTAGCATCTCTGAAGAACTTGGATCAATGATGATTTGGTGCTGACCTGAAATGTCACCTACCTATGTTCTCCAGAGATATTGTTTGACCTTCTGGCACATTTGGCTCTTTATTTGTAAATCAGCTTTTGCAGTTCCTTGTATCCACAATACATTGATGATCAGAGGAAACCATAGAGAGACAGAAGATCATCCTCCCGGAGCCGGGAGTCCTGGCACTGGTGAGGGAGCTCCCCTGAAAAACGCCCGTCACTCAGGTGAACAGGACCACAGGACAGATGTTGCAGTAATGAACTATATGTATTATAATTCATTAAAACTAGAAAATGACAACAGGTGACCCTTATATATAGTATCATCAACTTCCGAATGCGATCCATGAGATGACTTACTATGTTAAATTAACGTTGTTGCTAGAGGCTGCAGGTGTTCTACGAAATAAGAACAATAATATAAACCTTTTCCTGAACAATATCAATATTAACATAATCGGTCCATAATGGTGACTTCATTGCTGTAAATGTAGTCATTTGTTCCTTCTCAGAATGAGCGTATAGCAACAACTAGCATGTAATCTGCACATCACCTGCACCTGTAATACAAAGCAGATGGTAGATTGCCATGGAGAAAACAAAGTGAGAGGTTGCAAACAGGCTTTCATGCCTGTGATTCTTTTTAGGAGGATCACTCAAGTTTCTTTCACATCAAGGATAAAGTCATATAGCATGGAAATAGGCCCTTCGCCCCAACCATCCACACCGACCAACATGTCCCACCTACACTGGTCCTATCTGCCTGCATTTGGCCCATATCCCTCTAAACCTGTCCTATCCATATACAATGGCTTGCAAAAGTGTACATACCCCTTGAACTTTTCCACATTTTGTCACGTTACAACCACAAACATGAATGTATTTTATTGGGATTTTATGTGATAGACCAACACAAAGTGGCACATAATTGTGAAGTGTAAGGAAAATGATACATGGTTTTAAATTTTTTTTACAAATAAAAAACTGAAAGTGTGGCGTGCAAAAGTATTCAGCCCCCTTTACTCTGATACACCTAAATAAAATCCAGTGCAACCAATTGCCTTCAGAAGTCACCTAATTAGTAAATATAGTCCACTTGTGTGTAATCTAATCTCAGTATCAATACAGCTGTTCTGTGAAGGCCTCAGAGGTTTGTTAGAGAATATTAGAGAACAAACAGCATCATGAAGCCCAAGGAACACACCAGACATGTCAGGGATAAAGTTGTGGAGAAGTTTAAAGCAAGGTTAGGTTATAAAAAAAAATATCCCAAGCTTTGAACATCTCACGGAGCACTATTCATCCGAAAATGGAAAGAGTATGGCACAACTGCAAACCTACCAAGACTTGGCCGTCCACCTAAACTGACAGTCCGGGCAAGGAGAGCATTGATCAGAGAAGCAGCCAAGAAGTCCATGGTAACTCTGGAGGAGCTACAGAGATCTACAGATCAGGTGGGAGAATCTGTCCACAGGACAACTATTCGTCATGCACTCCACAAATCGGGCTTTTACGGAAGAGTGGCAAGAAGAAAGCCATTGTTGAAACAAAGCCATAAGAAGTCCCGTTTGCAATTTGCCACAAGCCATGTGGGGGACACAGCAAACATGTGGAGGAAGGTGCTCTGGTCTGATGAGACCAAAATTGAAGTTTTTGGTCTATATGCAATACGCTATGTGTGGCGGAAAACAAACACTGCACATTACCCTGAAGACACCATCCCCACTGTGAAACATGGTGGTGGCAGCATCATGCTGTGGGGATGTGTTTCTTCAGCAGGGACAGGGAAGCTGGTCAGAGTTGATGGGAAGATGGATGGAGCCAAATACAGGGCAATCTTGGAAGAAAACCTGTTACAGTCTGCAAAAGACTTGAGACTGGGGCAGAGGTTCACTTTCCAGCAGGACAACGACCCTAAACATACAGCCAGAGCTACAATGGAATGGTTTAGATCAAAGCATATTTATGTGTTAGAATGGCCCAGTCAAAGTCCAGACCTAAATCCAATTGAGAATCTCTGGCAAGACTTGAAAATTGCTGTTCACAGACGCTCTACATCCAATCTGACTGAGCTTGAGCTATTTTGCAAAGAAGAATGGGCATATATTTCAGTCCCTAGATGTGCAAAGCTGGTAGAGACATACCCCAAAAGACTTGCAGCTGTAATTGCAGCGAAAGGTGGTTCTACAAAGTATTGACTCAGGGGGGCTGAAAACTTTTGCACGCCACACTTTTCAGTTTTTTATTTGTAATATAGTTTGGAAGCCATGTATCATTTTCCTTCCACCACAATTATGCACCACTTTGTGTTGGTCTATCACATAAAATCCCAATAAAATACATTTACATTTGTGGTTGTAACGTGACAATATGTGGAAAAGTTCAAGGGGTACGAATACTTTTGCAAGCCACTGTACCTGTCTAATTGTTTCTTAAATGTTGCGATAGTCCTTGCCTCAACTATCTCCCCTGGCAATCTTTCCATCCACCCACCACCGCTGTGTTAAAAGGTTACCCCTGGGACTCCTATTATTCCTAATATTCCTATTTCCCCCTTCACCTTAAACCTATGTCTTCTGGTTCTCGAATGGAAGTGAACAACTTGGAAGGGAAGCCAAACGGCAACTTGGCCATCCACCCACCTACCTCTATGAGCTCTGAACTCCAGCTTGTCCCTGTTTTCTAACAGTGAACCTGCAAGGAGAAACAATATGAAAGAATTGCTGCTGTAACATGTTGTCTTACTTTCACAATGCAACTAAAGGAGGAGAGTTATAATGAGAATATGCTTTGAGGGTCCATACGGTATGAAATTTATATCAGTCATTAACCAAATTATAACTCATTATTTGGGTCGACACATGTGCTTTCAGGACAATGCTTCTTACTGAGAAACAATATAATTCTCTGTTATCTTTCAAGACTTTGGACAAACTGTTCATGTTTACAATGACTGTTTGGAGAACTGCAATTGCCATAATATTTGTAGTATAAATTACAATCTAAATCTGCAATTTGAAATTACATTTTTTGTGGAAGCAAATTTAGATACAATACATCATTAAGAAAATGTAATACATTAAGAGCATAGTCTGTGTGAAGATTACATCAATAGAAGCATGTTTATGTATTAAATTATCTATTTACTTGCATCTTAAATGTTGCTTACCTACCAAATTTGCTATTTAATTGAAACAATGTAACTGTTTGTTTTAAATAAATGATGTTAAATGCGAGACAGAAGAATATAATGAAGAATATAGAGTGTCTTTCTCTATGTTCTACTGTTTTAACCACAGTAAAAATGTGATACAAAAAAATTGATTAAAAAGGCATTTGTTTTTGATGGTATACAGTAAATTCACGCAGATCTATAAAAGATCACAGAGTATTATGGTTTAAATTTCTGCTTGCAGCATAGAAACCAGCTGCATTTGATCATTTACCATTAAGGTATCTATTATATTCTGGAAAACACATGGATCTGAGCTAAATTCATGCTTTTTTCTAATAAATGGGGAAACAAAGCAAATAAGTGCAGTGGTTAAAGCTCCCTAATGACACCACATATTTGAACTTGATCTCTCACATATATTTACTGCAAATGTGGTGAGGCTAGATTTTGTATTTAGAACCCAATGAAACCCTTGGGTACAGGTCAAACAAGTCTTGAGAGGTTTGATGCTCATTTAAACAAAGTTAACCTAGAAGCCAAAAGAAATTGACCAAGGGTAATTGGCACGCCAAATTGTGGAGAAATCATTGACAGCTGTGTGCCAACAAGGCAGTTGGTCAGAAACTTGGATCAGCTGTATGCCATTTCTTCTGCTACTTCTCGAGGAAAAGTTAAAAATGAAATATATCTACATCTGGGGAACACTTTTATCAATGTCACTAGGATTTTGTTGACATTAAACTGATGAAATGCTCATCACTTATTGTTAAGTATTGGACTCTCATACTAAAAGCTTGGGCTGACAAATATGAGTTTGGAGTTCTCTAAGGCAGTTGGCCAATTGAAATTCAAACTTTTTACTTTAGTTTAATTTAGTCTTTGGACTTTAGAGATACAGTGCGGAAACAGGCCCTTCGGCCCACCAAGTCCACGCAGACCAGGGATCACTTCATATACTAATACTATTCGACGCACTAGGGGCAATTTAACATTTTTACCAAAGCCAATTAACCTACAAAGCTGCACGTCTTTGGACTGTGGGAGGAAACCAGAGCACCCGGGCAAAACTCAAGCGGTCACAGGGAGAACATACAAACTCTGCACAGACCTAACCTATAGTCTGGATTGAACCCAGGTCTCTGGTGTTGTAAGGCCATTTATATATTTAGGCAATGTAAACATTGCTACCAATGATAACATTTATTGCCCATCCTTAATTTCCATTGAGAAAATCGAATTCCAGGATTTAGATCAGCTGCAATGAAGGAATAACTATATCTTTCCTGATAAGGAACGAGTGTGTATGTTACAGAGACCCCAAGTTTGGAGAAGCTTTCAAACTAACTTTATGGCATTTTGGAGATTGTGGAACTTCAGCAATTGTGCACCAGCGGTGGAGGGAATTAATATTTGGAATGTCAAGGATGGCACAGTCTACAGCTGATAGAGTTACCGCCTCAAAGTGTCAGAGACCATAGTTCAACCCTGACCTCAGGTCTTATTTGAACAACATTTGCACGATCCCTTGCAATCGAGAATAGGATTAATGTAGGATAATGTAGGATTAATTGCATTAATAGGATTCATGTAGGATAAGTGTAAATCGGTGTTTGATAGTCAGTATGGAGTCGGGAGCCGATGGACCTATTTCCGTGTTATATGACTCCATGAGTGGTGATGGGACAGTCAAGTAGACTCTTTTTTCACAGAAGGCATCGAGCCTATGTGTGCTTTTGGAGCTGCATTCATCCAGGCAAATTGGAAATAATCTTTTGCACTCTTGATTTGTGTTTTGCAAATGGAGAACGCCTTTAGCACGATTAATGGTAAGTGACTCGTAGTAAAATTACCAGTCACTGGCCTGCACTAGTGAGCCATTATGTGGCTGGTGCAATTAAGTTTCCGGTAGATGACACCTTTCCCTGTAAATGGGGGTAAACTAAATAATGTTAATGGTGTTGAATGTCAAGGGTAAGTGGAAAATGTCATTGCCTAGCAGCTTCATGCATGAATTGTTACTGCATGCAGGCACAGACTGATTACTGAAACTGTAAATGAATTGAACAGTGAACTGAATCTTCCTCCCAGCAACAGGTTGTGAGACCAAAACAAACAACTCTTGAACCATCTGTTAGAACTCATGATATGACCCATCTAACTCAATACTCTCTTCAAAAGCGAAATGTACAGACTCAACGCAAAAGGATGTGCAGGGGCATGTTCGCACACTGCTCTTCTGGCTGAACAAGATTTCTCTTCTACTTTCCTGTTTATGATGGTGATCCTTTGCAGTATGAAGTTTTCATCATGGCATTTGAGAGAGGAGTGGAAAGAAGGACTAATGATGACTGATTGCTTGTACACAAGAAGGCATCCAAAAGACTTAGTCCGCAGCTGCCGACATTTGCTTCCAGCCCAGGGCTATCAAAGAGCGAAAGATCTGCTTGAGGAACATTTTGGTAATTAACATAAGATTATGGTCAAGGCATTTGCTTGGTAAGTGATCAGATCAGAGGATGTGAACGCATTGCAAGTGTTCTCACTGTTTCTTATAGGTTGTTGCAACGCAATGGAACATCTCACCTATATGGAGGAAATGAATGTTGGTTCCAATATGAAGACTATCCTTCTAAAACTGCTTCGCAAGCTCTGAGACAAGTGGAGAGATAGGGCATGTCAGCTGCAGGAAAAGCACGGACATCAAACTAGATTTTCTGACATGGAAAGACAAGTGAAGATACAGTCAGATCAATTTTTTGGAAACATCCAGGATGCTAGGCCAATTGCAACTGTCAAAAGCTCTACTTTTTGCTAAAGCAAGAGAAAGGTCAAAACAAAGAAGAAGCAGTTTTGCAACAACTGTAATACCTGTAGAAGCAGCAGTGCAAGAAAACCTGACCACAAAGGGGAACCTTAACAATCCCTATACAAAATCTCTGGACCTTTATATTTCCAACTGCCAGAGCACAGACTTCTCTCAAGATAGTCACAAGGTGCTGGATCAGGAAGCATCTCTGGAGAAAATGGATAGGTGACATTTTGGGTTGGGTTCCTTCAGAATCCTTTCCATTTTCTCTAGGGATGCTGCCTGACCCGCTGAGTTACTTGAGCAGTTTGTGTCTATCTTTGCACACCTCTTACCCATTCCAGTCTCACTCCATCTAAACGCACAGCACTCTGCTCACAAAGTAAAAAACCCTCTCTTCTGGATAAATAACCTAATGTACCTCCATGCCTCTTTTTGGAAGCTATACAAATTTAACCTCGGGGATGCGTTTAACTGACTTTTATTCCTTTTTTTAAAAAGCGGAAATTGTTGGAAAACCTTAGCAGGTTAGACAGCATATGTGAAAAGAGAAACAGTCAACAGTCACAGACCCAAAACATTAACAGTTTCCCTTTCCATGGATGCTGCCTGATCTGCTGAGATTTTCCAGCATTTCTTGTTCTTTGTTCAGATTTCCAGTGTTTGCAGTTTTCTTTTGATTTTCAGTTTTACCTCCTAAAAAACTGCACCTGAAATTACAACTTGCCAATATCAATAGCACCTGGGACAAAACAACACTCTCACTTACGCCGTTCTTACCAAATGTCACACACACTGGTATATCTATTTAATCTCTGGATGTTGGCTATGACCTCGAAGTGGTAGCACTCGGTGAGTAATTTTCCTTCCAATGTGTGTTCGGTGATCAGGACTGTTCAGAGACACTTATAAAGGATCGTTACTTGTCTGAATGAGGCAGTTGATGTTGCATAAATTTCTTGCATGACCTAGCTTGGATTGTGGAGCAGTGCTAAATGCGTTTTACCAACTTACTGTTCTGTAAGATGCTTCTTAATAATACTACCCATCAGATAATGAGTGCCAATGCACGGAATCGGCATAGTTGCTTTTGGCGCAGTGATTTACAGAACATGTTACTTCCCAGAGGCTCTCCTGGTAGTTATTAAGTGGACCTCAGTTTGAGACCAAGTAATGGCTCAACTCATTGTATTCAGAAGTGATCCAATCAGCTAACCACAACCACAACTATGAATGAACACTTTATTTGTTCTCAGGAGACAATTCTTCCAAAAATAATTGAATCCAGAGAGGCATAAAAGCCTTCCATATTTTCTACATTTAGAAGGAGCTGAAAGGCCCAGAAAATTTAGATTTTTGTGAGATCTGGGTCAGTTGTTAAACTGTTCAGTCTCCCCACTTTACCAGCTAGCAGGTTGATAAACCTCTTATAACTGGCTGTTTGGAAGATACCCAGTACAAGCTGAGGGAAATTCATGCCTAGGAGAACATCTCTTATAGAAAAATAGAAACATAGAAAATAGATGCAGGAATAGGTCATTCGGCTCTTCGAGGCAGCACCGCCATTCAATATGATCATGGCTGATCATCCAAAATCAGTACTGCATTCCTGCCTTTTCCCCATATCCCTTGATACTGTTAGCCTAAGAGCTAAATCTAACTCTCTCTTGAAAACATCTAGTGAATTTTCCTCCCCTGCCTTCTGTGGCAGAGAATTCCACAGATTCACAACTCTCTGGATGAAAAAGTTTTTCCTCATCTCAGTCCTAAATGGCCTAGCACTGGTTCTGGACTCCCCCAACATCAGGAACATTTTTCCTGCACGCTCCTATCACATTCTCTTAGAAATAAAAGAAGCTTCAGAGCAAATATTTCTGCCTCCAAATAAGAGGCATCATTTTTTTTTAAATTAAATATTTTTATTAGAAGCAATGTACATACATAATAATCATGGTATATAACATAATATATTTCAAGTACAACATCTTTTTTTTTTAATTTTTGGATAGAAAAGAAAGAAAGAAAAAAGAGAAGCTTGAGGATAGTAGTGATGTGTAGGGCGCAATAATTAATGATTAATGATTGATAATTAGATAAATGGACTGCGTCCTTAGAAGTGTAAAAAAAAAAGCCCCGAAAATAAAAGGGCCTTAAGAAAAGAAAGGAAATAAGAAGAAAATGCAAAATAGATAGAACTAAACCGAAAAGAAAGGGAATGTGCCTAATTCATAATGTTACACACCTTTCACCTAGTTCTAAAACGGTTACTTTCCAGGGTTATGTTGCACCATATTACACTTGTAATAAATCAATGAAAGACGACCATATCTTAAAGAATTGTTCTGGTTTTCCCGCTAGAACGTCTCATTTCCTCGAGATGTAATATATCCGACATATTTGTAATCCACGTTTTAAACGTTGGGATAGGTGCGTATTTCCAGAATTTAAGTATAAGTTTTTTTGCCGTTATCAAACCGTAGTTGAGGAAACATCTTTGAAATGACGTTAGCACAGACAGGCTTCCATTGCTCCGAAAATAATAAATTCTGTGTTTGGGTCCAGTCTTGTTTTAAATATTTTTGAAAAGGTTTCAAAAATTTCCTTCCAAAATTTCTGAAGTTTTGCACAGGAGACAAATGAATGTGCTATTTTTGCTTCTTGTGTTAGACACTTATCACAAATGGGAGAGACGTTTGGAAACAAATTATTTAGTTTAGTTTTCGAGTAATATAATCTGGGTACAATTTTAAATTGAATCACGGTGTGTCTGACATTAATCGAACATTTGTGTACATATAACAAATAATCTTCCCATCTGTCCTTAGGGATTTCTATAGCCAGTTCTTGTTCCCACTCTTTTCTTATACCATATGTAGAAGGTATATCTATATTTAAAATAGTATTATAGAAATATGATGTTAAATGATCCAATTCTACCTGTCTATTCATGCCTTGCTCTAGTGGATCCAACGTCAAGTTTTGATAATCTTGGGAATATTTTTTCAGATAATCTCGGATTTGCAAATATCTAAAATATTGGTTACTTTCCAAATTGTATTTAAGCTGTAATTCTTGAAATGATAAAATGTTTCCCATTTCATACATATCTTCTCAAGTCTTAATTCCTAATCGTTCCCAGTGAGTAAACGGTTTGTCAATAGTCGATGGCTTAAACAACGGATTATTAACTATCGGTGAAAGAAGCGAAAGGTTTCTTAATTTAAGAGTGGATTTTATTTGTCTCCAGATTCGTATTGTGCTGTGGATCATCGGATTTCTCTTATATATTGTGTTTTTCAATTTTATTGGGGAGAGAAGGGTCGTTCCAATGTTAAAGGGAGTGCAATCCTCTCTCACCATTATTGTCCATTCTGCCTGTAACGTTGAGCTGTCTGGCCAGTACATTATATTTTTAATGTTCACTGCCCAATGATAATACATAAAGTTGGGAAGTGTAAGTCCACCAAATACTTTGGGTTTACATAATTTTTTTTTTTTTAATCTTACTTCGGAGTCACGTGAGTGACTACGTGAAGAAGGCCGTCCTCCACACATGCGCGCCATTACATCTGACGCATTGTGCAATGACTGGCTGGCGGGCGTGTCGCTCTTTCCAGCAGGTAAGTTTAAAGGCTCAGGTAAGTGTTTAAAACTTAGCTGAGGTCATTGCTCCCGGACCGGGGTGTGTTTTGCTTACCGTTTTTTCAGCTTCGGATTGCGGGACACATGTCGAAAGTAAAGAGGCGAGCCGTGATGAAACCGGCTGCGTAAGACGGCGGGTCTGCGGGTAGCGTGTGGCCGCCGAATTCGCCTTCAGGGCAGCCAGCGGCTACAGACTTGATGCTTCCAGAAAGCGCCTTGGCTACTACACGGGGGAGGAAAGCCACCAAAAAATCTGTGAGGTCCCTGGACTCAGATGAGTCGGGCCAGGAGGTGGAAAATTGCCCTCCTTCTATGGGCAGCGTTATTGGCAGGCTGGCCCACATGGAGAACCTAGTGGAGAGGTTACTCCAGAACGATATGCTCCAAAGGACGGAGCTATCGGAGCCTGGGGATTATAGAGAACCCGAGGCAGCAGCACCTGTGTCAGGGTTGCAGAATATCTCCTTCTCAGATGAGGGGAGCGTACGAGGTCAGTGCTATACTGACCCAGAGTACGGAGGCACAGTTGGGCATGAGGGAACATCGGGTGTACCATCTATGGCATCCAGATTTGCTATCCCTGCCCTTACAGGGGAGCCATTGGATGAAGAGCTCACAATGACCATAAATTATCTGGCTTCCCATCAACTCCAAGAACAAACAATGGAGGAGACAACTGCCAGGTATCATACTCTACTAAACTGTGCCTCACTAAGTGTCCCGGTTGTTAACCAATCCATTTGGGGACACATTGGAGGGGGCGTCAGAGGCCAAGAGGTTAAAATTCAAAGAATACTCAGGCTACTCGCCTCGGGCACCACGGCCTTTGCCAGGTCAGCGGATGGGGCGCCCCTCTCTGATACGCAGCAGGACGCGATGGCATTAATGTGCAATGCACATTTTGAAATCAATTGCCTCAGAAAGAATGCCATCCGTCCTGCTCTAAACCCTGAATTTGCTGGGCTGTGTGCAACCCCCAAACCACCTGTTCGGAGAAAACCTGTCTAAACAGGTAAATGAGCTTGATGAGGAGGCAAAAACTGTTGGCCTCATGAAGGCACCTCCAAAGGTATCGTCTTTCCGGAGACTGTACCACTACCCTTCGCTTCATACCAAACCGTTCGCCGAATATGGTGGACGTGGTGCCGAGCAACAAGCACAGAGGCCATTTTTAGGGCAGGATCCAAGCTGGGCCATGTTCAAGATGAGGTGCCCTCCAACAGCCCTACCCCCCAGACCTCTGGGGCAGAAGCAGAGACCTTACTGCCGGTAACCACTAAGGTAAGTGAGCCTGCGATGGATCCATTACAAGTTGGGGGGAGATTGCAATTTTTCTTCCATGAATGGCATTGGATAACATCTAAGCCATTTATACTGCACAGTATTCAAGATTTCCAAATTGAGTTCATTTCTGATTTGCCTCCACCCACTCAGCATACACCTGGCTGCACTTTTATGTTTTCACAACAGGAGTGTATGAGTGCACAAAGAGAACTTGAATCTTTGTTCAAAAAAGGGATAATTAAGAGGGCGAGATGCGAGTCTCATCAGTTTGTGTGCAACATATTTACTAGGCAAAAGAAGGATGGAGGATGTCGAATTATCCTTGATTTGACAGAGTTTAACACCTTGTGCAGTATAAATACTTTAAAATGGAAACTTGTCTGCCAAACAACTGCTTTCCAAGGGATCTTATATGGCAAGCATTGACCTCAAAGATGCTTACTATTCAGTGGCCATTCATGAAGATCACAGGATATTTTTGAACTGGATGGATCAGTTGTGGCGGTTTAAAGCATTGCCTAATGGATTAACCTCAGCCCCCAGACTTGTCACAAAATTGCTAAAACCAGTCCTGGGGTTACTCAGGCCACAGAATCATATTGTCATGGCATATTTGGATGACATCTTAGTCATTGGGAGGACTGGAATTAGCTGAGTTATCTGTGTCAGCTACAAAACTCGTTTTTGAAAAGCTAGGATTCTTAATCCATCCAGTTAAGTCTAAATTGGTGCCATCTATGATAATTGACTATTTGGGATTCACCATTAACTCAGTACACATCTCAGTGACTCTGCCTCGGGGCAAGCAATTAGAGTTAATTGAAGCCTGCAGGAAACTCATTGTTGATAATCATCCTTCTATTAAACATGTGGCTCATATATTTGGAAAATGAGTGGCAGCGTTCCCAGCTGCTCAGTTCGGGCCTTTGCACTACCAAAACTTACAGCGTGCAAAGGAACAGGCACTCAAGCTTCAGAGAGGTCGTTTCGATAGACCCATGCAATTGCCAGCTGAACCATATAACCATATAACCATATAACAATTACAGCACGGAAACAGGCCCCCTCGGCCCTTCCAGTCCGTGCTGACCATTTGTTTTCCCCTAGTCCCATCTACCTGCACTCAGACCATACCCCTCCATTCCCTTCACGTCCATATACCTATCCACTTTACTCTTAAATGTTAAAATCGATCCTGCCTCCACCACTTCTGCTGGAAGCTGATTCCACACAGCCACCACCCTCTGAGTAAAGAAGTTCCCCCTCACGTTACCCCGAAACCTCTGTCCCTTAATTATCATGTCATGCCCTCTTGTTTGAATCTTCCCTACCCGCAATGGGAAAAACGTATCCACGTCAACTCTGTCTATCCCTTTCATCATTTTAAAGACCTCAATCA
Organism: Okamejei kenojei; assembly: GCA_035221665.1. Taxonomy (NCBI): domain Eukaryota; kingdom Metazoa; phylum Chordata; class Chondrichthyes; order Rajiformes; family Rajidae; genus Okamejei; species Okamejei kenojei. The sequence continues at coordinate 78,991,304 of CM069131.1, forward strand.
AGTCCCCCCTTAACCTTCTGCGCTCCAAAGAATAAAGACCTAACTTGTTCAACCTTTCTCTGTAACATAGTTGCTGGAACCCTGGCAACATTCTAGTAAATCTCCTCTGTACTCTCTCTATTTTGTTGACATCCTTCCTATAACTAGGCGACCAAAATTGTACACCATACTCCAGAATTGGTCTTACCAATGCCTTGTACAATTTTAACATTACTTCCCTACTCCTATATTCAATGCTCTGATTTATAAAGGCCAGCACACCAAAGGCTTTTTTACCACCCTATCTACATGTGATTCCACCTTCAGGGAACTATGCACAGTTATTCCTAGATCCCTCTGTTCCACAGCATTCCTCAATTCCCTACCATTTACCATGTACGTCCTATTTTGATTTGTCCTGCCAAGATGTAGCACTTCACACTTATCAGCATTAAACTCCATCTGCCATCTTTCAGCCCACTTTTCCAAATGGCCCAAATCTCTCTGTAGACTTTGAAAATCTACTTCATTATCCACAACACCACCTATCTTAGTATCATCTGCATACTTACTTATCCAATTTTCCACCCCATCATCCAGATCATTGATGTACATGACAAACAACAGTGGACCCAACACAGATTCCTGAGGCACCCCACTGGTCACCGGCTTTCAACCTGACAAACAGCCATCCACCATTACTCTCTGACATCTCCCATTCAGCCACTGTTGAATCCATCTTGCTACTCCGCCATTAACACCCAAAGATTGAACCTTCTTAACGAACCTTCCATGTGGAACCTTGTCAAAGGCCTTACTGAAATTCATATAGACAACATCCACTGCTTTACCCTCATCAATTTCCCTAGTTACCGCTTCAAAAAATTCAAGAAGGTTTGTCAAACATGACCTTCCAGGCACAAATCCATGTTGACTGTTCCTGATCAGACCCTGTTTATCCAGATGCTTATATATATTATCTCTAAGTATCCTTTCCATTAATTTGCCCACCACTGACGTCAAACTAATAGGTCTATAATTGCTAGGTTTATTCTTTGAACCCTTTTTAAACAATGGAACAACATGCGCAGTTCGCCAATCCTCCGGCACTATTCCTGTTTCTAATGACATTTGAAATATTTCTGTCATAGCTCCTGCTATTTCTACACTAACTTCCCTCAATGTCCTAGGGAATATCCTGTCAGGACCTGGAGACTTATCCACCTTTATATTTTTCAAAAGTGTCAGTACTTCCTCCTCTTTGAATCTCATAGTTTCCATAGCTACTCTACTGTTTCCCCTTAACACACAGTGTTCAATATCCTTCTCCTTGGTGAATACCGAAGAAAAGAAATTGTTCAATATCTCCCCCATCTCTTTTGGCTCTGCAGATAGCTGTCCATTCTGGTTCTCTAATGGTCCAATTTTATCCCTTGTTATCCTTTTGCTATTAATATAGCTGTAGAAACCCTTTGGGTTTACTTTCACCTTTCTTGCCAAAGCAACCTCATATATTCTTTTAGCCTTCCTAATTTCTTTCTTAAGATTCTTTTTACATTCTTTATACTCCTCTAGCACCTCATTTACTCCATGCCTCCTATAATTATTGTAGATATCTCTCTTTTTTCAAAACAAGTGTCCAATTTCCCTTGAAAACCATGGCTCTTTCCAATTTTTACTATTTCCTTTCAACCTAACAGGGACATAAAGATTCTGTACTCTTACAATTTCCCCTTTAAATGTCCTCCATTTCTCTTCTACATCCTTCCCATGAAACAAAGTGTCCCAATTCACTCCTTTAAAATCCTTACGCATTCCCTCAAAGTTAGCCTTTCTCCAATCAAAAATCTCTACCATAGGTCCAGTTCTGACTCTCTCCATAATTATATTGAAACTAATGGTATTGTGATCACTGGTCCCGAAGTGCTCACCAACGCATACCTCCGTCACCTGACCTGCCTCATTTCCTAACAGGAGGTCCAGCACTGCCCCTTCTCTGGTCGATACCTCTATGTACTGCTGCAAAAAACTATCCTGCACACATTTTACAAACTCCAAACCATCCAGCCCATTTACAGAATGTGTTTCCCAGTCTATTTTTGGAAAATTGAAATTTCCCACAATCACTACCTTGTGCTTACTACTAATATCTGCTATCTCCTTACATATTTGCTCTTCCAATTCACGCTCCCCATTAGACGGTCTATAATACACCCCTAAAAGTGTTGCTACACCGTTCCCACTTCTCAGTTCCACCCAAATAGCCTCCCTAGACGAGCCCTCTAATCTATCCTGCCAAAGCACTGCTGTAATATCTTCTCTGACAAGCAATGCAACACCTCCCCCTCTGGTCCCTCCAATTCTATCACACTTGAAGCAACAAAATCCTGGAATATTTAGTTTCCAATCACAGCCCTCCTGCAACCATGTTTCACTGATTGCCACAACATCATATTTCCAGGTGTCAATCCAGGCTCTAAGTTCGTCCACCTTACTTACAATGCTCCTAGCATTAAAATATACACATTTTAGAAACCCACCATCCCTTATTCTCTATTATCTTTTTCATCTTTCTCGCCTACATTTTGGATCCGAGTGCTTCCCTTCTCTGCCTCTTGCCCCACACCCTGACCCCTAGCCCCCTCTACCCGAGTCCCTCCCCCCAGCCTTTCTAGTTTAAAGTCACCCCAGTAGCCTTTGCAAATCTCCCTGCCAGGATATTGGTCCCCCTCGGGCTCAAGTGCAACCCGCCTTTGTGTACAGATCATGCCTTCCCCAAAAGAGGTCCCAGTGATCAAGAAACTTGAATCTCTGCCCACTGCACCAGTCCCTCAGCCACGCATTTATCCTCCACCTCATTTCATTCCTACTATCACTGTCACGCGGCACAGGCAGTAATCCTGAAATTGTTACCCTTTTGGTCCTTCTCCTTAACTTTCCCCCCAACTCCCTAAATTCTCCCTTCAGGACCTCGTCACTTTTTCTGCCTATGTCATTGGTACCTATGTGTACCACAACATCACACAAATGGAGACCTTGGCACCAGGGAGGCAAACTACCATCCGGGTCTCCCGACTGCGTCTACAGAATCACCTATCCGACCCCCTAACTATAGAGTCCCCTATTACAATTGGCCAAGATTGACTGGCAATTAATTCTAAAAGGGTTGACGGTGGATATACAATGGAAGACATTTAAAGACTGCATGGATGAACTACAAAAATTTTTCATCCCAGTTTGGCAAAAGAATAAATCGGGGAAGGTAGTGCATCCGTGGATAACAAGGGAAATCAGGGATAGTATCAAAGCAAAGGATGATGCGTACAAAGTAGACAGAAAAAGCAGCATACCAGAGGACTGGGAGAAATTCAGAGACCAGCAGAGGAGGACAAAGGGCTTAATTAGGAAAGGAAAAATAGATTATGAAAGAAAACTGGCAGGGAACATAAAAACTGACTGCAAAGGTTTTTATAGATATGTGAAGAGAAAGAGGTTAGTTAAAACAAATGTAGGTCCCTTGCAGTCAGAAACAGGTGAGTTGATCATGGGGAACAAGGATATGGCGGACCAATTGAATAACTACTTTGGTTCCGTCTTCACTAAGGAAGACATAAATAATCTGCCGGAAATAGCAGGGGACTGTGGGTCAAAGGAGGAATTGAGTGAAATCCAGGTCAGTCGGGAAGTGGTGTTGGTTAAATTGAATAGATTAAAGGCCGATAAATCCCCAGGGCCAGATAGGCTGCATCCCAGAGTACTTAAGGAAGTAGCTCAGGAAATAGTGGATGCATTAGTGATAATCTTTCAAAACTCTTTAGATTCTGGAGTAGTTCCTGAGGATTGGCGGGTAGCAAATGTAACCCCTCTTTTTAAGAAGGGAGGGAGAGAGAAAACGGGGAATTACAGACCAGTTAGTCTAACATCGGTAGTGGGGAAACTGCTAGAGTCAGTTATTAAAGATGGGATAGCAGCACATTTGGAAAGTGGTGAAATCATTGGACAAAGTCAGCATGTATTTACGAAAGGTAAATCATGTCTGACGAATCTTGTGGAATTTTTCGAGGATGTAACTAGTAGAGTGGATAAGGGAGAACCAGTGGATGTGGTATATCTGGACTTCCAGAAGGCTTTCGACAAGGTCCTACATAAGAGATTAGTATACAAACTTAAAGCATACGGTATTAGGGGTTCAGTATTGATGTGGATAGAGAACTGGCTGGCAAACAGGAAGCAAAGAGTAGGAGTAAACGGGTCCTTTTCACAATGGCAGGCAGTGACTAGTGGGGTACCGCAGGGCTCAGTGCTGGGACCCCAGCTTTTTACAATATATATTAATGATCTGGATGAGGGAATTGAAGGCAATATCTCCAAGTTTGCGGATGACACTAAGCTGGGGGGCAGTGTTAGCTGTGAGGAGGATGCTAGGAGACTGCAAGGTGACTTGGATAGGCTGGGTGAGTGGGCAAATGTTTGGCAGATGCAGTATAATGTGGATAAATGTGAGGTTATCCACTTTGGTGGCAAAAACAGGAAAGCAGACTATTATTTAAATGGTGGCCGATTAGGAAAAGGGGAGATGCAGCGAGACCTGGGTGTCATGGTACACCAGTCATTGAAAGTAGGCATGCAGGTGCAGCAGGCAGTGAAGAAAGCGAATGGTATGTTAGCTTTTATAGCAAAAGGATTTGAGTATAGGAGCAGGAAGGTTCTACTTCAGTTGTACAGGGTCTTGGTGATACCACACCTGGAGTATTGCATACAGTTTTGGTCTCTAAATCCGAGGAAGGACATTATTGCCATAGAGAGAGTGCAGAGAAGGTTCACCAGACTGATTCCTGGGATGTCAGGACTGTCTTAAGAAGAAAGACTAGATAGACTCGGTTTATACTCTCTAGAATTTAGGAGATTGAGAGGGGATCTGATAGAAACTTACAAAATTCTTAAGGGGTTGGACAGGCTAGATGCAGGAAGATCGTTCCCGATGTTGGGGAAGTCCAGGACAAGGGGTCACAGCTTAAGGATAAGGGGGAAATCCTTTAAGACCGAGATGAGAAATACTTTTTTCACACAGAGAGTGGTGAGTCTCTGGAACTCTCTGCCACAGAGGGTAGTTGAGGCCAGTTCATTGGCTATATTTAAGAGTGAGTTGGATGTGGCCCTTGTGGCTAAGGGGATCAGAGGGTATGGAGAGAAGGCAGGTACGGGATACTGAGTTGGATGATCAGCCATGATCATATTAAATGGCGGTGCAGGCTCGAAGGGCTAAATGGCCTACTCCTGCACCTAATTTCTATGTTTCTATGTTTCTAATTGCCCTCCTCTTTTTGCTACCCTTCTGAGCATCAGAGCCGGTCTCTGTGCCGGAGGCCCGGCCGCTGTTGCTGCCCCCAGCTAGGCTGTCCCCTCCAATCGTACTCAAACCCGAGTACCTATTTTCCAGGTGTACGGTCACAGGGGTACTCTCTAGCCCCTGCCTCTGCCCCTTGCCCTTTCTAACCGTGACCCACTTGTCTGCCTCCTGTGGTCTGGGAGTGACTACCTCCCTGTAGCTCCTCTCTATGACCTCCTCACTCTCCCTGAGGAGACGGAGGTCATTGAGCTGCTGCTCCAGATTCCTAACACAGTCCTTTAGGAGCCCCATCTCGACACACCTGACGCAGATGTGGACGTCTGGAGGGCTATCAGATTCCCTGACCTCCCACATCTGACATCCAGAACAGTACACTGCGCTGGCCTTCATACTGCCAATCAGCTGCTTTCCCTAGTCCACTTCCCACCAATCAGCTGCTTACCCTAGTCCACTTCCCACCAATCAGCGGTTTCCTCAAAAAGAAAACCCACTTCTCCAAATGGAATGTTATGGATTTCGGCAAGCTCCTGTGGGCCTCTGAAAAAACAAGCCCCGCGCTGGATTTTAAACCTTACTGGTCGGGTGTCGCTCCTCCCCCTCCTCTTCTTCCAACGGCTCCTGTGGGCTTCTCCAACGGCTCCTGTGGGCCAGCTGAAGCCCTGGCTGAGTTACAATGGTGGATTGCCAATATTCAGTGTTGTTCTGGTACTATTTTAGTTGATACACCATCAGTTATCCTGCAGACTGATGCCAGTGCACTAGGATGGGGTGCTACATCTTGAGCTGCAGTGGCAGATGGGATCTGCAGGAATCATCAATGCTTCAGTCACACGGTATTAACTACTTAGAGTTGCTGGGAGCACTCTATGGATTAAAAGCTTTTTGTTCCACCATGCATCATGTGAATGTCCAACTTCAGATTGGCAACACTACCACGTTAATCACATGGGTGGAAGTAAGTCTGTATCCTGTGATAGATTATCTAATCTCATCTGGCACTGGTGTATTGTGAGAAACATCTGGGTTTCAGCTATATATTTACCAGGTAGATATAACACGGTTGCAGACACCAGGTCACGAGAGTTCAATGACAACAAAGAATGGATGTTAAATCACGAAGTGTTTAATGATATTGTCCTTCGTTATGGTGTACCGGACATTGATCTGTTTGCTTCCAGGCTTAATCATCCGTTACCAATTTACCTGTCATGGGAGCCAGACCCAGGGGCAGTAGCAGTAGATGCATTCTCGCTACACTGGGGTGGGACATTTGTGTGTGTTTTTCCCCCATTCTGCCTCATTACTCAATGTGTGGCAAAAACTTAGCAAGACCCCGCCACAGGCATATTGGTAGTGCCAGACTGGCCTACTCAGCATTGGTTCCCTCTGGTTCTAGCTTTAATTACACAGCCTTTTATGGCAGTGCCCAAGAGCAGAAATCTGCTGGTACACCCAGTGACAGGGGAAAGCCACCCTCTTCATGACTGCATAAATTTGTTGGTTTGCAGATTCTGAGGAGACCGTTCCTGGGGCTCGGGCTTTCAGAGCGTACCATAGATGTCATCACTGTGGCCTGGAGGAAGAGCACACAGAAGCAGTACATTTCTCACATAAGGAAATGGGAGATGTACTGTTCCCGCTCTAACATTTCATATCACACAGCTTCTATTACGGACGTGTTGGAATTTCCTTCGTCACTTTTTCATGATAACAAGCTCAGTTACAGTGACATTAACAGTGCCCAGAGTGCTTTGTTAAATTATTTATGGCTGGGGTCAGCGAACAACCCGCAAGGGTCTCACCCTTTAATAACCAAGTTTATGAAGGGCATTTTTAACTCCACTCCACCTTGGCTCAGGTACACACACATATGGGATGTGAGCGTGGTCCTCACTCTGCTCCGTCAGTGGGCACCAGTTTCATCTCTGTCACTGCACCATCTTACACTCAAAGTAGTCATGTGCATGGCGCTGACCTCAGCGCAACGGGTCCAGACGTTACAAAAACTCAGACTGGACAGTATGAGTACTTCCTGTAATAACATCACCTTTTTCGTTCATGACCTCGATAAGCAGAGCAGGCCAGGGGTACAGCAGCTCAAATTGAGTTTTATGGCATACCCCACAGATCCACGAGTGTGTGTAGTGTTATACATGATCCAATACATCAAGGTCACTAAGAGCCTGAGAGGCTCAGAACTGTCCTTCTTTGTTAGTTATACCAAACCTCACAAAAAGGTTATGGTGCAGACCATCTCTAAATGGATTAAACAGGTTCTGGCATGTGCAGGAGTGGACACTGACATTTTTAAACTTCATTCCACCAGGGCTGCATCGACATCAGCAGCAAATGATATGGACGTCCCTCTTGACCACATTCTAGCGGCTGCAGGATGGTCGAATGAGAGGACGTACCAAAGGTTTTATTTTTTTTGTTAAATATTTTTATTAGACGTAAGTACATATTAATAGAATATACTTCTCACATACATTTGTAATATTATTAATATTAACAATTATGTCTTATATATTTCTATACTTTTTTTTGCAGGTAAGAAAGATAGAGAAAAATAAAGTAAGAGTAGAAAATCAAAAATAAAGAAATGAATGGAGTATTAAAAAAGTTATCCATCATTGGAGATATATCCATGATTTGTTATACGTGATTCTTCATCTATTCCATTATTCAGGCTTCAGTCAGGCTCTCGTACCGAGCCATTTTGACCCTTTAGATATTCAATAAATGGAGACCATATTCCTCTGAAAAGATCCAACTTGTCCAATAGGACAAGCCTTAATCTTTCCAGATGAGGTGTCTCCGACATTCCTGTAATCCACATTTTGATTGTGGGGGATGTAGGACCTTTCCAGAATTTCAATATTAATTTTTTCCCAATTATTAAACTGTAATCAATAAAAAATCTTTAGTTCGTTGTTATTAATTGATCTGTTTCTAATATTCCCAGTATTATTAACTTTGAGTCAGGGATCAGATTCATATTAACAACATTCGAAATTATCTTAAATATCTCTGTCCAAAATTTAGTAATTTTTACACAATTTGTAAATGAGAGCATTAAGTTAGCTTCTAAGTGCTGACATTTATCACATATGGCAGATACATTGGAAAAAATACTATGTAGTTTGGATTTTGAATAATGTAGTCTATGTAATATTTTAAATTGTATAAGAGAGTGTCTAGCATTTAACGAGCAGTGGTGTATATGTTGTAGACTTTCATCCCATATTTCAGGTCTAATGATTTGACCTAATTCGTTTTTCCATGATTGCCTATATATTTCTGTCATTGGGACATTGTTTTCCAGTAAAATATTATAAATATATGATATCAATTTTTCTGTGTTCGGGTGTTTATTTAGGCATTCATCTAAAATTTCTGTCTTTCTATTTCTAATTTCCTGTGTATTTGCTTTTACATAGTCTCTAATTTGTAGATATCTAAAGTAATCTTTTGAATGTACAAATTTGTTGTAATTCTTGAAATGAAAGGAAAGAATTTTCCCTGTAGATATCTCCCATCTTATTAATTCCATAGTTTTTCCATTGTAAAAAACCTTTGTCCACCATTGAGCGTTTAAATGTAACGTTATTTACAATGTTAAGGGCTAGTTGTATACATTCCAATTTTAGTGTTTTCTTTATTTGTTTCCAGATATGTATTCCACTTTCTATTATAAGGTTCTCACTATATGTTTTCTTACCTATTTTAATATTGGCGAATAAAATCGAACTAATTTCAAAAGGCGAACGATCTTCTTTTTCTATTTTTAACCAGGTTGGTTGTTTATCTGTCTCTACAAACCAAAAATTCATATTTTTTATATTAACTGCCCAGTAATAAAACATAAAGTTTGGTAGTGCTAGACCTCCATTTATTTTTGGTTTACAGAAATGTTTTGTGTTTATTCTGTGGCTCTTATAATCCCAGATAAAGTTGGTGACTATAGAATCAACCTTCTTAAAAAAAATTTTAGGAAGACATATCGGAATCGAAAATGTATAGTAATTGCGGGAGAAAAATCATTTTTATTGTATTAATTCTACCTAGCATTGAGATAGGTAATGTTTTCCAATATAACATGTTCTTATTTAATTTATTCAATAAAAGCGGAAAATTGGATTTAAATAAAGAGTCAAATCTTTTTGTTACATGAATTCCAAGATATTTGATTTTTTCGTTTGCTATCTTAAAAGGAAATTGTTGTAGTATATGTAAGTTATTTACCATTATTGGCATAAGTTCACTTTTATCCAATTAATACTATATCCTGAAAATAATCCAAATTCAGATATTAATTTTAGTAAATTTGGGATACTAATTTCCAGCTTTGTAATATAAAGTAATACATCATCCGCATATAAAGAAATTTTATTTTCAGTATCTCTGGTGTCATATCCATATATTTCAGGATGTAATCTCACCCGTTGAGCTAAAGGTTCTATTGCAAGTGCAAACAGTAGTGGGGATAGAGGACAACCTTGTCTGCAGCCTCAGAATAGATTAAATTTAGTTGATTTGTTATTATTCTGGCTGTTGGATTAATGTATAATAATTTAACCCAAGTAATAAACTTCACTCCCAACTTAAAACTTTCCATAACCGAAAACAAATAAGGCCATTCCACCTGGACAAAGGCTTTCTCTGCATCTAACGAAATAATTACTAGGTCTTTATTAATATCTCTTTTTGAATATATAATATTGTATAATCGTCTCAAGTTATATGAGGAATATCGTTTTGGTATAAATCCTGTTTGATCGGGGTGAATTAATTTATTAATAAATGTACTTAGTCTTTGTGCTAATATTGTGGTTAGTATCTTTTGATCAGTATTTAAAAGAGCTATAGCTCTATATGATCCTGGTCTTTGTCTATTTTAGGTATAAGTGTTATAATAGATTCATTTAACATTTCTGGTAGTTTCTGGTGAGTATAATAAATGTATTCATAGAGTGTCTTCAGACGTGGTGCAATCAGATAATAAAATGTTTTATAAAATTCCGAGCCTATACCATCTGGTCCCGGTGTTTTACCGTTTTTTAATGATCTGATAGATTCTTCGATTTCTTTTACTGAAATTTCAGCATTTAATGATTCTGTATTTTGTGAATCCAACCCATTCAGATTACATTTTTTTAAAAATGCTTCTATTCCTATCGTGTTTTCTGTCATTTTAGCTGAATATAATTTTTTATAATATTGCAAAAATCTCTCATTAATATCTTTAGGTTGTACTAATGGTTTGCCATTATATGATTTAATCATATGGATTATTCTTTCTCCCTCCATCTTCCTTAATTGACGAGCCAATAATTTTTGAGGTTTATCTCCAAATTCAAATTGTAATTGTTTAGTGTATTGGTAGAGTTTTACAATTTGATCTGAGTATATTTTATTTAATTTATATTTCAGTGCAGCGATTTTATTATGCATTGTTATGGATGGATTAGCAGCGTTCCATGTGTCTAATTGTTTAATCTCCTTTTCCAATTCCTGTTGTTCCCTCCGATTCTTTTTATTATAAAATGCTTGAGAACAAATCATAATTCCATGGGCATATGCTTTAAAAGTTTCCCATAATAGGGAAGAGGATATTTCCAGTTTATCATTTATTTAAAAGAAAATCTTGATCCGTTCTATAATATATTCCTGAGTTGCTTTGTTTTTTTAAAATTTGTGGATTAAATCTCCATTGTCCCCGTTTTTCCATTTTACCATTTATTTTAATCATAAATGTTAAAGGTGCGTGATCTGAGATTATAATATTATGGTATTTTGAATTGTAAGTAAGTGAGATAAGTTTAGCGTCAACCAAAAAATAATCCATTCTTGAATAGATTTTATGTACAGGTGAATAAAATGAATATTCTCGTCCAGTTGGGTTTTCTACTCTCCAAACATCTTTAATATTACTAGTATCCATATATGCATTTAATAAGTCACTGGAATGGGATTTGGTTTTCCTTTGTCTTGTGGATCTGTCTAAATAGGAATCTAATGTACAATTTAAATCTGCTCCAATTATTAAGTTATGTTGTGCTATTTCCGGGATGTTGTTAAATATTTTCTTAAAAAACAGTGGACTATCAAAGTTTGGTCCATATACATTGACAAGAATCATTTTTTGTGCATTTAATTCTCCTATTACAATAATGTATCTGCCATCATTATCAGTTATAGTTGATGTATGTTTGAATAAAGTGCCTTTACGAAATAATATTTCTACGCCTCTTGATTTGTGTGTAAAAGAAGAATGATATGTTTTATCTATCCATTTGGCTTTCAGCCTATGCTCGGCATCTTTTTTTAAATGTGTTTCTTAAATAAAAATCACATCAGTTTTAATTGCTTTTAAATGTGCTAATACTTTATCTCTCTTGATTGGTTCATTAATACCTTTAACGTTCCAGCTACAAAACGTTATTCCTTCATTCCCCATATTCATTTTTAAATCTTGCATCTTTTGTCTATGGGGGTCTATAATAGAGCCAATGGTTCAGTTCGACAGACCCGACCTTACACCCGAACTCCGAATAGACGAATTTTAAGACCCTTGAATGTCTCTCACGTGTATATCTCCTTTGATCCAATTTGTCTCCATTCAAACTGAAAATAATAATGATAGTTTATAATAGAAAAGAAAAGAGGATAGATTAAGAAATTAGTATTGTGCACAAAGAAGGAAAAAACTACATCTAGTATTAGTGTAGTTAGTGCTAGCCATACTAGCATGGCTAACCATCTACCGACTTCCGTAGTTGATGTTGCAAACTTAACCAGCCCCTTTATTTATTGGAATATTTATTCCATAGCAATTTTTTACCGGGGATATTAAATTTTAAAATATTCGGATTCCAATAGTCGGAAATGTGAGGATAATAAAGGATAACAAAAATAAAGGAAAAAATAAAATAAAAATGAAAATTACTAGTAAAAAAAAAAGAAGGTTTCCAAAAAGGACAAATGAAATCAAACTCTATATTTGACTCTAATCATTCCATTATAAGTAAACATTGATTATTAGTGATAATTATTAATTCTGATTAATAAAGATACCATGGTATAATTTTAGTATTTATTAGTTATTTGTATTAGTAGTGCAGTTATACTAATTATTAGTATCCATGGGAGAGTTTCCAATCCACATCTTTCGCCAGCTGCCTTAGTCACCACTTCAATTCCATCCAGTCCTGCAAAGTCAGTTTATTCAATGGCGAGGGATCAAGCATCCTCTCAAGCCTTAATCTTCTGAGCAAAGTCCAATGCTTCCACAGGATTGGTGAAAAAATGTTCCTTCTTGTTGTACGTGACTCTTAGGGTGGCTGGATAGCTCAGGCCATGTTTCAAATTCTCCACTTCCCTCAGGATACTTTTGGTCTCATTAAATGCTTTTTGTTTCCTGGAGACCTCTGCTGGGTAGTCTCAATAAATACTGATCCTGTGTCCTTCAAATACAAGACTTCAGTTTCTTGATGTTTTTTGCATTATCTCCTCCAAGACGTGGTCGTACTGTACTTTTATTATCATTTGTCTTGGGGGAGCGTTTGGTCTTGTCTGGCGTCTCATCACTCTATGTGCTCGGGCTAGTAAAGGCTTTTGATCCAGAGATAAAACTTTTTGCAGTAAATTTGCAGTGAATTCTCGGGGATCTTGATCTTTCTCTTCCCCTTTTGGAATACCCGCAATTCTTAGGTTCTGTCTTCTCTGGCGACCTTCCAATTCAGTACATTTCTCGGTTATTTTGCCCAGTAATTCAGTTAGATTTTGATTTTCAGTAATAGGCTTTGCTGTAGTCTGAGCGCTTGTTTCGGCTAGTTCTTCAAGGTCTTTTATAACAATCGTCTGCTGGTTCAGTGCCTGATCCAGAGGATTCAGCCTTTCTTCAAAGTCAGTTTTCACATTTTTGATTTTATCATTCGTCTCCTTTGCCAGTCCAATCATTATTTCTGCGATTTCTTTCTTCAACACATCCGATGTATTCTTAGTTGTGGTATTAATGTTGGTATTAATTTCAAGCTTTAAGTCCATCATTTCCTCCTTGATATTTTTAATTTCTTCACCAACATTCATCAGCTTTATTTCTTCCCTTAAACCAGCAATTTTACATGCAATAAAAGTTTTGAGTTCTTCACCTTCCGATTTTTTCGTCGTTTTTTTCGTCACATCTTCTTGGGATAACATCCTACCTGAGCCCGAGGCTTCATTTGGGCCTTTATTTTGTTCCACTGTTTTCTGCCTGGCAACAGTACAAGTTTTCGGTTTATCCGGGGGGGGCTGCGATGCATAGACATGATAAGTCGCGCGCCTGATGACGTCACTCACGGCAGTCGGTACAGAAGCAGCAGGCAGCAGGTAGGTCGTTTTCTCCCCGATTTTTCAGCGTTTTTTTCACGGAGCTGGTTGGCGTTACTCCTTAGCCCTTCATAGCGCCACCGGAAGTCGAGGTTTTATAATAAGCCTATCGCCAGACCGGGATTTTTTGCTGATTCTGTTTTAAGTTCTGTTTCACAGTTTCCCCCTGGGTGAGAGGGGTCACTGTTTATTTTCTTTCTTGTTATTAAAGCATTAGTATTGCTAACCATGTCATGTTTTGAATGCATTAATTTTCTCACTCGTCCTGGTCAATTGATGCAGTTGGGATGCATGGGCTCGTTCCTCGGCATGAAATCACAGAGCTTCAAAATCTTCACTTAGTCACTCACGAAGTAAAATAGTAAGATTAAACAGGAAATTACCAGTTTGAAGTTTGATCGTTATTTTATGAGGAGTTACGATGAGCGATTACGTGCCCTCCGCTCCATACCCTCGTAACATAACGATCTTTCTGTAAGTTCTAGTCAACTATAGTCTTACTATTTTAGTTCAACAACTTTTCTGTGATTTCACACCGCTGCTTTGAAGATTGATGCGCATGCGTGGGGACAGCCTTCTTCACGTAATCCCTCATCGTAACTCCTCATAAAATAATGATCAAACTTCAAACTGGTAAGTCCTCGTTTAATCTTACTATTCTATGTGATTTATAGTCCCGTGTAAAATTTGTAATATATGAGTCAAGTTTTTTGAAAAAATGTTTAGGTATGTATATTGGTATTATAAGAGGCATTATAAGTTAGGATGTGAATGGGCAGGGTATGAACCTTCTGTTACCCTTATCATAAGATCATAAGATCACGTGATAGGAGCAGAATGATGCCATTCAGCCTAACAAGTCTACTCTGCCATTCAATCATGGCAAATCTCACTCCCTCCTAACCCCATTCTACTGCCTTCTCCCCATAACCTCTGACACTTGTACTAATCAAGAATCTATCTATCTCTGACAAATATATCAACTGACCTTGCCTCTACAGCCTTCTGTCTGAAGAAATTCTTCTTCCTAAAAGAACGTCCTTTAACTCTGAGGCTATGACCTCTAGTCCCAAACTCTCGCACTAGTGCAAACATCCTCCCCACATCGACTCTATCCAAGCCTTTCACTATTCTGTACATTTCAATGAGGTCCCCCTCATTCTTCTCAGCTCGAGCGAGTATAAACGCAGTGTCATCAAATGCACATCACAGGTTAACCTACTCATTCCTAGGATCATTCTTGTAAAACTTCTCTGGACCCTCTCCAGAGCCAGCGCATCCTTCTTCAAATATTGCTCACAATATTCCAAATGTGACCTGACCAGTGCCTTGTAGGGCCTCAGCAATACATCCCTGTTTTTGTATACAAGCCCTCTCGAAATAAATGATAGCATTGTGTTTGCTTTCTTTACTACTGATTTGACTTGCAGATTAACATTTTGGGAAACCTGCACAGGCTCTTCCAAGTCCCTTTTCATCTTCGATTTCTGGATTCGCTCCCCATTTAGAAAATAGTCTACACTTTATTCCTACTACCAAAATGCATGACTCCACACTTTTCTACTCTATATTCCATCTGCCACTTCACTACCCACTCTCCCAAACTGTCCAATTCCTTCTGCAGAGTCCCTGCTTTCTCTGCACTACCTGGCCATCCAGTTGTTTATGTTGTAAGTACCCTTAAGGGTGGCACAGTGGTGCAGTGGTAGAGCTGCTATCTCACAGAGCCAGAGGCCCAGGTTCAATCCTGATTGCAGGTGTTGTCTGTATGAAGTTTATACTTTCTCCCTATGACCGCGTGGGTATTCTCTGAGTGCTCCAGTTTCCTCCCACATTCTAAAGACATACAGCTTTGTAGGTTAATTGACATTGGCAAAATTGTCAATTGTCCCTGGTGTGTAGGATAGTGTCAGTAGATGGAGTGATCACTTGTTGGCGCGGAATCATTGGGCCAAAGAGCATATATCCACACTATATCTCTAAAGTTTAAAGTGTATTGAAGGGCAGAGAAGTTCTGGGAAACTTACAATACACAATAGACAATAGACAATGGGTATAAACAATAGACAATAGACAATAGACAAGGAGTAGGCCATTCGGCCCTTCGAGCCAGCACTGCCATTCCATGTGATCATGGCTGATCATCCCCAATCAGTACCCCGTTCCTGCCTTCTCCCCATATCCCCTGACTCCACTATCTTTAAGAGCCCTATCTAGTTCTCTCTTGAAAGTATCCAGAGCACCAGCCTCCACCACCCTCTGAGGCAGAGAATTCCACAGACTCACAACTTTCTGTGAGAAAAAGTGTTTCCTCATCTCCGTTCTAAATGGCTTACCCCTTATTCTTAAACTGTAGCCCCTGGTTCTGGACTCCCCAACATCTGGAACATGTTTCCTACCTCTAGCATGTCCAAACCCTTAACAATCTTATATGTTTCAATAAGATCCCCTCTCATCCTTCGAAACTCCAGAGTGTACAAGCCCAGTCGCTCCATTCTCTCAGCATATGACAGTCCCGCCATCCCGGGAATTAACCTTGTAAACCTACGCTGCGCTCCCTCAATAGCAAGAATGTCCTTCCTCAAATTAGGGGACCAAAAGTGCACACAATACTCCAGGTGTGGTCTCACTAGGGACCTGTACAACTGCAGAAGGACCTCTTTGCTCCTATACTCAACTCCACTTGTTATAAAGGCCAACATGCCATTCGCTTTCTTCACTGCCTGCTGTACCTGCATGCTTACTTTCATAGACAGATGAACAAGGACCCTCAGATCCCGTTGTACTTCCCCTTTTCCCAACTTGATGCCATTTAGATAGTAATCTGCCTTCCTGTTTTTGATACCGAAGTGGATAACCTCACATCCACATTAAACTTAATCTGCCGTGAATCGTCCCACTCCCTCAACCGACAAATAAAAGTGAATTTGTGGAATTTCCTGCAGGCAACATATCTGTGTCATATGGGACAGACACAAATTTCCTGGAACATTTATTACAGTGAATGTGTGACTAATATACTAGAATGTCGGCTTTTTGGAAAAGATCCAGCTACAACACATGTGTTGAATGGCACAGCAGGCAGGAAGGCAAGATTTGTAGAACTGGAAATGTAACTGGATTGCAGGACTCACAGCATGAATTGATTTTTTTTTCCCACCCCATCCACAAGTAACATAGAGTCACATAGTAATTTATTAACAGATGCCAGGGTGTTTTAACAATTCGATTTGTTTAAATGTTGCACGTAGTATTAGTCGGAACACTATCACTGGAGAGTTGCGTAACAGGATATTGATCATACTTTCTTACACCGGGGGCACATAAGTGATTCATTCAACTTAATTTCCTTCTAGCTTAACCTATGAAGCCACGAATAAAGGCTGAGATCATGATGAAGACCTGTGACTGGATATGTTGATGACCTGTGGCGGAAGCTGTGGAAGTGGTGTGATCTTGTACTGTGTGACTACTCATATGCCCATTTCAATTGTACGTTCGCCCACATGCTAGTTGCCATTCAGTCCTGAAGCTCACAAAGTTAGAAAAGAGTAACAACTCAGTGCTTTCTGAGCCAATAATTAAAGTGGGCATTGCAGTGGGCATTGCAGTGGGCATTGCAGTGGGCATTGCATTCTTGATAGCACAATTGTGGCAAAGAGCCACTTTGTATGTGCACTCACAGAACGCCACAGGAGATCCTTTTCCCCTGTGGCTATCAAACAGCGCAACTCCTCTGTTGTGGGGTAGACTGGTTCTCCTCCCGCCCCCCCCCCCCCCAATCAGCCCCCGCCACAATCTTTGCACATCTCCAATCCTGGACTGTCCACTCGTCACTTTAATTTCATGATTCATGTATCTTGTTGTGTTTTATGATTGTTGACAGACCTATTTCCCTCCTGGGATAAATAAAGTTCTATCGTATCATATCATATCGCATTGTATCATATAGTATCATATTGTATTGTGTAGTAGTTTGAAGCTATGCACGGCAAAATTAGTAACGTCTCCTCTTGAGGTTGTTCTTTCCACTGCCTCCATTGCCTGGCCAACACCAAATGCCTGCTTGAAATTCAGTTTTACCCGATCAAGAGAATTTTTTCACTCCATGCCACAATATTTCCTCTAAACACGTACCAGTGTCTGCAATTCATTTTCAACCTGTGATGCTAACCACAACAAATGTTCCCTCTTGCTTAATTTGTGTCAGACGAGAGGTGGGGCATGCATCATGTATAACTTGTTTAACCAAGTTTTCAAATGTTTTATCTCCAGCATATTTTTTGAAATCAACTTGAATATTTTAACACCTTTGAGGGGAGTGAAAGATAGATCAGCCATAATTGAATGGCAGAGTAAACTTGATGGGCCGAATGGCTTAATTCGGCTCCTACCACTTATGAACTAATGTCCTCAGTCGCATACTGCTGCAAATGCTCAAGACTTAACAAATGAACATTTAAGTCAACCAAATCAAACCTTGGGACTGAAATAATTCAATTTCCTCCATTGTTTGTTTATCATGTTTATCATATGTGACCAAGAGTAAGTTTCTGCCTAATCCTTTATGGTGGTGTGACTTGGGTCATAATATTAATATTAATTTGGATCCCCCTCCCAGAAAAAAATATCTGTGCTGATTCGAATGGCAGTATTGGATCTTTTACATCCATCCAAATTGCACATCCACCTGAAAAGCCTAGTCTGATTGGAGTTTTGCTACCTCGTTTGAGAGGCCATCCCAAACCCTCTTCCAGCAACATTTTCATTCCTTCATTCCCACAAATGTCTTTCTGCTGCCTGAAATTCCATTTCTGCCCGCTGGCCACTAGATAACAGGCTCAATCATTGAACCATTGAATTGAATTGAATTGAATCTTATGCTTCAGGTGCATAACTGAAGGCCAAGCAGAAGAGCCTAGGTGCCTGTGTCAAAACTGGATGTCTTGAATGAAAGGTAGATCTCTGGCAATGCTGCACCACCATTGACTCTCTGGGAGATCAACTGTTTATCCAGTTGGTGGGATTTCAGAGAACCATGACGTATCCTAGTGTTGTAGATGTTGTTATGCTCAGACCAGACATAGAAAATAGGTGCAGGAGGAGGCCATTCAACCCTTCGTCCATTCATTGTGATCATGGCTGCTTTGCAGTCATTCTGTTCCTGATGAAAATGCAGAAGAGCAAATGGACAATGGGAACACTGTATGGGGACACAATAAAGTAGGGCAGGAATCAATAACAGACAACACACTTAAAGCCGCATCTTTAAACTTTAGAGCTACAGTGTGGAAACAGGCCCTTTGGCCCACCGAGTCCGCGTCGACGATAGGTTACCCTGTACACGAGCACTATCCTACACACTAGGAACAATTTACGATTTTTTCTGAAGCCAATTAACCTATAAACCTGTGTGGGAGGAAACCGGAGCACTTGGAAAAAACCCACGGGATCACGGGTAGAATGTACAAACTATGGACAGACAACACCCGCAGTCATGATTGAACCCTGGTTTCTGGTGCTGTTATGCAGCAACTCTACCGCTGTGCCAGTATGCCACTCTATGAAGGCAAAAGATGTACCTCAATGTTTCAGGTTGAAAGGTTCATGACCCAAAACATCATTTATGCATTTTGTCTCAGCAGGGGCTGTTTGAAGTCTGCAGAGTTCTTCCAGAGCTCTGTTTTTAAATTTCGGATTCCAGCAACTGTAGTCTCTTTTGTCTTCAGAGACAAGAGATATTTGTCACTGGGGTGGTGTCGGAAAAGGAATAAAATAAATGAGGAATTTTGCAAGTTACTGTAAGATAAGAAATGAAAACCTGAGAGAAAGACATCAATCAGAAACAAAAAGGGAAATGGATTTGGGGGGGGGGGGGGGAGGGGGGGGGGGGCGGAAGAGCGCCATGTGTAACAAATGATAAAACTATTTATTCTAAACAGGTGTTCAATCCTGCTACACACTGGAAGAGAAGAAAACCACAAAGGCAGAACATGCTTGAAATTATAGTTTTAAAAAGGAGAAGTAAAATCAGTCTGAATCACCCAAGTCTTTCCAAAATAGCATGAAAACTAGGCAGAGGCTCAAACTTGTCAAGAATAAGTTGAATTGTCAAATTGCAGAGTGTTTTAAAACTCTGCAAAGCATGGGATTACTTGCCTGCTACATTCACTGTTGTACAGTACATGTCGCATGGCCATCAGTTTTAGTTGAGCAAGATTTCTCAGACCGCACATGACTCTAATAGATGTGTACATTCATTTAGGTGGTTTTGGCTTTTTGATAGAACGACAAAGCACTTCCTTCTATCAAAGCTGTGGTTGATTTTTTGTTTGCAATATTAGAGAACATACTGTATGCTCAATTTTCCCGCTTGCAGCCTTAACCAACTTGTTTTAAACAGTGTGCACTGGACTGTCATAAATACATATGAGGAGATTTTGTGTTGAATATTGCAATCGATTTCCAAGGCTCAAAATGTGCACATATTCTGAGCAAAGTAGTCAGAAGAATCATCTCGTATGGTTAGCTTGTGACTGGAGGCTCAGTTGACAGTGGATGAAAGGGCTGAGAGTGAAGGGAAGCTGCGGTTGGCAGATAGACAGAGTCCAAATCGAGGAAGAGCAGTCACAGCAGGAGTACTATCTGGAGACTGGCTTATGAACAGATAAGCAGAGATTCAGAAAATCTATCACTGTGCATGATTCTGAGCAGCACACAATCTTGGCAAGCCGGCGATTTTTATCTGACAGGTGCACGAGGTATTACTTACGTCTGCACTCTAAGCTCAGATCTGATTTGCTATCTTGTTATAAAATTTTAGAATAATGGAATGATGATTACGTGCAGGCACACATTAAATCTAAAATGGTGGTGACAACTATTTCATATTTATCTAAATCCCTACCATTTTCTACATAGATGTACACAATCTGGAAGTATTGTTTTGAGTCTTGTTTGAAAGTTTAACCCATTCTGTTCACGCTGCTTATCAAATATATTTTATTCTTGTTTTAAACTTGATATTATGTGATGATAGCCTTGCTTTTCCACGTGGTTGGCCGGTTACAATCGGACGGGCCTACTTTCCCACTCGTTGATTTTAACATGTATTCTGATCAGTTACAACTCGTGGAGTCCTATTTAAGAGTGCAAACTGTGCTCTTATTTTGTGGGCCCAAAGGTTAGTTTTACAGACGACTTGGTCTAAGAAGCCACAGTAGCTAACACAGCGAGTGAAGTTTGATCATTGTACAGAAAACACCAGACAGGTACATTAAGCAAAAAATGTTTGTGGGTTCAGGAGGAGTAATCGAAAATTTCCCTGGGCTACATGTAAAACAAGTTACACCCACTCTTGCCCCAACAGCAGTTTGTCTCTGTATTGCTCACAATTGTTTTGTAAGCCAGTGCTAACCTCCTTCATCCTGCCCACTGATAGATAGCTCATTAATGAGGTCCTGGAGGTAATGGACGCTCTCAATCTTTGCATATGGGCAGCACGGTGGTGCAGCGGTAGAGTTGCTGCCTCACAGTGCTTGCAGCACCAGAGACCCGGGTTCAATCCCGACTACGAATGCTGTCTGTACGGAGTATTTACATTCTTCCCGTGACCTGCGTGGGTTTTCTCCAAGATATTCGGTTTCCTCCCACACTCCAAAGACGTACACGTTTATAGGTTATTGACTTGGTTTAAGTGTAAATCGTTCCTAGTGTGTATAACATAGTGTCAATATGTGGGGGCAGAAGGGCCTGTTTCCGCGCTGTACCTCTAATCTAAACTAAAATAAACTAAATATGGTGAGTGCTAAGAAACATCTGAAGACCAAATGAAAACTATTGAAATGAGTTTTAAAAATTTACTAAGGATGGTTTGAAATAATTAAACATGCTCCTCAGACAAATGGTATTTTGCACTCACTGTGAGTTAATGGTTAATCTACTGCCACCAAGAATAATCATCTATTTGATTGATCTAATGGCAGTTCCAAGTTAGGTGGCACAGATCAATACTTTATAATTTTATGCCTGCATTAGTCCTTGAATACACTAATGGCCCTGTCCCACAATGCGAGTTCATTTAAGAGCTCCCGACTTAAAAAAAAAAATCAAACTCATGGTAAGCACGGAGAATGAACGTAGCGGGTACGTCGGAGCTCGGAGACATCTCTTAGCGGCTCGTAACGCTAACGGCAGGTACTCGGGAAGACTCGCTAACAGCAGGTAAGCTCGGGAAGACTCGTGAAGATTTTTCAACATGTTGAAATATGACCACGAGAGCCCCGAGTACCGACGAGCGGCCATTACCGTAAATCTCCAAGTTCGAATCAGGGCAAACTCGGGAGAACTCTTGGAATGAACTTGTACAGTGGGACAGGGACAATCTCTGATTGTTGATCTGCAAAACACAATGGCAACTCCTGTAAATAGGTGATACAAAAATAAAATGTTGCAACCACTCAGTAGGTCAGGTAGCGCTTGTGCAAAATTAATGTAAATACCAAGCATTTTATACATATATTAAAAGCAACAGGTTAGCTAGCGAAAGGGTGGGTCCACTCATGGATAAAAGAGTAAATGTAGGCCTGGAGCCAGAGGGCAAGGTTCTAAATGAATCAGTGTTTGCCAAGGAAAAGGACATGGGTGAAAGTGTGATCAGGGAGGGGTATACTGATAGCATGGTGATATTAAGAAGGAAGTGTTGGGACTTTTGAAGAACATAATGTGTGAAAACTATCAAGGGCCTGATTAAATCTACCCCAGGATACTGGCGGAGGCAGATTTCTGGGCCCTGACTGAAATCTTTGCATCCTCTTTAACCCCAGGCGAGGTCTCAGAAGATTGGAGAATTGCAAATGTTGTTCCTTTGCACAGGAAGGGCAACGGGGATAATCAAGGAAATAACAACTGAGCGAGCCTTACATCAAATGGCAGTGAAATGATTGGAAAAGGTTCTTAGATACAGCATTTACTCACATTTGGAAAGGCTTGTTAAGGATCGTCAACATGCTTGGCATAGCAGAGCTTATGCCACACAAACCTGATTGAGTTTTGTGAAGAGGTAACAATGGTAATTCAGGAGGATAGTGTAGTGGATGTTGCTTATGTGGATTTTAGTACTCATTTGACAAGGTCACTCATGGTGAACGGCTCCAGAATATAAAGACACATGGAATCAACGATGCATGGCAGGACAGATTTAAAATCGTCTTGGAGTGGTGTCATTCTGACTGGATGTTTGTGACTGGTGGTATTTCATCCCATCCACCTGCAGGTGGTTACACAGCAGCACGGTGGCACAGTGGTAGAGTTGCTGCCTTACAGAGACCGGGGTTCAATCCTGACTACGGGTGCTGTCTGTACGGAGGTTGTACCGCGTAGGTTTTTCCGGGTGCTCCAGTTTCCTCCCACACTCCAAAGACATACAGATTTGTAGGTTAATTGGCTACGGTAGAGATTGTAAATTGTTCCTAGTGTGTAGGAAAGTGCTTGTGTATGGGAATTGCTGGTCGGCACAGAGTCAGTGGGCTGAAGGGTCGGTTTCTGTGTTGTATCTCTGAACTAAATTAAACTAAACTAAACCTCAAGGGTAAAGCACTTCCTTCTATCAAAGCTGTGGTCATCATTTTTTAAATTATCACCACTGTTCAGAAACATTTAAAAACTATTTAAATATGTGATTAAATAAATGTTAATCAATTAAAAAAAACATATATCACTTTAATCACTTATTTGAGAGATGAAAATGCCTTTAAACATTTCTGAAAACATTTTGAAATCATTAAGAGATTACAGTAATGTAAACATTTGAATATAAGGTGAATAGCCAGAGTCTATTCCCCAGGGTCGGCGAGTCCAAAACAAGAGGATATATATTTAAGGTGAACATGGAAGGATTTAAAAGGGACCACAGAGGCAATATTTTTACACAGAGGGTGGTAGAATACGGAAATAAATGCCAGAAGAAGAGGAAGAGGTGGGTACAATTATGGAATTGAAAATTCATTTGGATGGGTACACAGATAGGAAATGTTTGGAGGATATGGGCCAGGTGCAGCAAGTAGGACTAGCTGGGTTAGGCAACTTGGTCGGCATGGACGAGTTGGGCCAAAAAGTCTGTTTCCTTGCTGTGAGGCCCTATGACTATTTTAAAATTAATCACTGACCTTTGTCTCCTATTCCTGAGGTACAGTGAAGTCTCGGATTGGGCCTGATCCTAGCACTCTCAGCAAGGCCGGGCACTGCTGGAGCGATGCTGAGTTATGGTTTTGGATATGTTTTTTACGACAAATAACATTTATTTTTAAAATTAAAAAAAGATGTCTCGATCAGGGAGAGGCAAGACTTTGCTGACAGAGCTTGAGGGAGATCCTCCGCCTCTTTCTTCAACAGGATGACCAGCCGGAGCCAGTGAGGATCGTTGGTCAAACTGCGGTGACCTTCCGACAGCAACACTGAGACTTCTGTGTTTGTGTGCGTGTGCCTGGAAATCCACAGGCGAAACATTGGCATCCTCCAAAATTTCCCTTGCTTAAAGTTTCTTGTTAAAACAATGAAAGTGTCAGTGAAAGCCACAGCAAAGTCAAAAAGCCAAGTTAGTTGTTGAATTTCCTCTTCCCTGTGGGATCTGGGATTGAATCCAAGCCAGATTTTTGAGTGCTGATTTTTAGTCACCACTTTCATTGTGAAATTGTAGGCATTGCAATGCATAGAAAAGTGAAGAATATCTCGTTCATTGTCATATGTTTGAGATACAGGTACAATGAAAATCCCCGTTTGCAGGGTCACCGCAGGCACACAGATTCTGACAAGTGCACAAAAACAAATTCTACATATAATTCTAAAAGAAAGAATGCAGTGTAAAAAACAAGATATTAGTGCAAAAACATTATTAGAAACAAACAGGTCCATAGTAGTGCAAGAGAAGGGCTGTAGGGTTCTGTTATCAAGGTAGGATTAGGGTTGTGCAAGAAAGTGACGGTTGTAGGAAAGCAGCTAATCTGTGGGTCTTCAGGTTTCTGTATCTCCTGCCTGATGGTAGCAGTGAGAAGAGGGCAAGTCTTGGATGGGATCTTCAGAACACCAGGTCTTGGAGCTTGGTGATGCGATTGGAGAAGATAGTGTTGAATGGCGAGCTGTGGTCAATGAACAGCTGCCTAAGGTACGTGTGTTCCTGTTATTCAGATGGTCCACCTGAGCAGAGTGTAGAGCCAGAGGGAAAATATCTGCCATTGACCTGTTGGGATGATAGGTAAATTGTAGCAGACCCATATCTGAGGCAGGAGTTGATTTTGGCCCTAACCAAATGCCTGAAGTACTTTAATACAGTGGATGTAATAGCGACCGGATTTTAGTCATTGAAACAGCTCATCATACTCTTCTTGGGCACTGGTATGATAGTTCTCTTAATTACTTTCACATGCCTTTCACTCTAAGGGCTTTATGTGGAAGAACAAGTTGAGAGAACATCAATCCAACATTTGTCTGTTAATGCTTTAATTCTTTCCTCTAAATCAAACTCTGAAATCTAGCTTGCAAAGGAATGTACACAAACTAAGTCTTTGGCTGTTTTAACATATGCCTTCAATATGTGGTGGGGGAAAAAAACCAATGATAATTGGGACATATTTTGGAATAATGTTTCAAGTGTAAAACAAATATTTCCTGTTTGCATAAAATAGCTATTGCACAATCTCTTGTACAAGGAAAACATTTTTTTAAATGTTCTTAACATAGTAACTATTCAGAACATTTGGAACTGCTGGTGTCAAGAGACAATAGGAAGGGTTTACTGCAGTTCCACCAGCTGGTATGGCACTCGTCCAATAAACTTGACTTCTGCTTCAGACAGAGAACCCAAGCAATGCTGGTGACTTGGCCACAAATAAAATCTAGGCTGGCACACCAGTGCAGTGTTAAGAGAGTGTTGCATTGTCAGGGATAATACCTTCCCAATAGGACCCTAAACTGTGATCCTGCCTGCCCTCTCAGATGGATGTAAACAAAACAATTGTGTTACAGAGGATCAGGGGAGACCACGAGTGGTCTGGTTGATAGAAATGTGAGATATTTGGCTACATAACTGTATCCAGAGAACTAAACTTTGTCTACAAAGCTGGTATCAATAATGTAGCCAGAAATATTGGCTGATGTAAAACTCAATCCTAAATCTGTGGAATTATCTGCCTCAGAATGCAGTGGGGGCCTATTCTCTGGATGTTTTCAAGAGAGAGTTGGATAGAGCTCTCAAAGACAGTGGAGTCAAGGGATATGGGGAGAAGGCAGGAACAGGGTATTGATTGTGGATGATCAGCCAGTAAATGGCGGTGCTGGCTCCAAGGGTCGAATGGCCTACTCCTACATCTATTGTCTATTATCTAGTATTGTCTATTGGTTCAATGATATCTTTCAGAGAAGAAAATTTACCATAGTTACCCACTCTGATATCAAAAAAGTAATGGAGCTGTAGAGACATAGTGTTTAGTTTAGTTTAGAGATACAGCAAGGTAACTTAGGCCCACTGAGTCCATGCCGACCATTGATCACCCTTTCACACTAGTTCGATGTTATCACACTTTGTTATCCACTGCTTATTCATTAAGGACAATTTTACAGAGATCAAATAACCTCCAAGCCCACACGTGTTTTGGGTGTGGGTGGAAATTGGTGCTCCTGGAGGAGACCCATGTAGTCACAGGCAAAACGTGCAAACTCTACACACCTGAGGTCAGGATCAAACCCCACTCTCTGGTGTTGCGAGACAGCAGCTCTATCAGCTGAACCACTGTAAAATATAAATCCATTCAATGAATAAAAAAGAATAAAAAAGGAAGATTGCAATAAAAATATATCTGGTCTACATCTATCCTTGCTATGTGTAAATTGGCTGTCAAAATTATTTTCTAATATTACAATAGCGACTACATTTCAGAACACTTAATTGGCTGGGAAGTGTCAAGACATCCTGAAAAAAACGTGATGGCTATTATATAAATTCCAACCTGTCTGTTTGTTTGGAAACACAAGGGAGGATAATGGAAATTTAAGATGATTTCCCTCATTTCCTCAATGTCTGCATCTTCATAATCCTCACCAAAAGGACTGTAGCTGGGCATTTATTCAGCTCTCACCATCAAATATACCAATTTGATTCCTCCTGCTTTATCATCTAAAACAATGGAGCTGCTGGAAGAACTCAGTGGGTCATAAAGTGCCTCAACAGGAAGTATTGAATGTCCATTTTCCTCCACAGATGCTGTCAAATCCAACAGGTTCATCCAGCAGCTCTCCTTTCTCTGCTTCAAGTTCCAGCACCTGCTGTTTCTTGTGCCCATCCTGATGATTCCTTTGCCATCTTAGCTATTAACTGTCAATAATTAATTAGGGACAGTTAGCATGGCTCTGTCCATGGCTGGTCATGTCATATGAAATTGACTGAGTTGTTTGAGGTGATGAAGGTGATCAATGAGGGTCGGGCAGTGAATGTCGTCTACTTTGACTTTAGTAAGGCAATTGATAAAGTCCCTCATGATAGTTTCATCTAGAAGATTAAGATGCATGGGATCCATAGTAATTTGGTTGTTTGGATTCAGAACTGGCTTATCCGTTGAAGACAATGGGTAGTGAGTAGGAAAGAACTGTAGATGCTGGTTTAAATCGAAGGTAAAATACTGGAGTAACTCAGCGGGTCAGGCAGTAATTCTGGAGAGAAGGAATGGGTGACATTTTGGGTCGACACCCTTCTTCAGTGGGTAGTGGTGGAAGGGTGTTATTCTGGATGAAGGTCTGTGACTAGTGGAGTTGCAAAGGGATTGGTGTTGGGACCTCTGCTGTTTGTGATGCATATAAATTATTTGGTCATAAATGTAGATGGTTGGTTAGTAAATTTGCTGTCAACATCCTGTTGGGTATCATGTTGGGTACCAACATCCTGGCGGGCAGGTTTGCTAATGCTACAAGGGAGGGTTTAAACTAGATTGGCAGTGCGGTGGGATATCATAAAGGACAGAGGCAGATGAGAGGTTAGAAGTTGGTATGGAGGGTGGTGAGGGAAAGGTTAGTGGACAGAGTAAGCAAGTGAAAGGCAGAGAGCGAGGAAGGAGGGTTGGTTTAAACTGTTCATCTTTTAATGCAAGGGGCCTGATGGGTAAGGCAGATGAGCTTAGGGCATGGATGGGTATCAGAACTGGGATGTTGTAGACATGTCTGAAACCTGGTTCAGGGAGGGGCAGGACTGGCAGCTCAATGTTCCTGGGTACAGGAGCTTCAGGAGCGATGGGGTGAGAGAAAATGAGGAGGGGGGGTGGTTGCATTGTTGGTTAAGGAGGATGTCACGGCAGTGGTCAGAGGTGACATTATGGACGGTTCATTTAGTGATGCTATATGGGTGGAGCTGAGGAACAAGAAAGGGATGATCACCTTGTTTGGGGTGTACTACAGACCCCCTGAATAGTCAATGGGAATTAGAAGAACAAATATGGCAGGAGATTGCAGATAGCTGCAGGACAAATAAAGTTTTTGTAGTAGGGGATTTTAACTTTCCCAATATAGACTGCGAAATCATTGTGTGAAGGGTTTAAATGGGCTGCAATTTCTCAAACGTGTTCAGGAGAGTTTTCTTAAGCAATACGTAGAGGCCCCCACATGTGAGAGGGCAACACTGGATCTAGTATTGGGAAATTGGGAAGGGCAAGTTAATGAAGTGTTTGTGCAGGAGCCTTTTGGGACAAGTGATCACAGTTCAATTAGGTTTAAGATAGTTATGGATAGGGACAGAGCGGGCCCACTTGTTAAAATGCTCAACTGGGGTAAGGTCAACTTTGAGGGTATGAGAGAAGGTCTCGCTCAAGTTAACTGGAGCAGGTTATTTGAGGGGAAAAGAACATCGGCCAAGTGGGATATTTTTTAAAGTGCTGACAAAAGCTCAGGATACGTATGTCCCCATTAGAGTGAAGGGCAAAGCAGACAAATGTAAGGAAGCTTGGCTGACGAGGGAAATTGAGGCATTGGTCAAAAACAAGAAGGATGCATAGGACAGATATAGGCAGCTGGGATCAAGTACATCCCTGGAGGAGTTTTGGTATCTAAGGAGGAAACTGAAAAAAGAGATCATAAGGGCAATAAGGGGCCAGAAGATATCTCTGGCGGGTAGCGTTAAGGACAATCCCAAGTGCATGGTTCCTTGAAGTTTGGGTCGCAGGTAGATAAGGTGGTCAAAATGGCTTTTGGCACATTGGCCTTCATCAGTCAGAGTATAGGATATAGAACTAGGGAAGTCATGTTGCAGTTGTATAAGATATTGGTGAGACCGCATTTAGAATATTGTGTTCAGTTCTGGGCACCATGTTATAGGAAAGATATTGTCAAGCTTGAAAGGGTTCAGAGAAGATTTACGAGGATATTGTCAGGACTAGAGGGTGTGAGCTATAGGGAGAGGCTGAGTAGACTATGTCTCTATTCCTTGGAGCGTAGGAGGATGAGGGGTGATCTTATAGAGGTGTACAAAATCATGAGATGAATAGATTGGGTAGATGCACAGAATCTCTTGCCCAGAGTAGGGGAATTAAAGACCAGAGGACATAGTTTCAAGGTGAAGGGGAAAAGATTTAATAGGAATCTGAGGGGTAACTTTTTCACACAATGGGTGGGTACATGGAACAAGCTACCCAAGAAGGTAGTTGAGGATGGGACTATCCCAATATTTAAGAAACAGTTAAACAGGTACATGGATAGGATAGGTTTGGAGGGATATGGACCAAGCGCAGGCAGATGGGACTAGTGTATCTGGGACATGTTGTACAGTGTGGGCAAGTTGGGACCTAGGGCCTGTTTCCACACTGACTCTATGACTCTATGACATCTAAATTGGTGGAGGTGCAGACAGTGAGAAAGGCTGTTTCAAATATACAACAGGATATAGATCAGCCACAGAAATGGGAGGAACAATGACAGATGGAGTTAATCCGAGTTAGTATGATGTGTTGCAATTGGGAAGGTTGACTGCAAAAGGAAAGTATATAGTTAATGGCAGGATTCTCAAAAGCATTGTTGTACAACGGGGTCCTTGTCCTCCTCCCTTGAAAGTGGCCACACAGGAAGATAGAGTGGTAAAGAAGGAACATAGTCACCTTATTACAGGAAGGATGTGGAGGCTTTGGAGAGGGTGCAGAAGAAGTTTTGCATAATGCTTCTTGGATTAGAGGGTATTAGCTATAAAAATAGGTTGGACAAACTTGAATTGTTTTCTCTAGAGCATGGGATGTTGAGGGGAGGCCTGGTAAAGGTACATAAAATGATGAGAGGCATGGATAGGGTAGAATGTCAGAACCTTTTGGACTAGGAGGCAGAATTTCAGTTTCAGTTTAGTTTATTGTCACATGTACTGAGGTACAGTGAAAAGCTTTTGTAGCATGTGAACCAGTCAGCAGAAAGACAATACATGATTACAATAGATCCATTTACAGTGTATAGATACATGATAAGGGAATAATGTTTAGTGCAAGGTAAAGCCAGCAAAGTCCAATCAAGAATAGTCCCAGGGTCTTCAAAGGGGTAGATAGTAGTTCAACACTGCTCTCTGGTTGCGGTAGGATGATTCAGCTGTCTGATAACAGCTGGGAAGAAACTGTCTCTGAATCTGGCGGCATGCAATTTCACACTTCTATACCTTTTGTCTGATGGGAAAGGGCTGGTCTGGGCTGCGTCTACAATTAACTGCAATTTATTGCTCTCTTGGATGGAGCTGTTCCCAAACCAAGCTGGGATGCATCCTGATAAAATGTTTTCTAGATTTAAAGCGGTGACATTTTAAAGAGATGTAGGGGGCAAGTTTTTTTACACAGTGAGTGGTGGGTGCCTTAAATGTGTTGCAAGGGGTAATAGTGGAGGCAGACATGATTTGGGGATTTAAGGGGCTTTTAGATTGGCATGTGGATATGCAGGAAACAGGGATATGGATCATATGCAGACAGAGGAGAATAGTTTAACTTGGCATCATGCTTGACAGAAATTATGGGCAGAAGGGCCTGTTCCAAGTAAATGAACCCAGCCTATCCAGTCTCTCATCAGACAGTAGATGCAAGAGTGATAAAATCTAAAAACTTTTTGTTAAACAAGTCTGATATAGAGCATATTTAAGGTCAATTTCTGCTTTAAAATACAAATAGTTGTAGTTGTTTATGCACTAATATTTGTGATAAATATAACTGGCCTCTTGTGACTTGTTCACTGGTGAATGAAAAAGCGTGATGGTCACCTTATCTGCAAAATAGGTTAGCACGCAACAAAAGCTTTTCACCTAAATAATCTAAACTAAACTGAAACTCAAAAGTTCTATATAACCAGCAGCACTCAAATCCTGCACACCTTCAGTTAAATAAAACCTCGAAAGTGGAATGTATGTGGTTAAAAATGGTTGTGGCTGATCCAGCAGAGTTACGTTATTATGCTGTGGACATAGCTTGCCAATTTTCCATGTAGTTGAATATCTGACAGCATAGCGACTGTACTGTAACGTAGCTAGGCATTCAGGGAGTCCTGCAGCACAGACATTCACTATTATAACTGGGTTATTCTCAGAGCCTACAACCTTTGCCACATCCAGTATACTCAGCTCCTTTCTGAAGTTAATTAAATTGGCTGACAAATGTTACCTCTGATGGTGGTGCCCTAAGGAGAAAGCCAAAAGGAGTCATCCACCTAGGATTTCTGGATTCACGTTTCGTGCCCATATCATGTCCTTTGCACTTCTATTCCTTGTTCCTTGCACATATGGGACAGAGATGTTCACGGAGCTTGGTCCACAGTTAGCAGGTTTGGAAAGTGGCATTGAAAGCAATATCTTCCCCAGCAGGTCACTGTGTCACTTTGCCAATGTGACATCGTTGCATAGACACAAGGTAGACATTGTTGCATATTGTTCTCCACCAGAGCCACATGCAATAAAGAGGAAATACCGCCTCGCAATGTTCTGTTTTTAAAAACTAGTTTCTTGTTATCTGGAAATATGCACTACTTGTTGTGAATACATTAAACTCTCTACTTGAGGTAATTATTATTTATAAATCCTAAATAGCATTAATATTGATTTAAGCATTTAATTTTTTTTCAAATGGTCATGCAGTCTCTGCTTATCTGATTCTTAAAGTGTCAGGGGAAGTTGAAACGTCTCTTGAACTAAACATTAAAGGTAAACAAAAATGCTGGAGTAACTAAACATTCATTCTTTATATATTTAGAATTCTGAATCAATGACTTATTGTTAACGAATAAAATGTATGTTATAATTACTACCAACATACAAATATTTTTTGAAAATTAAAAGAATTAAATCAAAAAATTCCAATAACATACTTATTTTCATCCTTCTACTCTCCTAGAATGTATTTATTTGTTTTTTTAATTTTGGAACTTTGGTCCTTTTTTACAAACTATTATTATGGGATTTTTGGACAGGAATATGGTTATGCAGGAAATGGTGCAAAATGGATTATATGCTGGCAGATAAAAGTTGGTTTTGGCATCATATCCAGCGCAGACACATTGGGCTGAAGGGCCTGTTCCTGTGCTCTACTGTTCTATGTTGTTCTATGTTCTATTATCTCTTTTTTTAACAGCTATGTTAAAATTATTTGTGTGAAAATCAGAAAGAATAGGCTCTGCAGTCTTCCACCCCCCTTCTCAGAAGCAGCATTGACTCTCTTTATAATGAGGTCAGCTAG
The DNA here is from genome assembly GCA_035221665.1 of Okamejei kenojei. NCBI lineage: Eukaryota > Metazoa > Chordata > Chondrichthyes > Rajiformes > Rajidae > Okamejei > Okamejei kenojei. The sequence continues at coordinate 79,023,725 of CM069131.1, forward strand.
AAGAATTTTAACAAGGTGTCTGTGTTGCATGACCTCCAGCTTAGTGTGAAGCATGTGATGTTCTGGCTCCCTTGTAAGCTCACCTATAGTTCCGTTCACAACCTATTAAATGCATTAACTGCCTCTCTGACAGAAAATTGTATTCCTGACTTTAGAATTGGTGTGTTTCACAATCCTATTAATATGCTCAATTATTTTTCTCTCTCCTCTTCCAGTGAAGGGTGCCTACCTGAAATAGTTGCCTGCTTTTCTCTTTGCTGTGAAGTTTCAGCTTAGTTTTTCATTCACGTTGATATTTCAACCATGTGCTTGCTATTTTTAAAATTTGCTTTCATTAGTTTGCACCATTTGCATGAGTGAAGAATTTGAAAAAAATATTGTTCATTTATTCATTTAGCTCTTTGTCTTCTCTCCGTTGTTGCTACTTCTTTGAAGCCAACGCCAAACAAGTCAGTCTGAACATGGACAGAAAGCAGAGTCAATGTTTCAGGTTGTTTGGAATTCTAGCCTTTTGTCACTTTGATTTCTTAATAATGGTTTGGTTCATTTTCGAGGGTTCTCTAGTCAGAGGGTGATGAATCTGTGGAATTATTTGCCAGAATTATTTGCTGTGGCGGTTAAGTCAGTGGATATTTTTAAGGCAGAGATAGATGGATTTTTGATTAGTACAAGTGTCAGTGGTTATGGGAAGACTGCAGGAGAATGGGTTAGGAGGGAGAAATAGATCAGCCATGATTGAATGGCAGAGTAGGCTTGATGAGCCAAATGGCCTAATTCTACTCCTATCATTTATAACCCAATGACAGAGCTGCCAACTCTCACGCATTGAGCGTGAGACTCACGCATTTCGCCAAATTCTCACGCTCTCACGCTGATCACAGAATTTCTCATGCTCTGTCGCGAGAAAGTCTGTGATCAACGAGAATTTCAAAATTAATGTCGACTGAATGGGCCACGGGTGTTGGAGAGCAGGGACAGAGGGAGGGATGGAAGCAGAAGCAGTGGCTGGGACAGATGCGGATGGGGAGCCGGGGCTGGCAAGTGTTTGCGGGGCTGGCGAGACGCTCGCTGCAGCTCTGGCCATGGAGCAGCCTCAGTACAAGAGTCCCAGGCCATCGGAGGCGTCGGAAGCGTTGCGCCGCTGCCGTGAGAGTCTCTGTGCCGAATTCGCCCTGATGACCGGCATGGACCAGGCTGTGGCTCGGTGCATCCTGGAGGACAACCAGTGGCTGCTGGAAGTAGGTACCAAGCACTGGGTAAAAGCGGTGGAAGATAGTGGCCTTCAAATGGGGGTGGTTGGAGAAAGCATCCTGCTGGCCTGCTAAATTTTCACTTAATGTAATTACAGGAAAAATGTTCCCGATGTTGGGGGAGTTCAGAACCAGGGGTCACACAGTTTAAGAATAAGAGGTAGGCCATTTAGGACAGATATGAGGACAAACTTTCTACACCTAGAGAGTTGTGAATTTGTGGAATTCTCTGCCACAGAAGGGAGTGGAGGCCAATTCACTGGACGTTTTTCAAGAGAGAGTTACATTTAGCTCTTGGGGCTAGCAAACTCAAGGGATATGGGGAAAAACAGGACAGAGGTACTGATTTTAGATGAACAGCCATGATCATATTGAATGGCAGTGCTGGCTCGAAGGGCCGAATGGCCTATTCATGTACCTATTTTCTATGTTTCTATGCTTGAGTATATGGCAATAAAACTCGACCACTTGATTTTGAAGCATTCATGCATGGTGGAGGTATAATGTAGTCATAGAGTGTTACAGTGTGAAAACAGGCCCTTCGGCCCAACTTGCCCACACCCGCCAACATGTCCCAGCTGCACTACCTGTTTTTGGTCCATATCCCTCCAAACATGTCCTATTCATGTATCAGTTTAACTGTTTCTTAAATCGGTGGGATAGTCCCTACCTCAACTACCTCCTCTGACAGCTTGTTCCATACACCCACCACCCTTTGTGTGGAAAAGGTTACCCCTTAAAAGGTTACCTCTTAAAAATACTTCAAACTAAAAACATTGAAATCATACTTCTACAATGCACTAAAACATGATTTTAATACATCAAATTTCAAAAAATCCCTACTCCCACTCGGTTGCTCCACTCCCTTGCCGGGTACTCCCAAGGGCAGTGATCAGTGATCACTCAGACCCCCACTTTCAAAAACGCTCTGCAGCCCCTGGTTCAGACGGAGAGCACTGCCAGACGTGAGCGGGGAACTGAGGCCAGTTGTCCATGATGTCTGGATCCCAATGCTCAGCGCTTCGTGTTTCGGAATTGGCTAATGTTATTGATTTGTAATTAGCCTGATTTGTAATTAGTTGACAAAACCTTAATTTATTAATCTGAAATATCCAGGGGGATGGGATAAGTATAATATTAAAATGACATGCAAGGTGTCAGGCGGTCTGTCACAACATACAGCCCCGATAACCCATTATTTCCTTCAGTTAAATATTGGGAAGGTCGCACTATTGTCATTTGCCAAACTATTATGTTTGTGTACCTCACTGACTATTTCTAAACTCTCCCCCCCCCTAAAATTCCTTTGGCAGGTTGAATAGAAATGTCCCCAATCTCATTGTTTTATTAATTGAACATGTAGATGAACATCCTCAAGGGGTATAATCAGATGGAAACTGATTCATGAGCGATGTTTAAGAGCTTGTTCAAAGCAGGGGCCTATTTGAAAGTAGTGACAGAGATACTTGCAGGGGTGCTGTAGGTTGAAGCCAAAAGGTTATGTGTCCAGATGCCATTCCAGGGGCCTGAGGACAGAAATCTAGGCTAACACTCAATCTAACAGCCTAGATTGTTGTACTCAAGATCCTGGAATATGTAATCAGTTTCATTTTTCAGTTGAGATATTAGAGCCACAGCCTGCATTCACAATCACAGACACATCAATTGCCATGGGATTATTTTGAACACCTAGAGAATCTTCCTTCATATTCAAGTTAATACTTAGCCCACAATTTAGTGTTACCATGTCTCTATTTCATTCTGATTGTGGGAGAGTTTGGGGGGGGGGGGGGGGGGGGGGGGGGGGGGCACATTGGAAACCATGTTTCATACATTAGTGGCTACTTTTCAGTTAGAAATTAGGTGCAGGAGCAGGCCATTCGGCCCTTCGAGCCTGCACCGCCATTCAATATGATCATGGCTGATCATCCAACTCAGTATCCTGTTCCTGCCTTCTCTCCATACCCCCTGATCCCTTCAGCCCCAAGGGCCACATCCAACTCCCTCTTAAATATGGCCAACGAACTGGCCTCAACTACCTTCTGTGGCAGAGAATTCCACAGATTCACCACTCTCTGAGTGAAAAACAATTTTCTCATCTCGGTCCTAAAAGACTTCCCCCTTATCCTTAAACTGTGACCCCTTGTCCTGGACCTCCCCAACATCGGGAACAATCTTCCTGCATCTAGCCTGTCCAACCCCTTAAGAATTTTGTAAGTCTCTATGAGATCACCCCTCAATCTTCTAAATTCCAGCGAGTACAAGCCAAGTCTATCCAGTCTTTCTTCATATGGAAGTCGTGCCATCCCAGGAATCAGTCTGGTGAACCTTCTCTGTACTCCCTCTATGGCAAGAATTTCTTTCCTCAGATTAGGAGACCAAAACTGTATGCAATACTCCAGGTGTGGCCTCACCAAGACCCTGTACAACTGCAGTAGAACCTCCCTGCTCTTGTACTCAAATCCTTTTGCTATGAATGCCAACATACCATACGCTTTCTTCACAGCCTGCTGCACCTGCATGCCTACTTTCAATGACTGGTGTACCATGACACCCAGGTCTCGCTGCATCTCCCCTTTTCCTAATCGGTCACCATTCAAATAATAGTCTACCTTCCTGTTTTTGCCACCAAAGTGGATAACCTCACATTAATCCACATTATACTGCATCTGCCATGCATTTGCCCACTCACCCAGTCTATCCAAGTCATCCTGCAGCCTCCTAGCATCCTCCTCACAGCTAACACTGCCCCCCAGCTTCGTGTCATCCGCAAACTTCGAGATGTTGCATTTAATTCCCTCGTCCAAATCATTAATGTATATTGTAAATAGCTGGGGTCCCAGCACTGAGCCTTGCGGCACCCCACTAGTCACTGTATTATTATAGTTATTTGATTATAAAATATTTTGAGGTGTTCAAAGGGCAAGAAAGGCACATAGAAACATCAAAAAATAGGTGCAGGAGTAGGCCCTTTGATCCAGCACCACCATTCAATATGATCATTGCTGAATTCTAAAATCAGTACCCAGTTCCTGTTTTTCCCCATATCCTTAATTCGTTCAGCCATAAAAGCTAAATCTAACTCTCTCACTGATGCAACTCTTTTTATTTGCTCCATTCTTCCACTCTACATCATTGTTGAATGAATGAATGAATAATGATTGAATGAATAAGTTTATTGGCCAAGTATTCACATACAAGGAATTTGCCTTGGTGCTCCGCCCACAAGTGACAACATGACATACAGTGACAATTAAGAATGATACATAAAACATCAATAATAAAACATTACTGATTAAACATGTGAATTAAATAAAATCCTAGAGCAAAAGGAGGCTACAGATTTTTGGTTATTGAGTAGAGCTACTACTCATGGAAAAAACCTGTTTTTATGTCTGGCTGTGGCAGCTTTAACAGTCCGGAGTTGCCTTCCAGAGGGAAGTGATTCAAAGAGTTTGTGCCAGGGTGAGAGGGGTCAGAGATGATCTTATCCGCTTGCTTCCTGGCCCTTTCAGTGTACAGTCCGTCAAAGGTTGCAGTCAATAACCTTCTCAGCTGATCGGACGATTCGCTGCAGCCTCCGGGTGTTCTGCTTGGTGGCTGAGCCAAACCAGACCATGATGAAGAAGGTGAGGACAGACTCTATGATGGCCGTATAAAATTGGACCATCATTGCCCGTGGCAGATTGTGCTTCCTCAGCTGCCGCAGGAAGTACATCCTCTGTTGTGCCTTTTTGACCGTGGAGTCGATGGTAGTTGTCACATGATCCTGACAAAATTATTATTTTTCCTTCATTTTATCTACAGTTCCTTGTGTCTACACTTCATTCATTGCTCTTCCAACTTTCATCTCGTGGTGACCATGTAATAGTCTTTCAATACAATCAAATACACACCAATGGGTTCCAGGACACTTTGCAAGCATGTTATCTGACTAAATTTGACTGAGCTATACACAAAATACAAAGTGTTGGAATACCTGGAGGGCTGCTTGCAAAATTCCTGCATCTGTAGTTCCTCATGTCTCTATTTAACTGTTATGTTGCATTTGTGAGGAAAATCTTTGGGGATTTTGGGAATGGATTACAGAGTCTGTTGCCTGGGTTTTTTCCTGTGCATCTACGTTGAGAAAAATGAAATTATAACTCCCCAGCAACCCTTAATTAGAGGAATTCAGAGCTCTTGGAGAATTGAGCATCTGCAGAATTAAAGTACGGCAAATCCAAAAATCCCAGTTTGTAGCCCAAAGTTTTAATTATGTAAATTTTACCCACTTTCTGCTTTCTACCAAGATGGCATTCCAATTTCCCCCTATCCACAGTCATTTATTTATTATCTTATATTTATAAATTCTAGTTTTTGTATAAACAGGAAGGAACAAGTCCACATTTGAAGCAGTTTACAAATCTTGGCGTAAACACAAAGACAGTGAATCCATTGACTCTATTCAGTGAAGTGTTTTGGGACATCTTCTGTGCATGTAAGAAATAGTGCAAGTGTGTTTTCTTTTCTTTTTAACTGATCCACACAGGTTGAATTCTGAGCTACATATAATCAGTGTAATATTTTTAGAGAGGCCATGGCAACCGATCAAATGATAAGGTAGAATTACAGACACACCTCAATTTACGCAATAGGCAATTTACATCAACAACTCTTTACTCTGTCCTTAGTGCAATCAGGACTGTTTGTACTTTACACAATACTGGGCGATCACTCAAGTAAGTTTACATCAGAAACAAGCTGGCAATGGTAGTGGTGCTTACTCAGAAGACTGTGTGCTGCAGAAAGTGCCTCAATGGCGAGACGCAACTCACTCCAGCAATGGGGGTCGTGCTTATCCAGAGGGCCGTGTGCCACAGAATGTGCCTGGGAAAAAGGCCGTGATCGCTGAGACAGTTAATACTGTCTAGTGAGATATTTCCAGCAGGGGATAGGGATGGTAATTCCGACTTAAATAAAATTGGACTAATATAAGGATTCACGGAACGTAACCCTTACGTACATCCAGCTGTTTATAAAAGCTGTGGAATGGTCAAGAAATAAATCTTCAGTTCAAATTTGGATCTTAAAAATTATTTTGTTCGGGCTTCTCTTGACTATGTTCACTCATGTTCCAGGGAGACCCCATTGTTTTTTTTAATCTTTTTATGCAATCTATAAATTGAAGGCAGATTGATTTTGGCTCCTTTGGGATGTTTTAATGCATACCTGTCCACATTAAAAAAAAATCAAACTACATAAAAGATATTGTGAATTGGGAGTTAGGGACAATGGGACTACAATTGGTGCAGAGTGTGCAATATTAATGAATAAATTAGGATCACAATAAAAACTACTTATTTTGCAGAAATAATTGTTTCTATTTTGTGATTCATTTAGTCAAACCATGGTAGTTTTTTTACCACATAGTAACATGCTTTTTGCTTATTAAATCTGGTTCTGTTATAAATATATAGTGTACAAAATATTGTGATTTTACATGAAAGGTGACAGCGTAACTGTTGAAGTGAATCTTCTATACATAACTAAAGCTCTGATCTTGTTACCTTCTGTTTCCGCGTTCATTCTATTTGCACAAAAAGGTTACGCGATAGCGTTATGATTTTTCGCCAGCTTACTCACTGTTCTCCTGCGCTGCGATTGCACCAAGGTCTGTTCCGATCGATGGTCTAATGTAAACATCAGTGAGGTTCAAATATCTTAAAAACTGCTCGTGTGCAGTTCGATCTCCTCTCCTGCCATTGAGCGCCGTGTGTATTGGTCTTTTCTCATGTCACTCCGCGGGACGGTCCACCCCTTCCCCCGCCATCGCATCTTTACTGGGACTGTGGATGGCCGACGGAGGTTTCCAACCGGACACAATTTTTGGAGGGACTGAAAATGGCCCATGGAAAGCGGAGAATCTGATCCCGGTGGAGGAGAACAACCAGCGACCAGCGACCAGCGACTGCTGTGTGTCTGCTCCAACCCCTTCTCCTCTGGTCCCCCACCCTCCCCCATGATAACCCCCACAACCCCTGTCTTTTCTCTGAGCTCTACTCCCCCCGCCCCACACAGCCCCCTTCCCCACACACACCCCCCACACCCCCATCCCCCACACAACCCCCTCCCCCACACACCCCTCCTCCCCCACCCCCCCTCCCCCACACACCCCCTGTTACACCGGGAGCCCGTCAGCCACGCCCGCGTAGTCAGGGGCTATGGTGAGTAGTGGAATATTGCATTGGGGGAACTGGTCGCGCTGGGGGAACGGGTGAGTGGTGGAATATTGCATTGGGGTAACAGGTTGTGTTGGGGGAAAGGGTGAGTGGTGGAATATTGCGTTGGGGAATGGGTTGCATTGGGGGACCAGGCCTCCCGTTTGACTGGGACCCAACTGTCACTGAGACTATTACTGATACTGATTCTGACTAGTTTATTGAGGAGGAATTACAAGTGTGCTTCATAAGGTGCAAAAGCATGCTCCTTTTTATTTACCACGTGGAATCTTTAACTACACCAAAATATGGTGCATTTTCCAAAATCGTACTGTTCCCATTTAGAATTCTGAGAGTATAGACAGCTATAATGTCCCATGCACAGGAAACCCAATAGTGGCATGATTTCAGCCAGGAACCTTGATTTTCTTTTGTTTGTGAATTGGGGAAACTGGACGGAACTGTTGGGGAAACAGACTCCAGTTTTCACATTGATGCAAGAGAGAAAAAACAACAAAAACAGTAGGACTAAAATTATTTTCGACAAGTCGGGCAAAGCAGGAGAGTTCATCCAGGTTCCAAAGGATTAATCAGGAAATCGTTGTGACAGGCTCCTAAGTCCCTTTTCTTTTGAGATTCTATTCCTTTTCCTCTGCTGATGAATCATCAATGGAGGGGCAGCTTCTAGTTTTCATTTTTAATTATAGAGATACAGTGAAAATTGTCCCTTTCGCCCAACGAGACCATATCGACCACCTTTTGCAATAGTTCTATGTTAACCCACTTTCTCATTCATTCCCTACACGTTAAGGACAATTTGCAGGGGCCAATTAACCAACAAACCGACATGTCTTTGAGACGTGGGAGGAAACCAGAGTACCTGGAGGAAACCGATGCAGTTACAGGGAGAACATGAAAACTCTTCCCAGATAGCAACCGAGGTCAGGATCGAACCTGGGTCTTTGGCCTTCTGAGGCAGCAGTTTAGATAGAGCACGGAAACAGGCAATTTGGCCCACCGGGTCCGCGTCAACCAGTGATCCCTGCACATCAACACCATCCTACACCCACTAGGGACAATCTTTTTTTTTAACATTTACCAAGCCAATTAACCTACAAACCTGTATGTCTTTGGAGTGTGGGAGGAAACCGAAGATCTTGGAGAAAACCCACGCAGATCACGGGGAGAACATAGAAACTCCGTACTGATAGCACCCATGGTCAGGATCGAACCCGGGTCTCCGGCGCTGCATTGTTTAGTTCTACTAACTGAGCCACCCCTATGCACAGTTCAGTAAATCGGTGAGCCAGGAGTTAAAATCCTTCCACTCTCTTTTAAAAGTCTCCAGGTTCTGTTCTAAATCTTGCTTCCATTAGCTTTTCTCTGTCTGACTTTCATCATACAAGGTATCATTGGTGCAGATGTATTAAGTAGTCACGTCTACCTCTTAGCTCTAATAGTTATCAAGTTGACTATTTTTGTGAGGTCTAAGGAGGAACTGTCAAACAAGAGAAGAACCACTTCAACTGGAGATTTAACAGACAAGAAAAGGTCTTCCTTTTTCTGGGAAGATGTACACTCTCTTGCTAAATATTTCCCTTGTTTTATGTTTTATATCCGTTTGATATTCTAAGCTTGACACAGAAAATTTGAGATCTTTAAACTAAGGCTGGCTTTCCAAAATTTGTGGGGAAATTGGGATGTTCCCAGGAGAAAGAGACAAGAATCAAAATCATATATAATTAGACAGGGTATAGGGGTAAATAAAACCCACAAATATTACAGATAGAAACTTCATTTTTATTTCTGTGTTCCAAACTAAAATCAATAGTATGAAAATTGAGTAGGTTCTACCATGAGTGAATAAGATGCTAGTTTACCACTAAGGAGGTGAAATTGAAAATCCATGCACGCATTCTAAGTGTTCAGATATTTCTTCAGCATATCAAGTTTTGTAAACATACTTATCAATGATCTATAGACGGCCAGTGCAACTGGTTTAACTGTAGTCAAATGTCCTTGAGATGCATAAGAACTCATACAATCTTAAATAGATTTCCAGTCATGTACAAATGGTGCAAGTTTGTTTCAATATCATGATCGAATAAGAGATTATGTTCTTATTAAACTTACTTGTGGGATGACTATGCTATAGTTCGGATCACGGAGACATGGCTCCAGGGGGACCAAGGCTGGGAGCTGAAAATCGAGGGATATAGAATATTCAGGAGGGATAGACGGAAAGGAAAAGGAGGTGGGGTAGCGTTGCTGGTGCGAGAGGAGATTAATGCAATAGAAAGGAAGGACATTAGCATGGAGAATGTGGAATCGATATGGGTAGAGCTGCGAAACTCTAAGGGGCAGAAAACGTTAGTGGGAGTTGTGTACAGGCCACCTAACAGTAGTATTGGAGTTGGGGATGGCATCAAACAGGAAATGAGAAGTGCGTGCAACAAGGGTATAATGGGTGACTTCAATCTACATATAGATTGGGTGAATCAAATTGGCAGGGGTGCCGAGGAAGACGATTTCTTGGAATGTATGCGGGATAGTTTTCTAAACCAGCATGTGGAGGAACCAACGAGAGAGCAGGCTATTCTAGACTGGGTATTGAGTAATGAGGAAGGGTTAGTTAGCAGTCTTATTGTGCGTGGCCCCTTGGGCAAGAGTGACCATAATATGATTGAGTTCTTCATTAGGATGGAGAGTGACATAATTAAGTCAGAAACAAGGGTTCTGAACTTAAACAAAGGTAACTTTGAAGGTATGAGCCGTGAATTGGCCAAGATAGACTGGCAGGTGAGTCTTAAAGGGTTGACAGTGGATGTGCAATAGAAGGTATTTAAAGACTGCATGGATGAAGTACAAAAATTGTTCATACCAGTTTGGCAAAAGACTAAATCAGGGAAGGTGGTGCATCCGTGGATAACGAGGGAAATCAGGGATGAATCAGGGATAGAGGCATACAAATTGGCCAAAAAAAGCAGCCTACCAGAGGACTGGGAGAAATTCAGAATCCAGCAGAGGTGGACAAAGGGCTTAATTAGGAAAGCAAAAAATAGATTACGAAAGGAAACTGGCAGGGAACATAAAAACTGAGTGCAAAAGATTTTATAGATATGTGAAGAGAAAGAGATTAGTTAGAACAAATGTTGGCCCCTTGCAGTCAGAAGCAGGTGAATTGATCATGGGGAACAAGGACATGGCAGACCAATTGAATAACTACTTTGGTTCTGTCTTCACGAAGGAAGACATAAATAATCTGCCGGAAATAGCAATGGACCGGAGGTCAAATAAGATGGCGGAACTGAGTGAAATCCAGGTTAGCCGGGAAGTGGTGTTGGGTAAATTGAACGGATTAAAGGCCGATAAATCCCCAGGGCCAGATGGTCTGCATCCCAGAGTGCTCAAGGAGGTAGCCACAGAAATAGTGGATGCATTAGTAATAATTTTTCAAAACTCCTTTGATTCTGGAGTAGTTCCTGAGGATTGGAGGATAGCTAATGTAACCCCACTTTTTAAAAAAGGAGGGAGAGAGAAAGTGGGGAATTACAGACCAGTTAGTCTAACATCGGTAGTGGGGAAACTGCTAGAGTCAGTTATTAAAGATGGGATAGCAGCGCATTTGGAAAGTGATGAAATCATTGGACAAAGTCAGCATGGATTTACAAAAGGTAAATCATGTCTGACATTGAAACGTAGAAATTAGGTGCAGGAGTAGGCCATTCGGCCCTTCGAGCCTGCACCGCCATTCAATATGATCATGGCTGATCATCCAACTCAGTATCCCATACCTGCCTTCTCCCCATACCCTCTGCTCCCCCTAGCCACATGGGCCACATCTAACTCCCTCTTAAATATAGCACGAATCTTATAGAATCTTGACGAACCTTATAGAATTTTTTGAGGATGTAACTAGTAGAGTGGATAAGGGAGAACCAGTGGATGTGTTATATCTGGACTTTCAGAAGGCTTTCGACAAGGTCCCACATAAGAGATTAGTATATAAACTTAAAGCACACGGTAATGGTGGTTCAATAATGATGTGGATAGAGAACTGTCTGGCAGACAGGAAGCAAAGGGTAGGAGTAAACAGGTCCTTTTCAGAATGGCAGGCAGTGAGTAGTGGGGTACCGCAAGGCTCAGTGCTTGGACCCCAGCTATTTACAATATACATTAATGATTTGGACGAGGGAATTGAATGTAATATCTCCAAATTTGCAGATGTCACCAAGCTGGGGGGTATAGTTTGGTGTGAGGAGGATGCTAGGAGGCGGCAGGGTGATTTGGATAGGCTGAGTGAATGGGCAGATGCATGGCAGATGCAGTATAATGTGGATAAATGTGAGGTTATCCACTTTGGTGGCCAAAACATGAGGGTAGACTATTATCTGAATGGTGGCAGATTAGGAAAAGGGGAGATGCAACGAGACCTGGGTGTCATGGTACACCAGTCATTGAAAGTAGGCATGCAGGTGCAGTAGGCAGTGAAGAAAGCAAATGGTATGTTAACATTCATAGCAAAAGGATTTGAGTATAGGAGCAGGGAGGTTCTACTGCAGTTGTACAGGGTTTTGGTGAGACCACACCTGGAGTATTGCATACAGTTTTGGTCTCCAAATCTGAGGAAAGACATTCTTGCCATAGAGGGGGTTCAGAGAAGGTTCACCAGACTGATCCATGGGATGTCGGGACTTTCATATGAAGAAAGTAATTTCATATGATTTTTCATATGATAGACTCAGCTTGTACTCACTGGAATTTAGAAGATCGAGGGGGGATCTTATAGAAACTTACAACATTATTAAGGGGTTGGACAAGCAAGATGCAGGAGGATTGTTGCCGATGTTGGGGGAGTCCAGAACAAGGGGTCACAGTTTAAGGATAAGGAGGAATTCCTTTAGGACCAAGATGAGGAAAACATTCTTTACACAGAGAGTGGTGAGTCTCTGGAATTCTCTGCCACAGAAGGTCATTGAGGCCAGTTCATTGGCTATATTCAAGAGGGAGTTGGATGTGGCTCTTGTGGCTAAAGGGATCAGGGGGTATGGAGAGAAGGCAGGTACAGGATGCTGAGTTGGATGATCAGCCATGATCATAATGAATGGCGGTGCAGGCTCGAAGGGCCGAATGGTACTCCTGCACCTATTTTTCTATGTTTCTATGTTTCTATGACATTGTTTGAAATATCTTTGCTCCCATTTTACATACATGACTTTCATTTAGCCTAAGTTTAAATAAATTTCCAGATTTACCGCAATAGAGGCACACATTAATAGGGTAATCTCTAGTATGCATCTTTGTGTGGCACTCCAGCAAAATTTCTGCACCGATCACAAGATTATCCTTTCATTGATCATGCTGGCATCTGTCAAGGGAAAGCTTCAAACTGCATTTTTTTTCAAAAACTGCTGTAGAAACAAGACAGTTCATCTCAAACTGTAGAATAGAAGTGGTTTGCGGAAGATATTTCAAAAATACATTAAAAATTGAGTTTTGATTCCTGTCTGAATTTATTTAGAGTACAATAGTTTACATCGCAAGTTGTACAGATGTTTCAATTTCATCTGCCACATATCTGCTCATTTTATCATCAGTCGAAACATGTTACACACCTGCCTTGTGGTTTACTAAATTACTGAGTTTCAAATCATCGATAGCATTTCAAATTACACCCTGTGATCTCAAGTCCAGTTAATGAATATCCAAGTAAAAAGAGCAATGGGCTTAACCGTGTGTGCCATCTCCAATCTGTGAAAGCCCAAAACAAGGCTTTCTGTCCCTTCATCAATTTTACCATTGTCCCTTAAATCTCATTAGTCATTTTTATTAATGACAAATATTTAGGACATTGCAAAGCATTTCTGAAAGACCATTTGCACTTTAAAAATATTCACCTTCATCTTTCTCTATCACTTCAAAGGACCCAATTAAGTTAGTCAAATATATAGTTAGACTTCAAGAAATCAATGCAAGCTTTTATTTATGAATCCATATTTTTCCAAATGTTGTCTTGTTATTCTCCCTAAAGACTTCTCCAACACTGATGTTATACTGATTGACCTATAAATACCTTATTTAATACGGTTCAAATTCTGAGCAATGTTATAAAGTTAACATTCCTCTAACATCACTCCCTTCTCTGAATTGAATTCTTCAAATTCTCTAAATTGGAAAATTGTGATCAAAATGACCCATCCTTGCATTGCACTGTAGCCTATACGGAACCATGTCCTGATCAAAGAATAGCATTCTTATTAAACAGAAATTGGGGGAATTCTAAACTTTGTAACCGTAATTTTTTTTAATCAATTGCAACAGTGACACCGACTTCTCCTTTGTTATAGTGGCACAAATCTCTTCATTACTCAAGCAGATATAAAATATTACTTTCATTCCTCAATCATGCAATGTGTCCCTATGAGAAAATCGGCATTTTACTTCCCATTTGGTTTCGGTAAAATTGGAAATTGTCCCTCGTGTGTGGGATAGTGTGATCGTTGATCGGTGCATATTCAATGGGCCGAAGGGCCTGGTTCCATGCTTTATCTGTACAGATTCAGTCTAAAGGTGAGGGTTTATTGATGATTACGTTTCAGGTGGGGGAGGGAAGTATGGAGATTGCGACAGAGAGTGGAAAGTGAAAGTGCAGGCAACCAAATGCTGCAGATTCTGGAATCTGAGAATAAAGGTGAAGAGTGGAACCAAATGAGGGGGGATGGTGGGGTTTGGGAAGAACAGAAGGAGGGGAGGGGTGAGCCGTCTGGAGAGGGAGAGCTTCCAGTGGGCGGAGTGCATGGGTAATGGGCAGATGGATAGTTGAGATGTGGAAAGAAACAAGGCAAAAAGGATGCTGAGGGATATTGTGGGAAGAAGAAAGTGTGTGAAAAGATCATGGTGGATTTGAGGAGAGAGAGATGGAGGGAGGTGGTGCAGGTTACTTGAAATTGGATAATTCAATGTGCCTTTTATATATATAACAGGTTGATTAGTACATTGCCTCAGAATAAAAGGATGCATCTTTAGAAAGGAGAGGAGGAGGGATTTCTCTAGTCAGAGTGTGGTGAATCAGTGAATTCATTGCCACAGGAGGCTTTGGAGATGAAGTCAATGGATATTTTTAAGGCAAAGATTGGTAGTTTCTTGATTCGTACGGGTGTCAGGGGTTATGAAGAGTAGGCAGATGAATGGGGTTGAGAGGGAAAGATAGATCAGCCATGATTGAACGGCAGATTAGACATGATGGACTAATAGGCCTAATTCTGCTCCGATCACTAATGAACATGAATTTATGAACGTGTAGTTGAATTGTTGGACCTTTTCAACACCACTCCCTTGATGCTTCTCCATCTCTGCAAACAGATTAAATGCCTAACCTCTTTGTCCAAAATCTCTTTTAGTTCCAGCACAGCTTTTAGATGGTCATCTATTTCTGCAAGTGGATCAGTGGAATAGAAAGTTCAGTTTTGCACTAGCCTGCCGAATCTCTTTATTTTGCTGTTTAAATCAAACTTCATCATTACTTATATAATGTCCTGTTAAAATAAGGTCTCACAACTCAAGCACTGATGCTGTGGTAAAGTACTGTGTATGAGGGTTAGATACCTGCTTGACAGTCCTGAGAAAACTAAGATAGAACTGGATTTAGCTCAGTTGAATGTTTTAAGATGATAAGGCAGGTAACAAGACAAAACAAAAACAAACCTTCACTTCTTTGAGCCACTTGTAACCAGAATATTCCAGCCTGACCTTGGCCATAAATACTTCCACCATCTCCCACTATATCTGAGTGCCTGCAACTTTACAAAATAACAACCACAACTGTACAAAATAACCAAATGTACAATAATTTTTCATGCAGTATTCTTTCAAAAGTTGCCAGTGGGCAGGTTAGAGGCATGGCCAATGATTTATTGCCTTGCAAAGGCATCTGTTCCCTGTGAGTGGTTAAGGTACAAGCCAGTATCTTTATGTTTGCTGTCATTATACAGTCGATTCCAGGTTTGCTTTGTCTTGTGACCTGCTTCATCGCACTTAAAATGTTCAACTGAGCAAAATCCATTTCTATCACTGTTTTTTTCAGGATAGTCAGGCAGGTCGGACAGAACGCTTTGCGGGCAATAGTGGCCGAGCGATCCGGATGGAGGCGAAGGCTGGAGGCCTTAACGCAGCCTGGGGCTCGCCTGGATCGGGTGCCACTCCAGAAGACCGAGTGCGAAGACCCGTCTGGACTTTGCAAATGGTGCCAAAACCTGCAACTCTTGTATGTCGTCTCAGTGGACTATTTCCATACTATTTTTGCTAATTGGGGATTGTGCTTACCACTAAACTGTATACAAAAAAAAGAAGTTCACTGTATGTCTATGCATTGCCTATAAACCGCCTCCCTCGATTTCATCCAGTGACCCAAACATTCCTTCAAGGTAATCCCGACATCCTCCAACCTCATCTACTGTATCCAGTAGAACTGGCAGAGACTCATCCCAACTGCCTGCAGTAATAATGTATTTCTTAGCATGTATTCTGAAATAAAGATGTCCACAGAGGCCCATAGATGTGGATTTTTGTGGAGCGAAAATCTAAATTTGAGAGCCCAGCAACAAGTTCAATTGAGGGCTGGAGAATCGAATGGCAACTTGTTAGTGGAGGGCAGTCTGGTCAAGTAGCTGATTGTACTGTATGAGGGTACAGATGTACAGAGCCATGATAAATATTATAGGGCAATATTGGAGCAGTGGGTCAGGGAATGTTTGGGATTTGCATGTCAGTGGTTAGGGGGTGTATACTATTATTAGCTGTTTTCATTTTCTTTTAGTTAAAGATGTTGCTTGAACAGCAAAATGGCATGGCTATTTCCGCCACCGTCAAAGTTATAGATGAATGTCAGGAAATGTGTCAAGGTACTTCACTGAGGCATAATTAAGCAAAAATGGACACTCAATCAAGGAAAAAGAAGCAATAGAAATTAGATCTCGCTATCGGTTTGCTCCTGTGCCTGACCAAGGTGGCCATTCATGGGTCCAGGCAGTGGGCAGTCGATGGTCACAACAGAGTCGGCTGCCTGCCCCTCTTATGGGCCTATGTCTGTACTCGCATGTCCCTGGAGAGGGAACACATGGTGTCCACAGGGACTCTGGAGGCCTTCCGTGAATGCTGGTCGCCGTGGGGGATGAGAGCATTGTTAATATTGATTGTACCATTGTATTATAATAACTACTTGATGTATTGTAACCTTTGAATGTTTATGTACGTTTGGTACGCTGTAATAAGCAACAAAAAAAAAAAAGAGCGAGAGAGACACGGGCTGGGTCCGTGTACCGGCACTTTATTAACCGGCTGCTGGAGGACCTTCATTTCCGAGAGTCATTTAGTCGGGTTTGGGTGAAGTGGAGAGAGAGGCAGAGGAGCTTATGCAATGGTGGGATGGGGTAAAACTTACATTCATCTCTTTTGTCAGGAATAGACGTGGAGGTTGAGCGACTCGACGAGGCGCGGCAGTTGAGTGACTCGAGAGAGAGTTACTGGACACAGTCATGCCTGGGTTGCATTGGTGAGGACTCCTGTGAGTGGGGAGAGTATCAGGAGAGGAAGGAAGCTTTGAGGAGCCTGCTGCTTGAGCGGTCCCGAGGTGCTTACGTGAGGTCGCGGGTCCAGATGCTGCACGATGTGGACTGAGCTTCATCTTACTTTTTCTCTCTGGAGAAATTTCCTGGGTGCCGGCCCCACACAACACAAACCACCTTTCCGAGATGCCCAGGGTGCTGTTTCGTGATGCGGAGAGTCGCATACTGTGCAGAATGCTGCTGCACATTCTGCACCTCCTCGCCTTCTGTCTTCCGTCCGGACACGCCTTGGAGGTACTTGTTACCACCTGTAGGCGGGGACGGTCCCCAGTGGAGGTCTCGCTACAAGGCAGTCTTCCCCTTTTACATCTGGGATCTGGGGTGGATAGAGTTGCACAGAGCTGTGACATGTAATACATTTTTGAGCTGATTCATGGGCTCGCCGACCGCCTGTAATTTTGCGGCGAGGAAGAGACCGTGTTCCATGTGTACACAGAGTGTGTGAGGTTGCTACCCTTGTACGAATACCTGAATGGGCTGCTCCTCATGTTTTGCCTGCATTTTAGACGCACAATCCTAGTGTTTGGGCACAGGGCAGGGAGTGGGGGGGGGTCGATCGGGAGGGTGGGACCTTCCTGTTGGTTAACTCCTGGACCTGGCCAAGATGGCCATTCGCAGGACAAGGCAGCGGGCAGTCGCTGGTCACACCAGAATCGATTGCCTGCCCCTATTCCGGGCCTACCACCGTGCTCGCGTGTCCTTGGAGAGGGACGCTGGAGGCCTTCCATGAACGTTGGGTGCCGCGAGGGGTCGAGAGCATTGTAAATAATGATTGCACCATTGAATTATAATGACTGCTTGATGTATTGTAGCCATTGAACGCTTATGTACTTTTGGTACATTGTAATATGCAATTGTGAATAGTCCTTGGAAAGGAAAAAAAAAGAGAGAGAGTGTGTGTGTGTAATGGCTACACTGCTGCATCCAAACCTAGGATGCTGTTTCTGTGGAGTTAATATGTTCTATCTATGACTGAAAGGGATTCCCCTGAATTCTCCAAATTCTTTCACACCCTAAAGACATTCTGCTTGGTCGGTTAAATGACTTTTGTAATTTATCCACTAGTGTAGGTGTCTAGCAAGAGCGTCAGTGGTCATTTGATGGGTGTGTGGGGGAGAATTTGTTGCACGGAAACAGGTGGGATAGTTGTGTTGATTGGAATGCTTTGGGCACGGGCTTGGACTTTGTGGGTCAAATATTGTTGTATTTTGCAGGAAAATAGGACTATGAGAGAGAGGGAGAGTTAGAGCAAGAGAGACAGAGTGAAAAAGAGAAAATATTAAAGAGACAAAGAAAGAGAACGGAATAGTGTGATATAGATATGTGAATCAAAAGAGGATGGGGACAAAGAGAAAGAGAGAGAGCGAGAGAGAGAGAGAAAGAGTGGGAAAAAGAGTGGGAGTGGTGATTAGGAAGTTCCAGACTGTGCTAAGGCTCCAAGTTCCATTTCTTCTCGTGGCAGATGCAGTATAATATAGATAAATATGAGGTTATCCACTTTGGCAGCAAAAACAAGGGGGCAGATTATTATCTCAATGGGGTTAGGTTAGGTAAGGGGGAGGTGCAGTGAGACCTGGGGGTCCTTGTACACCGGTCACTGAAAGTTGGTTTACAGGTACAGCAGGCAGTGAAGAAAGCTAATAGAATGTTGGCCTTCATAACAAGAGGATTTCAGTATAGGAGTAAAGAGGTTCTTCTGCAGTTGTATAGGGCTCTGGTGAGACCACATCTGGAGTATTGTGTACATTTTTGGTCTCCTAATTTGAGGAAGGACATCCTTGTGATTGAGGCAGTGCAGCATAGGTTCACGAGATTGATCCCTGGGATGGGGGGGACTGTCAAATGAGGAAAGATTGAAAAGACTAGGCTTGTATTCACTGGAGTTTAGAAGGATGAGGGGGATCTTATAGAAACATATAAAATTATAAAAGGACTGGACAAGCTAGATGCAGGAAAAATGATCTCAATGTTGGGCGAGTCCAGAACCAGGGGCCACGGTCTTAGAATAAAGGGGTCATTTAACTCTGAGGTGAGAAAAAACTTTTTCACCCAGAGAGTTGTGAATTTATGGAATTCCCTGCCACAGAGGGCAGTGGAGGCTAAGTCACTGGATGGATTTAAGAGAGAGTTACAGTGGCTTGCAAAAGTATTTATACCCCTTGAACTTTTCCAAATTTTGTCACGTTACAACCGCAAACGTAAATGTATTTTATTGGGATTTTATGTGATATACCAACACAAAGTGGTGCATAATTGTGAAGTGGAAGGAAAATGATACATGGTTTCCAAATTTTATTACAAATAAAAAACTGAAAAGTGTGGCGTGCAAAAGTATTCAGCCCCCCTGAGTCAATACTTTGTAAACCACCTTTCGCCACAATTACAGCTGCAAGTCTTTTGGGGTATGTCTCTACCAGCTTTGCACATCGAGAGACTGACATTTTTGCCCATTCTTCTTTGCAAAATAGCTCAAGCTCAGTCAGATTGGATGGAGAGCGTCTGTGAACAGCAATTTCCAAGTTTTGGCAGAGATTCTCAATTGGATTTAGGTCTGGACTTTGACTGGGCCATTCTAACACATGAATATGCTTTGATCTAAACCATTCCATTGTAGCTCTGGCTGTATGTTTAGGGTTGTTGACCTGCTGGAAGGTGAACCTCCGCCCCAGTCTCAAGTCTTTTGCAGACTCTAACAGGTTTTCTTCCAAGATTGCCTTGTATTTGGCTCCATCCATCTTCCCATCAACTCTGACCAGCTTCCCTGCCCTGCTGAAGAAAAGCATCCCCTCAGAATGATGTTACCACCACCATGTTTCACAGTGGGGATGGTGTGTTCAGGGTGATGTGCAGTGTTAGTTTTCCGCCACACATAGCGTATTGCATTTAGGCCAAAAACTTCCATTTTGATCTCATCAGACCAGAGCACCTTCCTCCACATGTTTGCTGTTTCCCCCACATGGCTTGTGGCAAACTGCAAACGGGACTTCAACAATGGCTTTCTTCTTGCCACTCTTCCATAAAGGGTTGATTTGTGGAGTGCACGACTAATAGTTGTCCTGTGGACAGATTCTCCCACCTGAGCTGTGGATCTCTGCAGCTCCTCCGGAGTGACCATGGCTGCTTCTCTGATCAATGCTCTCCTTGCCCGGCCTGTCAGTTTAGGTGGACGGCCATGTCTTGGTAGGTTTGCAGTTGTGCCATACTCTTTCCATTTTCGGATGATGGATTGAACAGTGCTCCATGAGAAGTTCAAAGCTTGTGATATTTTTCTATAACCTAACCCTGCTTTAAACTTCTCCACAACTTTATCCCTGACCTGTCTGGTGTGTTCCTTGGGCTTCATGATGCCCAAGGAACATTGTTTGTTCACTAATGTTCTCTAACAAACCTCTGAGGCCTTCACAGAACAGCTGTATTTATACTGAGATTAGATTACACACGAGTGGACTCGATTTACTAATTAGGTGACTTCTAAAGGCAATTGGTTGTACTGGATTTTATTTAGGGGTATCAGAGTAAAGGGGGCTGAATACTTTTGCACGCCACACTTTTCAGTTTTTTATTTGTAAAAAGAATTGAAAGCCATGTATCATTTTCCTTCCACTTCACAATTATGCGCCACTCTGTGTTGGTCTATCACATAAAATCCCAATAAAATACATTTACATTTGTGGTTGTAACGTGACAAAATGTGGAAAAGTTCAAAGGGTATGAATACTTTTGCAAGCCACTGTAGATTGAGCTCTCGGGGCTAGTGGAGTCAAGGGATATGGGGAGAAGGCAGGCACGGGTTATTGATAGGGGACGATCAGCCATGATCACAATGAATGACGGTGCTGGCTCGAAGGGCCGAATGGCCTCCTCCTGCAAGTATTTCCTATGTTTCTATGTTTCTTCACTATCCATGAAAGAATGCAAGTAAATTGGTGAATATTTAACATTTGAAGATATTTGGTGACTTGGAAGCAATATTTGTCATTTGGACTTGACAGTGGATGAGTGGGACTTCATGTAGGGTAGGATGCAGGGAGCTGAGGTTTAGATAAACTGAAGCTGGCCAGAAAAGTTTAGGATGGTCAACTCTGGAGAAAATAAATGGTAAATGAGTTAGGATTACGTATTTTCTGGCATTACAAAGAAACATCAACAAAAAACACTATCAAAGTTTTCATATATTGTCCAAGAGCAAAGCGCTCTAGACGTTGTTAATCAGAAACATGTTGTTTCTGTGCTGCAGACAACACCTGAGGCTATAACACTTCTGAACCACTCAACATAGGTGCAGATCCACTCACTCTCTTTATCTCTTCACAACTCTCTCGGGCAATATTCACCCAACCAGTAGGGAGGGGACGCCAGCAGCGTGGGAGGAATGCCAGTCTTACATTCCAACCAATATTATTACCTGCTGGGAGCAACTGAAGATAAAACCAGGCAGAGAGCAAAATCAGCATTGCTTCCATCAAGTTGCATTTTACATAGGTGGGCTGGATTAAAATTAGGTCCCTCAGAGTCACAATGATTTATAATTTTTCTATTTCTCTCATTTAGTTTCCTTTTGTTTCCTGCAATGATGACAAGCTCTTTCCCATTTTGTATTCCCCCACCATTGCACTTTCCAGATCCTTCTATTATTTATTTCTCACTGAGTGTTTACCTCACAATACTTGCATATTTTTAGATAGACACAAAGTAACTCAGCTGGTCAGGCAGCATATCTGAAGAAATAGGATGGGTTACGTTTTGGGTCTGGACTTGAGGAGTCACCTATCCATTTTTTCTAGAGATGCTGCTGACCTGCTGAGTTACTTTATTTCTTTCTAAAGAAATGCTGCTGACCTCCAGCACTTTGTGTCTATCTTCAGTATATACCAGCATCTGCAGTTCCTTTCTACACACTTGCTTTTCCTTGCATTATTCTTTCTCGGCATAATTCTTCGCTTAAACCTGAGGAAATGTTTTTTTGTCAGTGAATGTGGCCTTTCGCGACACTGCCTTACAAGAACTGAGGTGCCAATTCAGCATTCTACTAATTGACTTTGCAATCCCTTATTTTCCATGCTTTAATCAATCCTCAATATGTGTATATTTGTTACTCTCTTGAGCCCTCGTTATGTTGCAATATGCCCCTGTGTGGCCACTTATTGAACATTTTCTGAAAAGCTAAATTTACTATAACCTCTGGTTTCCCTTGACCCAGCCTGCTATCATACCCTCAAAACCTCCAGAGCTGTCAAAACTGTTTCACTCCAATGAAATAATGTTGGTTTTATCTGATCATGTTGTCAAAATTGTATTCTAGAGACAAGAAGTGAGCTGGGTGAATAATACAGAAAAAGAGTTCAAATTTCACACTTTAGGCAATTTAAACTCAATTAATTATTATTTTTTTAAAAATGCAAGGAACATGACCGTTAAACTATTGACTGCCTGTTTGCTAATGCCCCTCATGGAAATAGGAAGTCTTCTAAAGAGGCTCCGGAAGGTAACATGTAGATGTTCAGAAACAAAGATAGACATAAAATGCTGGAGTAACTCGGCGGGACGGACAGCATCTCTGGAGAGGAGGAATGGGTGACGATTCATGTTGAGACCGTACTTCAGACCGAACCCGAAACATCACCCATTCCTTCTCTCCAGAGATGCTGCCTGTCCTGCTGAGTTATTCCAGCAATTTGTGTCTATCTTTGGTTCAAACCAGCATCTACAGTTCCTTCCTACACATCCAGAATTAAAGGTGACTTTTAACTGCTGATTAGAATAGCTTTATTCCAGGGACGATTTTATTTTGTGACCTGTTCCATGCAGGACTGTTATGCGAGGGTGTGTGTCGAAGTCTGGCTATTTCTAGAGTTTTCTTTATTTAAAAGTGTTGGAAAAATAAAGTTTGTAGAATAATTTTTGCAGGTATTCTCTTGCCATTTTTATATTTTCTGGAAATATGTTACTCATACACTTACTGGTAGATTTCCATTTGAGACTTTAGTCATAGATATATGACCACTGTTAGACTTTGTAAAAATAAATTGTCGATGTTGATGGAAATAGCCTGAAGGAAGTCTGTGAGAAAGTGGGTGATGTCAGAAAATGAACTAGGGATTAATGATGGTTTGGTTTCAACCTTGGGAAGGTATGAGATAACCAAAGAGAAACATATGATGATAATTACGACTAATGGCTATGTAGCCGTGTAATCTCTGCAGCAGTGCAGTCTTAAAACATGCAATCTGATTCTTCATATTGCATGCTTTATGTGACCACAAATCACCTTTGTAAGTGTATCATGATTAGAAATAATTGGATGTCAATGTCAGATGGATAGATGAAGCGTGAGTAAGAACATTTATGGAGGTGTTCCATTAGATGTCAGTGTTATAATTAGGCAAAGGTTACCTCCAGACTGGAGTTAGAATACATTTAGCAGTGAAAGTAATGTTACAACCTGATTACAATTGCCAACAGCAAAGCAATTTTGAAGTCAAAACTCAGTACAAAATAAATGTAGTGTAGGGGGAAAGGTGTTCTGTTTGTAATTCTTGATAAACAGACTGATAGTGAAGGAATCTGGAGTTTAGTTTAGGTTAGTTTTGTTTAGTTTTTTTTAGTTCTGTTTACTTTAGTTGAGTTTGGAAGTTATAGATGGTTTATATATGCAACTAATATAAAGTTACCTCAGTACCATTAACCAGGATATCATCCACGATGATGGCACATGGCAGGTCCGAGAATATCTGCTCCATCGTTCGCTGGAACACCTCGCTAGCGGAATTGATGCCGAATGGCATTCGCAGGAACTTGAATCTGCCAAATGGTGTGGTGAAGGTCGTCAGGTCAGAAGACGCTTTGTCCAATGGGATCTGCCAAAACGACAAAGCGTCTTCTGACCTGACGACCTTCGCCACACCGTTTGGCAGATTCAAGTTCCTGCGAATGCCATTTGGCATCAATTCTGCTAGCGAGGTGTTCCAGCGAGCGATGGAGCAGATATTCTCGGCCAACAAAGAATATCTGCTCCACCGCTCGCTGGAACACCTCGTTGGCAGATTTGTTGGCAGATATGGCCAACAAAGTGTTCCGCTGCGCCGTCTGAAACACAGTCTTTCTTCCTGGTCCGCGACGAACTGGTGCTCCAGAATGACGTTATCGTCAAGGGACATAAAGTTGTAGTCCCGTCCTCCCTGTTCGATTTTTACTATTGCGCAGCCCATAGCAGACACCCTGGGGTCGACGCAACACTCGCCCACACCCAGTGCCAATTCTACTGGCCTGGAATGGCCAAATATATCCGAGACCGAGTTTCTGCCTGCTCCACATGCAACAGTCTTGCTCCACACCAGCAGCGACAGCCCCTGCTGCAACAGCCCGCCCCTGCCTTGGCCTGGTCCTCGTTGGCTGCCGACATCTTCGAGTGGCGTGGCAACCACTACCTTGTCCTGGTCGACTCGTACTCAAACTGGTTTGAAGTGGATTTACTGACATCCCTCATGTCGGAGATGGTGATCCGAAAGCTGCGGAAACACTTCTCCACTTTTGGGTCCCCTGTCAGGCTGCAGACTGACAACGGCAGGCAGTTTACCAGCCGAGAATTCAAAAGTTTTGCCGACAAGTGGAATTTCGTGCATTTCACCAGCAGCCCAGACTACCCACAGAGCAACAGCCTTGCTGAACGGGCCATCCGCAGCGCCAAGCTTCTGATGGAACAGGCGAGACTGTCCAACTCTGATTTGTATTTGGATCTCCTGAACCTCAGGAATGTTCCCAGGGATCCGGCCATGGGGTCACCTGCTCAGCGTCTGATGTCCAGAACAACCAGATCTACCATTCCGATTGCCCAGCGCCAGCTGCAACCTCGGGTGCTGGAGCCTACCTCCGTGCAGAGGAGCATTCAAGAGAAACATGACAGCCAGCGACGTTCCCACGATCGGTCGTGCAGACCACTCGACCCTCTGTTGCCTGGACAGGTTGTTCGGTTGCAGACCGCCGGTGGTCACCCCCGTCTGGCTACCGTGGTTGGGGTGGCCGACTCACCTCGTTCGTATCTGGTCGACTATGAGGGTACCATCTACCGAAGAAGCCGACAACACCTGCTTGCGGTTAATGAGCCGAAGCCGCCAGCCCCCGGGGCCCTATGCCTCGCCACTCTCATACCAGCAGCCGGCTGCCGTCCCAGCCAGTGTTCCCTGCATGCCCCGATCCCCATATCGAGCGCCCGGTTCCCCTCTGCGCGGGTCCCCTGTTGCCGGTCGCGGTTCTCACTCTCCTGTTTCTCCCACCCCACCGCCCTTCCCTGGTTCCTCAGCTGCCTCGTATCCTCCTGTTTCTTCTGCACTTTCGGGGGAAGGGGGAGACATCCGTACGCGCTCGGGCCGGATTAGTAAGCCACCTGTTCGTTATGGCGATTTTGTTTAATTCTGTTGTTGTGACAACAATCTATTTTGATTTTCTAAGGGGAAGGATGTAGATGGTTTATATGCAACCGATAATATAGTTACCTCAGTACCATTAACCCTGCCTAGTTAACATCAATCATAACGCCTTCCCCTCCCTGGGTACAGTTCAGTAGAAGAATGTAGCCAGTGCTTGATGATGTATGTAATACCCTGTGCTATCATTAAAATATGTTGCACACTTTAAGAGTTTGTGAATTGTTTATTTACAGAAGTGATTGGTTTGGATAGTATATTTTTAATATCGACTCAGCATCTCTGAAGAAACATGACTATAAAGTAAGCTGTGACAAAAAGCAACTGCAATTGCTGGTTTATACTAAAGATACACCCAAAATACTGGAGTAATTCAGCGGGTGGACTTTCAAAAAGTCTTTGACAAGGTCCCACACAAGAGGTAAGTGTGCAAAATTAGAGTATGTGATATTGCGGGTAGGGTATTGACATGGATACAGAACTGTTTCAGGGGTCGCAGAACGTTTTTGAAAGTGGGGGGGCTGAGCGATCAGTGATCACCGGCCTCGGGGGTACCCGGTGAGGGAGCAGAGGGTGGCACAATTATTATTTTTGTTGTTGCTTGACTTCCAAAAACTGGGGGATAATACAGGCCATCCCCCAACTCAAAAAGTGGGGGATATATCCCTCATTGCCCCCCCCCCTTCCTCTCTGGGCCGACTCTCTCACTCTCCGTCCCTCTCTTTCAGCCGACTCTCTTCCTCTCGGGGCCGACTGACTCCCTCCCTCTCGGGGCCCACGGGCCCCAGCCTCTCTCCCTTCCGCTCGGCAGCTAATCACTGCACTTCATTCACTACCCCATATCTCGACTGTGATCCACGCTGTGATTGAGTGCAGGGGAGGGAGCGTTTTTGGGCGGGCCGTCAGTTTTGGTCATGGTTTTAGCGGAGTTCCGCTCTATGACCTTTGGTTTTGCCGCCTTCACTGTGCGCTTGTTGTGAGATTCTGGATGTCGGAGGTCCTCAGGTTAAGAGAAAAATACGCCTACGGGCCGGATAATTTTGTGTTATGAAGCATGTTTCACCAAAAAAGTGGAGGGGCTGCAGCACCCCCAGCCCCCAGGTTCCGCGGCCCATGTGGTTGGCAGACAGGAAGCAAAGAGTAGGAATTAACGGGTCATTTACAGAATGGCAGGCAGTGACGAGTGGGGTGCTGCAAGGCTCAGTGCTAGGGACCCCAGTAATTTACAATATATATTAATGATTTAGACAAAGGAATTAAATGTAACATCTCCAAATTTGCAGATGACACAAAGCTGGGTGGCAGTGTGAGCTGCGTGGAGGATGCTATGAGGCTGCAGGGTGACTTGGATAGGTTGAGTGAGTGGGCAGATGCATGGCAGATGCAGTATAATGTGGATAAGTGTGAGGTTATCCACTTTGTTGGCAAGAACAAGAAGGCAAATTATTATCTGAATGGTGCCTGTAGATTGGCTATAGCATGTTAGCCAATTAGAATGCTTAGAAATTATAACCCCGCCTAATTATAACATTCATAGTGTAAGATCCTACCCACTGTCTACCAGTTATAGTAGCAGTGTGAACGTGTGATGACCTGCTTAGTAGTTAATAACCTGAGCAATAAAGATGCTTGTGTTTCAACCTGTGTGAGTTTGAGCTCATTACATGGTGTCAGAAAATCGGGTCTACCCCGCGTCTGTTTACCGCAATTTATTTTGTTTACCAGTTTTTATTTGCGTGTTTTTTTATGATTTGAGGACATGACTACCTCGTGTCGAAAGCCGAGCCTGCTAGTGTTTGATTCTGATATTGAGTGATTGCGAATGTTTGAGAAGGACTACTCTCATCATATCCGCATCGTTCACCGAAACGATCCCGACGATTTTTAGGCATGGTCAACTACCTGGGAAAATGTATCCCCAATCTCAGCGAATTGTCAGCCTCTCTGTATCAACTGACTCACAAGGACAACACCTGGTCCTGGTACCCAAACCACCAGCGAGGTTTCGAGACGCATGCTCGCAAGTGCACCAACACTATCTTACTTCAATATCAACTTACCACCCCTCACAATTACCTGCGATGCATCCCAGTATGGACTAGGCGCAGCATGCCTGCAGACCTCCTTCAGCGGCGATGTCATGCTCCTACGCTTCACGCACCCTGACTGATACCGAACAGCGCTATGCACAGATAGAGAAAGAACTGTTCGCCGTAGTTTCTGCCTGCTCCAAATTCAAATACTTTATTTTCGGCAAAGCTTTTACGGTAGTGACTGATCACCAACCGTTGGTCACCATCCTGAGCAAGCCGATCCATGCAGCCCCAGCAAGGCTTCAACACATGATGATGCAGCTACAACGGTTCGATTTTCGCATTGTCTACAAAAAAGGTAAAGACATGCACATTGCGGACACTCTATCTTGAGCACCACGTGCTACCAGCGAACAACACCCATTTGAACAAGATGAATTCTCCATTCTGAAATTCTCCACACCAGCAAAAACAACCTTTGCTGTCCCAACCTGCACCCTCTCTACCATGGTCGTCCATGGCTGCCGATATTTTCGACTGGCACGAGAAGCATTATCTCGTGTTAGTGGACTCGTATCGAGCTGCTTTGAAATTGATTTTCTATCAAGCATCTCCTCAGAGATAGTCGTCCAGAAACTCAGACAGCACTTCTCCGTACATGGCATTCCAGTCCGTCTTCTGACTGACAACGGGACACAATTTTAGAGCCTTTGCAAAACGGTGGAACTAGCAACATGTCACCAGCAGCCCAGAATACCCACAGTCCAATGGACTTGCAGAACGCGCTGTCGAAGCGCTAAACAACTGATGGAACACTCCTATCTGGCCAAGTCCGATGTCTACCTGGACCTGTTGAACTTGAGAAACATTGCCAGAGACAATGTTTTAGGGTCTCCTGATGTCCCGCGGAACGAGACCTCCACTACCAGTGACACAGGATCATTTAAAGCACAAAGTTTGCAGCCCCGCTGTAGTTCAAAAGCGTGTGGTCCGACTACAGACAGACAAAGGACATACCAAACTGGGGTTCATCCATGGCCCCACAAAGGAACCACATTCCTACCTTGTCGATGTCGGTGGTACCATCTACAGACGCAACCATGAACACCTCCTTCCAGTGAAGGAATGACGTCCGGTACTCCAGGGTCCTGACGCACCTCCAGTGATC
The DNA here is from genome assembly GCA_035221665.1 of Okamejei kenojei. Lineage (NCBI taxonomy): Eukaryota > Metazoa > Chordata > Chondrichthyes > Rajiformes > Rajidae > Okamejei > Okamejei kenojei. The sequence goes on from CM069131.1 coordinate 79,052,422, forward strand.
GCTGTTCCAGCTGTTCCAGTACCTACCCAATACTCCCTGCGTCGGTCTGCTCCCCCTTCCACTTTTGCAACAGGTTCACCGGTACCCCCGCGACGGTCTTCCCCTACAGTCTCTCCTCAGAGTCCCCCGGGCTCACCCAAACGTGCCCTCAACTTTTCAGATGAAAAGGTTAATGAGGCAGCTCCTTACCATACGAGGACCAGGCGGGTTATCTAGCCGCCTGTTAGATATGGCGATTATGTTTAACCCCAATATTATTAGATGTGGCATTTTGCATTTTACAATTTATTTACTCATCGTAGTGATAACACTTATCTATTTCAATTATAGAAGAAGAGATGTAGATTGGTTATAGCATGTTAGCCAATTAGAATGCTTAGTAATTATAACCTCGCCTAATTATAACATTCATAGTGTAAGATCCTACCCACTGTCTACCAGTTAGAGTAGCAGTGTGAATGTGTGATGACCTGCTTAATAGTTAATGAACTGAACAATAAAGATGCTTGTGTTTCAACCTGTGTGAGTCTGAGCTCTTTACAGTGCCTGATTAGGAAAAGGGAGGTGCAACGAGACCTGGGGGTCCTTGTACTTATACAGTCGCTGAAAGTAAGCATGCAGGTACAGCAGGCAGTGAAGAAAGCAAATGGCATGTTGGCCTTCATAGCGAGAGGATTTGAGTATGGGAACAAGTTGTACAGCAGCTAAAGCAGTTGTACAGGGTGCTGGTGAGACCACACCTGGAGCATTGTGTGCAGTTTTGGTCTCCTAATTTGAGGAAGGATAATCTTGCTATTGAGGGACTGCAGCGTACATTCACCAGGTTAGCTCCCTGAATGGTGGGATGCACATATGATGAAAGACTGTGGAACAGCATCCCCCTCCCCATTAGAACTGCCCCCTCCATCGACTCCTTTAAGTCTAGTCTAAAAACGTATCTGTTCTCCCAAGCCTTTCCTGACGTCCACTGAATGAGGGCTATTTGTATATATTTATGTAGCCTGCTTGTGTATACTACTCTTATAACAAATGTAAAGCACTTTGGTCAATGAGAGTTGTTTTTTAAATGTGCTATATAAATAAATGTGACTTGACTTGACTTGACTTGACTGGGCTTGTATTCACTGGAATTTAGAAGGATGAGAGGGAATCTTATAGAAACATATAAAATTCTTCAGGGATTGGAAAGGATAGATGCAGGAAAGGTGTTCCACATGTTTGGGTGGCCCAGAACCAGGGGTCACGGTTCGAGAATAAGGGGTAGGCCATTTAGGACTGAGATGAGGAAAAGCCTTTTCACCCAGAGAGTTGTAAATCTACGGAATTATCTGCCATGGAAGGCAGTGGGGGCCAATTCACTGGATGTTTTCAAGAGAGAGTTAGATTTAGATCTTAGGGCTAAAGGAATCAAGGGATATGGGGAAAAATCAAGAAGGGGTTAATGATTTTAGATGATCAAATGACTTTTAGGGTTGGGGACCTTTCATCAGACACAGTCCTATCCATTTTCTCCAGAGATGGTGACTGAGACCTGAGTTGCTCCAGCATTTTGTATCTACAAAAAGCAATTGTGACTAATTTAATGGTTTATTTTCAGTGCATTAGTCAGTTTTATAGTAATCTTTTTATGATATAGCAAGATCTTTAAAGCATGACAATTATCACTTGTGTACATAAGCAAATTTGTGTAATTAAAGGAGTTTCACTGAACTTGAGTCATTGAAGGAAACTCACCATTTCCTCTTGGCAACCTGACCAAACATGTAGGCACTGCCTGATTCTGATGAATTACCATATTTTGAGGTAATGAAGACGCTATTTTTTACCCTACAATAAGGCCCGATAATTTACCTGCGTCTTGGAGGCCGAAGGTTAGATTGTTATCCAAGAATGATAGACTTGGGCCAAATTGCTTTTAAAACATGGGGGAGACACAATGAGGCCTAACATCTAGGACAGGGGTCAGCAACCTATGGCCCACGGGCCGGATTCGGCCCGTAACCCAAACTTATCCGGCCCGCAGGAGTATATTTTTCAATTAGTTTTCGCGACCTGGGAACTGCAGCCAGTCCCGGGGCACGCAGGCGACCTGGGCACTGCAGTCAGACCTGCCAGCCGGCCTGGGCGCTACATCCAGTCCCGGGGCAGGCGAGCTGACCTGGGAACTGCAGCCAGTCCCGGGGCAGGCTGGCAACCTAGGAACTGCAGCCAGACCTGGGGCAAGCGGGCCAACCTGCGCGTAACAGCCAGACCTGCAGCAAGCGAGTTGACCTGGGAACTGCAGCCATTCCCAGGGCACTCAGCCAATCTGGGTGTCACAGCCAGACCTGGGGCAAGCGAGTCGACCTGGGCACTACAGCCAGTCCCGGGGCAGGTGAGCTGACCTGGGGGCACAGGCGACCTGGGAACTGCAGGTCCTTTGGCCCACTGTATCCGCGCTGACCAGCAATCTTCCTGTACACAAGCACCATCCGACACATTAGGGATAATTTACAATTTACCGAAGCACAACCTACAAACCTGCACTTTGGAGTGTCTTTGTCTTTGGAGTGTGGGGCAGGCGAGCTGACCTGGGTGTTACAGCCAGACCTGGGGCAAGCGAGCTGACCTGGGACTGGCTGAAGTGCCCAGGTCACAAAACATGGGGGGATTGTCCCCCCACCTCTCAAAACATAGGGGGGGGACAGGTCAATTACTTGACTATCCCTCAGTACAGCTGGGGGGGGGGGGGGGAAGAGTTCCTTTCACAGCGTGTGGGAGGCTGGCCCAGGTCGGTACGGCTGGGCCGCCAGGAGTAAAGTTGCGGGGAGGGCAGGAGCGTTGAGAAGGAGGGGATCGGGGATCATGCCAGCAACTCTCTCAGTAGCTCAGGTGGCTGCGAGCGGCCGCTGGGATCGGACAGCAGAACATGCCGCCACCTCAGCGTCTTCTGCCGGCAGAGCCTGCCAGCTAGCAACCAGTCGCTACCAGTGGAGATGGTGGTTGGTGGGTAGCTACTGGGCGGAAGGCCAGCTGCTCCATCCCAGTCTAATTTTCAACTCAAAATGGGAGGTGCGGCTTCGATGCAGGTGCGTCTTCATTGCCGGGAAATACGGTATTTAATAAGCCCACGTGAAAGATCACAGACAAGTCAATTTATTACAGAACAGATAAATTCTTGTGTTTAAGTACGTTATTATTAGGTATGTTACAAAACTTACCTTGAGCAGCGCTGAAGTTCTGACATTGCCTGTGTGTGCGCCTTGGGCGCCTTTGAGAGGGGGGGCGGGTTTAAAATGCGGTTTTCGCCAGACTATTCAAATCGATTTTTCTCAGAGTGTTTAGTTGCTGAAGAGAAAATGCTCCGACATTTGTTTTATGAAGTTATTTTTAAACTATGCTGGATAATGTATTAGCATGAGTAAATTTTACTTCGGAGTCACATGAGTGACTATGTGAAGACCCCGTCCAGCACGCATGCGCGACATTAGCGTTCATGCAGTGCACCCGCGACGAACGGGAGTTCAAGGCGCTCCCGCTACAAATTGAAAAGTCGGGCCGACAGGTAAGTTTTACCGTGGCCGTGTGTCTTTTTCTCTGTGGTCTGCTTGTTTTCCAGAAAGAATGAGCAAGACCAGAGGAAAGAAGTCTGCAGCTCGCCCCCATTCGTCCTCCGTTGAGGAATGCTCTTTGGAGGGGGGGCAAGAGGCGGCGGGTATAACTACCGAGCCGAGCCCAGCACCGCTTGTGCTGCCTGAGCAGCGGGCTGGAGGTACCTGCAGCCAGAACCGGGCGGTAGTGTCCGACGATTCGGATGAAGATGCCTCACCGCTCGAGAGCGACACAGGCAGCCGCCTAAGCCGCATGGAACGGCTTATGGAGCAATTGCTCCAGCGAGATCTGCTGAGAGAGCAGCAGCAGCCTCGCCAAGGGAGTTCAGGCACTCCCGCAGTGCCCTTTACGGCACTGGCCATTGCTTCACCTTCTTTTGAAGGCAGCATTGGCGACCAGGTCTGGGCTGGTCAAGAAGAGGGGTCACTGGCTGAAGATATCGGGAGTACGCAGGGTGTACAGGATCAGGAAGAGCTGCTGGGTGTGGTCAACCGCTACGTGGCCATTCCACAAGCGGGTCGGCCATTAGAGCCGAAACTTGCAGCCAGCATTAACCACCTGTCCTCAAAACCCCTACAAGAACAGGTGGTCAATGAGGCTCTTGAACTATATACAGCCCCAGTAAATTGTACATCATTGAATGTACCCGCTGTAAACAGCCAAATTTGGGGACATTTGGGGCAGAACATCAGGAACCTGGAGTTGAAGCTCCAGAAAATCCTTAAACTCCTGACTGCAGGAATAACATCTTATGCTCAGTCCATTGATGGTGCGGACATCTCCACAAATCAGCAAGACACATTAGCTCTGCTGTGCACCACTCAATATGAAATAAACAATTTACGGAAGGAAATTATCAAGCCTGCCCTCAACCCTAAATTTGCGGGACTATGCAAAACACCGGGTTCAGAACCTCCTATTCTGCTCTTTGGGAAAGACCTTCCTAAAAGGTGAAAGACCTAGAGGAAGAATCCAAGACCTTTGGTCTCGTGGGACCGAGCAGACCTAACAAACCCAGGCGGCAGTACCCCATGGCGTCCACCAGTCGTCGACCACACTATGGGACTGGTGAAAGCTCGGGGTCCGCAACCATTCCACGTAAGCCTTTTTTAGGCCAGGGGCCAGAGTGGACCCCATGGAAAATGCGCCACCCCCAACAACATAAACATCAACCCTCTACAGCCCAGCAGACGCCTCATCGCCCAGCGAAGAGGCAGAAGAAGCACCAATAACCATGGAGGTAGGTGGGTCTGGTTCCTCTCAGCATATGAGCAGTAGGGGCTCTATACTAACAGGGGGGAGATTGCACTTGTTTTTGGATGCATGGGAATCCATCATTAATGACAAGTATATACTCAGCAGCGTTCATGGCTACAAAATTGACTTTGTTCATGAAAACATTCCGCCAGTTCAGCATATACCCAAAAGGGTATTCACCCTCTCAGTCAAAGAGAAACAAGAGGGTCAAGCTGAACTGATGAGGTTACAAGCAAAAGGTGTCATTGAAAGAACAAAACATGAACCTTTGGAATTTGTGTCTAATATTTTCACTAAAATCAAAAAAGATGGTGGACGTCGCATTATCATTGACTTAACTACTTTAAAACAAGGCTGTCAGGTATATACATTTCAAGATGGATACTTTTGAAACAGCCAGACTATTGGTTTCTAGAGGGTACTTTCTAGCAAGCATTGATTTAAAAGATGCCTACTACTCAGTACCCATACACAAGGAGCATCGTAAATACTTAAAATTTATCTGGATGAAACAGCTATGGCAATTTAAAGCCTTACCAAATGGGCTAACCTCCGCTCCAAGGCTGTTCACTAAAATCTTAAAACCTGCCTTGGCATTATTGAGGAAACAAAAGCATATAGTCATGGCGTATTTAGACGACATTTTAATAGTAGGGAAAACCTTGGAGACAGCCATTTTGGCAGTAGCAGCCACCAAACGTTTGTTTGAAACTTTGGGGTTTGTCATACATCCAGATAAATCCAATTTTACACCGTCCACTGCCATGGACTATCTTGGATTTACGATTGATACTGTTTGCATGATTGTAACTCTGCCGAAAGGGAAAGCATCAGAATTGGCACTATCATGCAACGAACTCATGAATAAACATCAGCCAACCATACGGGAGGTAGCTAGAGTTATTGGCAAAATGGTAGCAGCTTTTCCAGCTGTACAATTTGGGCCTTTGCACTATCAAAATTTGCAAAGAGCAAAAGTGCATGCACTAAAGCAAAACTCAGGTCACTTTGACCGAGCTATGAGTTTAACTGCTGAATCCATTCCAGAGTTACAATGGTGGGCAAGGAACGTAAGGCTCAGCTCCAGTCCCATAATAATCACCAACCCAGTATTAACCATTCAAACGGATGCCAGTGCTTTCGGCTGGGGAGCAACTAACATGCAATCCAGCACAGGGGGCAGATGGACTAAATTTGAATCATCTTGCCTACAGACACCGGGCATCAACTACTTAGAAATGTTGGGTGCGTTTTATGGGTTAAAAGCATATTCATCTAATACGCATCATGCACATGTCCGGTTGCAATTAGATAATACCACGGTGGTGGCTTATATCAACCACATGGGTGGTGTAAAGTCGATATCGTGTGACAATTTGGCCAACCTAATCTGGCAATGGTGTGTTGAAAGACATATTTGGTTATCAGCAACGTATCTACCAGGTAAGCAAAATACAGTGGCAGACACCAGGTCACGCAGATTCAATGATAACATCGAATGGATGTTAAATCCCCAAATATTTGCTGAAATTACAAAGCAATATGGCACACCAGATATCGATCTATTTGCATCCAGGCTGAATCACCAGGTACCAACGTATGTCGCTTGGGACCAGACCCTGAGGCAGCAGCAGTTGATGCATTCTCGCTGCATTGGGGGAAAATGTTCTTTTATGCTTTTCCTCCCTTCTGCCTCATCAGTCGGGTATTGCGCAAGATTCAATTGGATTCCGCTTCAGGAATCTTGATAATACCCGACTGGCCTACACAGCCATGGTTCCCAGTGGCCTTCGACATGGCTGTTGAAACACCGTTGGAATTCCCCAGCGGTCGAGAGTTATTAATCCACCCAGTGTCAGGCATTAGTCACCCGTGCCATGACAGAGTCAATCTCCTGGCTTGCAGATTCTAAAAAGACCTCTACTGGGCCTGGGACTGTCTGAGGACGCCATCAACATGATGACCGCATCCCACCGGGAGTCCACCAGGAGACAATACCTGACCAACATAAGAAAATGGGAACGGTATTGCTCCAAAACAGGAACTACCTACACTACAGCTACAGCCACCAGTGTTGTGGAGTTTCTGGTTGGATTACATTGGGAAGGACTCAGCTACAGCGCCATTAATACAGCCAGGAGTGCGTTGTCAGCTTATTTGGTTCCAGCAGCAGGACAACTGACTTTGGGGTCCCATCCACTAGTGCTCAAAATCATGAGGGGCATTTTTAACACCAATTCCCCTAGGCCTAGGTACACTCAGATCTGGGATGTCAGCATTGTACTGACGTACCTTAGGGGATGGCCACCACCCAGGTCACTCACGCTGGAACAACTTACACTGAAATCAGTCATGCTCATGGCACTAGTGTCAGCTCAAAGGGTACAGTCCCTCCACCTTCTGAGGCTGGACAGCATGACAGAGTCATTGGACTGTATCACATTTCACATTCAGGGACTGGTCAAACAAACTAGACCAGGTACCACGCCTCCAGTAATGGAGTTCCGGGCATATTCACCTGACCCACGGTTGTGTGCCAAGACCCATCTCGCCAATTACATAGGCACAACATATAACTTAAGAGGGAGAGAAAAAGCCTTATGGATAAGCCACAAGAAGCCTCATGGTCAGGTGACGAGCCAAACCATTTCAAGATGGCTCAAGCAGGTGCTTAAGTCCGCGGGAGTCGATACTAATATTTACAAATCTCATTCCACCAGGGCTGCATCTACGTCGGCGGCTAGGCGAATGGATGTGCCTATGGACCATATTCTGGCCAGAGCAGGATGGTCCTCAGAGAGAACTTTCCAAAGGTTTTATAATAAGCCGCTGGCGGAACCTGCTACATTTGCAGACAGAATTTTAGAGTCTGCAGCTAATATTTAATTTAAGCCGGGGGAGCTCTCTGTTTTTTGTTATCATTAATAAACCTTTATTGTTCACAAACAGGTTATTGTTGATCGTATAACATGCTTCCTCCCTCTAAGGTCTTCAGGCAGTGAGTGAAGCATGAGCTGGTTCACGGTTCGGATTCACAGAGCTTTGAAGTCTTCACGTAGTCACTCACTTGACTCCGAAGTAAAATAGTAAGATTAAATGAGAACTTACCAGTTCGAAGTTTGATCTGTATTTTATGAGGAGTTACGATGAGGGATTACGTGCCCTCCGCTCTCACCCTCTATTATACAGATCAACTGGTAATTAAGTTCTTATTTTTTCTTTACTATATTTATTTCAATTGTTGTGTTTTTTCTGTGAATCCACACCGCTGCTTTGAAGAAATGTCGCGCATGCGTGCTGGACGGGGTCTTCACGTAATCCCTCATCGTAACTCCTCATAAAATACAGATCAAACTTCGAACTGGTAAGTTCTCATTTAATCGCATTAGTAAATTAAAAATCATCTTGTAAAGCTGTGAACGCCGACAACGGGACGGATCTCATGTCGGGGACTAGGGAAGGTACGCCAATTATTTTTTCATATAAACTTGCTTCTTAGGATGCCTTTAATCAAAATTTCATGTTGCGAAAAGGTGACAGAAAAAGATTTTTGTCAATGTATACGGCCCAAATTCTGACAGCCCACTGTTTTAAAAAAATATATTTAATACTATCCCAGAATTATCACAACACAACCTAATAATTGGAGGAGATTTAAATTGTACACTAGATCCTTATTTGGACAGATCATCAAAACAACGGAAAATTAAATCGCATTCCAGTGATCTAATAAATGCATACACAGATACTAGTTGTATTAAAGATGTTTGGAGAATGCAAAACCCAGCTGGACGAGAATATTCATTTTACTCACCTGTGCATAAAACTTATTCAAGAATATTTTTTTTTTTTGGTAGATTTAAAACGTATCCCATTCACTTATTATTCAAAATATCATAATATTATAATCTCAGATCACGCACCTTTAACTTTGAAAATAACTGGTAAAACGAGAAAACAGGGACAATGGAGATTTAACCCACAAATTTTAAAAGACAAAATAACTCAAGAATACATAACAAAACAGATTAAGATTTTCTTTGAAATAAATGATAAGCCAGAAATACCTTCGTCCCTACTATGGGAAACTTTTAAAGCGTATGTTCGGGGAATTATGATATCCTCTCAAGCATTTTATAATAAAGAGAATCGGAGGGAACAACAGGCATTGGAAAAGGAGATCAAACAATTAGACACAGAAAATGCTGCTAACCCAACCATGATAAAACATAATAAAATCTTTGCATTGAAATATAAATTAAATAAAATACAGTCAGATCAATTTGTAAAACTCTACCAATATACTAAACAAATACAATTTGAATTCGGAGATAAACCACAAAAATTATTGGCACGTCAATTACGAAAATTGGAGGGAGAAAATTTAATCCATAGGATTAAATCAGGCAAAGGTGAATTACTAGTACAAACTAAAGATATAAATAAGAGATTTTTGCAATATTATAAAAAATTATATTCAGCCAAAACAACAGAAAATCGGACAGTTATAGAAACATTTAAAAAAATTGTAATCTAAAAGGACTGGATTCAGAAAATAGAGAATCACTAAACGCTGAAATAACTACTAAAGAAATCGAAGAATCTATTAGGTCATTAAAAAATGGTAAATCTCCAGGACCGGATGGCATTGGATCGGAATTTTATAAAACATTCTATGATATGATAGCACCACATTTGAAGATACTTTATGAATACATTTATGCACAACAGAAATTACCAGAAACATTAAATGAATCTATTATAACGCTCATACCTAAATCAGATAAAGATCTGGATGATCCAGGGTCGTATAGAGTCATAGCTCTTTTAAATACTGATCAAAAAATATTAACCAAAATACTAGCACAAAGACTAAATACAGTGATTAATAAAGTAATTCATTCAGATCAAACAGGATTTATACCAAAACGATACTCCTCAAATAACCTGAGACGATTATTCAATATTATATACTCGAAAAGAAATATTAATAAAGATTTAGCAATTATTTCATTAGACGCAGAGAAAGCTTTTGATCAGGTTGAATGGTCTTATTTATTTTCGGTTATGGAAACTTTTCAGTTGGGAGAGAAGTTTATAACATGGGTTAAACTACTATATACCAAGCCAACAGCTAGAATATTAACAAATCAAATGTTATCAACTAAATTTAATTTATTCTGAGGCTGTAGACAAGGTTGTCCTCTATCCCCACTACTGTTCGCACTGGCAATTGAACCATTAGCACAACGCGTGAGATCACATCCTGAAATATACGGGTATGAAACCAAAGAAACTGAAAATAAAATCTCTTTATACGCAGATGATGTATTACTTTATATTACAAAGCCTGAAACTAGTATTCCTAACTTATTAGATTTAATAACTCAATTTGGATTGTTTTCAGGATATAGAATTAATAGGAATAAAAGTGAACATGCCAATAATAGGAAATAACTCACATATACTACAACAATTTCCTTTTAAGATAGCAAATGAAAAAATTAAATATCTTGGAATTCATGTAAGAAAAAGATATGATTCTTTATTTATATCTAATTTCCCACCCCTATTGAATAAACTACTTAAGAATATCCTATATTGGAAAACATTACCTATTTCAATGCTAGGTAGAATTAATGTGATAAAAATGATTTTTCTTCCGCAATTATTATACCTGTTTCAATTGATCCCGATATATCTCCCTAACATTTTTTTTAAGAAAGTGGACTCTATAGTTACCAATTTTATTTGGAATAATAAGAGCCATAGAACAAATAAAAAACATCTATGTAAATCAAAAATAAATGGAGGTTTTGCATTGCATAATTTTATGTTTTATTACTGGCAGTTAATATTAAAAATATGAATTTTTGGTTGGAAGAATTAGATAAACAGCCAAACTGGTTAAAAATGGAAAAGGAAGATTGTTCACCTTTCGAAATTAGCTCGATTTTATTTGCCAATACTAAAATACATAAGAAAATTTATAGAGGAAATCCAATAATAGAAAGTGGGATACGTATCTGGAAACAATTAAACAAAACATTAAAATTAGAAAGTATACCACTGGCTCTTCCCAATTTAAACCACATTATTTTTAAACCTTCAATGATGGACAAAGGTTTTTTAAAATGGAAGAACTATGACATAAATAAGATGAGTGATTTCTACAGGGAAAGTCTCTTTCTTTCATTTCAGGAATTACAACAAAATTACGGATTACACTCAAAAGAGTACTTTAGATATCTACAAATTAGAGATTATGTTAAATCAAACACACAGGATTTTAGAAATAGAAAGACAGAAATTTTAGATGGATGTCTAAATAAATATCCGAATACAGAAAAATTAATATCATATATTTATAATATTTTACTGGAAAATGATTTACCAATGTCGGAAATATATAAGCAAGCATGGAAAAACGAATTAGGTCAAACAATTAGTGTAGAAGTATGGAATGAAAGTTTACAACATATACACCATTGCTCATTAAATGCTAGACACTCTTTGATACAATTTAAAGTTTTACAATTTTAATTTAGATTACAAAATCCAAATTAAACAGAATTTTTTCAAATGTTTCTGCTATATGTGATAAATGTCAGCATTTAGAAGCTAATCTAACACATTCATTCACAAAATGTATAAAAATTACTAACTTTTGGATAGAAATTTTTAAGATAATCTCGAATGTAGTTAATGCAAATCTGACTCCAGACTCAAAATTAATCGTATTAGGAATATTAGAAACGGATCAACTACTAACAACACAGCAAAGAATTTTTAGCGATTATAGCTTAATAATTGGTAAAAAATTAATATCAAGATTTGGAAAGGTCATACATCCCCCACAATCAAAATGTGGATTACAGAAATGTTGGAGACACTTCATCTGGAAAGATTAAGACTTGTCCTTTTGGACAAGCTAGATCAATTCAGAGGAATATGGTCTCCATTTATTGAATATTTAAAGGGTCAAGTTCCGGTTCGAGGGCCTGACTGAAGCCTGAATGAAAGAATAGATGAAGAACTATATATAATAGACCACATATATCTCCAATGAAGAATAGCCTTCTTAATACTCCACTCATATTATCGATTTTCTACTTTTATTTTATTTCTCTTTATTATTTCTCTTTACTATCTTCTTTCTGTTATAACATAATAAAAAATATAGAAGTATAAAAAAGACTGACTGTAAACTTTAAAAATATTAAGAATGTATGTGACGAATAATATGTTTCTTTTTTTGATTTTATGTTCTTCCTTCTTAATATGTATTTACTTCTAATAAAAATATTTTACAAAGAAAAAAATAAAAAGATACGAACCGGCAGTATTTTTCCTGCCGTTATGGGGTTTAAATTCACCGCAACCGCAACGTTCCAATTGATCGCGTTCCATAAAATCCCACTCGCAAGATGATTTAAATGGCCATTAATTTATGGGAATTAAACACTAAATTCCTTTCATTTGCCCTATAAATTCATGACAATGAGATTTAAAAATCATGTTATATTGTGAATTATTGTGTGAATGTTATTTGGACACTTAGGCTATTTAAAAATGTTAATCTTTTCTTAAGAAATGGATAGATGTTTAGATCTAATTGAATTTTGTAGTTAGCTACAATTGAGTAACTAATTGATTATATGCTTTAATTTCAGGTCATCCAAGTAAGATTGTTTCATATTTGTTTCAGAATCCTTCAATCTATAATAACTGAAAATTTATTTCAGTTCTCATAATTTTTAAGAAAGTTATGGGCTTTTGACTGTCCTCGATCACAGCTTTTGTGTTAAACCAAAGGAAAGCACTAGGGAACAAGATGTTAATTTCCCCATCCCATAACTTAAAATAGCCATAACTTTTTTAATACTGAAGATATGAAAGTGAATTAGGTGTCAAATTAAACTTATTTTTATGCTTTATCTGATGGGATAAATTGCAGACTTTATTTTTAAAATCTTAAAATTTGTAACATTGCTAGTATTATCTGATCTGATCGTACAACATGCAAAGCAAAACCTTTTACTGTACCTAAATGTGAGTGCATTCAGGAGGAGCTCAGTGAAGGGCCTGTCCCACTTGGCGATTTTGCTGGTGTCATATCAGTGTCGCCAAAAGATTTTGAACATTTCAAAATCCAGCGACGAAAAAAAAATGTTGCGACACTTGAAAAAACACCGCGCGTCTTACGTCATCACGCCGCGTCACCGTCACGACATACTTCATCACACCGCGTCACGCCGCGTATTTTTCGGTGACCTGATACATCAGTCAATGATGCTGGCAGTCGGTGAAACGATCGCCAAGTGGGACAGGCCCTTTATGTTCATTTCCCCATCCTTTGCAATCTTTCAGCTAAATCTGTGTAGGTAGTACTAAAACCCACCTTGCCTGTGTTCATCTATGACCTACACGATGTGTGGGAAGGAACTACAGATGCGGGTTTCAACCGAAAATGCACACAAAATGGGGTCGAGATCCTTCTTAAGCCTGAAGAAGGGTCTCAACCTAAAACATCACCCATTCCTTCTCTCCAGAGATGCTGCCTGTCCCACTGAGTTACTCCAGCATTTTATGTCTCTCTTCACCTATGACCTGCCATGCTTTGTCCTCTCCTTCCCTTCTTCTAGCTTTCTTTCCCCCCGCCACTGTAACCAATCTGAAAAAGGTCCTGACCCGAACCAGTTCCTATCCACATTCGTCAGGATGATCACCGACCCGTTGAGTTACTCCAGCATTTTTAGTGAATTCAATTCAATTACTCAATGATTCCATGATACTTTATTGCCACATGTACCTGGGTACAGTGAAGTTTTGCATACAACCTAGTAAAATCATTTATTAGCAGGCCTCGCCAAGGCAGTACACAAGAGTGTTTTCTTGCTGAAACTACCAATGTGAGGAAATGGAAATGCTTCCCCAGTGCTGAGGGCGCTACTCCTTTCAATCGGGATTCATTTATTTAATTATTTCAGTAGTAACATGGTTAATTGCCGTAAACGTGAGTGTATTCAGCCAGTTTATTTTTATTGGTTTGTCACAAATTGGTTTGCTGCCAGGAATCAATACTTATTAAGATAATTGCTTGAGAGATTATCGTAACAACTCTCACATCCAAATGATTTTACTCCTCAAAGAGACAGAAAAGAAGCAGACTTAATCCCAACATGATTAATGCCAGATCATGACAGTTTTGTTTAATTATCTGCCATTAACTACAGTTTATTATGCTGCTTTCTTTTGTTCCAGGAACAATAAAACTTGAACTTAGTAATGCTCTGCAGGCAAATAATAATGATTATGAAATTAACTTGCGTCACAATGGATTTGATTGGCGTTCAGGTGCATCGAGCTCTTTGGCCCAACAATTGCTATTTTCAGGGACTTTGACCTTCAGTACAGCTATTAGTGTTTTACTGGGAGAGTTTATCAGGCAGCATTCAGATGAGAGAATACACTAGGGGAAAAGTGCAATGGTATCATTTTGAACAAAAAAAATCCCAGCTCTAATTATTCCTTATAGTTTGCACTGATTAATGATGAGAGAAAAAATAAAACTCTTCAATTCATTGCAATTCATTGCAGGAATTTTGTTTGGCAATTTTTAGGATAAATAAAGCAGAATTGGAGTAATTTGGACAGAAACAAAGAACAGATTACGTAGTTTACACTATAATTGGACCTGACTTTATAAAACAACATTTGGATGCAAAAATGCTACCTCAGCTCTGTTGATAAGCCACTAATTTTTTCTTCAGTGTGATAAATTAAACCGTCTAATACTAATAGTTAAGGAAGGGAAATAATCCCTTCGGTACTCTTGTCCTGGACCTGCTGAAGAATCCCTCCTACATAAGCAGAAAATACTGGAAATGTTCAGCAGATCAGACAGAGACAAACAACTGTAATGCTTCAGGTCAATGACCTTTCATCAGAACTGGAAGATGTTCCTGCTAAAAAAGATTGTAGGTGATTTTTTTTAGAAGCAGAAAAAAAGGATGAGAACAGCAGCACATGTCTCATTTACAAACACATTTGTCGCTTATAACATGAATTAGGAATGAAGTAGGCCATTCGGCCCTTAGAGCCCACCATATAATTCAATAGAATCTTATTATAGCATTAACTCTTCATTCCCACCTACTCCAGAGAGGATGAGTTTATCTTGGCATTTTGTTCAGCACAGGCTTAGTGGGCTGACGGGCCTGTTCCTGTGTTGTACATTTCTATGCTTTATGTTCTTTAACCCTCTTGCTTTTGAAGAATCTATTTACTTCATGGGCCTGTCCCACTTAGCCGATTTTTCAGCGGACTGCCGGTCATAGTGCGAACTCCATCATCAGGTTCGCTGAAGACACCAGTGTTGTGGGACGTATTACTGATGGGGATGAGTCGGAGTCCAGAAGGGAGATCGAGCAACTGTCCATATGGTGCCAGCACCCTAACCTGGCCCTCAACACCAGCATAACCAAGGAACTGATTGTGGACTTTGGAAGGAGTAGGATGGGGTCTCACTGATTGTGGACTTTGGATGGAGTAGGAACGGGTCGATGGTTGAAAGGGTCAAGAGCTTCAAATTCCTGGGCATACACATCTCTGAAGATCTTTCCTGGTCCGAGAACACTGATGCAATTATCAAGAAAGCACATCAGCGCCTCTACTTCCTGAGAAGATTACGGAGAGTCGATTTGTCAAGGAGGACTCTATCTAACTTCTACAGGTGCACAGTAGAGAGCTTGCTGACCCGTTGCATCGTGGCTTGGTTTGGCAACTTGAGCGCCCGGGAGAGGAAAAGACTACCCAGAGTAGTAAACAGTGCCCAGTCCATCATCGGCTCTGACCTTCCTTCCATCGAGGGCATTTATCTCAGTCGCTGCCTCAAAAAGGCTGGCAGCACCATCAAGGACCCATACCATCCTGGCCACACACTCATCTCCCTGCTGCCTTAAGGTAGAGGATACAGGAGCCTGAAGACTGCACCGACCAGGTTCAGGAATAGCTACTTCCCCACAGCCATCAGGCTATTAAACCTGGCTCGGACAATACTCTGAACATTAATAATCCATTGTCTGTTATTTGCACTTTATCAGTTTATTTATTCATGTGTGTATATATTTATATAATGGTATATGGACACACTGATCTGTTTTGTAGTCAATGCCTACTATGTTCTGTTGTGCTGAAGCAAAGCAAGAATTTCATTGTCCTATCAGGGACACATGACAATAAACTCACTTGAACACTTGAAGCTCAGTCCACCCACCATTTCCTCCTAAAAGGCCTGTCTCACGGTGCGAGTTGACCCACGAGTGACCCCGAGTTTTTACTCGTGGTAATCACGTACAATTAATGTAGCGGGAACGTTGGAACTCGCGCGAGCAACTTAGCGACTCGTGGCACCAACGGCAGATACCCGTGAAACTTGTTAACTCGTGAAAAAATTCAAACATGTTTGAGGTTTTCCACGAGTCAAATTTACTGTTCAAGTTAAAAATTGAAACATTTAAACTCGTTGTAATAACGTAGTGGCCCTTGCATTTACCTTAGTGACTCGTGAGTCTACCATGGGCACTCTTTAACTCAGCGGAACAAGCAGCATCTCTGGAGAGAAGAAATGGGTGACGGGATGGCATTTCCAAATTTCTGCTGCGTCTTTGTGCTCTATCTCATCAGATGGTAAAGCTGCAACTTTAAACTGACATATGACAATCTTAACTCTTCACATTTTACAGGATTGGATGCGAAATCCGTGATAATCTCGGCCATTCTCCGTCACACATTGAGAGAGGGATGGGGAGCGGGGAAGCATGGTGGATGTCTACAGGATGTAAACTCCAGGGCACTGCCCCACACACTGACCCTTGACTGAAGCCCAGGGACTGCTCAGAACAGACAAGTCCGCCCTCTTTAACCTGACTCCCCTCCTCGTCCATTCTGCTGGAGCCCTTCCTCAAATCCCACTGTGAACAGTTCGGCATCCCAGTTGAAAGGTGCAGCAGTACAGAGTGGTGTCCAGGGCATTTGGTGCCATCTCTCTGACACACACAGGTAGACAAGAAAATGTCAGGGGCACCGGGGTGGTGGTGATGGGCAGACACAGACTGTGGGAAAGTCCCTGTGTGGAGGCTGATCCTGTCTTGATTTAGATTGTGCTGATTGGAATTATTACTGTCACTCTCTGTATTACCCTCTTGATTTCACATTGTTTGTTACACCAAGGTTTGGAAAGCTCACAATGTGTTATGTGCTTCCTGTGATTGTGATTGAACTGTAACATTGCAGTTTCATCAGCTCAAAAAACGAGCATCAAAATAAAAAGGATCTTGATGTGAATGACTTTGTGTGTATGTCTGCCCGTGACCTGCGTGGGTTTTCTCCAAGATCTTCGACTTCCTCCCACACTCCAAAGATGTTCAGGTTTGCAGGTTAATTGGCTTGTAAAAGTTGTCACTCATGTGGGTAGGATGTTGTTAATGTGCAAGGATCGTTGGTCAGCACAGACCCGGTGGGCTAAAGGACCTGTTTCCACGCTGTATTCTCTAAAGTATTTAAATAGACAATGCAGGAAAAGGATAAGGACCTAATTTGAGAAAATGCGATTAGTGCGGATGGGTAAAAAGTATGTGAAGGGATGGTTCTGTGCTGTTTGACTCATTATGTTTGTAATTCTATTATCAGTCAATGACCATCTCCAACAAAAGAGATTGGTAACACTTTTCAAACAACATTCACTGATAGTCCTAGGTCCAATGATATGGGTTCCACCACACTTGGGAGTCTCTCCCTGCTGCAGCCTTCTTCCACCTTCTCAGCAGCCGGCCAAACACCATCCTTGGCCCGTTCCACTGAGGTAATCTTCTTGGGCCGCGCTTTGTTAGGGACCTCCCCCTCCACCTTCCTGCCATGAGGCCAGCTTACAGGATCTAAGGTACACGCATATGTCTCCACTATAAGGTGGCGACCCTCAGAGAAGTCCCAGCCGCACAATCAACTCAACACAATAAATAATGTAAAGCAGCCTGGGGCAAGATGGTTTGCCCATGATTTAAATTTTAAGTGCCATCCCGTCACCCATTCCTTCTCTCCAGAGATGTTGCCTGCCCGCTGAGTGACCATACTGAGGGAATTCCCACGTACATGAAGCAGAGAGAAACGTGAGTTCTACACAGCTCTGCCCGATTTTGAGAATGGATTCGGTGATTTGTACCCACTCCCCCACCAAGCCAGCCAGCCGGACCCCTCCTCATTACAGCGGCGGAAGTGACATTTCCAAGAGAATGGGGTGGAGAGCTGGGGCAGCGCTGGGATGGGAGCAGGGCAGTTGAGGCGCACCAAAGGAACAAACAAGTTGATGGCTGCAAGGGGCAGGCGGCAGTCGTCTTGTGCCCCAGCGAGTTAGACCGTTCTTCCCCCTGCTAATGCACACACAGAAAGAGAGAGATGAGAGCAGAGAATGATCCCAGCCTAGCTCTGGCACAGGACGGTGCGCATTTTCCCTTTGTAGGTCATATCAATAGACTCGGTCGCGCTGAATTCTATTTTTAACTCAAAGCCGCAGGATGGAGTTGTCTTCTCTTTACACTGTTGCGTCACCGCCACCGTGTCCTTGCTGCACAACGGCAGCGAGTGCGGGGCCGAGATCCTGCCTAGTTTTTTTAAGTTCTGAAATTGAATAACTTTCAATACTGAATCAGAATATACTTACTGTATGAGATGCTGCCCAGCTCCTCTATTTGATACTTGGTAACTCGGGAGAGGAACTTGGAACATCGCAGAAATTAGAAGTAAACGGCAAACTTAGTCAAACCCGTGGGAACTCGGTTAAACCCTTGATCATAAACTTGGAGTTTCGTACACAACCACAAGTCTTTCACTCGGGGTACCTCGTGGATCAACTCACACTGTGAGACAGGCCTTTAAAACTACCTGCACATTTCAGGCAAGTTTAATCAAATCTGCATTGACGTGCTTCCAATGCATTTTTTTTATTTTTTTGTTTATTTTTCTTAGAAGTAAGTACAATAGTGCGGTACCTGAGTACCTAATACATAAATACATATTTCCATTATTGTACAACTTCGAATTTTAAATTTTATAATAAAAGAACAGTGAGAGAAAAAAGAATAAAGAGTGTCGGAATAGATAGACAAGCGAGTAGAAACAGATAGCAAAAGAAATAAAGGACAGAGATGAGAAGCTAAAACGATTGAAAAAAAAGGAGAAAGTAGAGAAAAGAGAGATTAGGAGAGATCTACCTATTTCGTATTTTTGCCCATCCGTCACCCGGTTCTAAACCATTTAATTTCTACGGTTATGTTATGTTGCACCATCTACTTGTAAAAAGTTGATAAAAGGAGACCAAGTCTTTAAGAATTGGTCTACTTTGCCTAGTAGGTGGAATCTCATTTCTTCAAGATGTAGCGTTTCCGAAATATTTGAAATCCACATTTTGAATGTTGGCATGGTTGCGTTTTTCCAAAATTTGAGTGTATGTTTTTTTGCTGTTATTAAACCGTAATTAAGAAAAGCTTCTTGGAATATAGTTAGTTTACTTCCCTCTTCCATTGATCCAAAGATAATCAGTTCTGTATTGGGGTTCAATTTTGTGTTAAATAGTTTTGTAAAAATTCCAAAAATTTAATTCCAAAATTAATGCACTTTTGTACAAGAGACAAAGGAATGTGCTATGGTGGCATTTTGAGTTTGACATTTATCACAGATGGGGGAAACATTTGAAAATATTTTATTCAGTCTAGTTTTTGAAAAATATAATCTATGTAAAATTTTAAATTGAATTAGGTTATGTCTTACATTAATTGAACATTTATTTACATATAATAGATTTTTTTTCCCACCTATCGTTCGGAATTTTTATCAATAACTTGTTCACAGTCCCTTCTAATTGCCTCTATCGTGTTTCTATATTTAGAATTATATTATATGTAAGATATTTAATTGCTTGATTTTGCCTTTCTATTCATTCCCTCCTCTAATAAATCTGGGGTTAAAGTTTGATATTATATATATTTTTTCAAATAATCTTGAATTTGAAGATATTTGAAATTTTGTTTACTTTTCAAATTATATTTTAGTTGTAATTGTTGGAATGATAAAAGTTTTCCCATTTCATACATATCTCCCATCATTTTAATTCCTATCCTTTCCCATTGATTAAACGTTTTATCAATAATAGATGGTACTTCCAATGTATTTATATAGCACACTTAACAAAACAAGAAAATGTTCCAAGGTGATTTAAAATATTGTGATAAAAAATATGGTGGCAGGAGGCACCAGGATAGATGACAAAAGCATGATAAATGAAGTGACTTTTAAGAAGCATATTAAAGGACGCAAGATTGATGGTGAGTTTTGGGAGGGAGTTTTAGCGTTTATAGGGTAAGGGGAAGAGGCGTTTGCCATGGTTGGAGAGATTGCATTTGAGCACAAGTATGGTGGACCAAACAGGAGTTCTGCCAGTGGAAGATTAAACAAACAGCAACATTATCGCTGGGTCCCTCAGTCCAAGAAAATAGGAGCATTGACCATAGTCTGGAATCATTGATCTAGATGTTAGTGAGAGGTTCAGATGAGAAAAGAAAGACAGAGACATAGAGATAGTCAGATATCTCCCTCATAATTCATTACTCATGGTGAACCAACAATTGACCAAAGATTTGACTGAAGTCCCTATTCTAAGGTGATGTGGATCCCCAGTGTCAGTTGAATCTTTTAAATAATCTGTAGGAATGCCTGAAGAACTGGTTTACTTTAAAGGCAGACTTATTAGCTGGACATGCTGTGTAATAACGTTGCCAAAGCAACATGCCATCACATGCTGTAAATAACAAGATGGAACAAACAGTGACTGGGACATTGTTGGCTGGTGGGGCAAGTTGGGCAGAAGGGCTTGTTTCCACACTGTATCACTCTATGACTCTATGGCTCTATGGCTCCAGCTTGTGTAGCTCTCAGTGGGAATTTGCAGATTTTCACATTAATGGGAACATTTTCTAGGGAGCTAATGAACTCAAATAAACCTCTCCCCTTCAAACCATCTTCATTGTGCTAATGGTTGGCCAAAAAACATCCCTTTATCAGACAAACAGTGAAAGATGGGATATCGGAACAAAGAACTGTAGATGCTCGCTTACAAAAAAAGAGAGAAGATAGTACAGTCAGAAGGAAAGAATGTGGCAATCAAATTATCACAGGTGTGATTTTTGAATTAAAGAATGCTCAGAAGGTGGGAAGCTGGGAACGTTTTTCAGCATGTTGGTTGGCATGGTTCTTTTTGACTCGTAGTGTCGTGGAGTGGGGTCGCTATTTTGTTACAGGCAGTCGAGGGCAGCCATAGGCAATCTCCTTCGCTGACCGGACATTTTGAATGGCTCATTGGAGTTTTCAGGACCAGGGAAAACAGACCGGTAAGTAAAATGCCCGCTAAACTTTATTACTCTTCTTAAAAGTGTCTCCACTCCTTCTCCCCCCCTTCTCCCCCCTACTCCCTCCATTCTCTCCCCTTCTCTCCCCTTCTCTCTCCTTCTCTCCCTCTCTCTCCCCTTCTCTGCCCACTCCCCCCATTCGCACTCTCTAAAGGACTTACCGTACACTGTGGCAGCCGTCTTTTACCTCCTCTTCATCGCGGGTGAGAATTTCAGACAGCGCTCCCCCGCTTTCCCTGGCCCCCGTCTTTGCGATGTGTGTGTGTGTGTGTGTGTGTGTGTGTGTGTGTGTGTGTGCGCACAGTCGGTCGATCCAGCTCACGGTTTCAACGAGGATGGTCGATCCAGCTCGAGGTTTTCCAGGCGAGTTCCCTCGAACTTGAAGGTCAAAGACACTCTTCTTAACTTGCGGATTAGGTTGCCGCAGTGGGACAGCTCCTTTAGAAGAATAACCTGAGTGGTGAGATCTATTTAAAATTGAACTAGAATTAGAGAACAGTTAAAGTTTAGACATAAACATTAACCTGCAAGGCAGGATTGATCACCAGTAGGGGTGAGGGAAGCCAGTGTTTGATGGTTAAGTCCTAGTTGCCTGGATTTGAGGGGTTAAGCTACTGGGAGACGGTTGGGCAGACTAGAACTTTATTCCTTGGAGCATTGGAGACTGAGGGGTGATCTTGGTGGTGTATAAGATCATGAGGGGACTAGATAGGGTGAATACGCAGTCTTTTACCCAGAATAGGTGAATCAAGAATCAGAGGACATAGGTTTAACGTGAGAGGGGAAAGATTTAATAGGAACCTGCAGGTGAACTTTGTCACACAAAGGGTGGTGGGTATATTGAATGAGTTGCCATAGGAGGTAGGTGAGGCAAGAACATTAAAAAAAAATCACATTTGAACAATTACTTGGGTAGGAAAGGTTTAGAAGGATATGGGCTAAATGTAGGCAGCTAGGACTAGCGGGGTTGGGGCATGTTAGGCCAAAGGGCCTGATTCCATGCTGCATGACTATGATCCTTAAACGATATGTTACGTCGTACAGAGGTGCTGTTAGATTGCATAACCTATCAACATTCATAATCATACCTTAAATAAATTATTGTAACATTAGACAGAAATGGAGAGCCCTGAGGCCTTCCTGATGGGAAATGGAAGTGTTTAATGACTGGATGTCCAATGTGAAGATGAGGCGGTGAGGACAAGGAATTGGAAATTGTTAGAATGGTGCAAGGCATGCAAGATGTTCAGGATGTGGGTGGGAAGGGACTGGGCAAGGGAGGACAAAATAAAGTTGCGATATAAGGATAAAAGTTCAGTGGGGCAGGAGCATTTTGAAAAAGAACGGCAAGTCCCAGTGCCTTCCTGATTTTAAAGAGCCTTAATGCTTCCTGCTTTAGAAAGAAACAGAGAACCCTTATGGGCCTGTCCCACTTATGGGCCTGTCCAAATTACGTAACTTTTTAGGCAACTACAGGAGACTATGTGGTCACCACAAGGTTGCTAGGAAGTTATAGGTTGTCATAGGTTGTTGCCGGTGCTGACCAGTGAATTGCATTGGCTCATTGGGGATAAAAAACGTAAACAGTAGTTTTCAGAACCAAGGATAACCGATTGGTAATGTTAATGTTCGCCTTGCTTTGCAGCCATATATCTCTGGCTTCTTAAAAGTTTCTCCACCTGAGCTGTGGATCTCTGCAGCTCCGCCAGAGTTACCATGGGCCTCTTGGCTGCTTCTCTGATAGGTTTGCAGTTGTGCCATACTCTTTCCACTTTCGGATGATGGATTGAACTGTGCTCCGTGAGATGTTCAAAGCTTGGGATTTTTTTTTTATAACCTAACCCTGCTTTAAACTTCTCCACAACTTTATGCCTGACCTGTCTGGTGTGTTCCTTGGGCTTCATGATGCTGTTTGTTCACTAATGTTCTTTAACAAACCTCTGAGGCCTTCACAGAACAGCTGTATTTATACTGAGATTAGATTACACACAAGTGGACTCTATTTACTAATTAGGTGACTTCTGAAGGCAATTGGTTGCACTGGATTTTATTAAGGGGTATCAGAGTAAAGGGGGCTGAATACTTTTGCACGCCACACTTTTCAGTTTTTTATTTGTAAAAAAATTTGAAAACCATGTATCATTTTCCTTCTACTTCACAATTATGCGTCACTTTGTGTTGGTCTATCACATAAAATCCCAATAAAATACATTTACGTTTGTGGTTGTATCGTGACAAAATGTGGAAAAGTTCAAGGGGTATGAAAACCTTTGCAAGCCACTGTGTACACAAGATTGTCCTTTTATGGGTCCAGATATATTAGACGATTTTTTGAAAAAACATGCCGATACAAGTAAGTTGATATCTTACATTTAGAACACTCTCTTAAATATTGATACCCCACCTTCTGAGATTTATATGCGAGCATGGGAGGACGAGTTGTGTTTACCCATTTCAAAAGATATATAGGAGGAAATGGGAGGAAATGGATATGGGAGGATACATACATTACTGTTCTTTAAATATCATGCATTACCTGATACAATTCAAAGTATTGCATAGGTTATACTACAAAGACCAAATTGAATAATATTTTCCCAACTTTCTCCCCTCTCTGTGATAATTGTCACCTCCAAGAAGCTACCCTAACCCATTCTTTTGTATCCTGTATAAAAATACAAAATTTCTGGATGGGATTATTCAATACCATTTCTAAAACACTCAAAACCACGAGCCATCCTTTAGAGATATTTTTACAAACAATCAATATTATGCAATAAAAGCACTGATTAACAATATTATATTAAATAGGTATTACGTACTCATTAAAAAAAATGTATTCAATATATACAAGGTAAAATAATTTAAATACAATCTTCCTTCAAGCCACTAGTCCAGAATACCAATTGTGATAAGCAATGTCTCCAATGTTACATTAGATTTGACTTGGTGTGTTCTCGTCAATCTGAAAGAAGGTCATGTTGAGAGCACCGAATGTTAAAGTCAAGGTTGGAGGAGGTACACGTGAACCTTTGTCTCATTTGGAAGGGCTACTGGAAGAACAGCACCTCAGATTCTGCTCAAGCAACTTACAATTCAATTGTATGAAAACTGAATTCCCCAATTTCCATGAATACCTCCACTTCCATCTCCTCTCTCTTTCCCTTGAGCCCCCACCCCACCATGTGCACCAATCTTTCCCCAAATTTCCCACCATCTCAGCCACCCAGTTCCTCTTCAATACCCTACTCATATTTCCTGTCTTCATATATCCCATCTTCCCCTCCCCTTGTTCACTTCCACCCATATCCCTTCCTCCTGCATTAAAATTTACTCTTTATCTTGTTTATTTATCTTTATTCTCATTTTCATCTCTAGTCTTTGCCACTTACTCCACCCATTTGTCAATTACCACCCCCTAACCCATCACCCCCCTACCATCACCTGAATCCACATCACTTGCCGAGCTTTGCCCCACTTTCACCTCTCTTTTCCAGTTTCCCCCCAACTCCAACAGAAGGATCTTGAATTAAAATATAGTCTGTCCATTCCCACCTCAGATGCTGCCTCACCCATTGAGTTCCTCCAACACTGTGTTTTTGTACACGTTATTGGATGCCAATTCAAATACTCAAAGGGAATGCTCAGGAGCAGTTGAAGAAGCATGTATGAGTGAGTCCAATGCCTCTCAAGACTCTGCAACATGGGATCGCTCCATGCACTTGCTGAAAGGAGAACAGAACCAAGCAGTTGTCACCGTGGTGGGAGTGGAGAAATCCGCTCTGTACATCCTGTGACTCAGATCATATGAACAAATAAATCATATAATGAGCACATCGGTTCCAGAAAAACGTCACAGATAACCGCACATCAGCTGCATCGCTTATTCTCACCACTGGTGGGCCACAATGTTATATCTGTAAATCCAACTCATATAGGTGCTAAAGAAGGTGAGGTTCAGCAAATTACAGGCACAATTCTATTCTTCTCTTGAGGGGCAATGAGGGTGGGATGGGGCCTGTACCTCTCCTGTGATGACCACTGCTGCAAGAGGAATCTGGGTGGGGATGAAAATGGGATATCCTGATGCTATATTTCTTTGATTCTCACAATAACCCAATTTGAGTTTGGCAGCTTGAGTGTCAAAGGAGAACTTGTGTTTTCTTCCCCTGAATGGTAGAAATGAAAACCATTGTGAAAAGGATGGTCAGCTAAAGATCAAGACAATGCTATATATGACAGAACAGTACTCCTGAGCTTTCCAGCTTGTATGCTTACAGCGAGGATGTTCATAAGATCATAAGTGATAGGAGTAAAATTAGGCAATTCAGCCCTACAAGTCTACTCTGCCATTCAATCATGGCTGATCTGTCTGCCGCTTTGTTGCCATGTTGCTAATGTGGACGTTCATGGGTGAGTCAAGGTTTTAATTGGTGAGTCAAGGTTCCTTCCCTCTCTCTGACTCTGGGCACTTGGGTAAGGTCAGTGCCAGAGGCTGTGATCCTGACATTTATCCCAGGTTTGTGACATGAAATCAGGCAACACAGAGAGGAAATCAATGGGTTTGCAAATGATTTGGAATTCGTAAAATAAAGTTACATGCAGCCAGTGAAGGGGCAGTTCATAAAGCAAAGAGTGCATGGTGACACAGAAGTACAGTTGCTGCCTTACAGCGCCAGAGACCTGGGTTCAATCCTGAGTTGGGGGCTGTCTGTATGGAGTTTATACATTCTTCCCGTGACTGCGTGGGTTTTCCCCGGGTGCTCCGGTTTCCTCCCACTCAAAAGATGTACAGCTTTGTAGGTTAATTTGCCTTTGCTATAAATTGTAAATTATCCCTAGTGTGTAGTGTGTAGCTCGAACTCGGTGGGCCGTAGTGCCTGTTTGCATGCAGTATCTCTAAACTAAAACTAAACTAAATAAAGAT
Organism: Okamejei kenojei; assembly: GCA_035221665.1. Classification (NCBI taxonomy): domain Eukaryota; kingdom Metazoa; phylum Chordata; class Chondrichthyes; order Rajiformes; family Rajidae; genus Okamejei; species Okamejei kenojei. The sequence continues at coordinate 79,078,657 of CM069131.1, forward strand.
TTCAGTTTTTCTGAAATACAAAAATGAAGCATTAATTTCCACCTTGTGTGATGCAGTATAGCTTTCACTTCAAATTGTTTACTGACTTTAAATCAGAATTCCATGGAATTGAAAAAAAAATGTAGTCATTGTGAAATTGTGACCAAAATGAAATATCCTGAGTACAATGGATGAGGAAGCAAAGCTATTACTTGGGGTGAACTATTACAAATGAGAATACTTCATAACGTAGCAGCATATGGTCCAGAACCGAAATAATTGACAGCCATCTCTTTTATTTCATCAACTTACTCCATCATGAAAAACGTGGGAGAAAGCGCTGTGGTCAGTCAATGTGAAGAACTGCTGTTTTCAAATTGTGCTCTAAAAAAAGCCTCCTGCTACAATGAACTCTTTCAGTCAATGTGAACACAGTTCTTCTTCCCACAGGTCTTTCATCATGACCTGTGTTCCCATCCTTATTCAGGCTGAAATCCATTCCCACAAGTTACAGCAGGCTTGAGTGCATCACAAGCCAGTATGCAATTCACATGGATTTTCAATCTCTCTCCAGCTTAATTTATCGATTATTTCCCCTGCTTGTGCATGTCCCCTGAATGGAACTTTAATGTAGATCAGCTGTAAGAGAGGTTAATGGCTTAACATGGAAGAATTTGCATTCATTCTGCTTTATTTTGTCATGTGTAAACTCAGCTGTACCATTATTTCTGTGAAATGTATTTTTGCACAAAAATTGTTAATATGTATCTTTTCAAAAACAATGGCAGAAACTGTCAGCGGAAGGGTCAGAGATAAATGACAGGCCATGATCAGGCTAGGTCCACTGGGATCGCTCTCGCATGTGGGCATTATGACAATGATGCGGTCAGTGAGAGGGTGCTCAGTTTGCACAGGGACAGCAGACATTGGAAATACAAAAGCCTGACACTTGTCTGCCAACACTGATGAGAAGAAATGGGAAAACGGCTCAGCAGAGGTCAAGAGGTCAAGTCAACATGGGTCAAGAAGTTAAGAAGTTTTTTCCAATCTGTCATCAGTCAACGGAACCACCCCACCAACAACTAGAGAGCAGTCCTGATCTACTATCTACCTCATTGGAGACTCTTGGGCTATCTTTGATTGGAATTTACTGGAGTTTATCTTGCACTAAATGTTATTCACGTTATTCTCTTTATCATGTACCCATACACTGTGGATGGCTCAATTATAATAAAGTATCGTCTTTCCGCTGACTGGTTAGCATAAAACAAACATTTTTCACTGTAGCTCACTAAACTAAACTAAACTAAACTAAACTAAACTAAACTAAACAAGCCAAGAGTGTTTAATTGTCATAGGTACCAGCAACAGAACAATGAAATTCTTGCTGCAGCTCCATGCAGATCTTGCTGCAGGTACATTAAGGCAATAATGCAATAACACAGATAAGTATATAATAATCAATAATGCCATAAATTAATAACAGTAATACTAGGTAACCAAAATAAAGCAAAACCAAGGTCCACATTGTAAACACACACACAATCCATAGAATATCGTACTTTCTGATGTAATGGTTGGTGTTGTGCAGTGTTCAAGAGATTGATGGTGCAGGGAAGTAGCTGTTCTTGAACCTGATGGTTACAGTTTGTCTTGTCTTTGATGATCATGACTAGCTTTTTGAGGCAGCGCCTTCTATAGACCCCTTGATGGTGGGGAGTCAGTACATGTGATGGACCATGCAATGTCTACCAATTTCTGTAGTGTCCTTCGTTCCCGGCGATCAAGTTACTGAACAAGGCCAATATGCAATCAGTCAGTATACTAAATCAAGGGGTATACTAAATCTTCTGAGGAAGTAGATTCGGTGATGAGCTTTCTTTGTGATTGCTTCAATGTGATGGGACCAGGACAAATCTTCAGAGTTATGCATGCCCAAGGACTTGAAGCTATTGATTCTCCATCTCTGTCCCCTTGATGAAGACAGGTTCATGGATCCTCAGGTGTCCCTTGGTGCCCCTTGGTGTTGTTGATATCGAGGGCAAGATTATTGTTCTGGCACCATTCGATCAGAGTATTAAGGTCCTTACTTTACACTGACTCTTTGTTACCGTTAATTGTCCAACAACCGCAGTATTATCAGCAGGTGATAGAGCTGAGCGTGGCTTCACATTCAGGGGTATAGGGAGAGTAGGGCAGGAGAATGAGCAATTCATACTAATTGTGGTGTGCCGATGTGGAACTGAAGGCTCCAATTACATAGGGATGCACAGAGACCCAGTTCCCTGAGTTTGATGATAAGTTTGGGGGGGATAACAGTGGTGAACGCTGAGCTGTTTCATTAAACATTAGCCTGACGTATGTGTTCTTATTGTCCAACTGATCCACTGCATAGTGGAGAGCTAGTAAGATTGATCTGTTGTGCTAGGTTGTGAATTATAGTAGGTCCAGGTCCTTTCTAAGGGAAGAGTTGACATTCGTCACAACCAACCTCTTAAATCAATTCCTCACCACGGATGTTACTGCCACTGGTGTCATTGTTGCATGTCACCTGGATGGATATGGGGATTTGGGGTGTCATCCATAACTACAAACTCCATATCAATGGGTAATAGTTTAGTTGCTTGACATAAAAAAGAAAATGCTAGGAGAACTCAGCAGGACATGCAGAATCTGTGGAGGGAAATGGATGAACGAAGCTTCGGGTTGGGACCTTCTTCAGGCCGCTGCTGCCAATTCCTACATGAAGGGTGACTGGAAATACTCCACAATGGTGCCCCTTGATGTTCCACTCAGCTGCACCTTTTATACCGAGGCAGTGAGTGAGAGATCCCTACTTGTGGATTAATGCCCTTTCATTTATTGCACACCACCAATTTTGCTTTTATCAGGCAGCAGTTACAGTGCAATAACCATCCACCAGCATCAGTTTCTGCCATGTCTGGACCACTCACCTCAAAGTCACATCACACTCTTGGTCCAAATATGCACTCAAATAATTTGAGAGGCAAGGCAAAAATGACGCCTTTTCTTCTATTCATTTATTGGAATCGAAATATGGTCGGCAATCCTACAATTTATTGCCTGTGCCTTAAAGAACTGGTGGTGAGCACCTGCTGCAGTTCTTCCGATGATGGTAATTTCTCAATGTTACCTAATTTGGGGAAGAAGGTCCAGTATTTAGAAGAAGGAAAGGCAATGTGGCGAAGAAGGAAAGGCAATGTGTTTCCAAGGCAGGATGTTGTACAACTTGGAGCAGGTTATGGTGTTCCCATGTCATAAAGTCATCGAGTCATAGAGTGATACAGTGTGGAAACAGGCCCTTTGGCCCAACACACTGGCCAACAATGTCCCAGCTACACTAGTCCCACTTGCTCGCCTTTGGTCCATATCCCTCCAGACTTGTCCTACCCATGTACCTGTTTAACTGTTTTTAAATGTTGGGATAGTTCTTGCCTCAACTACCTTCTCTGGCAGCTTGTTCCATACACCCACCACCCTTTGTGTGAAAAAATTACCCTTCAGATTCCTATTAATTTTTTTCCACTTCACCTTAAACCTATGTGGTCCTTGATTCACCTACACTGGGCAAGGGACTCTGTGCATCTACCCGATCTATTCCTCTCATGTGTCCGAAGCATTTGTCTTTCTTGCTGGTAATGTCACCAAAATGGAAGGTGTTACCAAAGGAGCCCAGACATGTATGAACATTGCATTTTGTGGATGATACAGTCTGAAGTCACTGTGTGATAATGGTGGAGGGATTGAAGATGTGAATGGTGGATGGCATATCAATGAAGCAGGTAGTTTTGATCTGGACCTTTTCAAACTTCTCACATCGTCACATTCCCATCTTGTACCTTAGAGATGGCAGTAGGTTTATAAAAGGTGTAAGGCTTTGGAGTGTCAAGATGTGAATCACTCACTGCAAGATATCCTGATCTTGCAGCTACAGTTTTTATCTACAGCTTAAATATCAAGAATTGGAATCTAATTCTCTTTTTGAGGGTGGTTGTTGCCTGGCACATTTGTGGTGGAATTGTTACTCCATACTTATTAGCCCATGCCAAAATATCATTCACCTCTTGCTGATTGCAGCCAAGCAGTTGCAAATGGAATTGAACATTTTGTGATCATCATTGAACATCCTCAGTTCTAACCCCATAATGGAAGGAAGATAATTAATGAAGCAACTGAAGATGTGTTGGTTTGAACACTGCCCCTGAGGAACTCCTTCAGAGATATCCTGAGGCTTAGATGATTGATCTCCAATACCTATGGTGATTGTCCCTGCATGAAAGGTATGAGTCCAACCTGTGGAGTTATTTGATGAAATAATGAACTGTGGATGCTGGTTTGTAAAAGAAGAGACAGAGTGCTGGACTAGCTCAGCAGGTCAGGCAGCATTTTGAGACCATGGATAGGTGATGTTTCAGGTAGGACCCTACTTCAACTGCTCCAGCACTCTGTGTCTTCCTCCAGTGGAGTTATTTCTCCTGATGCCCTTAACATTGTCAGCATTTCACCAAGAGCATCGTCAAAGAGTGGGAGAGTCTAGAAATCTGACCATACTGCGGTGCTGCTTCTTCCTGCATACAGGCAGCAACTGAAGAGCGCACTCCTAGAGGTGAGGACTGTACAGAGCTGGTTTGGGGAGGCAGAAGAACAACTCCAGGACTGCTTGGAGTCAGTAGACTGGGCAATGTTCAAGGACTTGACAGAGGAACTGAATGAATACGCCACAGTCGTTAAAGACTATATAAGGAAATGTGTGGAGGACTGTGTTCCTACAAAACCATCTGAGTGTTTCTTAATCCGAAGCCTTGGATGAACCAGGAGATCCACATGATTTTGAGGACCAAATCCCCGGCATTCAGGTCTGGTGACTCAGAGGTCTATAAGAAGTCCAGATATGACCTTGACAAAAGGCCAAAAGGGACTTCAGCTCAAAGCTGGAGGATGAGGCAGATGTTCAGCAACTGTGGCGGGGCTTGTATGCCATTACCTCTTACAAGAGAGCTAGACAGAGCTCTTAATGATAGCGGAGTCAGGGGATATGGGGAGAAGGCAGGAATGGGGTACTGATTGTGGATGACCTATTGTCTAAGGCGAAATCAGGAGGTAGCTCAGGTGAAAGCGAAGCACCACTCCCTGACGGGCTGAATGTGTTCGATGCACGCTTTGATTGGGAGAGCACTGATGTACCTTCCCCAGCCCCCATAGGCCCATATGGTATTGGGCTACTCTTTTGAAAGTGAAGCAAAATGTCACACGTAACCAGGTGGCATCACATAAAGTAATACATTAAAAAAATGTTGTAAGAGATTAATCTTATTCATTGCTATTTTCCTACCTATAATGCATGTCTGCTAAAGATATGATCATTTTAGATTTTTAAAATTCACAGAGCTTGTAAGATAAAACAGTTATGAAAAAATGCTTCCATGAGGTCACATACATGACCAGTCATATTTGACCTCTGACTATAAACAAACATTGTCAGCATAACATAAACATTTTTCTTGATAAGCTGAAAAAAATATGAACCATATATACAGTACAAAACAATATACCTGTAATGCTTTCAGAATTAGAAGAGATGTATTCCACAATTTTTCATATTTTTGGTCACACGCGTGACTAAGAATGGGCCTATTATAATCACAGTCACAGAGGCCGATGTCAGAAGATCCTTCGGGGGGTGGGGGGGGGGGGGGGACACTCGGAAAGTGTCTGGACCTGATGGTATATGGTATATCCAGTCGAGTTCTCAAAACCTGTGCAGACCAACTGATTGGAGTTTTTTTTTTTGCAGACATTTTCAACCTCTCATTATTGAGGTTTCCCACATCCTTTAAGAGGGCATCAATAATACCGGTGGCCAAGAAGAGTAAGGTGATGTGCCTCAACGACTATCGACCAGTGGCACTAATGCCCGTGGTGATGAAGTACATTGAGAGGTTGGTTATGGTGCATATCAACTCCTACCTCAACAAGAACCTCGACCCACTACGTTTTGCCTACCATCACAACAGGACAACGAAGGATTGCAATTTCACTGGCTCTCCACTCCGCACTGGACCACCATCTTAAAGGCAACGATTAGGAATTCTCTCTAATCGCCTCAATAAGCAAAGCTCCAATCATACTAAAAAGGGCTAATTTCATCCAATATAAGGCTGCTCAAAAGACACTCCCTCCACCTATGTAGATATACTCTCAACAAAATTTGACGTAAGTTTAATTTGAAGGGGAAAAGATTTAATAGGAATCAGAGGGGTACTGTTTCACAAAAAGGGTGGTGGGTGTATGGAACAAGCTGCCAGAGGCTGGAACTATCCCAACATTTAAGACACAGTTAGACAGGAACAAGGATAGGTCATGTTTGGAGGGATATGGACCAAATGCGGGCAGGTGGGTCTAGTGTAGCTGGGACATGTTGATCAGTTTAGGCAAGTTGGGCCAAAGGGCCTGTTTCTACACTGTATCGCTCTACGACTATGATGTTGGAGACATTTCCTGACAAAATCCTTAACTTTGCAAATTCACCAGAGCACCCTCACCAAAACAATGTGAAACAAACTAGTCATGTTAAAGAAAAGACCAATCATAGTTGGCAACTTGAATCCAAATACATTGGAACATAAAACAATAACTGAAATAATAGAACAATAAATCATTGATATCATTCTGTTAGAAATTTCAGATGCCAACATTGAAGGTACATTTTGCTTTGAGGTATCAGTGACAGTTTGTTCTGTTGCCATTGATATGAGTTATTTAGTGATCCTTGCCACGGAGTTGTCAAAAGAGTAATGTTTTTTTGTGGAATTGCCTTTCTTTAGAAAGTAATTTTTAACTCAATTGTGCAGGGTACATTTACATAGTGGTCAGGTTACTGGAGCAGCTGATAATGTCCTGGACTGTCAATTCAGAGGTTTAATTCTTACCCAGAGCAGAGAGGGAATTTAAATTTGAAACATTAAACAGATCTGGATTGTAAGAAAAATGCTCAACAACAGAAACCCTGAAATTCCTGGAGTGCTGTAAATATCCAACTGCTTCATCAGTACTCTTCAAAGAAGGAGTTCTGCAAACCTTATTTAGTTCAGCCCATACATGATTGCAGACACATCAATGCAGTTGATGCTGAACTTTCTCCTCAGTTCGAGGAGAATAGAAGATGGACTATAAATGTTGACATTCTCAGCAGTGTCCACACTCTGTGGGTGAAAATATAACAGTGTTTAGATCATGCACACTCTCTCACTCTTGGAGGATGAATCCTGGTACAGTGATCATATGTTGGATGATTCACATTCCACCATGCTAAGTCACTTTGCTTTTGACTTGTTGATTAAACTGGCAAAGTCACATATAATGTTGGCTGAGATGCATCACTGCTGTGTTCTAGATCTTGTCTAGTCTCTACCCTGGTTTCATTTATCTCCTACAGAAACATCCAGAACACGAACACGAACACACACACACACACACACACACACACACACACACACACACACACACACACCACACACACACACACACACACACACACACACCACTCTGCAACTTAAGAGGCTCATTTTCTAACCTTTCCTGGTTCTGAGGAAACTTTGTGTCAGGCATTGACTAAGTCCGACAAGAAAGAATTTAAAACCAACTTTCACTCTTTAATTCTATTTCTCTTCAGATATTGTTTGACCAGCTCTGTATGTCTGTTTTTAATTCAGATTTTGAAAGTCTAGTTTTGTGTTCCTTTGTGAACCAAAATGATTCCTTTGTGAACCAAAAAGGTATTAGCCAAATAAAATGACACTTGATGACTCTGTTAATGATTTCTTGCAACCCCTTAATTGAGACCAACATTTAGATTTTATTAATTGCTTGCAAATTCAAATACCTTATGTGGGCTGGAAACACATTTGAAAAGTTAAGAATTCGCTCCACAAAATATTTCAATTGTGTCTGATCCACAAGGCACATGCATCAGGGATTCAGGCACATCCTGCTTGAAACTGCATTTATTTTAATGGACAACAAGATTCAGGTGTGCATGCCTGAATTTCACAAACATATTCCAGCAGGTGAGGTTTCCGACAGTGTCTGGGATTGCATAAAATTGGCCCTTATGATCTTTGCTTCATTGGATGCAGTGTTGATATTGCAGGTTTTGATCTATAATTCATCATTATCTGGAGCTCCAAAGAATGCATTCTACAATTTTATGCAAATTTGTCACAGCTAAGACAGCATTTTGCTTCTCTCTTGGAAAAGGCTCAGTGGGAAATCTGTTTTATAACATAAAGTGATAGTAAATAGGACTGTTATGGTGATAGAATAATGCATGTATAACGGTTTTCAAATGTCTTAGAAATTGTTATTTTTGTGTGAATCATCCCCTCATGCATTGAGAAGCAGAGTGTAAAAATATAACAGAGATTTTCTTGGGTCTGAGCCCAGGTGCACTGGTGCAGCCAATTTCAGAAAATTAGCTGGGAGGGAGCACAGTTCTGCAATAAAATCCATCCTGTCTTCTCTGAGCTGTGACCCAGTGCTCGGTGATAAACAGAAGGACTCGGAGCCAAGATACATTCTTACTGATCTGCTTTGCAACTAGCTGAAGCCATATGGTCAATGTTTGTAGATAAGGCCTATACACATATAATTCATTACGTATGTAAGATTACCTGTCCTGCCGTGCATATATTCTGAGCTGTCTTACAGTCATCTGTTTCTCGATATAGCAGTAAAACAACAGATTTCTGCAGCCAGGGCAGCACAATGGGGCAGCTGCCTCACAACGCCAGAGACTCAGACTCGATCCTGTCCTTGGGTTCTGTCTGTGAAGAGTTTCCACCTTTTCCCTGTGACTGGGTGGGTTTTCCTTAGGGTGCTGCGGTTTCCTCCTACATCCCCAAAATGGTAATTGGCCTCTATAAATTTCCCCTAGTTTTCAGGGAGTGGATGCATAAGTGCAGTAAGACAGAACCAGCATGACTGGGTGGGCTGAAGGGCCTGTTTCTATGCTGTATCTTTTAATTAATCACTCCATCAATCTATGTTCTGATCATTAAAAAAATAATGCCAGCAAACTATTGGACAAAGACTATATCAATAACCTGACAAAAGAAGCTAAATAAAGCATTTAAGCATATGAACCTTCGAGGGACAATAAAATGAGGGTGAGAGGTAAAAGTCAAAATGCAGCCAAAACAGGTGCCAATATCAAAGATAGACAATAAAAGCTGGAATAACTCATCGGGTCAGACAGCATTTCTGGATGAAAGGAATAGGTGACGTTTCGGGTTGAGACCCTTCTTCATACTAGTTAGGGATAAGGGAAACAAGATATAGATGATGATGATGAGAGATAAAGAACAATGAATGAAAGATATGCAAAAAGTAATGATGATAAAGGAAGCAGGTGATTGTTAGCTGTTAGGGCCAGTGTTCGCCTGGAACAGGGATTGTTCAACACTTATACATTGGCAAGACCAAAAGTAGACTGGGCGGTCGTTTCGCTGAACACCTTCGCTCAGTCCGCCTGAACCTACCTGTTCTCCCAGTTGCTAAACATTTTAATTCTCCTTCCCATTTCCACACAGATCTTTCTGTCCCAGGTTCTTTCATTGTCAGAGTGAGCCTAAATGCAAATTGGATGAACAGCATCTCATATTTCGCTTGGTCAGCTGACAGCCCAGTGGTATGATTATTGATTCTCTAACTTCAGGTAGCCCCGGCATTCCTTCTCTTTATTGCTCCCCTACTCAAGTTGCACTAGCTTTTCATTTTCACCCAACAAACAGCTAACAATGGCCTGTTTCCTTTATCACCGTTACTTTTTTGCATATCTTTCATTCATTGTTCTTTATCTCTCTACATCATCTTCTATATCTCTCGTTTCCCTTATCCCTAACTAGGCTGAAGAAGGATCTCGACCCAAAATATCCCCCATTCCTTCTCTCCAGCAATGTTGCCTGTCCCGCTGAGTTACTCCTGCCTTTTGGTCTATCTTCAGTTTAAACCAGCATCTGCAGTTCATTCCTCCAACAGTTAAGAATGTAATAGTTGTTTTTGACAGGAACAAAGGCATGTGTGTGGCTTCCACCATCCGCTCACAAGGCAACTGACCATGCAGTGACAGGGGAGGAAGGATACACCAACTGAGTCTCGTTCACATAAGATGTCACAGATAATTTCAATAAGGGCTGTGTGGAGCATTTAGACGGTCAATTCACCAAAATTAGCAGGATGCATTAGTGACCCACAGTCCATTCATAGCATTTCCCTCATCCAAGTGTAGGAGAGTCTATCTCCTGGAGCTTAGACCCCCAAAGTCCTGATGTCACCAGCAATAGGAACTCTGGAAGTGAAGAGAAGGGGCCCCAACAGAAATGGCCTTGAAAACCTCTGAAGGTGGAAGATGTGGGGGGTGGAGCTTCACCACCTGCAAAAGATGGCATTGATTTTAATAGTAAGATTAAACGAGAACTTACCAGTTTGAAGTTTGATCTATATTTTATGAGGAGTTACGATGAGGGATTACATGAAGATCCCGCCAGCACGCATGCGCGACATTCTTCAAAGCAGCAGTATGAAATCACAGATAGTAGAGTTGACTTATAGGTAGTAAGATAAGAGAACTAACATACCAGTTGACCTATATAATAGAGGGTTGGGAGCGGAGGGCAAGTAATCCCTCATCGTAACTCCTCATAAAATAAAGATCAAACTTCAAACTGGTAAGTTCTCATTTAATCTTACTATTTTACTTCGGAGTCACGTGAGTGACTACGTGAAGATTTCAAAGCTCTGTGGTTTCATGTGCTGGAAACGAGTCCATGCTCACACACTGCCATAATAACCAATGGAGGAAGTATGTTAACGTATTTCAGACATGATCGGTGCTGAAAAACAATGATGTATTTATTATCAAATAATAATAATGACCCCTTACTTCAGGGAAATATTATAATACAGAACTCAAAATCGTGTCTGCAAATGTCTCAGGCTTGGCCATGGGTTTATTATAAAACCGCTGGAAGGTTCTTTCATTAGACAATCCCGCCATTGCAAGGATGTGGCCCATAGAACTTCCATCATCCTTGCTGCCGATGTAGCTGCAGCCCTGGTGGAATGAGATTTAAAAACATCAGTGTCCACCCCTGCTGCACCTATTACCACCCTAAGCCATCTTGAGATGGTCTGCACGGTTACTCTTTGATGAGGACGTTTATGACATCAATAAAGCCATTTCCCTGCCCCTGAGACTTTTGGTGACCTCCAGGTAATGTAGAAGGTGGGTCACTATACATGGGCGAATATCTATGGGGTAAGCCAGGAACTCCAATTTGAGGCCAGATGATCCAGGCCTGTTCTGTTTAAGTAACTCATATATGTGGAAAGTTATCTTATTTTTGGATGTTACCATGGCATCCAGTCTTAGTTTCTGCAGAGACTGGACCCGCTACGCCGTTATGAGACCCATCAGCATCACCATTTATACGTAGGTTTTGTTAGTGAAAGGGATTGGTGCCCAATCTCTGAGCAGGGTTAAGGCAATGCTAATATCCTAGGTCTGGGAATACCTAGGCCTGGGGGGATTCGAGTTGAAAATACCCCTCATAAGTTTTCGACACCAGAGGGTGGGATCTGACTCCATGGTGTTCTAACCCCTGTGCTAGATATGAAGATAGGGCACTCCTAGCACAGTTGATAGCACTGTAGCTCAAGCCTTCATCGAAATGTAGGCTCACCAAGAATTTCAGCACATCCATAATGATGGCTGTATTGTAAGTGGTGTTTGCCCTGGTACAGAATACCTCCCATTTTCTGATATATGTGAAGTACTGTTTCCTGGTGTCATCGAGATATGCCATGACAATATGTTTTTGTTTCCAAAGAAATGCCAATGCTGGTTTCAATATTTTAGTAAACAGTCTGGGGGCTGATGTTAATCCATTAGGTAGCGCTTTATACTGCCAGAGCTGCCCCATCCAGATAAATTTCAAATATCTGCGGTGATCTTTATCTATTGGTACTGAATAGTATGCATCTTTTAAATTGATGCAAGCCATGAAGTATCTCTTGGAAACTAGTTGTTTGGCAGTGACAAAAGTTTCCATTTTGAAGTGGGTGTACTGCACAAAAGTATTCAGTTGTGTCAAATCAATAATGATGTGGCATCTGCCATATTTTTTGTTTTTTGTGAAGATGTTTGACACAAACTCAAGAGATTCGTTTGGTTTTCTCAATTACTCCTTTTGTATGTAGTCTTAACAGTTCCGCATGACCTTCCAATTTCTCTTTTTGTGAAAGCACAAACTTTCAGCTAGGTGCATGCTGAACCGGAAGGAGGAGTTTGTGAACTAATTCCATTTTGTATCCCTGAATACTTTACAGTATGTAAGGTTCAGAAGTTATGGAACTTCATGCACTCCTAAACAAGTGTAACCTTCCCCCAATCTGTTAAGAAGTTACACATGCTATGTTCTGGAGGCAACCAGACCCACCTACCTCCATGGTTACCTGTGGTGCTGTGTTGGTTTCTTCCGTCCTTGCTTCCTTGGAGGTGGAAGCACTGTGGTGTGGGGTTGGCGCATCTTCCAAGAAGGCCGTTCTGGGGCATGGCCTAAAAAAGACCTTTGTGCTGGTTGTACGGCCTTCGAGCTTTCACCAGCTGTTGCTCTTTCGCTGTGGTAATGCGGTCTGCTGGTGGATGCGTAGGGGTGCTGCCGCCGAGAATATGAGGACCTGGTAGCGGACGACACTTTGATCATGCCGACGGCCTTTGCCTCTTCATCGAGGTCTTTAACCTGCTTCAGCAGGTTGGTCCCCGAACAGTAAAGTAGGCGGCTGTGCGCTGCTGGTTTTGCACAACCCCGCGAACTTGGGGTTTAGTGCAGGTCGGATGACACTCTTCCTGAAACAGTTAATCTCGAACTGTACATTACAGAAGAGTGCCAGGGCGTCCTGTTGCTCCTCCGACATATCCTTCCCATCCACTGACCTGGCAAATGCTGTAATTCCAGAGGCCAGTAGTTTCTGAATTTTTTGCATCTTTACTTCCTGGTTCCTGATGCCAGGACTGATGTTTCCCCAGATGGGGTTATTCACCGCAGGCACGTTGAGGGAGACACAGTTCTCCGGAGGTAAATACTTAGCTGCCGTGTCGTTCATGGCTTGTTCCTGTAGTTTGTGGTGAGGTAATTTATGCTGGCTGCCAGCTGCGGCTGCAATTGCAGTCCCTTTTGCGAAGGCATCGTGAACTTGGACACCATGCCGAGCAGCTCTTGTTCTTGCACCCCTAGCATGCTGGACAATTCTTCGGCCAAATCCCCCTGTTCAGAGTCAGTTCAGATCTGACTCCTTATGCTCCCCTCCGAGGAGGGAGAGACATTTGGCAGCCCTGTAAAATTGCTGCCGTGGGTGTCCTAGGAGACCCACGGTGACCAGACTCCTGGTGGAGTAGGTCACATTGGAGCAATTACTCCACCAACCGCTCCATGCGTGATAAACGACCGCTGTCGCTTCCCGCAGGCGGTGAGTCTTCCAGCCCGGACCCTGCCGAGTCTACGGGCTTGCCTGACTTTCGGGTGGCTTTACCGCCTGTCCGAGGTACACCTACGGGCTGTAGCGGTGCCAAGTCGGGAGCTGCTGGTTGAACGACTAGCAGCTCCGGTGACGTTGGCCGGTGCTGACTGCCCGCATTCCTGCGGTCCTCCGCATTCAGTTTTGTTGCGGTCCGTTTGGACTTAGTCGTCCACTTGTCCGTGACGGGTGTTGCTCTGTAAGAAAAAACACACAGAGCGCCCACAAAACGACCTCAGGATAGTGAGTACTTACCTGCAGGTCCATTTTAAATTTCCTGCTGGAGGAGCGACGCTCCTCCTGCCTGTCGCTTCGCAATGCGTTGGATGATATGTCGCGCATGCATGCTGGCGGGGCCTTCACGTAGTCACTCACGTGGCTCCAAAGTAAAATTACTTTTCAGCATCTCCGATACTCTGGGAAATTCTTAACCAATTAAAATTGAATATACGGGTTACATTCTTTTAAAAAGTAGTTGATTGAAACATATGATTATATTTATAAATATTTTAAAAATACCAATGTCAAGCAAATGTTTTAAAGTAAAATGAACCCACCTTCTTCCTTATGTGCCGTAGATCTTTGTTCCACATCTTCATACCGGCAGCTTGTCCTGAGAGGTGATCTCCCCGGTGTAATGTTGGCGAGTTGCAGCACGATTATGCTCAGCTAGGTCCAGTGCAACAGCAGAAAGAACTATAGAATTACAATCAAATCTGTGTGTAAGTCACAAACATTTCCATCGCACATCATTTGGTGATTTGGGATTTGCATTTGTTACAATGGCCTAATGCCAGGGGTTCCATTTAGAATGATTGGCAATGTTCTAGCAAAGAGAGGCATGAGCCTTTGGCACAGTTAAGGACCTTAGAGGAAAGGGAGGTTCAACAGTAGATTTTAAGGACTGATGAATGCAGATTGAAAGAGAGGAGCTCTTAAGAAGATAAGACTGTTAACAGTAACATGCAACGTAGCAAGGTGATGCATGGGAATCCTGTGATTATGGGATTGAGGGAGGCAGGAGGGGGGTCTTCTTTTCAAGATGAGCTAAAAGAGACCAGACTGGAGAGTATTGACTGATAACTCTGAACACAGGCCTTGGACAAGCAGGATAATGGCTGGGAGCACCATTGCAAGGTGCATGCAGTGGTTAAAGTTAAAGTCCTTATTTTTGGAGGTCAGGACTATTCAATACATTCCATGAATCAAGTAAATATATTTGGACAAATAAAAACATTTTTTGCTAATGGTGATCATTGAACCACAGGATTATCGGACAAACACATCTGTTTCACAACTGTTCTTCCAGGGTTGAAATCTGCCACCTTGACCTGGTCTGGCTCATTTACTGTTCCAGATTTATCAACGTGTTTGACCATTTATTGTAGTGATCTCTGAAAGTTCTTAGGAGGAGGTTAAGATAGTTAGCCATGCCTCAGCCCATGAATGAATGAACACTGCAGATTCATTCAAATCTCTCTCTCTTGAAAACTGAACAGAAGTAAAACGGTCTTAATTTCTTTTGGAGATGAGGTTACCAAAGACGGAGCACCAGGAAAGATGAGGCAGATTGAGAGCCACAGAAATAGAATGTGAATTGGAGTGTCAAAGCAGAGAAGTGGTAAAGTTTCAGCTCCTCCCCCAAGGGCATACAGGGAAAGAAGACGGGCTGTTAATTGCAAACGCTTTCCTAAGGTCCACTTGACACTGCAAAAGTTAACGGACATTCATTCCCAGCAAGTAATGCTGGCAGTGATTACAGTTCATTCAAATTGATCAAAATATTGTTTATGCAATGATACCATGTTGGTGGAGAGAGTTCGAAAGATCCATTTCATGCTCAAAATCTAGAATGTCATGATCATTGCTAGCTGTACAGATGCCAGCCTTCTTAATTAGTGTTGTGTGCGGAAAGAAGACAAACGTTTCCTCAAGTGACGTGATGAACATAAACACTTTCACTTCACTACTTCACTAATTGAACATAAAGCAATCTGGAGAAAAAGTAAAGAAATTAAAAGATGAGCTTTAGTTACATTTCACATATAAAGATGAAGGTACAGTGATCAACCTTACATAATACAAGGCATTAATGCAGTTAAATAGTTGAGAGTAGTTCCTTGCAAATTGATGGCTACTAAATGATTTGCAGATCAAGGTTGATGGAATGTGAAACCTCATCAACATTAAAGATCATTTTTGTGATGGTAATCATTATACAATAGAAGTATCTTGTTGTATGTAATACTCCTTTGTAAAGAATGAGAAATAAATCTTGTCTTGGCATTCTGTCGATTTGCAAAAGGAACAATTGACGTACAGTATATTGGTATGCATTTAAATCTTTAGAGAATTCCATGCCTTAATGAACATAATTGAATTTAATATGCACTCTCAGCCTCTGAGCATTTTAACGTTATTTCACTTTCTGAGATTTAACATCATGATTGGGAAAAATAATCAATACAAAACTGTTTTACATTTTATAAAGTGTCTTTCAAGCTGCTTAGTATTGCAACCAGACACCCATCTCACAATACATTACTGCCAAATGTAGCTTCAATTCAGTTCAATATTGCTAGCAGGCTAATCTGTGTTACCTTGTAAATCATAATTATCTTAAATATTAGTGGGACATTAACTGCAATATTCAATTTGTTCTGCCACTTTACCTGTCTTTGGTTATTAAATCAAAAACTAGTTTACCAATGTTGTTCTTAAATAACCACGTTATTGTTAGATTCTATTTTTGTTTCTAACTTTCTTTTGTATTTTCACAAATAACTTGATAATTTTGACGTCTAGAATCCTAGGCTCTTTAATATAGGTTAATCCATTCACAACCCAGAGATTATTGTTCGCAATGTTTGCTCACATAAACACATAACATAATTCTATGATAATCTTTTGTTCACTATCTTGGTGGTTATTTTTATGCAGGCTATTTATGCAATGGATATACTGTAGTAGAATAGTGGTTAGCAATCGAGAGGGCTGATCAGAAGCTAGTTCCGTCTTGGTATGTTGGGGAACAAATTCAATAAATTGAAATAATATGGAATTAAAAAGCAATTATGTTGTAAATGTACCACAAAAATACTGTTTTATGGTTAAAAAATAATTTGGTTGACCAACGTTCTTGTGGAATGAAATTTGCGACCTGATCTGGCCTAAATGTGACTCAAAGCAATGGGCTGGTTTTTAAGTGGTCACTGATTTCCAAACTTTCAAATAAATTCTAAGTGTATATATTTTAAATTCCTCAATTAAAGTAAATCAATGTCAATCTAATTACATTTGTCATCTCTTTATAGAATAAAGTAAATCAGAACAAATAGAAATTATTGGATTCATATACGACTTCAATGGTACTGACAAGCTAGAGAAATTGTGACCCTTGCAGTAATTACCATACAGCATCTAATAACTGATATATTTGACAAATATTATTATAACAGCCAAGGGTAAAATTATACATTTGCTCCATGTCCAAATAGTAAAAATATCTCCACTAAAGCTTGACATTTCTTGATTTCAAGTGGCACCTATAATTTTGCTGACAGTACTTTAGTCAAAGATGTGAGATCAACAAACTCAGCAGATATTTGAACATAGTAATGTCAAGTAATATTCCAGGTAGACAAAAATGCTGGAGAAACTCAGCGGGTGAGGCAGCATCTATGGAACAATATTCCAAGCAATATGGAGGTAATATTCCAGCGGTTTTGAGGGAAAATGGTTCTGTTGGAGGAGTCATTGGAGGAGAAATTCCTTTAGAAAAATCAGGTACTTAAGTAATTAATGGATTTGAGGATACAACCAAATAAGACAAAAAAATAGGAACAGGGATGGGCCCTTTTGTTACTTGGACCTGATCCATGTTTGAATAAAGTCATCCTTGAACTTGCATGGATCAGGCCCAAGTCACAAAACGGCCCACCCCTGGTGCTATTTTTTTGTCTTATTTGGTTGTATCATTAAACTTTATTCTGTTTTACAGCTAGCCCTAGGATAGTCCTTGGAACTGATGCACTCTGGCACCTGTGTCCATTGCTTTTCAGCTGTTTGGCAGCACAATCTAAAATTAAGTAAACATTTGGAATTGTGAAATAGACTGTGAATGGAAGCATAGGACTCCGCGTTCAGTTCGATGACTAGATGATCGGACTAATAAGACTGTGGGAGCAAAAAACTACCAAATACGCCTCGGGTCTTTAATGTGACCACATGTTGTTTATGCTTAGAATCATTAAATGGTAAATAGAAATCATTTAAATTCTAATTTTAGTTTTTCAGCATTCATCCTACCTCCTTGTCTATAAAACACCTGCACATGTTCCATGCCAAATTAAAACTCTATCTGTCAAGGTAAAGGTGCTATTTAATAAGTGAGTTAACACACATTAGATCAGCCAGGTTGATACAAAGGATGTGAATGGAAGCATGAAAAGCGAATTAATATAGCCAATGTATTCAGTACAAATGAAGTTACAATGTTAATGTTGACATTTAGATGGGCAAAAAAATTATGTACATTTATGATATAACAGGAAAGGGTTACATTTTTGTGTCATACAATTGCATTGAGTATCACCGCAACTCTGCTCCATAAAATTCTGCTCAACCTAAATAAACCTGAATATATTTTAATGCAAAATATTTGAATGTTGTAACTCACAGAAAAGAAAAGGACAAATCAGTTGATGTGATGTATCAGAAATCATTTAACAAGTGTACTCTGATTTTCACCATGGTCCAGGAGCTACGCCACCAGCATGCATTGAAGACTGGATTGTAGTAGGAATATAGGTGTCATAGGATTAGGGTTAGGAGATAATGATCAGGGTGCTGTTGTGATCAGTAAAGGGGCCGATTGTTCACGGTCTACATTTGGATTAGGGGACGAAGTGCCATATATGAAGTGAGCAGAGAGGGGGTAGACAGTTGGAACCTTTTTCCCAGGTGGAAATATCAAAGACTAGAGGATGTATGGAAGCTTTACGGTGAGAGGGTAAAAGTTTAAAGGTGATGTGAGAGAGAAATGTTTTACATAGGGAATCATGGGTACCTGGAACATACTGCCATAGAAACATAGAAAATAGGTGCAGGTGGAGGCCATTCAGCCCTTCGGGCCAGCACCGCCCATTCATTGTGATCATGGCTGATCGTCCCCAATCAATAACCCGTGGCTGCCTTCTCCCCATATCCCCTGATTCCACTAGCCCCTAGAGCTCTATCTAACTCTCTCTTAAATCCATCCAGTGATTTGGTCTCCACTGCCCTCTGTGGCAGGGAATTCTACAAATTCACAACTATGGGTGAAAAAGTTTTTTCTCACCTCAGGGGGTGGTTCATTTGCCCGTGTGTCAGACGACATATAGCTCGCTGTTTAATTACATCGTCATCCAACATGTTGACAGAATTGGTCGCCCGATGCGTCACTGAGTGCATCGTGTCGTCATTTCCGGGGATCCCCATGAGGAGGCTTCTGTCATGATCCCCCCGTGGGCGGTGGTGATGGTAGATCGGCATTTAAAAGGCTTCTAGGCATGTGAATTTGCAGGGAATTGGGGGTTATGGATCACATACAAACAGAGGAGATAAGTTTAACTTGGCAAGTTGGTTGGCACAGATATTGTGGTTCAAGGAGCCTGTTCCTGTGCTGTACTATTCCATGTTCTACATCCAGTTTTGCTGTTGAAGCAAAACTAATGGAAAAGGTGGCCTGTGAGGAGGATGCAGAGAGATTTCATGTGGTAAAGTGGATGGGTTACATTATTTAAAATATGAAAATATGTGAAGTCATCCAATTTGGTAGGAAAAATAGAGAGCCGGTTCATTCATGAAATAGTGAAAGTGGGAAAGGTGCTGATATCAGAGAGATCTGGATACCTTAGTACACAAATCACTGAGAAGCAGTCTGCAGATACACCAAGTAATTGGGAAGGCAAATGATATGTTAATTTTTATTGCAAGAAGATTTGAGTACAAATGTAGAGATAAACACAAAATCCTGGAGTAACTCAGTGGGACAGGCAGAAATACTGGAGAGAAGGAATGGGTGACGTTTCGGGTCAACCCTTCTTCAGACCGAGAGTCAGGGGAGTGGGAGACTAGAGATATGGAAGGGTAAAGTGTGAAAATGACAGATCAAAGGTTCACTGTTGGCTGAGGGGAAGGTGACAACGAGGCATACGATCAGTAAAATTAATCAGGAGGACAGTGCAACTAGTCAGAGATCTAGGGTGGAGGAGGGAGAGGGAAAGCAAGGGTTACTTGAAGTTAGAGAAATCAATACTCATACTACTGGGTTGCAAGTTGCCCAGGTTCTCCGACTGGTCTCACTAACAAAGGTTAATGAAACTGGCCTTACATACAAGTGGATTTACAAGAATGGGAGATGACCTAATTGAAAATCACATTTAAAAAAAATGGGATGACAGGTTTAATGCAAGATATTTCCCCTGGCTGTGATGTCCAGCACCAAGGTCAGAGTCTGAAAATAATGTGCCAGCTATTTGAAGGCGAGGTCAAGCTGTAATTTCTTCACCTTACAGGAAGTGAATCTTTAGAATTTTCTAACAAGAGAGATGTGATGACTCGCTCGCTAAGTATATTTGAATCGCTGCCTCAGGAAAGCAGCCAAGATAATGAAGGATCAACTACACCCGGTCATTCCTTCTACTCCCCTCTCCCATCAGGCAGAAGATATAAAACCCTAAAATCACGTACCACCAGATTTAGTAACAGCTTCTTCCTTGCTGTTAACAGACTGAATGGTCTTCTCATAAGCCCGATCTCCCAACCTAACTCTTTGTAACCTTTGCACTTTTGTTTTAACTACACTTTCTCTATAACTTTTACGCTATAGTGCATTCTAGATTCTGCACACTAGTATTTTTCTCTTTGCACAACCTGTTATACTTCT
The DNA here is from genome assembly GCA_035221665.1 of Okamejei kenojei. Lineage (NCBI taxonomy): Eukaryota > Metazoa > Chordata > Chondrichthyes > Rajiformes > Rajidae > Okamejei > Okamejei kenojei. The sequence continues at coordinate 79,099,157 of CM069131.1, forward strand.
GTTATACAGCTTGATTACACTCATGTATAATATGACTTGACTGGATAACACGCAGACAAAGTTTTTCAATGTATTTTGGCACAGGTGACAATAATAAATCAATACTAATACTAACACCAATATTGGAGAGTATATTAATAATCTTTTTAGATATTAAGGGAATTCGAGAAAAGAACAGAAAATTCACCCAAGCAGAAATTTAGTCCAGAACAATGGCTATATTCTGTACAAGATTTTTCCCACTTTGCCCCACCTTATTGTGTCCAGCATACTTAATTTATCTTTCCACTACTCAGCTTATTTTTACATGCAGCATTGCTATTTTCTCAAATACTTTACATGGCACAACATTTTACATTCTAGTAATTCCCAAAGTAAGGAGATTACTTTTGAGATCCAGGTTGGGTATGAGTAATTATTTTACATTTGTAGTTCAATAATACCAGTGTGCAGAATATAGTATTAATGCATTAATATATCATTAAAGTTATGGAGAAAGTGCAGTTAAAACATTTATGAAGGTCACTAGACTACGTGGGACCCATTGGGTCCCAGTCACACAGGAGACCTTGTCCCCCAACACAACCCATTCCCCAATGCAATGTTCCACCACTCACCCATAGCTCCTAACTGTGCAGGCGTGGCTCACTTCCCCTCATCCCCAAGCATGCCCTCCCCCTCCTCTTCATGTATGGTAGAGGAGGAGGGGAGGGAAGAGGGGTGTGTGGAGAGGGGGGGGTGTGTGGTTGGAGGGGAGGAGGGGTGTGTGTGGATGGGGAGGTGTAGGAGGGGGGGAGAGGGTGGTGTGGGGGGGGAGGGGGGTGTCTGGCGGGGGTGTGTGGGGTGGGGGGAGGTGTATATGTGGGTGGGAAGGGTGTGGGAGGGGGAAAGAGGGATGTAGGAGGGGGGTTGTGTGGGAGAGGGTGTGTATGTGGAAGGGGGTGTGTGTGCACAGGGTGGTTGTGTACGGGAGGGGTTGTGCGGGCAGAGGGGTTGCGAGGGGTTGTGGGAGCGGAGGGGTTGTGGGGGCGGAGGGGTTGTGGGGGGAGGGTTGTGTGGGGGCAGGTTGTGGGGGGGTGGTTGTGGGGGTGAGGGGGGCTTGTGGGGGTGGGGGGGCTGGGCTGGGCTGCTTGCTGCTTGGGGCTGGGCTGGGCTGGGCTGGGCTGCTTGGGGCTGGACTGGGCTGCTTGGGGCTGGGCTGGGCTGGGCTGGGCTGCTTGGGGCTGGGCTGGGCTGCTTCGGGTCCCTCCAATAGTCCAGTTGGAAACCTTCACCGTCCATCCTCAGCTCCAGTAAAGACGCAATGGCGCAGGAAGGGACGGTCCCAGGGTGTGACAGGAGAAGAGACTAATCCGTGCGGCACCGACTGGCAGGAGAAGAGATCGATCTGCGCACGCGCAGTTTTTAAGATTTTTAAACCTTGCTAACTTTTACGACAGTCAACCGATTGGAACGAAACTTGGCGCACTTGAAGCACAGGGAAAGGTGAGAGAATTTGTGAAAAATTGTAGCGCTATCGCAAACCGTTTTTGCGCAAATTGAAAGACTGCCAAACCGGAAGATAACAAGATAAGAGTTTTAGTTATGTATACGGCTTTAAGAGTTTTAGTTATGTTATGGCTTTAAGAAAAACATTGTATAAATATGTATTGCAATAAGCAAGCCAGAACTCTGGTCAATCAGACACAAATAAAAGAGCTTAAAACAAGTACATCTTGTTCACACACTTCTGATCATCCTTAAATACTATTTAGTGCATTTTAATTCCTTCCTTTCCAAAAGTCCCTCTCTAACCAAATAATTGCTCTATCTTTTATCTGTGTGGTCTGGGCATCATCAGGCACACTGATACTCTGGAACATGTCTATATCAAGAAAGAGGGAATACTTGAAATATTTAATATGTTGTGGATAAACACACAGGGCCTAATATGATTAATCTTGAGATGTTAAGAAGAACAAGGAAAGAGATTTCTAGAGGTCTGACGGAGATTTTTGCATGTTTCATAGCTGCATGTGGGGTACCAAATGACTCGATAATGTTGTTCCTTTATGTAACAATGGCAGTAGGGACGAGCCTGGAAACCTCAGACCTAACAGCTTTACATCAGATAGAGACATTGTTGGATTCTGAGGAACAGGATTTATATTCACATTGATAGGCTAAGATTGATATGGAGGAGTCAGCATGGGTTTTGTACAGTGTTATTACTGTCTCGCAAATCTGAGCTATGTATATATCTATATAATTAAAAGTCTAATTTCAAGAGCTCCTTCGGCCCATCAGTAATTATTCGCCCTGCAAGTATTAAACCTCACCCCAGTATTCTTCTCCCTCCCTTCATTTGCTCCATGTGAGATCCAGGCCAGGATAGACTATTCTCCTTCATTGTTGTGATCTGCAGAAAAAGATGAAAAATGTCTTAAATTGATTCTTCACGCTCTCCCCCTTCGCTCTCACAGAGCTTCTCACCTGCTTTGGGCAGAATTTCTTGCAGTTTCTGAGCTGCCAGCCCACCAGGCCTGAGTGACTGAGCAACCAGCCCACCAGGCCTGAGTGACCGAGCTGCCATCCCAATAATCCATTCGGACCACAATGTCCATACTAGCCCTCTGGAAATCAGTCCCTTCGGCCCACAACATACACACTAGCGCTTCAGAAAGCACCCACTGGCCAGCAATATTGGAATTGGTGGAGAGGTGGAATATTGCGTTGGGGTCCAGCACTCCTGTGTGAACATGAGACCCAATGGGTCCCACTTAGTCCAGTATACATATACAAATAACTTGGATGAGAATGTAGATAGCATGATTAGTAAGATTACAGACAACACGGACAATTGGTGGAGTTGTAAAATGTAAAGAAGGTTGTCTTAGGATATAATGGGATATAGATCAGTTGGAAAGTTGGGTGGAGCAGATACTGAAGGAATTTAAACAAGTGTGAGGTAATACACTTAGCAAAGTCATATTCTGGAAGGAGGTATTGTGAACAACAGGTACCCTTGGAACAACGTTGTACAGAAAGACCTTGTGGTGCAAATCCAATGTTCCGTGAAAGTAGCGACACAGGTGCACAGGGTAGTGAAAAAGACATTTGGACCTTTGCCTTCTTTGGCCAAGGCATTGAGTATAAGAGTTAGGACATCATGTTGCAGCCGCATAAAACATTAGTTAGTTTGCATTTGGAGTATTGCGTTCAGTTCTAGTCACCACACCACAAGAAGATACAGTATAGTTGCCACAGGGAGAGTACAGAAGAGATTCACGCCAATTTGCTGGATTTATTCTCACAAAAATGTAGGTGGCTATGGGGTAACCTCAGAAAGGTTTATAAAATTTAAAGGATATTTGAGCGGTAGGTTTTGCCCACAAATGAGGTGAATATGAGAATATGTTAGGCTGTTGTTCAGAGACCACAGCTCACTGTTCAACACCATCATTCCCTCCAAACTAGTTACCAAGCTTGAGCCTGAGCCGCCTGCCTGCCCCTTTTCAGAGGTTGCGTCCGTGCCTGGGTGGTGTTAGACAGAGCCTACGCGATGTCCACAAAGAGTGGCATCCTTGACAAAGAGTGTAAGATAGTTGTATAATAGTTTATCGTTTGTAATGTATTATGGTGGTGGGTTCTGTTTTGTTTTTTACTGTACTGTATATATTATTTTAATATTTTAATAAATATTTTTGATTAAAAAATAAATAAATAAATAGATAAATAATAAAGCAAGCTGGTTACTTGAGGAGGTGTGATGTTGTGGAGCTCCCGTCCAAACACAAACACGAGTGAGTTTGTCATATTTTTTAAATTCGGAGGTACAGCGGTACTTTAAACATCCTTGTGTATCACTGCGATGCTGCAGAGATTTATGTTAAAAGTTTCTTTTTTGGGATTGTGAGCATTCTTCTCAGGTAACTGCGTAGCCCCCAAAACTGTGGCAGGCAACCCGCCAGAAAACTGTGGCGAACCAAAAGGGGGAGAAAATCATTCTCGACTTGTACACCTGCGTCCGGAACAACCCCCCCTTACTGCCTCAGCGGGTCTGACTGGACCGGTCTGGCTTTCGTGCAGTGTGGGAGGATTTCTGCACCGTCTCAACTTTCTGCGCCTTGGAACTTGGAGCTAAAAGGACCTCCTTTCTCTCGGCATGACCGAGCGAGATAAGGGGCTTCCAACAACAATGACTGCAGGCAAATCCCTTTTGTTGCTGCAGAAGCAGCGAAGACCAGCTGGGATTGTCTGCGAAGGTCAGCAGCTTGCCAGGGAATGCAGGAGAGCCGGGATAGCTTGGCAAAGAGGTGGGGACGCAGCAGTTTTTCAGGTGAGTCGCCATTATCAATGTTCGAGGCAACACCACTTGCCTCCATCCTTCAAACTGTTCCATAGTTTTTTTGTGTGTGGACTTGGCCTCATGCCATTTGGACTGCCTGTGCATGTCTGCACTTTGTTTAAGTGCTTTGCTTAAATTATAGCACCTGGTACCATGCAGGGTCAGTGTTCTGGGGGAGTGGGCCCTTCTGGGAACTATTCAAAGGCGGCTGCTCCAGCTGCTTCAGCTGGTCCTCTTGGGGCCCGGTTTGCCATGAGGAACCTGCCATTCGAGCATGGGATAAGGTGCTACTTGCCCCACCAGATGACCCTGGAGGACTGTGCGGCTGCCCTGGCCATGGTGGCCAAGCCCGCAGACGTCATGTATGTGGGCAAGATGTTCGGGAAGGCCGTGTTCTTCCTTGAGTCTGTTGAGGCGGTGAACGTGGCTGTGAGTAAAGGGATCTCAGTGGGAGGAACATTCCTGCAGGTTGAGCCCTTGGCGACCACAGGTGGTCCTGTCCAACGTTCCGCCCTGCATCACAAATGAGGCCCTCCTTCCCCACCTTCACTCCCTAGGGAAGGTACTTACGGACATCATCCCAATGTCCCAGGGGTTCCGCAGGAAGGAGCTGCGGCACGTTCGTTCCCTCTGGCGCCAGCTGATGATGTTGCTAGACCGGGAGGAGGTAGTTGATGGGCGCTTCTGTGTCCAGCAGGATGGGTGTGATTTTACCATCTTCTGGACATCAGAGCATCCAAGGTGCCGTGCCTGTAAGGAACTGGGGCATATTCGGAGCTTCCTCCTCCGGTGTCATTACCCCCCTTCCCCCACCTGCTACCACCTCCCTTGTAGTTGAGTTAGGGAACACTGGGGTTGCGCAGAGCGTGGGTGGGTGGTGGGGAGGGTCAAAGGAAGAGGGCAAGGTGGCAAAGATGATAAAACACATGAGGAACAACACCCCCAGAGACAAGAACGTTCCACCCATCGCATCACCTCCCATTAGGGAGTCCGCAAGCCCCATAATCCAGCCGGGGGTGGAGTGGATCGGGCGGGAGTAGGGGTTGCCACATAGGAAGGTTTCTCACGTGACCCCAGAGTCTGTGAGCTCCTCCCCATCGAAAAAGAGAAGGAGAAGTCTCTCTAGGGAAGAACAGAAGGGGGACGAGCGGGAATCCTCCATGTGGGATGGGAGTACTGTGGTGGAGGAAGACTCTCACCCTCTGGTTCCAGCCTGGTCCCATGTTCTGGAGGGAACTCTTGGGTGATATAGAGCAGGAGGAGATTCCTGTTGTGGAGGGAGTCCCGCATCATGCACCCGAGGAAGCCCAAGAGCAAACCACCCAAGTTGAGGCACAGAACTGGAGTCAGAGACTGTAGGCGGGGATGGGGTAGGGGAAACCAGCCCTTCTTCTTCCTCAGGACCTGGCTCCAGAGGAATTCCCTGAGTCTGGTGCACCAGAGTCCACGCTAGGCCCAACTGGGGGAGGGATAGAGGCCCCCACTGCCCATGGTCTTGACTCCGCGGGTACATCTGTGGAAGGCCTCTCTGCCACTGGCCCCAGGGTTGGGATTGAGGCAGAGGAGAGACCAGTGGGTGGGGCAGGAGAGTCAAGGACTAAAGGTGTGTCCAAGGATGGGGATGGTGAGCGGGTGGAAGGGGACTCCTCGGACAATGAATCAATGGATGTTGTTGACAGTGACCGAAGGAGTGGTGATGGGATCTAGGGAGTGGGCAGGGCCGAAGATGTCCTGGTTGGGGTGCTCCTAGGCCTGGCCAAGCTGGCCACCTGCGAGTCACGGCGCTAGGCAGAAGAGGGCTTTGCCCGAGCCAGATGCTTGTCCCTTTACTGGGGTTACATCTGTGCCCGGGTGGTGTTAGAGAGGGTGGTGTTATTTGTAATATAGTTTGTAATTTAATGTCTGAATAATTTAGTGTCACCACAGTTTTGTTTTTCATTGGTTTTTGCATCGTGTTTACAATCAAATAAATTATCTTTATTACTAAAAGTCTGATCTTGACCACTTCCTGTTGTTCTGTATATTGATTTTAGAAAAAACACTGCCACTTACGGCTGTGATGATTGGCCTTCTTAATCAGCCCCCTCCGCTGCACAGGACAAGAGGATTTTTCCCATCGATGAAAAATAAAAAAGTTATTAGTGTTTAAAAAATGTTGAGATTCTCCCTCCTGAAGGCCACGCCCCTTCCAGAGGGATTATAAAACTTGGAAGTGTTGAGTGCAAGATGGGGGAGCAGGAGGGTCACGTCTTTCAGTCTGAGTTGTGAATACCACTGAACACATGTCTACTAAACTGAGTGGTTTTACTGACCTGTCAGTGCCCTTAATGTGGTTTGAAAATATAGTTTGGAAATGCTAAAGCTGTGTTTCCTTTGGTTTGGAAATGCTAAAGCTGTGTTGCCTTTGGTTTGGAAATGCTAAAGCTGTGTTGCCTAATTAAAGTTGCCTTGCCTAATTAAAGTTGCCTTGCCTTCTATATAATTAAAAGTCTAATCTTGACCACTTCCTGTTTGCGCTTTATATTGATTTTAGAAATAATGCCACCACATACGCCTGTGATTTTTGGCCATCTTACTCAGAGTCCCCCTCCGCTCATCAGTTGCTGAGGATTTTTCCCATCAATGAAAGATTTAGTGTATAAAAAATGTTGAGATTCTCTATCCTGTCAATCACGCCATGAAGGCCATGCCCCTTCTGGTGGGAGGGGGGGAGGGACTATAAAAACCAGAAGTATGGGCGTGGCTCAGTCTCTGCAAGATGGAGGAGGGAGAGGTCATGACTCGCTGTCTTTAGTGGCCTTTCACCCTGCTTGAAGTGGTAAGAAACTGAACTTGAATTTGGTGGCCTTGCACCGTGCTTGAAATGGAATTTCAAGGAATAGCCGTGAGTCAACTGCCAGCTCACCAGCCGTGAGTGAGTGAGCTGCCAGCACAACAGACTTGAGTGACTGAGCCGCCAGCCCAATAATCCATTCGGCCCACAATATCCATACTAGCCCTCTGGAAACCAGTCCCTTCAGCCCACAACACCCACACTAGCGCTCCAGAGCCCCCCCCCCCCCCCCCCCCAACTGGCCACCATTATTGGAATTGGTGGCAAGATGGAATATTGCGTTGGGGGACCAGCCCTCCCGTGTGTTGCTGGGACTCAACGGGTCCCACTTATTTTAGGTTTTGATACAACCCCCCCCCAAAAAAACTGGTTACAGCTATAGACTACAGCTCGGCGTTCAACACCATAATTCCCTTCAAACTGGTTACCAAACTGGTTACCAAAGTGGTTACCAACTAAGCTCTGCCCGAGCCGGCTACCTGCCCCTTTTCCGGGGTTATGTCTGAGCCTGGGTGGTGTTGGAGAGGGACTACACGCTGTCCACAGGTGCCCTGGGGAGCTGGGAACCGCGGGGGGTTGAATACATCCTTGACAAGGATTGTAAGATAGCTGTATAATCGTTCGTCATGTATTATGGTGATGGGTTCAGTTTTGTTATTACTGTACTGTATATAGTATATTAGTATTTGAATAATTATTTTTGATTAAAAAAAAATATATATGGTTATCAAGCTCACGGAACTGGGTTTCTGCACATTTCTCTGCAACTAGATCCTTGACTTGCAATTCAACAGACCACAATCTGTACGAATTGGCAGTAACGCATCCCCTTGAGAACCATCAGCACGGGTGCACCTCAAGGCTGCGTGCTCAGCTCACTGCTCTACTCAATTATGACTGTGTAGCCACACAAAGTTCCAACTACTTCTTCAAATTTGCCGATGACACCACCGTTATTGGATGAATTAGATCTGGTGAAGAGTCAGAGTATAGGAGGAAGATCAAATGGTTAGCAGACAACACAAAAGCTCCAAACTGCTACGTGTATACAGGAAATAGGGTATAATGTTCCGTGCAAGATAAAGTCCAGTAAAGTGTGATTGAAGATAGTTCAAAGGTCTCCAATGAGGTAAATGGAAGGTCACGACTGCTCTGTAGCTGGTGATAGGATTTTTCAGTTGTTTGATAACAGCTGGGAAGAAACGGTTCCTGAATTTGGAGGTGTGCATTTTCAAACCTTCAAACGTGTACCACTTTCCTAATGGGAGGGGGAGAAGAGGAAGTGACGGGGATGAGTCTGGTCCTTGATTATGTTGGTGGCCTTGCCGAGGCTGCGTGAAGTGCAGTGCTGCTGCAAGTACGAATTTCATTGTTTCAGTGCGAGACATCTGAAAATAAAACTCTTGACTCTTGACGCTTGAATATGTGGACTGAGAGGAGGTGGTAGAGGAAGATACAATTACAATGTTTCAAATGTATTTGAAGAGGCACTTGATAGAAAGGGAGTATAGACATTTGGGAATAATGTAGGATTATCCCAGTTAGGCATTCTGGCTGACAAGGATGAATTGGGCGTTTCTATGTTTACAATAGCAGAGAACATTTCTCTGCTATTGTGCAATTGTCATTGAACCTAATTCTACGTTTCTAAGTTTCTATATTCAATAGCAATTAATGCCAGTTTTCTCTTAAAGCAACACAACCTTGGTCATTCTGATATTTTCGGACATTTTTTTAATCTTGGTTCGCATAGAGAAGGTGGAGGTGGGGTGGGAGTGGAGGCTAGGGTACCTGCAATAAAAATGATGGCAAATCAATAACCCAATTCTAACCAGTCAACTTTGTTGTTTCCTCCAGTGTGTCCAGTGAATCCTCTCAGAAGATATCCAAGCAATATATTTAGAGGTTAAAGTGCTAATAACAGGATATTGGGATTTTAAATGAGGTGTACATAGGATACTTGAGCTCCCTGAAACCTACCAGTGAATGTAAGGTCAAGGCAAAGTGGTAATGGATGGAGATTGAAAAGTTGGCATTCAAATGACAAAAATCCTGGAACCTCATAAACTTTCTATGAAGAAATTACTTCAAGGGAATTATTCCGGGAAGATATTTGGCAAATTTTGGAGAAGTTTTTGCTAGATTTAGGGTTAAGATTGATTGAAAGATGCAACATTGAAACAGGCCCTTTGACCCATCGACTCCAAGGTGACCATTGATCATCCATTCACACTATTTCTATGTTATCACACTTTTGCTTCCACTCCATACACACTAGGCGGGAGGATTTACAGATACCGATTAACCTACAAACCTGCATTTAGAAACATAGAAACATAGAAAATAGGTGCAGGAGGAGGCCATTCGGCCCTTCGAGCCAGTACCGCCATTCATTGTGATCATGGCTGATCGTCCCCTATCAATAACCTGTTCCTGCCTTCTCCCCATATCCCTTGACTCCACTAGCCCCTAACAGTCTTTGGAATGTGGGACAGAATTGGAGCACCCGGAGGAAACCCATGTGGCACAGTGAGAATGTGAGAACAGTCAGCATCTGAGGTCAGGATTGAAACTGGTTCCCTGACACTATGAGGCAGCAGTTCTGCCAGTTGCACCACTGTGCCCCCCTACACTTTGTAAGCACTGCTACTCACTTTGTGAACTTTGGAGGTGCCACCTTGTTATCTGCACTTTGTAGCTCTCCACTTCCACCCCACTTTTTCTGCTGCTGCTGTGGTCCACAGGCGGACATTTCGACTCCACTACAGAATTGAAGACTCCAAGGCCAGACTCCAGTACTTGTGGCAGATCAGAATATCAGGTCATGCAGTATCAGATATTTGCAACATAACTACTGACTACTGACCCAAGAAGCTTAACATTCCGACACTGCGTTAAACTCCTGTCTGTATAACTACTGTACATCTACAAGTCTTGACAGCTTCCTCTATCTGTAGTTCTTCTGTGTAACTAACACTGTTGCTTCACACTTGGACAGGCAGGTGGCTCAGATATCTGACCTGACAGCTGAGTAGCTCTTGACCAATGTCTTTGGCACTGTGCTGCTCATGTGGGTCCTGGCGCTGACTGCTTTACTTGTACATGTACATACATGGATAAACTTGGCCATTGGAAGAGAAAGGTATTGATCTTATTTTCATTCACAATCTCACTCTTTTCAAAGCATCCACATTATGCAATGACTACCCATTTCTCTTAAAATAACAGGATTTATTGTGTAGGCGCAAGAAACTGCATATTCTGGATTTCTTTTGTGTTGTTTCCTCATGCCAGCTTTTATCCTCCATTTTTAAATGGAAAAATAAATTTAAATGTTTCCAAATTCCTCTGTATCTTAATAAATTATTATTTTTTTGATTAGCTCTCACAGATCTACTATTATTTTGTCCAGTAGGAGAGTTATCTAATTTACTGTGGACAATTTTATGCAGTGGTCAGGCAAACTTTATGTGTCTTTTTCCTTTCAAATACTGCAATAGTCACCTCATGATGCGTTTTAGAAAATTGATGTTCAATTATGCTGCTAACTAATATTGACTCAGTGCTCATTATTAATTATTCGTGGGTCTAGGGCACACTTGCAGAAAAATATCCAAAACATATTTCAGTTTTTCCATACCTTATAGACATTAAATTATCCAATTATTCCAAATGATATGAAATTCAAGATCCACATTGAAATTAGCCCTGCTTTATACTACAGAAACAAGGAACTGCAGATGCAGGTTTAATTAAAAAAAAGTCACAAATTACTGGAATAACAAAGTACTGGAATAACAGAAGATGTGAGACAAATAGATTGGAGAGTTGGAAATTGTGAAGCTAGAGGCAGTCATGTGGGTGGAAGTTGCCGGGGGAGGGGGGGGGGGGAGAAATAGGTGTGAATTCAGGTGGGCGGTGAAGAATGGTGTTTTGTAGTTACCTAAAATTGGAGTATTCAACGTTCATTCTGTTGGATTGTAAACTTTCACATCAAGCAAATTATGAGGTACTGTTCCTCCGGTTTGAGCAAGGCCTCACTCTGGCAATGGAGGAAGCCCTAGACAGAAAGGTCAGTATGGGAATGGGAAGAGGTGTTAAAATGATTAGCAACCGGGAGAACCAGTAGACAGATATGTCAGTATGGGAATGGGAGAGGAGTTAAAATGGTTAGCAACTGGGAGAACATGTAAGCCTTACGGATCAAGTGCTAATGTCTGGTGAAACAGTAGCTGAGTCTATGGTTGGTCGCACCAAATAACAGGAGACTACTTCTTCACCAGATCCAGTAAATGAGGTTGTTGGAGGTGTATGTCAACACATGTCTTACCTGCAAGGACTGCTGGAATCCCTGGATGGAGATATGGGTAGAAATATAGGGATATGTGTTACATCTTCTGAGATTGCCGGGGAAAGCACCTGGGGTGGTTTTGGTGGAAGGGATGAGTGAAGCAAGGAGTTGCAGAGGGAGAGGTCTCTGTGGAAGGTGGAACGGGGTGGGAATGGGAAAGTGTGACTGGTGGTAGGATCATGTTTGAAGTGACGGTAATGTCTGAGAATGTTATGTTGGATGTAGAGTTTGGTGGGGAGGGGGAGCAAGAAGGAACTATGGGACACAGGGGAGATGCGGGTGAGGGTACCATCTATGACAGGACGGGGGAAACCATGTTTACTAGAGAAAGAGGAATCTCGAATGTCCTAAAATGGACATCCACACATTGCCACATCCATAACTGAGATCAGGATCGTACCATGGTCTCAGGCACTGTGACTCAGCTGTACCACTGTTGGTAAGGGGGTGATCTGCTGCAATAGATTTTATGAGGGTGTAGCATGCACATTAGCAATTTTATTTCATAATTCTTTCACGGGTTACGTGTTCTTTAGTCTTGTCAGCCTTTAATGTCCATCATTGACTGCTTTTGAATTAAGTAGGCCGTTAAAAATCAATCACATTCTGGGTTCTATAGTCAAAGGTGGTGCTTAAATTTCAGATTTAATCCACTAATCTTAATTTAGATTACCCATCTGATTTGCAATTTGAATTCATGCCCCTGGATAAATCGTCCAATTTTCTCAATGTTAATTCAGCAATTTAACCAGTAGTCCCACCTGGCTGACCATGCTGTTCTCATCACATTACTGATCAAATGGGGTCATTAAATTGCTTGTGTCACTGAATCCAGCAGCAGGGATCCATGCTTCTGCAGTTCACTGTGCAGCCACCTCCAGCCACACCACTTCGGCACCTCCAGATCACAACGTCCTGTTACCATTGATAATGCAAGTATGTGGATCACAGCAGCCCCCATCATGACACCCAGTGAAAAGTCAGAGTCTGTACACAGTGTAGGAAGGAACTGAAGATGTTTAAGAAAGAACTGCAGATGCGGGTAAATCAAAGGTAGACACAAAATGCTGGAGTAACTTCAGCATTTTGTGTCTACCAAGGACCTGAAGATGCTGGTTTACACCAAAGATAGAAACATAGAAAATATGTGCAGGAGTAAGCCATTCGGCCCTTCGAGCCGGCACCGCCATTCAATATGATCATGACTGATCATCTTAAATCAGCAACCCGTTCCTGCTTTCTCCCCTATATCCCTTGATTCCGATAGACATAAAATACTGGAGTAACTCAGCGGGTCAGGCAACATCTCGGTAGAAAAGGAATAGGTGACGTTTCGGGTTGAGGTGCTTCTTCACACAATCTTTAAACAGTCTTTACACATCCATAATCCATCTTCTGTATCCCTTATGTTGTGTCACTACCCCAAAAACTCATCAAATACCATAAGTATCATCAATATTTTGATTGCCCCGAAGCCTTGAATATTTTAATATTATGATAGTGTTAAATTGTCTCTAAAAGGTGTGCTGCAGAAAATCCCCACACCTTCCCCACATGACCCGGTACATTGGGAAATTAAATAGAGCTGCTTGCATCAAAATTCTATTCACATAGTGGATTCAGACTTCAACAGCTCAAGGATCACACATATTTCCTCTCTTTTGATATAAGATTTCTCTTGAATATTTATGATACTGTATTTTTCCACGGAAACAGCTTGAACTTTGTTAATGTCTTTCAGAATAGAATCAAATGGATAAATAATTTTTAAATGCCAATATTATTAAAGAGGTCAAATTGTAAGCTATTGAGAACACAATCTGAAATAAAAATTTGGGAAAAGTTATTTTGTTGTCAAATGTTTATAGAAAGTTAGATTTTTTTTATTTAGAAATTTAAAAGTCCCACGATACATATTTTTTTTGTGACACCGAGAATCATTTTCGCAAGTAAATCTTACATTCCCATGATCTGAAAAGTACTTCCACTGTCCATTAATTAAGCAACAGTTCTGCCCACGCATTGACCCTATGTTATTTGTGTTCATGCCTAAGTATGTTGTAACACACACATTTTTACGCATATCAGTGAGGCAAAGTTGATTATGTGCTAATATGTTTTATTTCACTTGAATGAATGCATAGAATACATCTTTCAAAACATGGTTCAATTTATTCAAGGCATTCCACAAACTATAAATAACAATGTCTGCCACTATTGTAGTCTATAAATCGTTTCCAGGAATTATTATGCAAAACATGGGAAAATCTTTCAGAATTTCAGGATTATTCACCCACTGTATATGCTGCTGACTCCATTCCATAAATTGTCTCATCATCCAGAAAGGCATGTTCCTCATTTAAAATAGAACAAAGGTACATGTGGACATCTGCCTCGTTCTTTTTCGTCTTTATCTTCATTTATTGCCACTCTTTCAAAATGTTGGAACATGCTGCCAAACAGAATTGAGGGAGCACTTACATTCATTAGTTGCAGTGATTCAAGAAGAATCACTGCAACTTTTGGATTAATGCCAATGATCAACAAGCTCTCTGTCAAACCAGTGATGCCGCCACAATTTCCAAAATGACCACCACAGCAGATCTAATATTAGTTATCACCTGGCAGAGAACATAAGAGATCATGCAAGAGCCAACTCTGAAATGAAATGGTCATCATTTGGGTATTGCGAAAATTATTTGGACATAATTAATGCATTCCCTAAAGGATGTGACAGCAAATATCTGTACAATAGGATACTGAGTTGGATGATCAGCCATGATCATATTGAATGGCGGTGCAGGCTCGAAGGGCCGAATGGCCTGCTCCTGCACCTAATTTCTATGTTTCTATGTTTCTATGTATACTGCTATCCACCTGCAGACTACTGGGTGGACAATGATTTCCACTCCTGAGCAATACCCACATCACAAGAAAACCTGGATACAATGCCAATCATTGGATCTACTAGCATAGATGAGATAGTTTCCAAGTTTCTATTAACTGACATGTCATCTATAGCTCCCTCAAAGCCCATGGTTTCTCTCCGACATTTTCCAGATACCAGTTGTTTAATAGCCACTGACTGTACATGGGTGAACATTTATGGCAAGAACTGCAGATATTAACAACTCTCAACATGTTTTCCCGAGCAGTGCACCGCAAACACCTCATTTCACCAAACTGAACTACTCACTGGAGATTCAGCCTCAGGGTCTGGTCTAATGGGATGTAAATAACCCGAGTTATTGTACAGATATTTGCTGTCACATCCTTTAGGGAATGCATTAATTATGGTCCAAATAATTTTCGGCAATACCCAAATGATGACCATTTCATTTCAGAGTTGGCTCTTGCATGATCTCTTATGTTCTCTGCCCAGGTGATAACTAATATTAGATCTGCTGTGGTGGTCATTTTGGAAATTGTGGCGGCATCACTGGTTTGACAGAGAGCTTGTTGATCATTGGCATTAATCCAAAAGTACCCATTCCCACACAAAGAAAAAATTCAACTGGTGTTTGGGTTAGTATGTTCCTTGAAGTATGTTGCTTGAAGTTAATTTGTGGGATGTGTACAGCACAAGGAAGAACTGCATTCACGCTGCAGCCTTAATTTGCTTGAAGACAGCGATGGCAAGTTGCTGGAATTGGTACAATCCAAGTGTGAAAGTACATCCGCAGTTAAATAAGGAAACTTTGGCTTTGAGGAAATTAAGCTCTGTATGTATACTGTTTAGTCCAAGCTTGACGTGAACAAAGAATTTCATTGCAAACTCATATATATGGCAATAAACAAATGTATTCCTTCCAAGCCTTAATGTTCTGTGTCTTGGATGGAAACCTGTAGGAATTGGTTTGTCGTTTCAGCCTGCACTTTTCTGGGTGATCCAGGTTAGAAGGTTTGGGAGGCCCAGCCAAATAAGTGTTGTTTATTTGCTACAAAGGATCTTGCAGCTGGTGACACCATACAGGAAAGAGTAATTGTTTTATGTGGTCTGCAGCTGCCAAGCAGGCAGACGAGTTTGTCTTGTATTGTGTCGAATCGGTGTTGATGAAATTGCACGTATTCCATTGCACCCCTGATTAAATCCTTTTAGATACAGTGGAGGTTCAACTAACCATGAAGTAATTTATTTGTTGCAGGATGCCTGGCATATGACTTGGTCTAGCTATAGAATTTAAATGGCTGACCCATTTCAACAGCTGACTATTGCTGTCTTCCAGGATATTGACCTTGGGAAATTCAATGAAAATTAATGGATATTTTTAAGGCATTTTGTAAGATAGATAGATTCTTGATTAGTGCGGGTGTCAGGGGTTATGGGGAGAAGGCAGGAGAATGGGGTTAAGAGGGGATCAGCCATGATTGAACGGTAGAATAGATGATGGGCCGAATGGCCCAAGTCTGTTCCTATAACATTTGAATTTATGAACTTAACTAATGCTATTGAATGTTAAAGGAAATTAGTTAGATACCCTTTTGTTGAAGATGGTAACTGGCTGTTTTTTGTGCAGTGCATATGTTACATGCCACCTTCGTGACCATGCAATAACTATTCAGGACTCACTGCGAGCAAGCCTATATAATGACAGAACATTTAAGACAGCACAGATCATTCATCTCATTGTGTCAATGGCAATCTGAAATTAGCTTCTCATCTTCCACTTGCTGATTTGTAGTTCATAGGTGACAAATCTTTAAATACACATCCAAATACTTGCAAAATTCAATTTGCCGCCTCTTCAATGTTTTCAAGCAGTGAGTGTGAAATTCCCATAAGTTTTTCACATCTCTCCTCTAATCTTTCTACCAACAGTTTTAAACCATTACCTGCCTGCTTCTGTCCCTTCTGCTCTGGAAAAGAGCTCCTTCCTATTTACTCATATATTTTATTCATCACATGCAAGTCTCCCTTCACCCTCCTCTGTTTTGCTTTTCCAGTCTTTCCTGAAGACTACAATTTTCTAGTTCTGGGATCATCTTCATAAAGCTCCCGTGCATTCTCCCCAGTTCCCCTTTTCAGTATTGTGGTGACCTAGATTGTATGTAGTACACAAATTGTGACCACGGATAGTGCTGCACTCAGTTCTAATATAAGCAGAGTCATAGAGTCAGAGAGACATGCAGCGTGAAAACAGGCCCTTTGGCTAAACTTGCCCATGCTGACCAACCTGGACCTTCTACCTGAGGGCAGCGGGGAGATGAGTGAGTGGCCAGGTTGGTGTGGGTCCTTGATGATGCTGGCAGCCTTTTTGAGGCAGCGGTTGTGGTAGATCCCCTCGATGATAGGGAGGTCAGAGCCGATGATGGACTGGGCAGTGTGTACAACGTTTTGTAGTCTTTTCCGATCCTGAGCGCTGAAGTTGCCGAACCAAGCCACGATGCAACCGGTCAGCATGCGCTCTACTGTGCACCTGTAGAACTTCGAGAGAGTCCTCCATGAGGAATGATGTGCTGGCACTAGAGAGGGTCCAGGGGAGGTTTATAAGAATGATCCCAGGGATGAGTGGGTTAACATATGATGAGCATTTAATGGCAATTGGCCTGTACTTGCTGGAGTTTAGAAGAATGGGGGGGGGGGGGGGATCTCATTGAAACATACAGAATAGTGAAAGGCTTGGATAGAGTGGGTGTGGAGAGGGTTTCCTCAAATGGGAGAGTGTATGACCAAAGGTCATAGCCTCAGAATTAAAGGACGTTCCTTTAGGAAGACAAGGACAAATTTCTTTAGTCAAAGGATGGTGAATCTGTGGAATTCTGTGCCACAGAAGGCTAAGTCAATGTATATTTTTAACGCAGGGATCGATAGATTCTTGATTAATATGGGTGTCAGGGATTAAGAGGAGAAGGCAGCTGAATGGGGTCAGGAGAGAGAGATAGATCAGCAATGATTGAACGGCAGTAGACTTAATGGGCCGAATGGCCTAATTCTGCTCCTATCACCTATGACCTGTCTGTGGAATTCTCTGCCTCAGAGGGTGGTGGAGACAGGTTCTCTGGATGCTTTCAAGAGAGAGCTAGATAGGGCTCTTAAAAATAGTGGAGTCAGGGGATATGGGGAGAAGGCAGGAACGGGGTTCTGATTGGGGATGATCACGCATGATCACATTGAATGGTGGTGCTGGCTCGAAGGGCCAAATGGCCTACTCCTGCACCTATTGTCTATTGTCTATTGTCTATTGTCTATTGACCTTTTGACCTTAACAGTATATGATGCATTTATCCAGGCTTGGTTATTTATCTATTTTTAAACATGATAAACTACATAGGTTTATGCTATCCAATACTTCACACTCATCGCCCTTGATTACAACAACAATGGCATCATCCACTTTTTTGTGAAAGCAGTCACAAGATATTTATTAAGAATTTTGCCCAACTCTGCATCCAAGAAGAAATTACTGTTCTGGTCCGATTCCTTCTTTCCTTTGTTATCCTTTTGCTCTTTCTGTAGTTCCAAAGCATCTTTGAATGTGATTGTTGTGAATTTTCTGTGATTGTATTTGCTCGAATCCCCTTGATGCTCTTCTAATTTTACTTCTTTTGACGCTTCCAAGCTTTCTGCAACATTAAGCTCTTGGTTGTGCTGGAGTTACTCAATGGGTCAGGGAGCATTTCTGGAGAAAATGTATAGGTGACATTTCAGATTGGGACACTTCTTCAGAAGTTGTGGTGGAGGGAAGGAGGGGGGATGGAACTAACTTATTGGCCTCTGGCATAAGCGTTCCTTTTTGCCTTATCCTACCCTTGATGTACCTTGTCATTCCATGGGTTTAAGACTTCACAGACACCCACATGATTACTCTAAACACCTTGAATCACCTTCTTTCCAGTCCGTATTTGTTGAGTCACTTTTTTCTTCAGTTTGGCACTTTGGCTGTTGTGGGAAATAAATCGAGAGCTAAATTGTTTGTTTTTCAATCCATTTTACTGAAAGTCATACCAAACTAGACCTGTTCCTGCTTGTGGTTGTGTACTCTAATTAATCACCTGGGAGTCTACCTTTTGTTGGGAGGCTTTATGTTGCCAAAAACATTACAGAACCTATGAGAACTAATCTATGTTCTGAAATTTAGTGGTGACACGGATGAACGTCAATTGGCAACCAAATGATTAATACAGGAACATTAGGCCATTGCCAAATAAATGGTTCACTGAAGTAAGAAAGGAGAGCAAACTACCATAAAAAGAATTTGTATTACTCGTGAAGCGAATACATTCCTCTCTGATATCATTCTGAGAAGTGATTTGGCAAGGTGCCCACAGTCTTGAATTTCACAACTTACAGCATCAGAGGAAGGAATATAAATCCTCAAGACGTGCAGTTTAGCATACCTTAGCTTTCATAATAATAAACAAGTTCCAATAGCACACTGTGCCTTGTTTCTAAGCACATTGATCACTCGTCTACTTTGAAATCAAGGAACCTCAGGAGAACAATAGGTGCCGGTCAATAACAATGGCAATGGGATATTATGCATTCCTTGAAAGGCTTAACTATTTGTTTATTTCACAAAAAGCTGTTTTTGCTGGGAATGTCAGCTACTTTTGAAGCATCAACAGCAGTTTCTAAGGAAGTTCAGTAGGTGGTGTCAGTAGGTTGCAGCTGGGGAGGTTGTTTGTCCTCCAAGGACGACTATTCATGGGATCAACGCTGGAAAACACTTAAGGGCCTGTCCCACTTGGCAATTTTTTAGGCGACTGCCAGCATCATTGACTGAGTTTGCGGCATGATGCGGCGTGATGCGGCGTGATGACGTATGACGCATGGTGTTTTTTCAAGTGTCGCAACATTTGTTTTGTCGCCGCTGGATTTTGAAATGTTCAAAATCTTTTGGCGACACTGATATGATGCCGGCAGTTGCTGAAAAAATCAACAAGTGGGACAGGCCCTTTAAACGCTGGAAAATCTCACCCCTAGTTGGAGCGGAGAATCCACACAAAGATTCTCCGCCAGGTTAGAGCAAATGCTAGAAGCACTTTTACGCAGGGAAGGAAATCCTGGGGGGGGGGGGGGGGGGGGGGGGCAGGGGGGACATGTCCCCCCTCTGTTTAGAGAGGTGGGGGGACGATCACCCCCATTTTTTGTAATCCGGATTTTAAAACCTGGTGAAATCTCCGCTTTCCCCGAGACAGTGGGGGTGGGACTGCTGATCGAGGGCGCCGATTGGATGAGAGAGACGTCGGTCATCAGGCAATGGGGGTGGGACATGATGATTCAGCGCAATGATTGGAGGAGGGAGGTGTCGGTCAGAGGCGGAAGTATGGGGGGTTGGACTGAGGATAGAGCGCGGTGATTGGAGAAGGGAGACGTGCCAAAACACTCTCGACAGCCCTGGACGCAGACCTGCGACTCATCCGCAACCAGGATCGATCCCGGCTCACCGGCGCCGTCCCATCCCCACCCGAGTGCCCCCCCCCCCCCACACTCACCAGCTCAACTCTGCCTGTCCTGCCAGGTTAACCTACAGCCCTGCCTGGACTTGCGGGAAATATGGTCCAGGTTTACAGCCAGTGTGGAGAAGCAGCGCTGGTGTCCCGTCAGTCCAGACAGGGCTGTAGGTTAACCTGGCGAGACAGGCAGAGTTGAGCTGCATTTAGCACTGGATTGAGCCTCCGAAGCCTCGCGTGTGTTTGTGAGTGTGCGCATGCACGCGCGGCCGCCAAGAAATTGTGTCCCCCCTGTCCTCCGGTCCCCTCCATATTTTTCCATGCCTGCTTTTAGGTGATTTCAATGGAATGGAACAATGGCGAGAGACAATGGAAAATATCGACTCATTCAGCTCATCTTTGAATATTTGTGTTTTAAGTGATACAGAGTTAGAAAAACAAAATTGACCACCTAAAGGGCCTGTCCCACTTTCACCACCTAATTCACAATCTTTTTTACTCATGGACATTTTTCATCATGTTGGAAAAATGCCCCGACCTACTTGATGCCACAAGTATCCACGACCAGCATCACGACCCACCTACGACCTCCTACGACCTTGTGACGACCATGCTGCAAGTATGAGTCATGGGCAAACTCGGCAGAGGTTGTGAATTAGGTCGTGAAAGTGGGACAGGCCCTTTATAAACATTTTAAAATTATTTTAAAGTATTCTATATTTTCAATGTCCAATACATTCAAAATTACTCTATGTAATAGTTTTGGTTAAGTCATGAAGTGTGCCATAGACAGCAGTTAAACATCACAATTCTGACTGGAGTTTTTTTTTCAGCGGGAGAATTGGTGCACAGGCCACATCAGGAAGGATCAGACCAACTTTCCCCACAAGTTCAAATTGCTTGAGGAAAGCGAGAATTACTTTGGAAAATCCATGGTGAAGGCAGGTGTGTTACTGTAAACCGCAGACACTATCCAGCTATTCCAAACCATAAAAAAATAAATTACTCCTTTGAGGGCTAAATGTTTATTAAACGCTGAAGATGTACCGTTACGTTACCCAAATGTATGGCCCAAAGAAAACTGGTATTCAGCAAAAATAGTTTCCATCTCCTCTGGAAGCAGAAAACGGAATATTTTTAAGTTTCAATGCTGGGAAAAAGAAACAGATAATGGAATTTGTGCGAATATTCCCACAAATCCCTTTTGTTCCTCTTCTTACACACAGTGGGATCTATTCAGGGGAAGCCTAGCATTGTCATCCAATCAAACAATCCACCTTATAACGTACCATAATGTGATAACATCTAGGCTTTAAGTTGCAAGTTTGCAGGTTCGTAAACATTCTGGAGACTTAAGTTTCAAAGTGTAGACAGGTATTTTGAGAGGGTACCATGATGTTAACTTTAAGATGAAAAGTTACAGTGATACTTTCTCCAGGAAGTGGTCCCCAAATCTCTAAAATTATACAACTCTGATTGTGTGGGTGTGTGGTTGTGTGGTTGTTTGTGTGTGTGTTTGTGTGTGTGTGTGTGTGTGTGGTGTGTAGAACGTCTTGGGTCGGGTCCCTCTACCCCCTCCTCCTCCTCTCCCCTCTCCTCCTCCTCACCCCATCCTCTTCTTCTCCCCCTTCCTCTCCCCTCCCTGCTCTCCCCCATTCCTCCACTCCCCTCCTCTCACCCCCTGCTCTCCCCCCAATACTCTCCCCCTCCTCCTCCTCTCCCCCTCTTCTCCTCTCCTCTCCTCCTCCTCTCCCCTTTCTTCCACACTCTCCCCCCCTCATCTCTCCCCCTCCCTCACCACCCCCTCCCCTTCCCCCCCCCTCTTCCCCCCTCCCTTCCCCCTCACCAAAATTCCCGATGTTGGGGAAGTCCAGGACAAGGGGTCACAGCTTAAGGATAAGGGGGAAATCCTTTAAGACCGAGATCAGAGAGTGGTGAGTCCCCCTCAGTTCCCCCGGGATACTGAGTTGGAGATCCATGATCCTCTGAATGGCCCCCTGCACCTAATTTCTCTTCTTCCCCCCTCCTCTTCCCCCTCCTCTTCCCCCCCTCCTCTTCCCCCCCCCCTCCTCTTCCCCCCTCCCACTTCCCCCTCCTCTTCCCCCCCTCTTCCCCCCCTCTTCCCCCATCCTCTTCCCCCATCCTCTTCCCCCATCCTCTTCCCCCATCCTCTTCCCCCCTCCTCTTTCCCCCCTCCTCTTTCCCCCCTCCTCTTTCCCCCCTCCTCTTTCCCCCCTCCTCTTTCCCCCCCTCCCTTTTCCCCCCCCCCCTTCCCCCCTCTTCCCCCCCCCTCTTCCCACCCCCCTCTTCCCACCCCCCTCTTCCCACCCCCCTCTTCCCACCCCCCTCTTCCCCCTCCTCTTCCCCCCTCCTCTTCGCCCCCTCCTCTCCTCTCCCCTCCCGGGCCTCTCACCTCTCTCTCTCCCCCACCCCTCACTCCATCCCTCTCTACCCCTCTCTCCCCCTCCCTCTCTCCCCCTCCCTCTCTCCCCTCCCTCTCTCCCCCTCCCTCTCTCCCCCTCCCTCTCTCTCCTCTCTCTCCTCCCCTCTCCCCCTCCCCCCTACCCCCCTCTATCCTGCCTCCAACCCCCTCTCTGCCCCCCTCTCTCTGCCTCTGCCTCTGCCTCTCTTTATCTCTGCCCCTCGTTCTCTCTGCCCCCCCCCCTCTCTCTCTCTCTCTCTCTCTCTCTCTCTCTCTCTCTCTCTCTCCCTCTCACTCTCTGTCTCTCTCTCTGTCTATGCCCCTCTCTCTCTGTCTCTGCCCCTCTCTCTCTGTCTCTGTCCCTCTCTCTCTGCCTCTGCCCCGCTCTCTCTGTATCTACCCCCCTCTCTATGTCTCTGCCCCCTCTCTCTCTGCCCTTTCTCTCTACCACCCTTCCCCCTATAGATGCGCCTGTGAGTTGGGGGCTATGCTGGAGTGGATAGGGCGGGGATGAGGTGAAAGGAGTGAATGAATAATATTAATATAATATCAAGGGGGGTGGTTAGTGTGTGTGTGGGTGTGTGGTTAGTGTGTGTGTGTGTGGGGTGGTTAGTGTGTGTGTGACACTGCATGCCATCCCCCACGGAACCGCGCATTGAGGGGACGGAACCTAATGGGTCCCACTTGGTCTAGTCAACTATAAAATTGCTATGTTTCTCCTGTCGTCCTTACTTAATTTCCCTTTCATTTTTATACACTGGCCCTCACGTTCTCAATCCCTCCACCAACAGGAATAGCCCAAACCTCCACACTGTTCAGACACTTCATCATTTTCTATTTTTCTATTAAGCCTCCCCTCGGGCTTCTCCTCTCGTAAGAAACATTCATATTTCTTCAACCCTGAAACTGTTTTTGGAAATCTTTTATATCCTTTTTAATGTCTTCACACCCTTCTCATAATGAGGGAACCATAAATGAACACAATACTTAACTGAGGTTTGACCAGTGTTTTATAAAGCCTCAGCTTGACTTCACTACTTTTATGCTCAACACCTCATTTGATTAAACCCAGGAATATGTTTGCTAATTAGTTACTTTATCAATTTGCCTTCCCACTTTCTCACCGATTTGTGCGAACATATCCCAGGTCTCCGCTCCTGCACCCCTTTCAGAACAGTATCCTTTATTCTACATTTTCTCTCCTCATGCTTTTACCCAAAATACATTGTGTCAGAGCTCCCCACTCCAAACATCATCTGCCGCACATCTGCCCAGTATCCTGCCGCTATTTCATGTTTCATATTTCCTTACAACACAGAAGGCCATTGAGACCATTGAGTGTATGCTAACTCTCATAACATTTGCACCAACCCCACTCCCTCATTTATTTTCCTGTAATCTATTCTCGCACATATTTTCATTTATGCTCCCTTTTATAATGAGTCACAGAGTAATTCAGCAAGTGAACATTGGCGTGGCTTGCCAATGCCATCCAAGGTGCCCCATTTACACATCCCACTTGCCTGCGTTTTGGCCAATAACCCTCTAAACCTTTCTTATGCATGTACCTGTCCAAATGTCTTTAAAATGTTGTTATAGTTTCTGCTTTAACTACCTCCTCTGGCAGCCCTTTCCTTAAACCCACCACCCACTGCATGAAAAAGTTGTCCCTCAGTTTCCTATTACATTTTTCACCTGTCACTATAAACCTATGTCCTCTGGTTCTTGATTCCCTTATACTGCGTAAAAAACTCTTTGTATCTACCTTATCTATTCCACTCATGATCCTATCTATATTACTAAAAGTCTGATCTTGACCGCTTTTGGCTCACTATGGTGTGATTTCCGAAAGAACGCCGCTACCTACGGACGTCATTTTTGGCCAGCTCGCTCAGAGACCCCCTCTGCCTTCCTGGACCAGAGGATTTTTCCCATCGATGAAAAATCAAGGAGAGATATGAATGTGTTTTTTTTAATTGCCATTCTCTCTGCTGCCCCTGCTAGAGGGAGGGGGAGGGACTATAAAACCAGGAAGTGGTGTGCCTCACTCAGTCTCTGCAAGATGGAGGAAGCCAGAGCATCTCTCTGAGCACATGGCTACTCAACTGTGAGTGCCCTTAATGTGGTTTGAAAATGAAAATATGGTTGGTTTGAAGTAAAAAGGCACTGCCTGCAAATGTTTGTTTGGGTGTTTTGGGCTGAAGTGAAAAGGCACTACTGCCAATGGTGGCTTGGGTGCTTTGGGTTGAAGTTAAAAGGCACTAATTCCAATAGTGGCTTGGGTGCTTTGGGTTGAAGTTAAAAGGCACTACTGCCAATGGTGGATTTGATGCTTTGGGTTGAACTGAGAAGGCACTACTGCCAATGGTGGCTTGGGTGCTTTGGGTTGAAGTTAAAAGGCACTACTGCCAATAGTGGCTTGATGAAGTTAAAGGCACTAATTCCAATAGTGGCTTGGGTGCTTTGGGTTGAAGTCAAAAGGCACTACTGCCAATGGTGGCTTGGGTGCTTTGCGTTGAAGTTAAAAGGCACTACTGCCAACATGTGGCTTGGGTACTTTGGGTTTAAGTTAAAAGGCACTACTGCTAAAAGTGGCTTGGGTGCTTTGGGCTGAAGTGAAAAAACACTACTGCCAATGGTGGCTTGGGTGCTTTGGGTTGAAGTGAAAAGGCACTACTGCCAATGGTGGCTTTGGTCTGAAGTGAAAAGGCACTACTGGCAATGGTGGCTTGGGTGTTTTCGGTTTAAGTTAAAAGGCACTACTGCCAATGGTGGCTTGGGTGCTTTGGGTTGAAGGTAAAAGGTACTACTGCCAATGGTGGCTTGGGTGCTTTGGGTGGAATTTAAAAGGCACTACTGGCAATGGTGGCTTGGGTGCTTTGGGTTGAAGCTAAAAGGCACTACTGCCAATGGTGGCTTGGGTGCTTTGGGTTGAAGATAAAAGGCACTACTGCCAATGGTGGCTTTGGTGGTTTGAGTATCTTCCTGTTTGCACTCTATATTGATTTTAGATAAAATGCTAACACTTACGGCTGTGATTTTTTTGCCCATCTTACTCAGTCCCCTTCCGCTCAGCAGGTGCAGAGGATTTGTCCCATCAATGGAAAATAAAAGTGTTATTTGTGTTTAAAAAAATGTTGAGAATATCTCTCCTGTCAATCACGCCATGAAGGCCACACCTTTTTCGGTGGGAGGGGGAGGGGTAATAAAACCCGGAAGTGTGGGTGTGGCTCAGTCACTGCATGATGGGGGAGGGAGAGGTCACGACTGTCTGAGCTGTGAATTAACTGAACACACTGAATGTCTACTACTTCTTCTTCTTGCGTATGGAGTGTACAGCCTGAAGTTGTAAGACAACTTGTTCTGTTTGATCTTTTGTTTGTGCACGCCAGGTTGATTGCATTTGTCGAAACAGGGTGGACCACTTGAAGGTTGGAATCTCCCACCCCGACTGTCTACTGAACTGTCAGTTTTGTGTTTTGTGTGGTTTTATGGTGGTTTCACCCTGCTTGAAATGGTATGAAACTACAATTGAATGTGGTGGCCTTGCACCCTACATGAAATGGTATGAAATTGCATTTGAATGTGGTGGCGTTGCACCCTGCATTAAATTGTATGAAGCTGCATTTGAATTTTGTGGCCTTGCACCCTGCTTGAAATGGTATGAAACTGTGCTTGCATTTAGTAGCCTTGCACCCTGCTTGAAGTGGAATGAAACTGCACTTGAATTTGGTGGACTTGCACCCTGCTTGAAGTGGTTGGAAACTGCACTAGAATTTGGTGGGCTTGGATCCAGCTTGAAGTGGTATGAAACAGCAATTGAATTTGGTGGCCTTGCACCCTGCTTAAAGTGGTATGAAACTGCACTTGAATTTGGTGGCCTTGCACCCTGCTTGAAGTGGTGGGAAACTGCTCTTGAATTCGGTGGCCTTGCACCCTGCTTGAAATGGTAAGAAACAGCACTTGAATTTGGTGGCTTTGCACCCAGCTTGATATGTTAGGAAAATGGATTTGAATTTGGTGGCCTTGCACCCTGCTTGAAATGGAATTTCAAGGAATAGCCATGAGTCAACTGCCAGCCCACCAGCCGTGAGTGAGCTGCCAGCACGTCAGGCTTGTGGGACTGAGCTGCCACCCCAAGAGCCCATACCAGCACTCCAGAAAGCCCCACCCCACTGGCCACCAATATTGGAATTGGTGGAGACGTGGAATATTGCTTCGGGGGACCAGCCCTCCTGTGTGAACATGGGACCCAACGGGTCCCACTTAGTCTAGTACATCTCTATAAGATCAGCTCTCATCCTCCTACACTCCAAGGAATACAGTCCTAGTCTTCCCAATCTCTCCCTATAGCTCAAAATCCCAAGTCCTGGCAACATCTTCATAACTCCTCTGTATTTTTTTCCAAATTATCCACATGTTTCTCCATAGCAGGTAACCAAAATTGATCACAATACTCCAACCGTGGCCTCAACAGCACTTTGTAAAATAACGTCTAAATCAGTACCCTGACTTCTTCTTGCGTGTGGTGTGCACAGCCTAAAGTAGATCAAGTGACATGAAAAACTATGTCTATTTGTTTGTGCACGTCGGTTGCATTAGTTGAAACGGGGTGGACCACGTGAAGGTTGAAATCTCCCACCTCAGTACCCTGACTGATGAAGGCCAATGTGTTCAAAGCTTTCTAGACCAACCCATCTACCTGTGACACCATTCTCCAACTAGCTGCCTGTATTAAGATTTAACTTTACATTAGTCAACTAACCTATTCGCCAGTACATCATTAGAATGTTTGAGAAAACGGGAAAATATGTAATGTCCACACGGACTGCACCAGAAGTCAGAAACAAACATGGATTGTTGGGGTATTTTGTATTTCACAATATTGCCAATTTTTCTGTCATCCCCAAATTTAAAATTATGCCTTGGGCTCCCAAGTCTAGTTCATTGAAACAGATTAAAAATAAACAGTGATTCCAAAAATGATCCCTGTGCAACACCACTATTCTCCATGTTCCTGTCTGTAATACAATCATTTAACATAGCCCTCGGTTCTCTGCTGCTTCGCCCACTTAGCATTCAGACATGAATGTTCATTTTTTAAGTCTTTGCGTCAACTTTGGCAATATGCATGTTATGTGGCACTCTTGTCAACACTGTACATTACATTGGCAAAAACATTCTCTCAAATTGGTTCAAGAAGATTTGTTCATAGCAGGCTAATGCTGTGCTTGCTTGAACTAAGAGACACAAAAATCTGGAGTACCTCAACGGGACAGGCAGCATCTCTGGAGAGAAGGAATGGGTGATGTTTTGGGTCGAGACCCTTCTTCAGACTGCCTTGAAAGAATCTATTTTTCTTCAACGTGACTATCAATTGTTCCCTGGATCAGCGTTTCTTGAAGCTTTTCCACCGCTGAAGAACTGACAGGGCCTTAGTTGCTTGGCTTATCCTTATTTCTTATTTAGAACAAGGGAGTGGCATTCACTGCTCTGCAAGTCATTGAGGCATTGGAAGAGGAGTAGATTTATACCCTCATGCCCTTAAACATCAACTAAAATAAAAAAGGATAATATTTTGTTTGCAGGAGCAAACTGTGCATAAATGGGCTGCAGCATTTCACACTGTGCAACACTTCTAAAATATTTATTTTTTAGAAGTATTTTGGAATGTTCAAATACTCCCCTCTGCATGAAAACAGTTGCTATCGCCAGCACTCTGAATCAACCCTTGCCAATGAGCACATTTTTCCATTCTTCATCAGTTTTATTTTCAATTCGTTGGATTGGTTGAACAGGTGCAGACGGGGAAATCAGAACATTGAGATAACAAGCCTTAGTCTCTTGTCCAATTACTTGCGCCAACGATATTTCCTGCTGATTGAATTTGATGCGTTGGAGTGCCTCAACATATTTCATGCCATAATTGCTTTAAGACCACTAAATCTGTGCAAACATATTGTGAACGCTCAA
This sequence comes from Okamejei kenojei, assembly GCA_035221665.1. NCBI lineage: Eukaryota > Metazoa > Chordata > Chondrichthyes > Rajiformes > Rajidae > Okamejei > Okamejei kenojei. The sequence goes on from CM069131.1 coordinate 79,127,457, forward strand.
AAGCTGAAATGAAAATAGAAAATGCTGGAAGTGTTTGCGTGCTAGGCACTAAATTTAAGTGATAATCTAGTCTATCCCAGATTCTTCAGGAGATTGATGGCTGTCCATGAAGGTCAAGGAAGTACAGTGCACCCTCACCTGTCTGAAAGGGTGTCTAGAGGTCTCATATATGATTGTGTTCCGATTTTCACTGCACAATGAGAAAAGAGCAACTCTGCATTTCTAGTGGGGAACCAAAGTGACTGCTGATACTACACACCTCTGTACGATCACAGCTTCCTGCACTCTAAGGAATAAAGTCTTAGGCTGTCCAACCTCGATATAGCTCAGGCCTTTGAGTCCTGGCAACATCCTGGTTACAGGCACCCGTGCTATTTTTGGCATACATCAATGATCTGCCTTCGAAGGTCCACTCAAAGGTTAGACTCTTTACGGGTGATTGTATTCTCTATAATAGAATACAATCCATGGAGGATTCGGAGAGACTCCAACAAGACCTTGATGCTTTAGTCAAATGGGAAGGAGATTGGCAGATGTCTTTCAATATAAGTGTTAGAAGAATGAGTCACCGACAGGATCCGGTTACCATGAAGTACAAGATGGGGCGCTCCACCCTGGAAGAGGTGAAACATCATCCCTATCTGGCAGTGGAACCTAGCAGTGATTTGAAATGGTCTACTCACATCAACCAAACAACCACTAACAGAATGCTGGGATTACTGAAGATAAATATTTATTATTGCAACAACAGAACTAAGTCCATAGACTCTGTCCAACAAGACTCTGATAAGACCCAAACTTCTGGGATCCACAACACAAAACAGATGGGGACAAGTTAGAAATAATTCAAAATAGAGCTGCAAGGTTTACAGCAGGGAGTCCAGTATCATTAAAATACTTGCTGATCTTGAGTGGGAAACTCTTCATGACCGTTGGACCAAATTACGCCTGACGACCATTTATAAAGAAGCACACGGGTTTATTCCAAGCAATATCATGAGTCATCTTCAATCTACAAATTCATCCAGACAACCAAAGACCAGGCAATCAGGGGTTTTCAAAAACAACATCATCCCAACAAATAAAGACTGTTATAGATATTCACTGTACCCAAAGAAAATTCACGAATGGAATCATCTTCACCATGACATTTGCACTGCAACCGATGTCAAGACCTTCAAGATCAAGTTGGAAACAATCGATATTAAGACGCTGACTTCTAAGGCTCACTTTAATATTTAATTGTGACTTTCCACATGACCCTCCTAACATATGTGACAACCAGTGATGGTGATTATACATCAAGATACAGATACAGATCTTCTCTACACTCTTTCCAGCTTTACGACATCCTTCCTATATCAGGGTGACCAAAACGGAACACAGCCTCACCAACTTGCCTGATGTTTTTCAACATTACCTCCTAAAGCTGCATCCTTTCCATGTGAAGGATAAGAGTTTGTGGAACATAGGAAAACCACCAGCAAAATGATTCCACTCATTTTGCACACAGTATTGCTCTGGAGATATATCACCAGTCGTTCATTGTTGTTGGTTCTATGTCAAATAACTCCCATTTAACGACTTTATAGGAGCACCTTTTCTGGAAATGTGGCAGCCATTGAAGAAAGTGGGAAATTAGTGAAGTGAAAAAAATTGTCCTTGTCAGATTATCCGATCTTGAAAAATGAATTAGATAAAAGCAGTACTCTATTTAAGGACATTTTTTCTATGTTCTACATTTTTGTTAAATCATACTTCTCGAAGAGTATGGTGGGATGCATACCGACTGATTATATCATGGCCTGATTCAGAAATTCGAATGCTCGATTAAACTGACATCTAAACAAAGTCGATAAAAATTGTGTTAGGGTATTAATACAAATAATATTCCCGAGTATGGAAAATCTGCCAGTCAAGCGCTGCCAAACTCCAAATGGAGTTTCATTGTAATTATTTACAGAGATGAATACGCATATTCCTTAAATTTAGCTAAACATAAATTTACATACTGCTTTACAGTAGCATTATATACTGCAATTCCCTTGGCGATCACTTCAACACTACAAGCTAAACTCAACTTCTCCACAATATCCATTGTAGGTTGATGTAGATCCCATGTTCTTTTACAAATAGTCCTCAGATACATTAAAATGTTATATCCTGTTCCACGGCTCTTATTTAACAATGCATAGCCATAAATAGAGGGTGACCTATTTTCCTGAATATCAACTATAACATTAAACTTAGCTCAGTCTAATTATGCTTGTTAACTATTGTGACCGTTACAATCAAACTTTGTTTTTAGTACATTACTCGAAACATACCCAAACCAAATCATTTTCTATAACAAAAATTGAATTGTTTGAAGCATTCTGCAGCTCAAACAGCATCACTGGGGAGGGAAACAGATAATGCTTCAGGTCAAAAACCTTCATCACAAATGTAGAAGTAACAAAAACAAGTGCCTTTAATGCTGCAGGAGACAGAGGTGAGAGATCAAAAGGAATGTCCGTGATAGAGCTCCCGCTGTCCCTATTGAAATATTGGAGAGAACATAGGAGGGCCCAGCGTGGGGAACCGTCGTGAGGGAGGGGAGAACAAGGGTGGACCTGGCACGGGATACTTTGTAACTTTGTCAGCGCTCTTCATGTGGCGATTATTGCCTACCTTGGTATGCAAGCAAAGAATTTCACTCTGACTTGTCACATGTGTCAATAAAGTACTGAATTCAATTCAATGATGCCAAACTAATCTCTTCTGTCTGCTTATTCTACATATCCCTTCATTACCTGCAAACTCATGAGTCTCTCTAAAAGTCTTCTAAATGCCTCTATCCTATCTGCTTTTACACCATCCCAAGCAAGGGGCTTCGGGCATCCACCACTTTGAGGTATGTTCTGAAAAACATAGCACATGAGAAAATAATATTAAGTTGACTGGCGAGATCATTACATGTATTTAGGTTGATAAATATTTGGAATAGCAGGAAACTAAAGTCTGCAGGGCATTGGCACAGGAGAGGAGTTGGTTCAGCCATGATTATGTTGAATGGTGGAAGAGCTTTCAGGGTAATCTTGAGGGGCTGAGTGGCCAACTCCTGCATCTATTCCCCTGTGTTATTTTAACAGAAGTGAGGGACACTGGCTCTGGGGGGGGGGGCTGACTGTACAGGGGAAGCACAGACATGCAATTTGTGAAACCTTTCTCCTTTGAAACCTTGAGGAGCAAGTTTTCAGCTAGTGACTTCATCAGTTTTGAAGGGCTTGCAAGAAATCACCAGCTACAAGAGGAAAGCACCCCGCTCTTTGGACAATCGGCAGCTGACCAACAACCTGAATGAGTTCTACTGTAGCTTTGACAAGCAGAAACGTAACCCTGGTACCCCCTCCCCTACCAACACAGCCTGACCCTAGTTTGAAAAGATCTGTGGATGATGCAGTCCTGGGCCTGCACTTCATCCTCCAGCACCTATAGTGCCAGAGGACCAATGCGAGGATTTTGTTTGTTGATTTTTGATCTGCATTCAACACTATTGTGTCAAAGCTACTACACTCCAAACTTTCCAAGTTGACTGTGCCTGAACCCCTCTGTCAGTGGATCACCAGCTTCCTAACAGACAGGAAGCAGCATGTGAGGCTGGGAAAGCACATCGCGGACCCACAAACACTCAGCATAGCAGCATCGCAAGGTTGTGTACTCTCCCCTCTCCTCTACTCTCTACACCAATGACTGCACCTCCACAGACATCTCTGTTAAGTTTCTCAAGTTTGCGGATTACACAGCCCTGATTGGACTGATCCAGGATGGGGAGGAATCTGCCTACAGACAGAAAGTGACACAGCTGGCATCCTGGTGCCATTGCAACAACCTGGAGCTCAATGCTCTTAAGACTGTGGAATTGATTGTAGACTTGAGGAGAGCTCCCCCTCCCCTCACCCCACTCACCATCAACAACACTACAGTAACACCTGTGGAGTCTTTTAAGTTCCTAGGAACCATCATCTCCAAAGACCTTAAATGGGGGGCCATCATCAACTCCACAGTCAAAAAGGCACAACAGAGAATGTACTTTCTGCGGCCGCTGAGGAATGATGGTCCAATTCTAAACGGCCATCGTAGAGTCTATCCTCACCTTCTCCATCATGGTCTGGTTTGGCTCAGCCACTAAACAAGACATCTGGAGGCTGCAGTGAATCGTCCAATCAGCTGAGAAGGTTATTGGCTGCAACCTTCCCTCCATTGATGAACTGTACACTGCAAGGGCCAGGAAGTGAGCGGGTAAGATCATCTCTGACCCTTCTCACCCTGGCCACAAACTCTTTGAATCACTTCCCTCTGGAAGGTGACTCCGGACTATTAAAGCTGCCACAGCCAGACATAAAAACAGCATTTTTTCCATTCTCTAATCAATAACCAAAAATCTGTAGCCCCCTTTTGCTCTGGTATTTTATTTAATTCACATGTTTAATCAATAATGTTTTATTATTAATGTTTAATGTTTTATGTGTCACTCCTAACTGTCACTGTATGTCATGTTGTCACTTGTGGGTGGAGCACCATGGCAAATTCCTTGTATGTGAATACTTGGCCAATAAACTCATTCATTCATTCGTTCATGTTCTTTCTTCATCTGTGTATTGCTAGTGCTGAGCTGTCATGGGTATTATACCTTCAAGCAGTGAACTTTTTGTAGAGTTTAGACTTTAAAGATACAGACCTTTTAGTCCACCGAGGCAGCACCAACTAGCGATCCCTCAATACACTAGTACTATCATTCACACTAGGGACAATTTACAATTTTACTGAAGCCAATTAACCTACAAACCTATGCATCTTTGAAGAGTGGGGGGAAACCGGAGCACCCAGAGAAAACCCATGTGGTGATTGGGAGAATGTATATACTCCGTCCAACAGCAGTCGTAATGAGGATCGAACCTGGGTCTCTGGTGCTATAAGGCAGCAACTCTACCCCTGCTCCACTGTATCACCTTGCACTATTAGCTCTGTACTACAAAGTGATGGGGTTGTGTTATAATGATGCTGCTTCTGTCAGGAGCCCTGCAGCTCATAATTTAATGCTTTTTTTGATGTGGACACATGGTTACATTATTGCACACCTATTTCTGAACAATGTAATAATTGTTTTCCTGGCACGGGAGATGGAGTGAGCAGTTTAGCTCCAGAGCTGCAGGCAGTGGTGTCCATATTCACCAGAGAAGGAGAATATCCAGCTTCCATGCAGCTGAAATAAAAACAGAAAATGCTGAGAACACTCAGCAGGTCAGGCAGCATCTGTGGAAATAGCAACAGCATTAATGTTTCAGGTCAGACCCTGTGTCAGAACTTATGTTACAGTGAAGTATTTTTTTAAATTGCAATGGAGTAGTCGTTCAGGTCCGTGAATCTTCATCAACTTTTTGATGAAGAGTCTCAGATTGAAATTTTAAGTCTGCTCCTCTTTCCACAGATGCCACTTGGTCCGCTGAGTGTCCTAACACTTTTGTTCTTCGTTAAGATTTTCAATATATGAAGACTTTGTGATTTTCACTTTAGGTAGTTGTGCCTAATGTAAGAGTTGGAGCTTGACATTTTAAAAGGCAAATATGTTGTGATATATTTAACATTTTCTCGTCTTTTATTTCCTTACTCAGGACTATTTCAGTGTGATTGAAATGGTACTTTGTTGTAACATAACACATGGCACAGTTTCAGGTCTAACTTGGTTTCAACCTCCAGGATGAAACTAAAGAGGACATTTCTAGACTGGAATGGATCCAGAAAAATGTGTCATGATTTTAAAGCAGAAATCAGGAAAAAAATGGTGTCTCGAAGATCATTTCAAATGTGGAGTTGTTTCCATCAGTGAACCTTGGTTGCTGGTGCAAACAAAGTTTTCACAGATGCATGTCACAAATTTTGAACAGTTGAAAGCATTGTGATAAAGGTCTAATGTGAATAAATGGAATTTAGCTGCATTTCATCCATGATCTAACAGAGTGGTGGGTTTTGGTTGAGGTGCTGACTACGGGGCTGTCTTTATGAGGTTTGTATGTTCTCCCTGTGAGCGCATGGGTTTTCTCCGGGTGTTCCGGTTTCCTCCCTTATTTCAAAGACATACAGGTTTGCAGGTAAATTGGCTTCTTTAAATTGTCCTTGTTGTGTCGGATGTTATCTAGGATAGAAACTAGTGTATGGGTGATCACTAGTCAGCGTGGACTCGGTGGGACGAATGGCCTGTTTCCAGACTGTATCTCTTAGCTAAACTAAGTCCAACAATGTCTCTGTGAAGTTCATAGCCATCTAATAATTGCACCAACAGTAAGGCAATTGCCAAACACAATTCTGAAAGCAGCAGCACAAACAAAGCTGCATTTTGTCACCTTTTGCCCCAGAATGTAAATGATTCACGTCCTTTGCAATCTGCATTATTGGGCATTGAAAATGCATGATCCAGAAGCATTGCTTTGAAACGAACAACTGTTTCTAAGGGTGCAGCACTGTTTGAGGATTTGTTTCCAATTTTTCTCTAATTCAAACAGAAAAAAAAACCGCCACTGACTGAACCAGCAGGATTTTTGCGAGAAGAAGCTGGCCTCTTTTCAGTGCGATTGCCAAATTAATTGCAAATGCATCTGAAAGGATTTATGTTCTGCAGGCTAAGAACATAAAAAATTGGCATGAGGGCACATACGATTATTTAAATAGATCTTAATACAGAGCAAAGTTGTGTTAAACTCAAACCTGGCTTCAGAGGAAAAAGCACATTGTTCCATACCATACCGTTGCACTCCCACCCAATCCTGCGATTGAAATTATATTGGCACTGGGCCACCAGTAACAACAGCTGGAGTATTGTATCCAATTCAAGGTACCACATTTTAGTAAAGATGTGAAGGCTTTGGAAAGAGTGCAGAAATTAAGTCACATAAAGTATATTCTTTACACACAATCAGCAGTTGGGGTATAGAATGCAGAGTTCATAAATATTAAATATAGTGTTCATAAGTATTTGAAAGGGAATTATTTACAGGGTCATGGGCAGGACATGAGGAGTGACACTAACGTTATTGTTTTTACAAAAAGCTGGGATGGACACCATGAGCCAAATGGCCTCCTTCCACACTTTAATCAGTTTGCATTTCTGTAATATGTAATTTTTCTTGCTCCAAATTTTTTTTTTCTTAATGCAAAAAAACAGCACATGTAGAATATTGACATGAGCATAACTAAAGATTAAGACAAAAATATACCCACTTTAGGTTGAATTAGGAAACTGTGCTAAAAAGTGGACAAGCTTCTGCTTGTATTAAGTAACATTTCATTGGCATTATCAGGAAAGCAAAAGCTTCTGTTAACAAGCATAATCAGACAGTGTAATTGTTTTTTCTTTCTTTCCATGAAAATTATTCCTTTAGATTTTTTAAGATTGGTTGTCATAGTTAGCTTTTTAATTGTTCTTAGCAGTGCCCAAGGCCTGAGGAAATGAATGCAATTTGAAGAGCCTTCCTGAACTTGTCCAATCATGGGAATCTCACTAATATCTCATTGGAGCCTGGCCAATTCCGTGGGTGGGGTCCAATCCCAATAGAATGCAACTCAATCCGATGTGTGTGGTCATGATGTGTGTAGTTTTGGGCAAGCCAGAATTTATTTGTAACTATGGCGATCATCAGAAATGTGAAATACTGAAATGTGACTGGTCACCAAGAGACGTGCCTGTTTAATTGTCATATGCACTGAAAAAGAGACAATGAAATTCTTACTTGCAGCAAAATAACAGGCCTGTGATCACAATAAACATAAATCATATATAAAAAACAAAAACAACAATAAATCAATAACCCCAATACTAGTGCAAAAAAGCACAACATTCTTAGTGCAACCAAAGGCAGTCGGTAGTTCATAGTTGATCTACGTATTGTGTAGTATTCAAGAGCCTAATAGTTGTTAGGAAGATATTCTTGAGCCTGACAGTCATGGTTTTCAGACTTCTATGCATTTTTTAAATAGTAGGAGTGAAATGAGAGCATGGCCAGGGTAGTGTGGGCCCTTGATGGTGCTGCTATGGATCCCTTCGATGGTAGGGAGATCAGTACCCATGATGGACTGACTGGTGTCCATTCACTCTTTGTAATCACTTTTGCTACTGCGTGTTTGAGTTACCGAACCAGACTGTGATGTAACCAGTCAATATGCTCTCCACCATACACCTGCAGAAGTTCGAGTGAGTGAGTATTTGTTGACATACCAAATCTCCTCAAACTTCTAAGGAAATAGATGCTTTGATGGGCTTTCTGTATGATTGCATCAATGTGATGGGCAAAAATTCAATTCACTTAATAATTCCCAGAATATCTTAATTTGAATCTAGTGCTCACAAGTGGAATGAATATTTCAAGTTCAAATTGCTAGTAATGAATTTTATTCTGCACAAATTTGAAATCAATTGGATTATAAATTTCAATAACAAATTGTAGTAAAGATTAAAATACCAAATGGTTTGCCTGATGTCATAACCTACATTTAGAATTAATTTCAGTGTTTGCCATTTACTAAATTACTGAGGCTGAATTAACAATATGATGTAAAAATATTTTGTCTTTTCAAGGAAGTTTCTTCAGTTTATCCAGATCAACCATTATGCTTTATTACTGCCCTGTAAAATGTTTCTTTGTATTTATTTTTCTTCTAAAATGCCTGTGTATCATTTCATGTTATCACACAAAATTGTTCTGAAGGATGCCATCACCCAGAAATTCAATCCAGTTCTTCAACTTTAAAGTTGATGTAAGGTTATCATTGTAGATTCTAGTTTCTTTCTGATACTGGGTTCTATTTACATTAGCATTACAGACAGGGAGAATTTCTTAAAACAAGCTCTTTGGATAATTGCACCTCGTGTCTCCTTTTATTTAGACTTTCATTTTCTAATGAAGTAATTGAAATACCCATTGAAGATAAACCCTTTGTTTATTTTCCTAATGGTTGGAGATGGAGCTCGGTGGAGGAGAAAACAGCCTTATTTTTAACCACTTTATGAGACATGGGCTTTGCTAGCCTAGCCTGCATTTACTGCCAATCCCTAATAGCCCATGAAAAGGTGATTGTGAGCTATCTTTCTTGAAGCATTGTAGTCATTCTGACAAAGGTACACTCACAATGCTGTTATGGGAAAATATCTAGGGTTTATATTAACAATGATGCAGGAATGATAATATATGGTGTTATTCAGAGGGAAACCTTCAGGTGGTGTTTCCTTAATAGGTTTTGCTAGTTAGTTCATTTGTTGAGTTATTGTTAAGTGCATAGAGGTACTGTGAAAAGCTTGTTCTGCATTCCAAACATGAGTATGATAGACCCTCTTCTGTAACAGCACGCAGGGAACCGCCACATGCCAGCACCGTCATTGGGTATTTTTAAAGTGAAGATTGATAGACAATAGACAATAAGTGCAGGAGTATGCTATTCGGCCTTTCGAGCCAGCACCACCATTTAATGTGTTCATGGCTGATCATCCCCAATCAGTACCCCGTTCGTGCCTTCACCCCATATCCCCTGACTCTGCTATTTTTAAGAGCCATATCTAACTCTCTCTTGAGAGCATCCAGAGAACCTACCTCCACCACCCTCTGAGGCAGAGAATTCCACAGACTCACGACTCTCTGTGAGGAAAAGTGTTTCCTCGTCTCCGTTCTGAATGTCTTACTGCTTATTCTTAAACTGTGGACCCTGGTTCTGGACTCCCCCAACATCGGGAACATGTTTCCTGCCTCTAGTGTGTCCAAACCGTTAACAATCTTATGTTTCAATGAGATTCCCTCTAATCCTTCTAAACTCCAGTATACAAGCCCAGCCGCTCCATTCTCCCAGCATATGACACTCGCCATCCTGGGTATTAACCTTGTAAACTTATGCTGCACTCCCTCAATAGCAAAGAATGTCCTTCCTCAAATTAGGGGTCCAAAACAGCACACAATACTCCAGGTGTGGTCTCACTAGGGCTCTGTACAACTGCAGAAGGACCTCTTTGCTCCTGTATTAGACTCCTCTTGTTATAAAGACCAACATGCCATTCACTTTCTTCACTGCCTGCTGTACCTGCATGCTTACTTTCATAGACTGATGTACAAGGACACCCAGATCCCGTTGTACTTCCCCTTTTCCAAACTTGACGCCATTTAGATAGTAATCTGCCTTCCTGTTTCTGCTATCAAAGTGGATAACCTCACATTTATCCGCAATAAACTTCATCTGCCATGCATCTGCCCACTCCCCCAACCTGTCCAATTCACCCTGCATTCTCATAGCATCCTCACAGTTCACACTGCCACCCAGCTTTGTGTCATCTGCAAATTTGCTAATGTTAGTTTGAGTTCCTTCATTCAAACCATTGATATGTATTGTAAATAGCTGCGGTACCAGCACCGAGCCTTGTGATACCCCACTAGTCATTGCCTGCCATTCTGAAAGGGACCCATTAATTCCTGTCTGCCAACCAATTTTCTATCCATGTCAGCACTCTACACCCAATATTATGTGCCCTAATTTTGCCCACTAATCTCCTATGTGGGACAGTATCAAATGCTTTCTGAAAGTCCAGGTACACTACATCCACTGGCTCTCCCTTGTTCATTTTCTTAGTTACATCTTCAAAAAAATCCAGAAGAATAGTCAAGCATGATTTCCCCTTCGTAAATCCATGCTGATTTGGAGCGATCCTGTTACTGCTATCCAAATGTGCGGCTATTTCATCTTTTATAATTGACTCCAGCATCTTCCCCACCATCTATGTCAGGCTACCTTGCCATAGAGGGAGTACAGAGAAGGTTCACCAGACTGTTTCCTGGGATGGCATGACTTCCATATGAAGAAAGACTGGATAGACTTGGCTTGTACTCGCTGGAATTTAGAAGATTGAGGGGTGATCTCATAGAGACTTACAAAATTCTTAAGGGGTTGGACAGGCTAGATGCAGGAAGATTGTTCCCGATGTTGGGGAAGTCCAGGACAAGGGGTCATAGTTTAAGGATAAGGGGGAAGTATTTTAGGACCAAGATGAGAGAATCGTTTTTCACACAGAGAGTGGTGAATCTGTGGAATTCTCTGCCACAGAAGGTAGTTGAGGCCAGTTCGTTGGCCATATTTAAGAGGGATGTGGCCCTTGTGGCTGAAGGGATCAGGGGGTATGGAGCGAAGGCAGGTACAGGATACTGAATTGGATGATCAGCCATGATCATATTGAATGGCGGTGCAGGCTCGAAGGGCCAAATGGCCTGCTCCTGCACCTAATTTCTATGTTCTATGTTCTATAATTCCCTGTTTTCTCTCACCCACCTTTCTTAAAATGTGGGATAACAATAGCTACCCTCCAATCCACAGGAACTGATCCTGAGTCTATAGAACATTGGAAATTTATCACCAATGCATCCATGATTTCTAGAGCCAATCCTTAAGTACCCTGGGATGCAGACCATCAGGCCCTGGGGATTTATCAGCGTTCAGTCCCATCAGTCTATCCAACACCATTTCCTGCCTAATGTGGATTTCCTTCAGTTCCTCAGTCACCCCAGATCCTCTGTCCACTACTATATTAGGAAGATGGTTTGTGTCCTCCTTAGAGAAGGCAGATCCAAAGTACCTATTCAACTCATCTGCTATTTCCCTTTTCCCCATAATAAATTCAACTTTTTCGGTCTTCAAGGTTCCAACTTTGGTCTTAACTTTGGTGCTTAACTAGGTCAAATCAGTCAGATGAAACTCAGCGGCAGGAAGAAATCCACAGTCCGCAGAGCATCAGCACCCTACGGGATGTGGCAGAAGTTTCAGGCAACAGTCCAAGACGCAACCAGGCACATCGTAAAGTGGAGAACATGCAAGGACGTAAGCCATTGGTGAAATGGCCAAAGTCTAACAGCAAGGAGTGGGAAATCATCAATGCAGATGTGAGCTTAATCTTAAGTGGTATCAAGGGATCAGCAGAAAAGAAGTTGGAGAAGATGGGTGATCTAGTCTACAGCTATCGAAAGGAGAAATTTGGTGAAAAGGAACAACTCAACAGGAAAGATAGGCCTCCTCCCCCCAAGTCCCGTCATCTCCAGGAAATCCAACGACTTGTTAAAGAAAGAAGAAGCCTGAGGAAGGCGTGGAATAAAGCAACAGCAGAAGAAAGGGAGGGCATCAATCTCCTTCAAAAGGACCTAAAACAGAGGTTTTCGAAGCTGCGCAGAGCGGAGAATTTAAGGAAACGATGCAAAAAGAAGGAAAAAGCAACAACAGACTTCTACAAAGATCCCTTTAAGTTTGTGAAAGGCATTTTCACAAAAGAAAAAAGCAGATCCCTGAAAGCGTCAAAACAGGAGGTTGAAGGACACATCAGAACCATCCACACTGATGAGTTAAAAGATGAACCGATTTTTGTCCCTGCTGACATCCCACCAATCTTCACCCCCACAACATCAATTTGACATCAGCCCTCCCAAGTTGAGTGAGGTAAAAGAAGTAGTGAGGAAGGCAAGAACGGCCTCTGCACCAGGCCCTAATGGTGTTCTGTATTATGTCTACAAGAATGCCCCAGATATTTTGAAATTCCTCTGGAGGAACATGAGGGTTGCGTAGGAAAAGGAAGTTATCCCCAAAGCCTGGCGAAGAGCAGGGGGAGTCCTGATCCCAAAAGAAAAAAATTCTTCCATCATCGAACAGTTTTGGCAAATAAACCTTTTTAACATAGAGGGCAAGATCTTTTTCAGTGTGGTGGCAAAAAGACTTACAAAGTATCTGAAACAAAACCATTTCATTGATACGTCAATCCAAAAGGCTGGCATAGAAGGCTTCTCGGGATGCCTTGAACATACCAGCATCATATGGCATCAAATCCAGACTGCTAAGAAAGAACGAAAGAATCTGCATGTCTTGTTCCTCGATCTGGCCAACGCCTATGGATCAGTTCCTCATTCGCTACTGTGGACTGCTTTTGAATTATTTCAGGTGCCGGCAATAATAACAAATCTGATAAAAACTATTTCCAGGATCTGCAATTTTGTCTCAGAACATCAGACTTTACCACAGCGTGGAAACCACTGGAAGTAGGCATCATGGCGGGGTGCACCGTCTCCCCATTGACCTTCACTATGGCAATGGAGTTCATTCTCAGAGCATCAAAATGGGTTGTGGGAGGAAAGCGGTTACAGTGTGGTGAGCGATTGCCACCGGTACGAGCCTATATGGATGATATAACAGCACTAACACTAACAACTATCCCCTGCACTAAGAGACTTCTGGAAAAACTTCATCAAAACATCACATGGGCAAGGGTCAAGATTAAACCCAGCAAGTGCAGAAGCATCTCCATTGTCAAACGTCGAGTCAAGGATCAAACATTTCATATTAACGGAATACCTGTTCCAACTGTTTCAGAAATGCCAGTGAAGAGTTTGGGCTGATGGTATGATGCAAAGCTCAAGGACACCGAGCAATTTGAACAACTGAAAAAGGATACCATCATGCAGATAGCTCGCATCAACAAGACCTTGCTACCAGGAAAACTCAAGCTGTGGTGCTTCCAATTTGGCATACTACCAAGAACCATGTGGCCTTTAACTATGTATGAAATCCCCATCAACAAAGTGGAAAAGCTAGAAAGAATGATCAGCACAGATGTGAAAGTGGCTTGGACTTCCACGATGCTTAAGCACTGTCAGACTGTATGGGAGTGGCAAATTGGAATTACCCATTACAGGGCTTGTGGAAGAGTTCAAATGCACTAAAGCAAGGTTGGTCATGACCCTCACTGAATCTGAAGATACTGTTATTCGAACAGCGGCCCCCCGTGTGGCAACGGGGAGGAAGTGGACCTCATCTGAAGATGTTCAGAGTGCGAAGTCTACTCTTCATTTCTGGGATATTGTTGGCCAAGTCCAACACGGGAGAGCCGGGCTCGGGCTCGTCCCAAAGGCTCCTCAATGGCACAAGGCAACATCAGTGCAGAAAAGACGGCTCGTGGTGGAGGAGGTGAGAAGACGGGAGGAGGCAGAGCGACATGCCAAGGCCGTCTCGATGGCCAAGCAAGGCCAATGGACTAACTGGGAGAGTCTGGAAAAGAGGAAACTCAGCTGGCATGAAATCTGGCAAATGGAAGGATCTCAACTAAGTTTTATCATTAGAGCCACTTAAGATGTTCTTCCATCACCGCAAACCTGAAGCAGTGGTTCGGAGAAGATCCCACTTGCTCCCTTTGCCAAGCACCTGGATCACTCAGGCACATTTTAACAGGATGCACTATGAGCCTTGGACAAGGGCATTACACTTGGTGGCATAACCAAGTTCTCAGACAGCTGTCATCAATCCTTGAACAGAGGCGAACGATCACAAATGCTTCCCCACCAACATCGGCAGGAAATGTCCACTTCACAACATTTGTACCAGCAGGCCAACCTCCAGAGCACCAGATAACATCAATGGATGCAAGCATTCTGCAGCCTGCTCGGGATTGGAAAATGGAAGTGGACTTAGAAAAAAGGCTTGTGTTTCCCCCAGACATTGTGGCTACAACACTCCGGCCAGACATGGTCCTGTGGTCCACAACTGCCAAGTTGGCATATGTTGTGGAATTGACAGTTCCATGGGAAGATGGTGTTGAAGAAGCTTATGAGAAGAAAAAAAACCAAGTACTCTGAACTGGCAAATGAAGCTTCCCAGAATGGTTGAAAGACCAAGATTTTCCATGTCGAAGTGGGATGCAGGGGATTTGTTGCTTAATCTATGACCAGGCTATTAAAGAAAATGGGGGTGAGGTGTCACTGCCTCTAACAAGTAATCAAATCATTATCAAATTCTGCGGAAAATAGCAATTGGATCTGGATCAAAAGGAGAGACAACAATTGGGCTGCAAGATGAATACAGGAGGGTATGGAATTGAGGGGGGTGTAACTGGGATGCCAGGTATCACCGTTGAGCCCTCTGGAGATGTTGTGGGCTTATCAATGAAACATCAAAGAAGGAGGGTGCCCACATGATGCCCCGATGACATACCTACCCTACCTTTCACCACTCCAATTCCACTGCAAATAGCAAGAGTGCCAACTTATTACAGGGATTGAAACATCAAGTCCTATTAGCTCTACTTCCTCTTCACATACCTAAAGAAGCTTTTACTATCCTCCTTTATATTCTTGGCTAGCTTACCTTCGTACCTCATCTTTTCTCCCCGCATTGACTTTTTAGTTAGCTTCTGTTGTTCTTTAAACATTACCCAATCCTCTTGATTCCCACTTATCTTTGCTATGTTGTACTTCGCTTTAATTTTTATACTGTCTTTGATGTCCTTTATCAGCCATGGTCACCCCTTACTCCCCTTGGAATCTTTCTTCCTCTTAGGAATGAACTGATCCTGCACCTTCTATATTATTCCTAGAAATACCTGCCATTTTTGTTCCACTATCATCCCTGCTAGTGTATCTTTCCAGTCAACTTTGGCCAGCTCCTCCCTTATGGCCCCATCATCCCCTTTCTTCAACTGTAACAGTGACACCTCCGATCTACCCATCTCCCTCTCCAATTGTAGATTAAAACTGACCATGTTATTGTCACTACCACCTAATGGCTCATAGTTTCTGGATTAGTACGGGTGTCACCATTTATGGGGAGAAAACAGGAGAATAGTTTGAGATGAAATTATAGATCAGCCAGGACTGAATGGCAGAGTAGGCTCCAAGAGCCGAATGGCATAATTCTGCTTCTATGACTTATGAACTTATGAACATCTTTCAACTTCCAAGTCTCTGCAAATTCTGATCTTAGCTTAAGGATGTATGTAATATCTGAACTTCTCATTTTTAGGCTTCGTCTGCTGATGGCACTGATTCAATGTGGCCCAATGAGCTGCCAGCTCTTTCCACCACCACTCCGTGTGGTATTCATAAGGTCATGTAATAGGAGCAGAATTAGGCCATTCGGCCTATCACATTTCCTCCGCCATTCAATCAGTTTGTGAGTCGTTTGCAGCCACCATCTTTCCCCTTCAATTTCCACCACTTAGATAGAGTCATAGAGTGATACAGCATGGAAACAGAACCCTTCAGCCCACGTGCTGAAAGGCGAGTGCTGAAGGGAAGTGCCCACGCCGGCCAACATGTCCCAGCTACACTTGTCCCACCTGCCTGCGTTTGGACCATATCCCTCCTTATTTGTCTTATCCATGTACCTATCTAACTAAATGTTGGGATAGTCCCTACCTCAACTACCTCCTCTGGCAGCTTGTTCTATTCACCTACCCATCTTGGTGGTAGATATTGCATGTTTGGGATGTGCTGTGACAAGAGCCCAGGCAAATAACTGCAGTGCATTTTGTAGATGTGGATACTTCACCCTCTTGTATGGTGATGGTAGAGGGAATGAGTTTAATTGATGAATGGAGTGCCAGCAAAGTGGGTAGCTTTGTCCTGAAAGATGCTGAACTTGTAAAATATTGTAGGGGCTGTATTCATCCCGAGGAAGAATATGTTGGCCTCTAATCATTTATAACTTATTTGGAATTTAATTGAGGTTTTAAATGCAGATTTGCAAGGATACATTTAGGTAAGTTACTTTTGCTTTGAGATGGAACTATGCATTTTCATGGTCAGAATGCATCATTTGACTTCCTGATGACTGAGGCCCTCAAGGTTTGTACTTTGGTGTTTCTTTACATGCTTGAAGTCTGGATCCCAGTCGGACAATACCACCTATCGAGGACTGCACAACTATCCTCAGGGATCTATTGCTGTGGCAAAGGAGGATATAGGAATGTCAGCAAATCCTGGATTGGGATTGACTAAGGGCTAAGACTAGTGAGGAGTATCTCCAAATATGAGGTAAAAGTGGTTTCTAAAGCATAGTTGTGAATTTTTAGGGGCAGGACCTAAAACCTAAAATTGTACATCTCAATGTGAGCAATTACAGTCAGCAAGGACAAACAGCTAAATGCTCGTCATATACGTAGACTGATGTCAATTTTAATCTGACAATGTGTTCAGAGTTAACAAATTCTCTGTATGGAAATCATCCTAAGAGTTACAACCAGGCATCATCAAGCAGCCTGTTGCTTATCTCAGTTTTAGATGCTCTTTTTCCACACTGAGTTTAAATACTAAAGCGAGGACCACAAAAATCAAACCAAGAAGTTTTATCTCTGTTGGAAGAAAGCATTGTGTATAGTTTGCAAGTCTAGATGTTGCTGCTACAGTCTGAAGAAGGGTCTCGACCTGAAACATCACCTATTCCTTCTCTCCAGAGATGCTGCCTGTCCCGCTGTTACTCCAGCTTTTTGTATCTATCTTTGGTTTAAACCTGCATCTGCAGTTCCATCCTAGACATTCTACTGCTACATTTATTCAGATTTATGCTATCTTTGCTGAGCTGACAGAGACGCTTAAACACACACACTTCAAGGTTCATGGATGCCACTCACCTTCTCTTCACAGACTGTCAAGATGACTCTATACGATGAAGTCTCTGCCCTCTAGGCTGTCAGTCACAAAGTGTTCCAGTCCGTAAAGGGATCTGACCTTCACTCAAGAATCTCAGGAGAAACTGCCAATCAACATTACCACCTCAGATGTACGTGGCCCGGTGACACTCGAGGAACATGGGAAAACTAAATGCATTGAATCCTTAAACGGCAAGATCAATCAAAACTGCAAGTCATATTTGATATCAGATTTTGTAAAAGAAAATGCCTCCCATGCTTTGAATAATTAAATCTGCAAGCCATCAGTAGATGGACCAAAACCTTACTCACGTGTTAAGGTGATTCTGGCAGGCAGCCCATCTGTCCACTGCTGAGAGCTTTGTGCTGACTAGATTCTTGGGTGATCTCAAGTTTTATTCTTTTACAGAACTCCTAAACTTAAGTGGTTGTGAAATAGCATGGAATGCCTTAAGTGTAAAAAAAAACACTACAAATGCATACATTTTCAACTGCTAGCTGTGTAAAATATTTATTAATATTTTTTTTTAAATATGCACATTTACAAACTTTCTGTCAACTTTTTTCCATGATTTGTTTATGCCCCTAATGGGAACTGCAGATGTAAATATTTCACATTGTTATCATACCTTGGAAGGATGAAGGCAGTGCAATATCTCACCCAGCCACAACACTGATAGTTTTAAGCCAGCACCTCTCATTTTCAACAGGTAGTCACATTTTTTCATGGTAATTTATGATTACAGATAGAGTGTATGACTTTAAAATGGGGCTGAATTGTACCTGGATTATTGGCGTCATTGTCACTTGCTCTCCTGTACTGCTTCACTAGGCTTGGTGCATACCACATTGGGAAGGTATTTAATAAACATCTAAATGCAGAGTTATAATACAGCTTGAAACACAGAACCAACCCTCTTTATGGATCAATTGTGAAGACGGAAATGCTGATCAATGTAATAATCAATTTGCATTTTGTATTATGTGAAACCACATCACTTATAAATAGTAAAATTCCAGATAAGGCAATTGCTTGATCAACATTTCTTACTGTAGGACAATTGTTCAAAATGTTCTGAAGTTCAAATGCAGGGATCTCAGAAAAGGTAGTAAAAGTCTATGTTCCTGACCCTTTAAAAATGAGATGTTCAAGGTGCAGGTCCATGGAAGCCATTTGGCCTGGAATTATGCTAATTTATTGTGATGAGTGTAGAATAAATAATCATAAAATATTGAACAATACCCTTTGTCCGACCATGTCTGCTCTACCATGATACCAAACTAGACTAATCTTATCTATAGGCATGCACATGATCCATATACGGCTCAACAATGTGATAATATCCAGATGGTCCAATTTGTTAATATTGGGTGAGGTTAAATTGTGTGCAGGGAAATGGTCTCAATTTAATGTTTCATTTAAAAGGCAATATCTTAAGTGTCAAGCTCTCCCTTAGAGTTGGAATATCTGCCCAGATTTATATGCTTATCCTTGAAATTGGTCTTAAACTCATATAATCTGTCTCAGAGGCAAGTATAGCAAGGATACCACCCATTGACTCAGAGCTGATGTATGCAGTACAACAATGTGGAATGAAAGCCAACAATTTCCCTGGCACTTCACAGTGACTCTAGATTTGTGGCAAAAGCTCTGTTTATGTGAGCATATCAGATTTCCAACACTTATTTTGTAACGTTATGGTGGTGGAGTGGGGCCATAATTCTTGGCTCAAAGCTCAGAAAAGAAATTGAACCAGGGAATTCAGATCCCCGTTAAAGTCATTATGTGAGAAAATACAAAAGATATAATCTCATCAGTTAAAGTACTCTGGGGGCTGATGATGTAATTCTGAGGCTGATATAAGGTAAAGTTGATGATACAAAGACCGGGGGGGGGGGGCACTGATTGCAGCTTTGAGTAGGATGCAGTCTGGGAGGTAAGAACGGTTCAACACAAGGAATAGCAATGACCTGGAACTCTCTTCACGTGAGAGTGGTGAAAACAGAGACAATAAATAATTTCAAAGGGAAATTAGATAGGGCACTTGAGGGAAGTAAACTTGCAGAGTTATGGGGACGAATGGGACTAACTGGACAGCTGCACAGAGAGCTGACATGGACTAATAAGGCTGTATGCGCTCTGTCGGTGCTGTAATGACTCTAGGATCCTATAAATCTCAATCAATTGCATTCCTATATTACAACCTGACAAACTTATTGTGAAATCACATTATTCATGAAGACAAAAAGCTCACCTTTTTCCCAACTTCAGAATTTATTTTTTGCTTTCGTATAGGATTATTAGGTCGACTAGGGTGTTTTTTTTTCTTCAGAATTTCATTTGGTACAAATCACATTTTTGGAATGCATGGATAATCAAGAACACACAACTGAATATCTAATAATGTTTGAATGAAAGACCAAATCCTACTTTAATCCGCTTTGCAATATTCAGTTTATAAATTGGAATTTTTGTTGATGCTCTGTATGTCAACAGTGAATTAAGCTCTGAAACATTGTGTGTGTTTACTTCCGCAACAGATCTGAGCGTGTATGAATTTCTAACCTAAAAATATTTTGTATCACCAACTCTGCGCTCATCAATCCTCAGTTTTTACCCTATGTATAATGGATTCAATTTAGTATGATATATGTACCCCGTTGACTCAAATTCCATATCTACAAAAGCAAAGCAAATTTTGCAATCAAGAAGTAATAATATCGAACATCAAGAAGAAATTAAATTTGGAAATTACAGTTCATAAACTCTGTACTTAACAAATCTCCATCAATCAATATTACTGAAAAAGGTATGAATCTTATGTGTTTCTATGTTCTATATAGATTACAGTCCATGTGTGCTTTCTATATTTTTAACTGATTTAAAAAAAAAAGAGGCATCTTTCAATTTGCAGAAAAAGTAAAGGGAGAGGTTTTTCTGAAGGGGGAGTTTGTTTCTCATGTCAGAGAGAGACTTACTGAAATTGGAAAAGAGATTGCAGCAATCTTTGGGGAAGATTGAGTTATGCCCCTGTCCCACTTAGGAAACCTGAACGGAAACCTCTGGAGACTTTGCGTCCCACCCAAGGTTTCAGTATGGTTCCCGGGGGTTTTTGTCAGTCTCCCTAATGGTCGAAAGTGGTATCCGTTTTAAAAATAGGTAATTTTTTAGTCGAAGCCTGTTGCGATGCTAGTTGAAAATGGTTGCCGGAGGATAACATTCAATGCATTCATTGTGCTGACCCACATGTTCATTCCCTTCAGTTTCTACTATTCATCCACACTTTAGTGTAATATGCAGTGGTCAATGAACCATCCCACCCACAGATAATGGCATATGGGAGTAAACTAGTGAATTTAGATAAAGCCAGGGATAGTGGATAAGGTGGCGAAGAAGGTGTGATTACCCTATTCTAAAACTTGATATCAATGTCAATAATTCCCATCGGGCCAAGAAGTGCCTGAGTGGCAAACATGAAGTACTCCATCATATGATCTGACACTAGCAGAGACCAGCTTAGTGCTCCCTTAATTTGCATTTTTAAATTGCTCCTGATGTGTAGGATAGAACTAGTGTGTGGGTGATCAATTCTTGTATATGGATGATCTATAGTCGGCATGGACTTGGTGAACCAAAGGGTCTGTTGCCACACTATATAGAAACATAGAAACATAGAAAATAGGTGCAGGAGGAGGTCATTCGGTCCTTCGAGCCAGTACCGCCATTCATTGTGATCATGGCTGATCGTCCCCTATCAATAACCTGTGCCTGCCTTCTCCCCATATCCCTTGACTCCACTAGCCCCTAGAGCTCTATCTAACTCTCTCTTAAATCCATCCAGTGACTTGGCCTCCACTACCCTCTGTGGCAGGGAATTCCATAAATTCACAACTCTCTGGGTGAAAACATTTTTTCTCACCTCAGTCTTAAATGTCCTCCTCTTTATTCTAATACTGTGGCCCCTGGTTCTGGACTCGCCCCACATTGAGCCTGTTTCCACATTGTATCACTACGACTCTATATGTGATATATCTCTAAATTTAACTTAACTTTAACTTAACGTAACCTATTTATGTGATATTGCTGGGCCTTCTATAAATCATGCATCTCCGAGATAATATGAGGTAGTAAGCCTGATGACAAACTTCTGATCTTGGTTCTGCTTTAGGAAAAAAACAAGTACTCTAAATTAATTTGTAGTTGGTGGTGTAAATCAGAGAACATAAGTTTTACTAGCCATTTTCTGCCTCCAAAATTCAGTAGTGCTCAAATGATCCCTGGAATAGTTTCAGTTGACTTAGTTATAATTATGATCCAAAACCACATTCACATTTAATTTTGAAATATTTATTCCGTGTGAATACAATCCAGATATTTGTGTTAAATAGGAAGTGATTGCCTTAGCAGTGCATTTTGTCCCTTCAGAAATGCTAAGTGGCAAATCATAGGCAAAAATAGTCTCTTGTAACACAGAGCATTACAAATCTTCCAACTGCAACTGAGAGGGGTTTTCCATTACATAGTCTTTTCTTCCTAGCAATTCATTTCAAAAGTTACTGCATGAGAGGAATAAATAGACGCACAGAGTCTCTTGCCCAGAGAAGGGGAATCGAAAACCAGAGAACATAGGTTTAAGGTGAGAGGGGTAAAGATTTAATAGGAACCTGAGGGGTAACTTTTTCACACAAAGGGTGGTGGGTGTATGGATGAGCATTTGGTTGACGTAGTTGAGGCAGGTAGTATTGCAACATTTAAGAAACATTTGGACAAGTACATGGATAGGACAGGTTTAGAGGGATGTGGGCCAAATGTCAGCAGGTGGGACTAGTGTAGATGGGACATGTTGGTTGGTATGGGCAAGTTGGGCCAAAGGGCCTGTTTCCACATAGATTCACTATGACTATGCGTGATCATATTTTAATTTTAAAACTGGTTAATTTTTACATTTTTAAAAGTTATGCATGAATATAGATTGGTGTAGGAAAGTAAAACATAACATCCAGGATACATTTTCCGTAACATGTAGAATATTTTTGTTAATTTAGGGAAATTAAGGATCTAATACAAATTTTAAAAAAAATTAAGATGTCATTATTTAAACTCCAGCTCCATTGTTATTATAATAAGATGAATATTTACATATTTTTGCAAATATCAGTCGTGCTATTTATGTTTTCTTTTTGTACAGTAGATCAATTGTATTATTGACTATTTAAGCCTTTTTTTGTCTTCTATAAAACTGCAATCATTAACATATGACATGTACTTTATTCATTTTCATTGAAATGGTTGATTTGAATAATAGTTTATCAATTAGGACTCAGTCAAAAGTTACAATGATTCATTATATACCATCTGGATTTCAAGTGCTTTTGCTTAACTGCCACATAGCTGAATAACATTCCTTAAGAAATAAAAGACGCTAATTGTTTTTTATCAACTTGGTTCAATGGAAGACTCATTAGAATGAGCACAAACACAACTTGACATTCAACTACAAATACGAATGATTTAGTTAGAGACTCAGTATAAAATTAGTTTGAGAATTAATGGCAAGTAATTCATTCAGTCTGATGTGTAGAAGAAGCTACAACCAATACAGGCTGCAAATCAAAAGCAAAAAGAAGCACATCTGGCTGAAATCTAGAAACAAATAGAACAAATCTACTAATTCCAGGCTATAACTCCTTAGTGAGTACAACACATTCACACTAGTACTTAATATAACTAACTCATTATGAATTAGCTTTGAATAGAATTAATCCCATAAACTCAAACCACAGTTCCAATAAACATAAACTTGGATAACTAATGGAGCAGAGAGAAGCCACAATGAGTGTCTAATTAGATTAATGTAATTTATATATTATCTTCTCATATGCAACCTCTTAAGATTGAGGATGACTTGCTTTTACTCTTTTAAGGTGACTGATAAAGCTGGCATGTGAATTGCACACCAGTTAGAAGAATACTTAGATATTTATAGATGGCTAGAGATAGTTAGCCTGGAAGTTTCATTTCCATGGCCACCCTTGGCCAACACGGTGGTAGAGTTTTGTAGGTTTTTTAAATGCCATCCAAGGCTTGTGACAGCTGTCTTGCTGCACTATTTAAGTGCCCTGAGAATGTGTTGCATATGTGATCCATATAAGTAATTTAGCAATGTCCACTTTATCCTATCCTAAAAACTGACACAGGCATAATGTTATACGAGAATTTTCCCGAAGAGTCTGTGACCCATGGCGCTGTGGCCATAGCACTATATTTAAACCACATAGCGCTGTAGCCAGTAGCGCTATTCTGCATTTAGAACCCATAGCACTGCAGCTGACAGCTCTTTGCTTAAATTCCCACACGTTAAGCGGGCAGCGCACTATTTAAACTTTTGTACGCCAAACCGGCAGCGATGTGTGTATTACCTTTACGTGCTGTCTGTAGTGCTGTGTGTATTGATTTGCACGCCAAGTCTGTAGCGGTGTGTAATGCTTTATGCGCCAGTCTGTGGCGGGTAGCGATTTGTTCCCAACGGGGGTGGGGCTTGCTGGGATGCAGTCCCCTGCCATTGGTTATAGTTTGAATTTGGGAGCAGCGCCATTGGCCAGGACTTACCGGCGGTTATTTCAACACTTGATTTCTTACCTGTATAAAGGAAGGTCCTAGTAAGCCAGAAGTTGGGGGGGAGGGGAGGAGAGGAGAGAGAGAGAGACATCTCTCTCTCTTGTATGCCAATAAATCTGACGTGTTCATGTATGAGAGGGCTTCACCGACGGGCTGAGTCATGATCAGCGCCGCGGACGGAGGCAGCGAGAGAGAGGGGTGCTGCTGTAAAACCGGACCCCACACATACCGAGACCTGTTTTGTTTTTGTCCTCTCTTGCCAATAAAACTGATTTGAAACTGAACAGACGAGTGACCCTTCTGTTCTACTAGTCAGATCCTTGAACCTGTTCCCTTGTAACACATATCCTGTCCAGTCATGCTCAATCTGTACTTAAATCTAGCACAAAGACAATCTGTATGGTGCATGAAAGTAACTATCTGTTTCAGTGGCATGCCTACTAAATGTGCATGTTAGAGTTGTATTAAATACATTGGAGTACGATTGCCATGTAAGATTAGTATTGGTGGGACTCTGTCCTCTGACTGGCTTTACAGGATGGTCTGTGAATTGGAGGGAAACCTACAGTTAGTGTTGGCTTTATGCACCTGTTGACTTTGCCTCGTGTTCAGCTGAAGTTAACATAGGCAGCTTTACCCTCCTCTCTCCAGATCAGGATGTAGCTTGACCACTCATCAGCTGAATTAAGGCTAGAAAGTCATTCAATCCATTAGCACCCAGAGAGATGGATTTCTGTGTGCAAATCTTGCAGAAAAGTAACTTACCAGGGTTGTATTCCCCGAACAATTATCATCTGGATCTTGGCACTTTAGTATGTATTTCACCCAAATACATACAGCATGGGGAAGTTGGACCTGTTTCCTCACTGTACAACTCTATAACTTTATCTTCCCACTATCAGACACATAACTTATGACATAAGAAGTTGTGTACTGATTGACAAAAATTGGATCATTTGGCTACAACCTACAATCATTATTGAATATTCACAGAACAAACTAGGAGCAAATAGTTTATTAGAAGAAAATCTGCAGATGCTGGAAATCTGAAATAAAATCAGAAAATACAAAAAATAAATCTGTGGAAGGAGTCATACCTGAGATTTCGGGTTGGAAACATTTCTATTTTCCATAGTTGCTTCCTAACCTGTTGAGGTCTTCCAACATTTAATTTTATATGTTGAGGTCACCCACTGAGATATCACTTAAAGAGGCCCACTCTGACACTAATGTCCTGCACACAACACCTGCCGGCTCTGGAATCTCAGGCCTGGTTGTTCCATCTCTGATCACATCAGAGCTACATGTTGCAACAGTTGCCTCATTGACAATCCCAGCCTTCACAAAGGTATTCATGTTCATAAGTGATAGGAGTAGAATTAAGCCCAACAAGTCTACTCTGCCATTCAATCATGGCTGATCTATCTTTCCCTCCCAATCCCATTCTCCTGCCTTCCCCCATAACCCTGGGCACCCGTATTAATTACGAATCTATCAATCTCTGCCTTAAAAATATCCATGACAGTCTCCACAGCCTTATGTAGCAATGAATTCTATTGATTCACCACCCTCTCACTAAAGACATTCTTCCTCATCTCCTTCCGAAAGGTAAGTCCTTTTATTCCGAGGCTATGTTTTCTGCTCCTAGACTCTCCTACTGGTGGAAACATTCTCTCCACATCCACTCAATCCAGGACTTTCACTATGTGGTAGGTTTCAATTACTTTTCCCCTCATCATTCTCAACTCCAATGAGTACTGGTCCATGGCC
This sequence comes from Okamejei kenojei, assembly GCA_035221665.1. Taxonomy (NCBI): domain Eukaryota; kingdom Metazoa; phylum Chordata; class Chondrichthyes; order Rajiformes; family Rajidae; genus Okamejei; species Okamejei kenojei. The sequence continues at coordinate 79,153,310 of CM069131.1, forward strand.
ATCAAATGCTGTGGGGCTAATCATGGGACAGGAGTCAATAGGAGTAGGTGACTACTAAAGGATTTTGCAAACAAACGGAAGATAACTGTTGTCTGTGTAGGAAGGAACTACAGATGCTGGTTTAAATTGAAGATAGACACAAAAAGCTGGAGTAACTCCACAGGACAGGCAGCATCTCTGGAGAGAAGAATGGGTAAATTCGGGTCGTGACTGCAATAGAATGAGTTCCGTTAGAATCAACCATTTCTTAATGTCCAGCGTGACAAGAAGTTGAGAACATTTCATATGCATCCTATTGTGAATGGAGCAGCTCCCCTCCTAGGACAGGATTCAGGATGTAAACAATTGTTTTGTTGTTTTTACTTGGTTTTTGGCCAACATCACAATTTATTCTCATGGATCCAATTAAGCATTTGTGCTACACAGAGCATTAGTTCTCTGCAGCAAAAAAGATTGATATCCAATATCCAGACACACACATACCCTTGTTGATTACCCTTTAATGTCTGTAGGTTGCACAGTGAGTAAAGGGCATCCACCAATCTCAGAAACCAAAGCCTGATCACAGGGATTATCACATTACTTCATAGGGCTCTTGACAAAATTAAAGATCTACTACCGAGCAACTCTTATGTATTTACAGTTAATGAGCATTAATTTGTTTGGCCTCACAATGCATAGTTATTTGCCATCAAGGAGGAAAAACCTTCATCACGAATGAAATGAGGAAGAGCCTGAAATCATATTTAAAAATAAAGAAATAAGATTTAGGAACAAGTGAGAAACAATTTGAATCTATTAAATATTTAGGCAATCTGATGTTTTATGGAGAGCCTCTCCCGAAATCTTGCCACAGAGTAACTGACCTTCAGGCATTAATTTAATTTTTAAAAGCTAGATGAGACAAACCAGTAGGATGTGGTAATGGGCTTTCCAGCCATTATTGTCCATTGGGTTTTATTTACAGAAAGAAAGGAATAAGACTGCAGTTTTCTTGTTAAGTGCTATAAAAGTATAGCTTGAGAAAGTGGTACTTAAATATGTATGGGAGGGAGGGTTCTATAAGTGGAAAATCAGACCGGAACTCTAATTTGAAACATCAGTTTATTACATCAGGTAAAAACAATCAAAATCCCAAAAGAGAATTTAAGGGACTATTTAATAACATTGCCATTGATATCTTTGGCATATCTTAATTACTGGTAATGCATATCTAAATTATTGACAAATCAATAACAATGTTACATAGTTTGTGATAAAAGGGATGAGCTAGAGATGTTCATCACTTCTCTTGGGCCATAAGAGTCTGATAATCCATGGAAAATGGTGAGGTTTACTCAGACCCATCCATATTGCTCATTCACTTGTCATATCCTGGAATAGAGGGTTTCAGCATATAGGGAGAGGTTGGATAGACTTGGATTGTTTTCTCTGGAACGCAAGAGGTTGAGGTGAGACTTGATGAGGGGCATAGATAGGATAGAGAGTCAGAACCTTTTTTCCAGGATGGAAATATCCAACACTACAGGGCACTTATCACTATAAGGTGAGAGGGGGGAAATATAATGGAAATGTGCGGGGCAAGTTTTTCACACAGATAGTGAAGGGGACCTGGAACGCATTGCCAGGGCTGGTCATGGAGGTAGATATGATAATGGTGTTTAAGAATCTTTTAGACAGGCTCATGGATTTGCAGGGAATGGAGATATCTGGATCACTTGCCTGATGAGATCAGTTCAGATAGGGATCATGTTTGGCACAAATATTGTGGGCCAAAGGGCCTGTTCCTGTGCTGTATTGTTCTATGTTTTATGTTCATATGCAATCTGGGAACATGGCTGTTGCAAACAGGCACATAATATATACAATACTGTATATGTAGGACTAGATGGTATTGTTAAAGAATCTGCTGCTCGTTCTCAGAAAACGGTTTACAGAGTTTAACATGTTTTAAATTGGATTTGAAGGAACAGCAAGGTTATACAACTGACGTGTATCCCCTCGACCATTTCTTGTTCTTTCGTGCACTGCATCTCACTTCTCCATCCCCGTCTCACTTAGGGCAGAACAGGAAACGCAACCCACTGAGACAGATTTAGCAATTCTGTCATCAACTCATACACTGTCAAAATCATACACATGCACTTCCAAGTTTTAATGCCCTGTTTAAATTGGGAGAGCATCATCTACATTAAAGTAGGAAAGTCACAGTTAGGAGACCCTGAACATTTTGATTTAGTTGATTGTTTTCTGAGACCTCTGTATTGGTTTAGGGTTAGGTTGGTTGTATCTGGAAAATATTAGCATAACCACACAGACATGTATAACATTGAAATTATTAAAAGCCAACTAAGATTCTTTAGTTTGGCCATTTCCAGCATGGAACTTAGGGTTCACAAAACCAGCTAGAACAAAAAAAGTTATCTTTTGGCTGGCAGCCATTAAATTCTTATTAAAAAAATAGGAAAGCATTATTTGTTAAAGGGATGAATTGTTCTGCAAGTCTGGATGAAATCAAAGTTTGCTCAGTCCTGTGGAGAAATGTTCAGTTGTGCTTTTGGTACTTTTGGTTTGTTTACTTCTAATCATTTGCTTCTGAGAATCAGGGTGAGTATTAAGATTCAAGTTTTACATGACGGAGACTAAACAGTTCCTGTTTTTCGTGCTCTGGTTTGCCAGCCAACATTCGTCCCATTGGGAGATCTATTGTTGCAATTTGCCAGAAAAAAAGTAAAATGAAACAAAAATAACTTGTGAGTATATTTTGTGTGTATGTTTTTTTTTTAATGTCCAGTTAAACGGTCAAGACAATAGATTTGAGGAAGAATGAGAATCAAATATAAAGGAAATAAAGCAACAGAGCTAGAAATATGGAGAAAGAGGGAGTCAAACTGAAACAGAGTGTGTAACGAGACAATGTGACCGTTCAAGGGAGAGAGCATTTGGAGAATAGAACCCAGTCAGAAAGCAGTGGATGTGACATTGATGAAGGACTCCTTCACTTCTTTTGTTTGCTCCTTTCCCCAAACTGTTAAGTCAGACAAGCAGCCCTTTTGAGAGGCCTTTTATGGCAAAGTATAATAATTTCTCCAACCCCACCTCCTGCACACCCATTCAAATGCTGTCCATCTGCCCCTGGCAGATTTAGTCTCTTCCTGAGAATTGCAACGGTTGGGATTCTATTACTGGGTTGATAAGGAACACTATTTGACGGGGTGATAAGCAAACCTTGTCAATGTTGTGATCTGTGTCTTTCTACTAGGGAGCATGATTTGTAGGCTTCAGTATGCTGTGGAAAATATCCACAACACAGAGCTTTAGACGGAATGAGAAAAACAAGGGTCACAGCAGGGCCTCCACCATTGCAGTCCAGCTGCTTTGTTTTTAAGGCAGGCGTGACAGAATGCAATGCACTACCCAGAAAGAGACTGTAACAGATGTACCATTCTTCATGGGCAAAATCAACACGCCCCTTATGTCACATACCTAGAAATTAGATTGAAGATTATTTTCAGTGCATTACAGGTACATCAAGTCAGATGCTCAAAAAAATTTGTGAGGTTGTTCGAAAACAAGTGTGCCAAAGCATTGCCTGGAAAGATATGCTAAAACACAACTTTGCAGTTGCTGATGGGGCAAAGCTAAATTCAATGCAGCTGCTGCATAGAAATCAGGGAAGGATAGCAACCCTTTAAAGACACTGTCATTCAGCCAGGTGGTGGCAGCGATACAGTCTGTAGTTGCCAAAGGAGAGTCAGACACCTTGGGTGAAAGAGAAGGAGAAAGCAGAGAAAGATGGATTCTTGATTAGTACGGGTGTCAGAGAAGGCAGGAGAATGGGTTTAGGAGGGAGAGATAGATCAGCCATGATTGAATGGCGGAGTAGATTTGATGGGCCGAATAGCCTAATCTTACTCCTATCCCTTATGACCTTTAGAGAATGAGAAAGGGAGACAGAAAAAGAGGGAGAAAGGAGATGAAAGACAGAGTCTGACATACAGACATATAGAGGCAGTTACAGATTTACAGTGACAGAAAGAGACAGAGTGCAAAGAATAGCTCCGCGTTTGTACAGAGCCTGTACCCAAGACATATATTTGAAGAATTCTGTGCACTTATGCGAGGATCGCAGATGTCCCACTTTGTGGATTTTTCCAGTATAAATATTCCTATTCAATAAACTTATAAGATAAAGCATAGGAACAGGCCCTTCGGCTCATTCTGCCAAGTTGAACCAATCTTCTCTACCAGCCCGTGACCCATATCCCCCCATTCCCTGCATATCGGTGTGCCGATCTAAAAGAAGCAATGCTGAAATCACATGACTTCACAACATAGGTCAAAACGAGCTGTAAACCACTAAACATATTTCTCCTCATACAGGTGCACACATATATGGTTGGTTGCAAACACATGTAAACACCCCCCACCCACACACATCCTCCATGCTCACACATCCTCCATGCACACACCCCCTCATACACCACCCCAAGCATGTAAACACACCCCACACACACACACACATATCAGCCCATACATTAGCACACACTCACACATATGCACACACACACACACACACACACACATGCATAAACACACCCATAGACATACCCTTCCCACCACACCCCCACACATACACATAAACACACCCACACACATAAACACCCTCCACCCCCCCCCCCAACACATACACATAAACACTTAACTCAGACAATCAAAAAATCACATTTTATCAGCACCAATTACCCACCCCCGCCCCCCCCCCATCCACCACTCAGTTGACATTTATTAAATATATTTCTATTTTATAATGATGTTGGAAGAGGACATTCAGCCCACAAAACATTCCTCAATCACATTCTCTACTTATTTCCCTGTAATTTTTCTTTCTCACATACTCATTAACTTCCGCCTAAAATCCTATTCCACCTATACTAGGGTTTATCACCCTACCATTCAGCATGTGCTGGGCTTGTGGGAAAAACCTGAGCACATTGGGAAATCCATGCAGAAACAGAAAGAACGTGCAAACTCCAAACAGACTATTCCCAAGCTCAGGATCAAACCCAGGTCTCTCATACTGCAATGCAGTGGTACTACCCGTTGCACTATTGTGCTACCCTCAGAGGCCAGGCCTCCAAATATAGGATAGTGAAATGATTGATCAAGCAATAGAAGGCAAACCACGTGGAAGGGAGAGAGGCCCCTTGCAAGTGTACAACCTCACCAGGCTATTGTATTGTAATTAATTGTATTGTATTGTAATTCATTTATACCAAAAAAGCAACAAGACACACAACTACATAAAAATTAACATAAACATCCACCACAGCACACTATGATGGAAGGCAATAACATATCATCTTCTTCCCTCCTTTTCTCCTGCGGTCGGGGCAGCCGAACCATCCGCAGTTGAGGCGATCGAAGCTCCCGCATCGGGGAGATCGAAGCTCCCACGATCGGGGCGGTCGAAGCTCCTGTGGCTTGGAGCTCCGGAAGTCGGTCGCTGTCCAAGGAACCAAGAGCTCCATGATGTTAAGTCCGCAGGCTCCCGTGGTTGGAATTCCTAAAGTCGCTCCCTGAATTTGTGAGTAAGAACCTTGGTCTAAACCTGTGTCCCAAACTTGAATAAAGGACAGAGCTGGTTAAAGTGAACTGAAAGCATATATTAAAGGGTTTCTTGGAAGATCATCAGAGGCAGACATTTCAGGAGATTTTTCGTAAGTCTCATCGGAGGCATATTTAGAAAAGAAGAAAGATTTTATAAGCATTGTGCCTAATCTTTAACTAGCTTAGGAATTTAAGGATGGTATTGTAAGAAAAGACAACAATGTTGTAATTATTAGTGTTGGGCAGAA